>CM042405.1:30169455-30891454 GCA_023634145.1 Thymallus thymallus
CCGAGGATTGTACGTCATTACTTCCTTGTTCTGTGGCGGGTTGGATCCCCTTCGCTCCACTCACCACCACGGAGGATCGGGTTACCCATTCAGTCCCTGCGCTGCCCAGGCTCCGGTGATACCAGACATTATCTACATCTGACCCCGTTTCACTACTCTCTCTTTTGCTTTGTCAATAAATAATCTACGCTTGCAATTGAATCTTCTGTTTATTCCGACGTAACAATTTTGGGCTGTGTCACATCTGGCATTGATTGGGAGTCCCATAGGGCGGCGTACAATTGGCCCAGCGTTGTCTGGGTTTGGCGGGAGTAGGCCATCATTGAAAATAAGAATTTGTTCTTAACTTACTTGCCTAGTAAATAAAGGTTACATATTAGAGATTTAGAAACCAGGAAATGGCGGAGCGATGTCTGCATAGTGCAACTTTAAAACATACAGGCTGACAGAGTTTATTGATAATCTAATCAAACAAGAGAGAGGGTAGGCTGAGGCCAGAGCAACAATGACACTATCTAAATTACTATTCTACATGCTAAATGGCACAGAGCATAAGATGTATTTACAGGAGCGAATCCAGATTTGGTCTGGTACGAATATCCACCAATCTGTCTGTCGCTAGATACCTTAGAATAGATGGTATTTTCTGAAATAAAGTCAAATAAAGTACAATATCCCTCTCAAGTAATTCCACAATAATGATGGGAAAATGTGACCATCTCACAGGTTATTACTCTCAGTATTAGTGAGACACATGAGGCACAAGCACACACAGCACCTGCTCTATGCGGCTAAGCTATGTGTACTGTTTGGGTTTCCCAGTGTGACTCACACGTGCGGTCTCCAGCAAAGGTGAAAGTACTCTAGACACTTTCGGGCCAATTTCCTGAAACAACCATGATTACTCCAATATCCTGTGGGTGGAACTAGCAGTGTGAAGAACCTCGAGAAGAGTGAAAAACACACCACAGCCATATGTTTGTGTCTTAGGTATTCACAAAGTACAGTGGGTCCAAGCTAATGATCTGAACTCATACATATGAATTATTGACACACCATCGATTGATTTACCACACCGATTGATTTACAGATGGCGTCATGTGACATCCATGCGTTTGTGCCTAGGGCTGTTGCTTTTCTCCATAGGGGCAGGCACCTTGTCAATTTAGCAGTAGAGCATTATTTGGTAAAAAACACATTTTTCATGCCATCTACCTATTGGTGACCTTTAATCAATAAATACATATCATCCATTATATGGAGCGGGGATGGTTGGGAGGGAAACTGAATTGGTCCCACTGTTTGGGCCCTGGACCGCCACTGTGTGACCCTTATGAAGCTCCAAATTAAGATAAGAGCATAGAAACGAGACCCATGTCCTGTGATGGTATCGCTATAGGTTGTGAGAGAGCTGACTGACAGATAATGTATTATGATACAGTTATAATGCATTGACTTTTCGTAATGTATGACCCCCTTATAGCCTTATAACGAGACATCATAAATGTCAATACAAGCTAAATGATTATACCTGTCAGAGTTAAATTACCAAAGTTTACTTTTTTACTAACCTGTGTTGGGTTGGTGGGGGAATTTTTCTGTGTGAAATGTCACTGGTCGGTTGGCATTTAGTTCCTGCCTACATTACGCACACAGTGATCTATAAGTAGGTGCCACTCTGTTTCCCCTTCTGAGTGTCTTTCATAAAATATACTAATAATAACCCAAACTTCATGTACTAAGTGTTGAAGTACAGCACTACATAGAGCCATGACTACATGGAACTCTATTCCACATCAGGTGACTGATGCAAGCTGTAGAATCAGATTTAAAAAACAGGTAAAAAATACACCTTATGGAACAACGGGGACTGTGAAGAGACACACACAAAGGTACAGACTAATGCATACGCATACATTGTGCTATTGTTGTATGGTGGTATTAAACATTTTGTATTGTGGATATGTAGTGGTGTAATAAAGTTATATGATGTACTGTGTTATCTTTTGTTTTATATGTAATGTAAGTGCTTTAATATGTTTGGTCCCCAGGAAGAGTAGCTGCTGACAATCCCTAATAAATACAAATACAAAAGCACATACATTTGTGTAATGTGTTTATATCATAGCATTACTGGCACACTACCCTCAGGGAACACTAATCTGACATAAATCAAGAGGCAGGAGCATCCAATGTCCACTTTATTGAACCAGAGGCAATTAGGACTAATGACCATGTAACTCTATAAATGGTGATATACGGGGCACTGAGATGGCTCTGTCTTTACAGGACTGAATCTGCTAATCACAACAAATCACAGCAGACAGAGACAAGGGGACCCACCTGACATACCATTCCACACAGATTCACAAAATCCCATCTAAAGCCTTATGTTAATGTACATTGGTCCTCAGAATATGCCATGAACATTGTATTGAGGCAATACCTCAATCAATGACCGGAGGATTTGTATAGGAGTTCAGGAGAAATATACCTCCAACATATTGACACAATTTGACATGCTAGTTGTGGTTAACCTTGCATGCTTTATTTTAGAGGTTGCAAAATGCTTCGAGATATATAAGACATATGTGAATGTCTTTATTGAAATGCAATTCCCTCTTTATTGCATGACTGTACTGAATAAGAACATGTGCTATTCATTTTTCTTTATTTTTCAGAGAAACACTCTTTGTTGATACATGCACATTTTTATACTGACTGTATTAAACAGGTATCCTAAAATATTTAGATGTTCAACTGTTTGGATGGTTGCTATGTCTTTTACTTTTAGTAGACTATGTGGCAAGGTATAATACATTGTGATGCAGTTATAATGCATTGTTAGACATGTTATTAGCTTATGTCTAACTATTATCATGTCATAATAAACCTGATTAAATAACAGTATGTTGAGTACGTAAAGGATTTCATAATAGAGAGACATAGCTTACCATATGTACTTAATATGTAGCCTACAACTCTTATAACAAGTACTGTGGCATTAGAGCTGTCTGCAGACCAACTAATGTGTTAATACCTATCAAGTGAGAAAGCAAATATAGCTTGACTCGATTGCGCAAAATATATGTGTCAAACAATCAAAGGGGACACTTAGCAGGTAAACAGTACAACTTTTATAATAGTTTAAACTTACCACCAGAGGAAGGGAGCAAATCATGAATATCACCGTCATGAACACCAGTACGATGAGATGCTCGACCTCTTCGGACATGGAGAGGACTCTCCGGTCCTTCTTACTCCGAGTTGTCACGGATCCCCCATTTAGTTTGCGCCTCCGGTACATCAACACCAGGTGATAAACGACAAAGGCGTTACAAGCCGCCACAGAAATGACTAAAATGAGCATAACAGTTGCGTACAGGACTGGGTAAACACGGTCTTCATGCATTAATGGATTCATGTCAATGAAGCACCACGTCCCTGGGCAATACTGCACGTAGTCCCCGAAACCCAAGAAGGGCATGATGCAAAACACCGCGCAAACTAAATAGATAAAAGGAATGGTGATATATCCACAACGTTTAGTGATGTGCCGCCCGTAGAAGTAGGGATAGCCAATTGAGAGGCATCGCTCGAGCGCCATCGCGAAGAGGAGAAATAAAGTGGCCAAGCTGAAAAAAGTCATACAGAATCCAAAATACTCACACATTGCAGGAGGTTTAGTGTTAATCATAGCAATAATGGTGGTGTTGAAGGAATAGGCTGCCAGGACGAAAGGGCTGACCAGACAGGTACCCATCAAGTCGGTGACGACCAGAGTGGTGACCAGAACGTGAAAGAGCGAAAGTCGCTGCCGGCTCTGGTCCTTCCTGCGGCGGATCTCCAGAAGTATCAAAGCGGCCAAGTTCCCTATCACTCCCGCGGAGAACATGATCGCGCTGATGCGCGGGTTCCCCTCGTCAATGTGCAGCTTTCTGTGGCATGGGTCATTCTCTGTGTCATTTGCCATAGGAAGAGTAGTTTTGCCTCCGTCAAATACTCCAGTCCTGCTCTATCTGAGTGATATTCCAAAATTATTTGATGTTCCTCGGAATTAGACTTAAGTGTTTTAGTTTCAACACTTTACAAATAAAAGGCGCAAAGAGTAGTAGAGACCCACGTCCGTTCCTCTAAAAGTGTGTGTCCTTGGGTTGCGGTGTCTGGGACCTTGTGATGAGACCAGTTGAGAGGCGAAGGCACCTATTGTGATGACGCTTCAAGCGTCTTCTCTCTCCTCCTTTTCACACGAATTACAACTCGTCAGCGAAGTCTAGTGAGCAAAGGGTTCCTCTCCCGGAATGAGCTGTCTGAGTGATGCAGTGAAGTTACCAAACACGTCGACACACCCTCTTCTCAAATACCATGGTGGAAGTATTTTATTCAGAAGAGTGGGACACTCAAGTACAGAAGTACAGAGGACATATGAATAAAAAAAACTTTCCCTCATTATGTCGAGATCACTACTTATTTATCTCATTATCACTACATAACAAAAGCTGATTTGTCGAGATCTTAAGATCGTTTTTTTATTTGGCATAGGGGAGGGTAATGCGTTTTTTTACTATATAATGTATTCCATCCAAGCCACATTCCGTAATCTGCTTGCATGCGCCTCCCTTATATCAAGGTGTTTTGGTACTTCCCTTAAGCACTAAGCTTTTCTATGTGCTAACATTTACTATACTACAGGTCAGTATAGTCTACCAGTCTGTCTATCCTTCTCTCTATCCACCATTCATAGTGACAATAGTGGTAGGTGGATCGTTTGTCCAGATCTGCAATCATACCACACATAAAAGCATTCAAAGTTGTATAAACTTTCAATACGAATCCACAAGAACAAATACCAATAGATAATAGGCCGTGGAGAGGCCAGGTGCATCATAGCACACGAAAGGACAGTGAAGAATTGAGACATGCAGCTGAAAAAGCTCTCATATTGATCTCGTTTATGGACAATACAACTATCCTACCTAGTGTAGCCTACAACACCACAATGCAATTAATAATTGCATTACTGTTTTCAAGTGATAAAAAAATGCAGTGACTTGAATAAAAGCGCAAAAGCCCTGTGATTTTAATGTTTCATTCCATTTGGATTAGTTGTGGGTCTACTCTCTTCAGTTTATAAGGTCTAGAAAGGCACAGTAGCAGGCCAGTCTGGCTGTATTTTTAACTTCTATTTTACGTTTTACTGAGATGTGCTCTCTGTTGCGGATCATAATTCTCCCAAGTCGTTTTCTAATAATGTGGCAGGCCCAGTCATTCTGGAAAGTTTAATGGACGCTCTGCTTCCAATCCGAGCGCATATTCCTCGCGCAGCTAGAACGCTTCAATATAGCCAAAAATAATTGTCATTTAACTTTTAAAATGTAGTACCATTATACAGTATGTGGCATAAACGGAATCAGTCACAATGTTTTAATCGGATTAGACTAGACCAAAATATAATTTCAGCATCCTCAAGATGGCTTGACATTAACCAACCTATTTTTATGCAAGTGAAGTACATGTCGGATAAAACATGTCAGGACATCATTGGAAAGCATGCAGTTTATTAAGATACAGAAGAAATAATGAACTTCACAGGGTGGTGAACGTGCACGTTGATGAGCTTTATGTCCTTTCAATAAATATCGAGGGTCTTATTCTGGTGACATGATGATCGACGCTTTGCTGCCGTTTATTTTTATTCGTCAATCTCTCGTGTAGGCTATACCCGCACTGTATTTGCGAGCTACTGGCTAGAGCGCATGTGCTAATACCAGAGTGGGCACATTCGCTACACCTACGCAACATTTTTAGTGACAGAACCATTGGTAGTCCTAGATTTGTGATGGAAAATGTGATGGAAACCCATTTAACTTGTATATTTTTTTATCAGTAGATGGACATTTAACCACAAAAGTTATTTTTGATGTGCACTACGTATTTATACGCATACTTTTATCCGCAATAAAACAACCTGATTGAAAATGCGCATGTTGTTTTTTAGAATATTTACATGAAAATCAAATGCATTTTTATTGGGAACATGCGTGGAATACAACAGGTGACTTTACAGTGAAATGCTTACTTACTAGCCCATTCCTAACAGTGCAGCATTAAAAAGTAAGACAAATATTTGCTGAATAAAAAAGGAAATAGTAACACAATAACAACAATGAGGCTGTATAAAGGAGAACCAGTACTGAGTCAATGTGTAGGGGTACGAGGTAGTTGAGGTAATTTAGGTAATACAGTATGTACACTACAGTTCAAAAGTTTGGGGTCACTTAGAAATGTCCTAGTTTTTGAAAGAAAGCTACTTTTTTTTGTGCATTAAAATAACATCAAATTTATCAGAAATACAGTGTAGACATTTTTAATGTTGTAAATGACTATTGTAGCTGGAAACGGCTGATTTTTAATGGAATATCTACATAGGCATACATAGGCCCATTATCAGCAAACATCACTCCTGTGTTCCAATGGCACGTTGTGTTAGCTAAAGTTTATCATTTTAAAAGGCTAATTAATCATTAGAAAAGCCTTTTGCAATTATGTTAGCACAGCTGAAAACTGGTGTGCTGATTAAAGCAGCAATAAAACGGGCCTTATTTAGACTATTGAGTATCTGGAGCATCAGCATTTGTGGGTTTGATTATAGGCTCAAAATAGCCAGAAGCAAAGAACTTTCTTCTGAAACTCATCAGTTTATTCTTGTTCTCAGAAATGAAGGCTATTCCGTGTGAGAAATTGCCAAGAAACTGAAGATCTCGTACAACGCTGTGTACTACTGACGAGTTTAGAGGCTGCTAGAAATCACAGGACACTTTAATGTCAGGCTCTGGCCATAGAGAAGCAATAGGCTTCTCTATGTAGCTATGGTCAGAGTCTGACAGTGTCGTTCCTTTCTGTTTCTTTGTGGGTTTTGGGTGGATCTCTAATTAGAGGCAGCTGCTACCCGTTGTCTCTAATTAGGGATCCAATATATGTTGAGTCTGTCCTTCACTTGGTGTGGGTTGTTATCGATGTATGTCGCAGTCACGGTGTAGTAAGTGTGTTTTCTTTACGTCCGTTCATTGGTGTGTTTTGTGAACGTGACGTTAGTCTGTTCGTTAGTCTGTTTGTTTAGTTCTGTAGTTCGTCATTTCGTTCTGTTTGTTATACATAGTATTATAATTATTCTTACATAGTACATTAAAAGGAAATGTCGAACTACTATCCCTGCGCTGCGTCTTGGTCTCTCCACATCCCATGTCGTGACAGAACAACCCACCGTTACGAGACCAAGCAGCACAAATGGGGAGAGACTGAGAGCGAGATAGCCCCGCGTCGGTTTACCAACACCGAACTCCTCGGAGGGTTCGAGTTGGACTCGTCGGAGGAGGACGATGAGGAGGACATGCTTCGGTTCCCTCACCCGTGGGGGCTCCTGGAGGAGCCAACTCCACTCCCCATGTGGACCATGGGGAGGCCCAGGTACCAATGGGGGGCTCAGAGCAAGGAGCAGGAGGAGGAGCTTGAGGAGCATTTTGGGGAGGTTCTGAGGGAATTGGTGGAGATAGAGGAGGAGGTCGAGAGGGAGATGGCGGAGTGGGCCAGTCCAGGTCCGGTCATATACTCCCCTCCCAGGCCGGAGCAGTCCGCTCCACCGGTACCCAGTCCGGGTCCAGTAATCTACTCCACCTCCCTGACAGAGCAATCCGCTTCACCGATGTCCAGTCCGGGTCCGGACCTCTGCCCTACTCCCCGCACCCAACCTCCAGTGCGTGCGTCTAGCCAGGTGCGTCCCGTGCCAGCTCCACGCATTCGACCTCCGGTGCGCCTTCCCAGTCCGGTACGACCCGTGCCGGCTCCCCGCGCTGAACATCCAGTGAAGGCCAGCAACCCTGAGTCTCCAGTGAGGGTCAGCAACCCTGAGCCTCCAGTGAAGGTCAGCAACCCTGAGCCTCCAGTGACGGTCAGCAACCCTGAGCCTCCAGTGAGGGTCAGCAACCCTGAGCCTCCAGCCAAGGTCAGCCGCCCTGAGCCTCCAGCCAAGGTCAGCCGCCCTGAGCCTCCAGCCAAGGTCAGCCGCCCTGAGCCTCCAGCCAAGGTCAGCCGCCCTGAGCCTCCAGCCAAGGTCAGCCGCCCTGAGCCTCCAGCCAAGGTCAGCCGCCCTGAGCCTCCAGCCAAGGTCAGCGCCCCTAAACCTCCTGCGAAGGTCAGCGCCCCTAAACCTCCAGCGAAGGTCAGCGCCCCTAAACCTCCAGCGAAGGTCAGCGCCCCTAAACCTCCTGCGAAGGTCAGCGTCCCTCCGCCTCCAGCGAAGGTCAGCGTCCCGCCGCCTCCAGCGAAGGTCAGCGTCCCGCCGCCTCCAGCGAAGGTCAGCGTCCCGGAGCCTCCAGCCACAGCTCAAGGCCTGGAGCCTCCTCCACCGGTGCCCAATCCGGGTCCAGCCGCCTGCTCCGCCTCAGTGCCAGAGCAGTCCGCTCCGCCGGTACCCAGTCCGGGTCCAGCCGCCTGCTCCGCCTCTGTGCCAGAGCAGTCCGCTCCACCGGTACCCAGTCCGGGTCCAGCCGCCTGCTCCGCCTCCGTGCCAGAGCAGTCCGCTCCACCGGTACCCAATCCGGGTCCAGCCGTCTGCTCTGCTTCAGAGCCTGAGCAGTCCGCTCCACCGGTGCCCAGTCCGGGCCCGGCTGTTTTCCCAGCTCCATGGCCAGAGCAGTTTACCCCACCGGTGCCCAGTCCGGGCCCGGTTTATTGCCCAGCTCCATGGCCAGAGCCGTTTGTCCCACCGGTGCCCAGTCCGGGACCGGTGATAAGAAAAGGGCATGGGACAAAACTGTCCAACTCACCGGAGCCAGAGCCGCCCCCGAGGGACTAGTCTTCCCTCCCATTAACCCCCCCTGTTTTGTGTGTTTATTTTTGGGTTTTTTTGGCGTTCGGGAGTCCGCGCCTTTGGGGGGGGGGGGTACTGTCAGGTTCTGGCCATTGAGAAGCCTATTTGCTTCTCTATGTAGCTATGGTCAGAGTCTGACAGTGTCTTTCTTTTCTGTTTCTGTGTCGGGTTGGGGTGGATCCCTAATTAGAGGCAGCTGCACCGCATTGTCTCTAATTAGGGATTCCATATATGTTGAGTCTGTCCCTCACTCGGGTGTGGGTTGTTATCGATGTATGTCGCAGTCACGGTGAAGTAAGTGTGTTTATTTACGTCCGTCCATTAGTGTGTTTTATGAACGTGACGGTAGTCTATTCGTGTTTTGTGTTGTAATAGTTCGTCATTTTGTTTTACTATATACATGGTATTTTTATATTACATAGTATAAATAATAAAACAATGTCGAACTACTATCCCTGCGCTGCGCCTTGGTCTCTCAATGCACCCACACGTGACAGAGAGATGCAGAGTCCTGACTTCTGACACAAATGTCATATACCAACAGGATGTCTGACCAAAATAGATTCAGTTTAAACATGTTCTGAAGTACCTTGATGGGATCAATCATCTATGGCCTGATTTACAGTACAGTGACTCCCGTTCATAATTGATTGTGTGAGTGAACCGGTCAGCTTGTCATTTAACACAGAAGTTAATACTTAAACAGAAAAGATTTTGGACATGGATTTTCACTGTAATTTGATTTCAAGTCACTTACTATGGCGAATAATGCAGGATATTTTCAAATAAAAGTGTCAAAATGGATCATATACAGTAAATCATAACTCGTTATTTGATTTGGATTTGCATTAACTCCATAGAATGCCTTTTTATGGAAACATAAAACCCACATTAAAACAAAGGGCCTTATTCAATAAAAAATGGTCTGGGTAAGACAATACATTTTTGCCCTGCAATAAAGATTGTTTGGATTTTTATTTACAAACAAAATGTTTATTGTAACAGACAAAAAGGCACCTACAGTAACCACATGTTCATTCAAACATGTTTTGTGGCAACAGTGGATGTAAAATGTTGTATTTTGGGAACCTCATGCCCCAAACCGTAGAAAACTGACAGAGACGGGGAGGGACTTCCTGAACTTGTCCTATATGAAGCACTCATTTTAATTTTCAGATTCAATAGGTTTCACTATGGTTTGCCCCACTGAACACGACCCTGTTACACTCCTTATTGTTTTCAGTTTCAAAGCGTTTTGCCCTTATGAACATAACCCTGGTTACTGCTTGTGACTGAAAAGGCCCTGTTGTTATGGAAATTGTGCTAGTGAAAAACCTGTCATCTTTTTCAAAAGGTCCCATAGAATGTGATCAGGGGGACTCAGCTCTACCCAAGGTGCCAAGCTAGGAAATAAGGGCTGTAAGGGGTGCCTGTGTAAAACTCTGATTCAGTAGTAATGGATATTTAAAACAATTCTTGGCAGGGACTACAATGTAAAATGGATGTTGCTGTTGAGGGGTTATATGATATCAAGGTCATGTTCTAATGCAGTCTTTACCTCAGGACCCTTGCAAAATCAGAACATTGAGTATCTTTTTGAAGGGGCAATTCGATAAACAACAAAGTGGGCAACCCGCCCTTGTTTTGGTAAACAGCAGAAGGATGACACTGGAGAAATCTAACCACTCTTAAAGGCCCAATGCAATCAAAAACTGGATTTTCCTGTGTTTTATTTATATTTCCACACTATGAGGTTGGAATAATACTGTGATATTTTTTAAATAATAGTGCCCTTTTAGTGTACGAGCGGTTTGAAAAGACGCCTGAAATTTGCCTATTTTGGTGGGATGGAGTTTTGGCCTACCTGATGATATCACCAGGCGGTAAATGAGTTAGACCAATAAGAAAGATTTCCAAACCTCTCTGCAAACAACAGCTAGTTTTCCATTTTCCCTCCCCCTCAGACCACTCCCAGACAATTGCACTTTGCTAAGAAGCTATTTGTTTCTTGTTGACCATTTTAATTGAAAACAGTCACAGTAAGGTACTTAATTGTTACCCAGAAATGAAAAGTTTGACCATTATAGCCTAGCGGTTGTGTTAAAGACATTTAGGTTGAATGCATTCACTAACTAGGTGTTGCGTACAGTAGGCCAGAAGACTAAACTGAAAAACCTAACCTCTACCAAATAAAACTTTGGCGGATCCACAAAAGTACCTCTGTGCAAGGGTGTTTATTTACATAGTAATTCCATAAGAAAAACAGTACTGCCACCAAAAGCAGAGCCGGGCGGCCCTATACGCTCACTACGCAAGTTGCGTAGGGCCCCGCAAATTACCCCGCAAAGGGCCCTGCCTCCCCCTCGTGTCAAAGCGGGTGTCAATGTTTACAACTTTGATGAGAGGATGAAGCGGAACTATCCTTCTGGTCACGAAAAGAGAACAAAAAAACACCATGATAGTGAATTGCGGGAACAGCAATCAGCAACCAAGTTTGATGTCAGTAAATAACAGTAACGTTAAGTTGATGTGCTAGCTTGCAGTGCATCTCTCTCTAGTCTGTCTGTCTTCTGTCTTCTGTGATTTTGTGCCTGACAAAAGTGAGTGTTTATAAAACAGGCAATGGTGTTTTATAAACTGCAGCTCGGAAAAGATAACCGCGTAGCACGTGAACATGCGTTCATATGCGTGTGCACAAAATGAAACTCGTGCTTTCCAGCAGCAACCTCTGTGGGGACCAGTCCAGACAATATATAGGCTCATAGGCGCACAATTTTAAAACAAGACAATGATTATCTAGTCTCTCAGTCAAGGTTTAGTTACAACTCTGGACTAATGCAAGATGGAAAGCAATGGATTGACATTGACTATTGATTTATATATTGAATTGAAAATGTTGAAAATGTTGTAGCTGGGCATACTGGGAAATATGGATGCACATCTCTCAGTAAATAATAACCATCAAGTATTCAGCCAAGACATAGTATAAATAGTACTTTATATTTGAAAATGTATAAAAGGAAATCTGGGGGAGACAGTTTGAATGGGCCTGATGCAGCTGATAAAATTAATAATAGTATTATCTATAATTTACAGGTGCTATGCTTAAGTTTGATCATCCACATCCAACCTCAGCCAGTACTAAGACAGACCCAGTACAGCTGGCTTCAGCAAATACTAACACAGACCCAGGTGAAGTACAGGCAGCCACCAAATGACCCAGTAGATTGGCCCCCAGTCTTAACAGACTTTATGGGGACTGAGTTAGTGCGCAGAGGTCCATTCAAACCAGAGGTCAATTTTCTTACCCTAAAGACAAGAGGTTTCCATTCAGGCTTATTACAGAGACAGCTGTCAAATGGGGAAAAGATTACCAGTAGCTGGCTTTCGTACTTAATCAAAAACAATGCTGTGTATTGTTTTTGCTGTAAGCTCTTTTCTACAAAAGACTACAAAATAAAGGAAGGCGTGAATGACTGGAGCAAATGTCCATTATTCTGAGAAGTGTGGCTTTTAAGGGAAAGCCAGAGATCAAGGAGCACTTCCTCAGCTTTGTGAATGTTGAGGTTACAACAGGCTTTAATCTGTCCAATCTTAGATAAAGCGGAACGAGCTGAATATTCCATTTGAAGATTGCAGAGGGCAAGCTTATGATAATGGGGCCAACATGAAGGGCAAGCACCAAGGACTACAAGCCAGACTACTAAAAAAAATCCAAGAGCCGTGTTCGTCCCATATGGAGCATATACTCTAAACGTTGTCATTGCAGATGCTGCCAAATCTTCAAAAGATGCGGTTGGGTTTTTTGGCCATGTGCAAAAGCTCTTCACCTACTTTTCAGCTTTGTTCAGTTTTGAAGAAACACGTGAACATAACTGTGAAGTCATGGAGTGACACAATATGGGAGAGTAGGCTCCAAAGTGTTCATGCAATAAGGCTTCTGAGGTTCGGGAGGCATTACTGGAAGCCAAAGTGGAGGCACAAGCACTTGCAGAGGAAGTTGGGTCCTACCGCTTCTTGATTTGCTGTGTCGTATGGTGTGAGATACTGACAATGACAAACAAGGTGAACAAGCTCCTCCAATCCGCCTGAATGCAGCTGGATATCGCAGTGAATTTAATCTCAAATGCAAAGGCCTCCCTCACTACATACTGGAAAACTGGATTCTCTGAGGCCCAGACAACAGCCAAAAGCATTTGTGAAGAAATTAATGTGGATGCTGTTCTGAAAGAGAAGACACTGAGAAACAGCAAGAGACATTTCAGCCATGAGGCTCCTGATGAACCAGTAACTGATGCACTGAAAAACCTTGAAGTCAACTACTTCAACATTGTGGTCGACTCTGCTGTGACATCCATGGATGAGAGATTTAAAACATTCAACCAGGTGAAAACCAAATATGGAGTGCTGCTGAACTTCAGCACTGCCTTTCAGATGTCCAGTGAATCTTTAAAGGCTCACTGCATGGAAGTTGAAAACACTTGAATCTTCAGAGATGACTGTGACATCAGTGGAATGGATCTGGCACACGAGATTCTGAATTTACCTGATCTGCCATCAGATAAGATGACTGTCTTTGAGCTGCTTTCCTTTCTCTGTGAGAAAAACCTGGAGGAACTCTATCCTAACCTTTGGATAGACCTAAGAGTTTTTCAAAATTAAAGCTCATCAAAAGCTACCTGAGGTCTTCCATGTCACAGGAACGTTTGAGTGTTCTGGCCATCATGAGCATAAATCATGACGTGGGGAAACGTGCTATGATGACATCATTGATGATTTTGCCTCAAGAAAGTGCAAAAGAGGAATATTTTGATGGTAAGATTTTAATTCAAACATGCAAATGTTTACACACTTAATAACATTTAAGATTGTATGGCAGAAGTGTATTTGTGTAATTGACTGCTTAACTAACTGTGACATACTTTCTCAATTTCTTCCAGACAGTCCAGATAGACTGGTGCCCATGCTGATGCTGAAAAGGCCCAGGCTGTAGAGGGAACCAAAGTTAATCACACAGCTGTATAGGTTTTATTTTACTATTTTGAGACATATAGCTACAGCCACAGCCTATAGGCTTATGTTTACATTGTATAGACTAAGCTAATTGTATAATATTGTGACTAATTACCAGGCAGCAGAGCCAAAGCTCAGTGTTATATTTGATTATTTTTTACATTTTATATTCTCTACATTTCTTCAATTTCTTATTTATGTTAATATTAATATTCACTTATATTAAGATTCTATAGAAAATATTATATTCAATAAATATTGTTTGTTTATACCTCCTTCTGTTCTGTATAGGTCTATTTATTCTTAGACAGACAGATGGAGCAAACTGTTCTAAAGGAGAGAGGATTGTAGTGGGAGCACTGGGATGTCAGGTGTAACTGTGTGGCAATGGCAAATGGTTTACTTGGCTGACGGGTCAGGTAGGAGGGCCGTTTAGCAGAATTTTGCAGGACCGGCTCTGACCAAAAGTATACATTATGGGTACAGCTAAACACACCAAGACAGTCGTGAAGAGGGCACGACAACACCTTTACCCCCTCAGGAGACTGAAAAGATTTGGCATGGGATCCTCAGAAAGTTCAACAGCTTCACCATCGAGAGCATCCTGAACAGTTGCATTGCTGCCTGGTATGGCAACTGCTCAGCATCTGACCATAAGGCACTGCGTACGGCCCAGTACATCACTGCGGCCAAGCTTCCTGCCATCCAGGACCTATATACTAGGCGGTGTCAGAGGAAGGCCCAAAAAAATCTCAGACTTCAGTCACCCAAGTCATAGACTGTTCTCTTTGCTACCACACGGCAAGCGGTACCGGAGCGCCAAGTCTAGGACCAAAAGGCTCCTTCTACACCCAAGCCATAAGACTGCTGAATAATTAATCAAATGGCCACCTGGACTATTTACATTGACACCCCCCCTTTGTTTTTACACTGCTGCTACTCACTGTTTATTATCTATGCATAGTAACTTTTCCCCTACCTACATGTACAAATTAAACTCGACTAACCTGTACCCCCGGACATTGACTCGGTACCGGTACCCCCTCTATAAAGCCTCATTATTTATTTACTTTTTATTCATTTTTAATGTTGTTTTACTTGATTTAGCAAATATTTATCTATCTTGAACAGCATTGTTGGTTAAAGGCTTGTAAGTAAGGATTTCACAGTAAGGTTGTATTTGATTATTAAACTATTACAAACATCCAAACCTATATTTTCCACTCAGCTAAACATATGAATTACCTTCATGTAACCTTTGCAATCAGTTTATCATAATACAATATAGCTAGCACAATATAACACATTTACAGAATGCCATCACTACTGACATGATGTCTTCCAATACGCCCATTCACATGAACCACCATTAGGGACATTTTGGGGCGGCAAGGTAATACTGTCGTTCTGCCCCTGAACAAGGCAGTTAACCCACTGTTTCTAGGACGTTAATGTAAATAAGAATTTGTTCTTAAGTGACTTGCCTAGTAAAATAAAGATTACATAAAAAGGCCCAGACCGATTACTGTAGCTCGGGTCCTTATTCCACTAAAACCCGGAAACTACAAAGACGGAGAGAGAGGAATAGAAACAAACAAACAGAGCGCTCATCCATAACATTGATAAGTACAATAAACGTCACTTAAATTAAACATGAAAGCTTGTCTGCGTATTCTTTATATCATACCAAACTGTTACTGGTGGTAGGTAAGAATAATGTTTGTAATGTATGAACTGAGATCGCCAAGTTAACGTAGCTGAAAACGGAGCAGGGAGGGGAGATACGTTTTATTGGTCACATACACGTGTTTAGCAGATGTTATTGCTGGTGTAGCGAAATGCTTCTACTTCTAGCTCGACAGTGCTGTAATATCTAAAAAGTAATATCTAACAAATTGCATAACATATACCCAATACACACAAATCTAAGTATTAAGAATATATACATATATGGATGAGCGATGTCAGAGCAGTTAAAGTGCCTAAGATACCGTAGAATAGTATAGAATACAGTGTGTATATATATATACATATGAGATGAGTAATGCAAGATATGTAAACATTATTAAAGTGACTAGTGTTACATTTCTTAAAGTGGCCAGTGATTTCTAGTCTATGTCTATAGGCAGCAGCCTCTAATGGGCTAGTGATGGCTGTTGAACAGTATGCTGGCCTTGAGATAGAAGCTGTTTTTCAGTCTCGGTCCCAGATTTGATGCACCTGTACTGACCTTCTGGATAACAGTGAGGTGAACAGGCAGTGGCTCGGGTGGTTGATTTCCTTGATTATCATTTTTGGCCTTCCTGTGACATTGGGTGCTTTAGGTGTCCTGGAGGGCGGGTAGTTTGCCCCCGGTAATGCGTTGGCGGTGCCATTGCCATACCAAGCGGTGATACAGCCTTACAGGATGCTCTTAATTGTGCATCTGTAAACGTTTGTGAGGGTTTTAGGTTCTTTAAAATTTGGCTTGGTACCTGAAGAGGCTCTGTTGCACCTTCTTCACCACACTGTGTGGATGGGCCATTTCAGTTTGTCAATGTGTACGCCAAGGAACTTGAAGCTTTCCACCTTCTCCACTGCGGTCCCGTTGATGTGGATAGCGGCGTGCACCCCATGTTTCCACAATCATCTCCTTTGTTTTGTTGACATTGAGTGAGAGGTTATTTTCCTGGAACCACACTCCCAGAGCCCTCGTTGCTGGTAATCAAGCCTAATACTGTTGTGTCGTCTGCAAACTTAATGATTGAGTTAGAGGCGTGCTTGGCCACACAGTCATGGGTGAACAGGGAGTACAGGAGTGGGCTGAGCATGCACACTTGTAGGGCCCCAGTGTTGAGGCTCAGCGAAGTGGAGGTGGTGTTTCCTACATTCACCACCTGAGGGCGGCCCGTCAGGATGTCCAGGACCCAGTTGCACAGGGCGAGGTTCAGACCCAGGGCTTAATGAAGAGCTTGGATGGTACTATGGTGTTGAATGCTGAGCTATAGTCAATGGAAAGCATTCTTACATAGGTATTCCTCTTGTCCAGATGGGATAGGGCAGTGTGCAGAGTGATGGAGATTGCATAATCTGTGGATCTATTGGGGCGGTAAGCAAATTGAAGTGGGTCTAGTGTGGCAGGTAAGGTATAGTTGATATGATCCTTGACTAGTCTCTCAAAGCACTTCATGATGACAGAGGTGAGTGCTACGGGGGATAGTCATTTAGTTCAGTTACCTTTACTTTCTTGGGTACAGGAACAATGGTGGACATCTTGAAGCATGTGGGGACAGCAGACTGGGATAGGGAGAGATTGACTATGCCCGTAAACACACCAGTCAGCTGGTCTGCGCATGCTCTGAGGACGCTGCTAGGGATCCCGTCTGGGTCGAAATACTGCCCGCGGCCAGTGACGGACTTCTCAGTCACACTAGGTATCCCCTTTCCCTTCCCTATAAATTAATAGAGTTGTGGATGACTGACCATCCAGGAGATCAAAATGATAGTTTTAACCCTGTTTTGAAGCTTTTTTCGCAGAGACTGTGTTCATGGTAAACACTGCATATGTCAGCTAAATTGGAAATTATCTTTAAAATGTCTAGCACACTATTAGGTGGATCTAGCATAGCTCAGAATGAATCCCGACCTAATTTATATTAATCAATATAAATATCAATGGCTATACACTACCGTTTAAAAGTTTGGGGTCACTTAGAAATGTACTTGTTTTTGAAGGAAAAGCACATTTTTTGTCCTTTAAAATAACATCAAATTGATCAGAAATACAGTGTAGACATTGTTCATGTTGTAAATTACTATTGTAGCTGGAAACGGCTGATTTGTTATGGAATATCTACATAGTCATACAGAGGCCCATTATCAGCAACCATCACTCCTGTTTTCCAATTGTGTTAGCTAGTCCAAGTTTATAATTTTAAAAGGCTAATTGTTATGTTGGCACAGCTGAAAACTGTTGTGGTGATTAAAGAAGCAATAAAACTGGCCTTCTTTAGACTTGTTGAGTATCTGGAACATCAGCATTTGTGGGTTCGATTACAGGCTCAAAATGGCCAGAAACAAAGAATAGTACCCGCAAAACACCAGTCTCAATGTCAACAGTGAAGAGGCAACTCCTTGATGCTGGCCTTCTAGGCAGAGTTGCAAAGAAAAAGCCATATCTCAGACTGGCCAATAAAAAGAAAAGATTAAGATGGGTAAAATAACACAGACACTGGACAGAGGAAGATACAAACTTTATTTGTCACATGCACCGAATACAACAGGTGTAGAACGTGTCATGAAATTCATACTTACTTAACCAACAATGCAGTTCAATTAAGAGTTGAGAAAATATTGACCAATAAACAAAAGTAAAAAATAAAACAACCTCTTGTTTTAACTGAAAGATACAGAGAGCAGTCACTATGTTATTTTTCCCACAACGTTTATGATCTATACTTCCCAGCTGTCCATATCCGTAGCTATGCATACATTCACACACTACAGATAGAGCATGATGAGAAAGAATATTATGTCCAGAGATTTGATTTGCAGTAAGGACAGCATTCCAGAGGGGTTGGGTTAAAAGCGGAAGACACATTTCAGTTGAATGCATTCAGTGGTACAACTGACTAGTATCCCACCTTTCCCTTTCACTCCTACCTGTTACTCCAACCAAATACCAAGAGGTGTGCTGTTATATTTATTCATTATCCTTCTCTTCCGCCCCCCTATGGATATTTAGGGAAACTACACCCAATACTGGTGTTCGGCTGCACTGGACATTTGACAATACAGCACCATCCACCTCAAACACTGTAATATCTCAGATCCTTTAACCCACTGTTACGCCCAGTTGTTAGCTGATTCACAATAAAGAATATAAAATAATTACTTAACATTGAAAAGCAATAATTCCTTTGCGAGGTGGCTGGATATTATGTAGACATACCTGTTTCTAGGTGTGTCAAACTGAGTGTCAGTCTTCATACAAACTGTATCAGATCTGTACACATTTGGATACTCATTGACATAAACTGTGTCGTAATTTGTAATTTTAAGATCCCTTGTGTTTGCACTTTCCACAGGCCTTTATTCAACGAGTGAGGGAGCTCACCCCTGAGGAGCGGTGGAAAAGGGTCACATTAAAAATTGTCGTAAGTCAAGGCCGCCTGGATTCGGGGGTCCGAGTGGGTGAGCTTGGGCAGGGAGTGTTCGGGGAGCATGACACGCTGGTCATTGTAGGGCAGATGTGTCGAACTCATTACACGGAGGGCAGAGTGTCTGCTGGTTTTCCCAACCCTTGTATTTGATTGATGATTTATGGTCACTAATTAGTAAGGAACTCCCCCCCACCTGCAGACACTCTCTGTGGAATGAGTTTGACACCCCTGTTGTAGGGTGAGCGCTCTGGGGTTGTGGTGCACTGACCACGAAGGGTGGCGCACTGACCACTGAATGGGGGCGCTCTGGGGGTTTGGTCCACTGGAGGGAGGGTGCTTGGCACTGGCCACAGGAGGGGAAACACTCTGGAGGGGTGGCACTTCGGGTTTGTGACTAGGTGTCTGGTATCCATCCCAACTTGGCTGGGGGTAACTGGCTGGCTGCTCATGGTAGGCATGGGGAGCCTGGTAAGACTGAGCTGGTTGCTGGACTTGGGCCTGGTAAGGCTGAGCTCGTGGCTGAGCCACTGGGCTTTTCGCTAGGTAAAATTGGGCTGGTAGCTGAGGCAGGGCCTTGTAGGGCTGAGCAGGTAGCAGAGCTGGGTTCTTGTAGTGTCGGAGACTGGTATGGCTGGGCCAGGGGCTGGTAGGGCTGAGCTGGAGCCTGGCATGGTCGGGCTGAGGCTGATGGGGATGAGCTGGTTGCTGAGCTGGGGAAGGGCTGAAGCCTGGTATGGCTGGGCCAGGGGCTAGTAGGGCAGAGTGGGGGCTGGTATGGCTGGGCCAGAGGGTGGTATGGCTGGACCAGGAGCTGGTAAGGCTGAGCGCAGGCCTAGAGGCTGGTATGGCTGGACCAGGGACTGGAGGCTGTTATTGGTAGACCAGGGGCTGGAGGCTTCAATTTAAGCCTACTAGAAAGTATGTGCCCTCAGGCCTGGAGGGAAGCAAAAGTCATTCCGCTTCCTAAGAATAGTAAAGCCCCCTTTACTGGCTCAAATAGCCGACCAATCAGCCTGTTACCAACCCTTAGTAAAATTGTCTTTCACCAGATACAATGTTATTTTACAGTAAACAACAAGCACAGCACTTACACAAATGACTGATGATTGGCTCAGAGAAATTGATGATAAAAAAAATTGTGGGGGCTGTTTTGTTATACTTCAGTGCGGCTTTTGACATTATCGATCATGATCTGCTGCTAGCAAAACTTGTGTTAAGGCTTTACATCCCCTGCTATAATGTGGATAAAGTGTTAACTATCTAACAGAACACAGAGGGTGTTCTTTAACTGAAGCCTCTCCAACATAATCCAGGTAGAATCAGGAATTCCCCAGGGTAGCTGTCTAGACCCCTTACTTTTTTCAATCTTTAATAACGACATGCTACTGGCTTTGAGTAAAGCCAGTGTGTCAATGTATGCAGATGACTCAACACTATACACTTCAGCTACTACAGAAACTGAAATCACTTCAACACTTAACAAAGAGCTGCACTTAGTTTCAGAATGGGTGGCAAGGAATAAGTTAGTCCTAAATATTTCAAAAACTAAAAGCATTTTATTTGGGACAAATCATTCACTAAATCTTGTAATAAATAATGTTGAAATTTAGCAAGATGAGGTGAGTAAACTGCTTGGAGTAATCCTGGATTGTAAACGGTCATTGTCAAAACATATTGATACAACTGTAGCTAGGATGGGGAGAAGTCTGTCCATAATAAAGCACTATCAACAAGGCACGTCCTACAGCTCCAAGTTTTGTCGCACCTGGACTAATGTTCAGGTGTGTGGTTAGGTGCCACAAAGAGGGACATGTTGAAAGCACCGAGCTGACTAGCCCACAGCTCAGACACCCATGCATACCCCACAAGACATGCCACCAGAGGTCTCTTCACAGTCCTTAAGTCCAGAACAGACTATGGGAGGCACACAGTACTACATAGAGCCATGACTACATGGAACTGTAGGTAACTGATGCAAGCAGTAGAATCAGATTTAAAATACACTTTATGAAACAGCGGGGACTGTGAAGCAACACAAACATAGGCCCAGATGCATACACACATGATAACAGACGCACTATACACACACTTACACATGTATTTTGTGTTGTAGATAGTGGAATAGGGGCCTGAGGGCACACACTTAGTGTTTTGTGAAATCTGTTATGAATGTAATGTAATGTTTTTAAAATTGTATAACTGCCTTAAAATTTTGCCAGACCCCAGGAAGAGTAGCTGATGCCTTGGCAGCAGCTAATGGGGATTCATAATAAATACAAATACAAATGGCTTGACCAGTGGCTGATAGGGCTGAGAGGGGGCCTGGGCTAGAGCCTGGTATGGATGGGCCGGGGGCTGGTAGGGCTGAGCTGGGGCCTGGGCTGGAGGCCTCGATGCCCTGTGGGGAGGCCTTTAGGGCCTGGGTTCAGGTTGAGTCCTGACTGCCCTGTGTGGAGGCCTGGATGGCCTAGGTTGCCTGGATGGCCGCTTGGTTGGCCTCTCAGTTTTGGACTGTTTCGTTCAGGAACCTATTTGCTAGGATCCGGTACCTCTCGTCACATTAAACTTTATTTTCACTGTTTGCAATGTAACAATTCTAATAAAAGCAATCAGAGTTATTTCAGGTTGATCCTCTAATTCTCCTGGCTACCCCTGAAAAACGAATACAGTGCCTGATATTCTAAGAATAATTGATTTGTGATGGGCTGGCCCGGGTTTATGGTTTGCGCAACATTGTAGTCTACCTAGACCAACGCGTGACCATTGCTGTGGTGAGAGAAGCATGCCTGTATCTCACAGAACTGGAATGAGATTCACTGTCTATGATCTCTCTAGTGTTGCACTTAATCATTTATTTCCTTATAGAATCATAGCCTCAGGAAGGATGCTGGAGGTGACGAAGCACCCCTGATAAATTGAAATACATTTGCCAAAGTTATAGAATTACTACTGTTAGCCAAAACAGGCCTTTTGCCATATTTCAAATACAATCACGGGAAAGCACAGATCCTGCTGAAAAGAGATTGCTAATCTGTCTGTAGGCTACCAAATTATCAACTTCCAAATAGACCTATTGAGCGAACAGCATTGATATACAAAGTAAGATAAGAGGCGGATAACCTTTTGGCATGAGTGCATCAGCCATCACCAGTGAGTGAGCTGTGCATAATTGGGTGAGTCAGTGAAACTGGAAAGCCTTTTTAGGACTATAATCTACTCCTCATGTTGTACAATATGAGTCTCCACACACCTAGGCTATTGATGGATTCAAGACAGGGTCGTTTTTATCGATCTCAGTTTGTCGGTGTCAAAGTGTATCCTGTCATTTTGATCATTTGTGAGGTATTAATAAAGATTCTGCTAAAGTCTCCAGTTATCTAAAATGATGTAGAATTGCATGAAATGCCTTTAAAAAGGTCAATTCTTTCCCGAACCCTAGGCTACTAAACATGTTCCCCATGTGTGCAACTTCTGCAAGCGCCTCTACTCCACCGCTCTATGCCGGTACGCAAAAGCGATAATGCATGCAATGATTTATTATAAAAGTGATTTCTTTCATGCATTCTAGCCCACTTTTTGTTCTGGCACCTCCCAAATGACAAAGTATGCACTGGGTGGCAGGTAACTTAATGGGTACGTCTACAAGAACACAAGGAGAGGTTAGCCCATTTACCTTTTATTGAAACAGGTGTGTTGGTATTTTGTAGGCTTCAAATTAAGAGAAATGTCACTGCTGACAGATGATGAAAAATGTCTAGGTACATGGTAAATGGTAAATAAAGGGCAAACAATCCCCAAAATAAATACTCCAAACACTACAGTTTTACACAATTGGCAAATAATTGAAGTGCATTTATATGCACAACAATCAAATAAAATATATCTACATAGCAATACAAACTAAATACCTTGGCCACCACACTCATGCAATACTCACAGTCAATAATGTGTCTGTAGTGGTCTGTGCTAGTTTGGCTGAAAGAGGACTAAATGACTGCAGTGGGGCATTTCAAGGGGTAGCCCCACCTCTTTTAGATGGACATGGTTGTTCTTAACAAGATTTGATGGGGTGGGCTCCTCTCCAGGTAGTGGGAGGGGTTTTGTACAAGGACAATAACCTAAAACACAAGGCCAAATCTACACTGGAGTTGCAATGAAGACAGTGAATGTTCTTGGCCGAGCAGTTTTGACTTAAATCTACTTGAAAATCTATAGCAAGACCTGAAAATGGTTGTTTATCACCGATCAATTTGAAGAGTTCTAAGAATTTTGAAAAGAATAATGGCCAAATGTTGCACAATCTTGTGTGGAAAGCTCTTAGAGACTCACCCAGAAAGATTTACAGCTGTAATCTTTGCCAAAGTTGATTCTATAAAGTATTGACTCCAAGGTGTGAATACTTATGTAAATTAGATTTGACAAATGTGTAATAAATCAAGGGGTATGAATACTTTCTAAAGGCACTGTACACACATAGCCTTTGTTCTATTACCAATGGCAGTTAGAATTGGTGAAATCTGACACATAAACACATACTATGTTGAAGTTTGAACAAGTCACCAACCTAATTCTGTTTTTCCCATCGACAGCAGGCAAGAGGTGAGGCTGGAGGTGAGGTCTTTACCAGAGCCCCATAGCAGTATAGATCAGCTCCTGGGTCCTCATCAAAGATACTGTCCGTCACACACACACACACACACACACACAGAGCACTGATTACATTATCAATGGTGGTTATGATTAGCCTGGTGGAACCAACCTGATCACGGTGTTCACCGTTCTATTTCACTTCAGATATCATAAAAAGTGAAGTGAAATAGAATGGTGAATACAGTGATCAGGCTGGTTCCCTCAGGCTAGGTTTTGACCTGTACATTATATAGAAAATAAAACAAATAATGTCAGTTTACATAAATTATGTTTCACAATTGGATTATCAAATGTATCAAAGCAATGAAGTGGGTTACCTTCTGTATTTGTATAAATAATGAGCCTGTGAAAGCTGTTGCCACTGACAGGTGAAGGTTGCTGGCCAGAAGGTTGCTGGCCAACATGTGGCTGACTGTTCCATTCATAGGAATGCTCACAGCGTGGGCATGTCTACATGATGATGATGACGATGAGGGCCTCCTTCCTGGTCTTCTCTATGCTACATGTTCGGCTGCAAACTGGACATCTTGAACAGCTGCAGCAGGTAATCTGATGATGGCAGGTAGCCTAGCAGTTAAGAGCCTTGGGCTAGTAACCCGAGCCGACGAGGTGAAAAATCTGTTGACGTCCATTCGGAAAGTATTCAGACCGCTTCACCTTTTCCACATTTTGTTACGTTACAGACTTATTCTAAAATGAATTTTAAAAAATTATAATACACATTAATCTACAAACAATACCCCATAATGACAAAGCGCAAACAGGTTTTTAGAAAATGTTAGCAAATGTGTTAAGAGTAAAAAACAGAAAAAACTTATTTACATAAGTATTCAGATCCTCTGCTATGATACTCGAAATCGAGCTCAGGTGAATCCTGTTTCCATTGATCATCCTTGAGATGTTTCTACAACTTGATTGGAATCCACCTGTGGTAAATTCAATTGATTGGACATGATTTGGAAAGGCACACACCTTTCTATATAAGGTCTCACAATTGACAGTACATGTCAGAGCAAAAACCAAGCCATGAGGTCGAAGGAATTGTCAGTAGAGGTCCAGTAGAGCACATTAACAAGATGGTGTAAGAGTGCGGACGTGTTTTTTTGTCCTGTCTCTTGTCCCATGTAAATAGTCTGTAATTAGTCTGTCTTTCCGTATTTTTCTTATTCCTCATATACTTTTCCTGTAACCCGCCTCAACCAACACGGAATGGATCTACTATTTTCTTTATTTCTTTATTTCTTTATTTCTTTATCATTTAACTGAACCTCAGACAGAAGCTAGCCTGCTAGCTAGCCTGCTAACTAGCTGCTAGCCATTGCTAGCCATTGCTTGCGGTCCTCACCACTGCTCTGCCTGCATCAACCATTTAGTTCGGACAATTTCGGCCAGTCTGCACAGCACGCTACCAACCCTGCGCATATCGGAATGCGTTCCCTTCCACTTCACCGGATTTCTGCCGAAATCACAGGACCATCACATCGGATCATCGCAGCTAGCTAGCTGCAACCGAGGAGCTGCTGTTGTTTGGCTAACAGTACTGTCCAAAAGCTTGCACCAGTTAGCCTTGAGCTAGCCCCGAGCTAGGCCCATCTCCCGGCTAGCCAACGTGTACTAGCTAATTCCCGGGCTGCAGTACCTTTGTCAACCAGCCTGGACCTTCTACTGTCGACATGGAGCCCCGCCGAGCCATCACGACTGGTCTGCCGACATAATCGTCCGACGTGGACTCAACAGGCTTTCCCGTTGTAACGTCGCCGAAGATCCATCTGCTAGCCCCAGCCCGCTAGCATTCTGAATGCTGTGCCTCCCGCGTCCACTGAATCTGAAGCCTCCTCCCTAAGTTTGATTTATTTAATGATTTAGCACACTCCGCTAACCCTGATGTCCTAGCCGTGTCTGAATCCTGGCTTAGGAAGGCCACCAAAAATTCGAAAAACGTTCCATCCCCAACAACAATATTTCCCGTCAAGATAAAACTACCAAAGGAGGTGGAGTTGCAATCTACTCCAGAGATAACCTGCAGAGTTCTGTCATACTATCCAGGTCTGCACCCAAACAGTTTGATCTTCTACTTTAAAAAATCCACCTTTCCATAAATAAGTCTCTCACTGTTGCCGTTTGTTACAGATCCCCCTCAGCCCCCAGCTGTGCCCAGGACACCATATGTGAATTCAGAGTTCGTACTGTTAGGTGACGTAAACTGGGATATGCTTAACACCCCGGCCATCCTTCAATCTAAACTGGATGCCCTCAATCTCACACAAATTATCAAGGAACCTACCAGGTACAAACCCTAAATCTGTAAACATGGGAACCATCATAGATATCATCCTGACTAACTTTCCCCCCAAATACACCTCCTACCAGGATCTCAGCGATCACTGCCTCATTACCTGCGTCCGTAATGGGTCCGCGGTCAAACGACCACCTCTTATCACTGTCAAACGCTCCCTAAAAAACTTCAGTGAGCAGGCCTTTCTAATCGATCTGGCCCGGGTGTCATGGAAGGATATTGACCTCATTCCTTCAGTAGAGGATGCCTGGTTGTTCTTTAAAAGTGCTTTCCTCACCATCTTAAAAAAGCATGCCCGTTCAAAAAATGTACAACTAAGAACAGATATAGCCCTTGGTTCACTCCAGACTTGACTGCCCTTGACCAGCACAAAAACATCCTGTGGCGTACTGCATTAGCATCGAATAGCCCCTGCGGTATCCAACTTTGCAGTGAAGTCAGGAACCAATATACACAGTCAGTTAGAAAAGCAAAGGCTAGCTTTTTCAAACAGAAATTTGCATCCTCTAGTACTAATTCCAAAAGGTTCTGGGACACTGTAAAGTCCATGGAGAATAAGAGCACCTCCTCCCAGTTGTCCACTGCACTGAGGCTAGGAAACACTGTCACCACAGATAAATTTACGATAATCTAAAATGTCAATAAGCATTTTGCTATGGCTGGCCATGCTTTCCACCTGGCTACCCCTACCCCGGCCAACAGCTCTGCACCCCCCGCCCAACTTGCCCAAGCCCCCCCCCCCGCTTCTCCATCAACCAAATCCAGATAGCTGATGTTCTGAAAGACCTGCAAAATCTGGACCGCTACAAATCTGCTGGGCTAGACAATCTGGACCCTTTCTTTCAAAAATTATCTGCAGAAATTGTTGCAACCCCTATTACTAGCCTGTTCAACCTCTCTTTCGTATCGTCTGAGATCCCTAGAGATTGGAAAGCTGCAGCGGTCATCCCCCTCTTCAAAGGGGGAGACACTCTAGACCCAAACTGTTACAGACCTATATCTATCCTGCCCTGCCTTTCTAAAGTCTTTGAAAGCCAAGTTAACAAACAGATCACTGACCACTTTGAATCCCACCGTACCTTCTCTGCTATGCAATCTGGTTTCCGAGCTGGTCATGGGTGCACCTCAGCCACGCTCAAGGTACTAAACGATATCATAACCGCCATAGATAAAAGACAGTACTGTGCAGCCATCTTCATCGACCTGGCCAAGGCTTTTGACTCTGTCAATCATCGCATTCTTATTGGCAGACTCAACAGCCTTGGCTTCTCAAATGACTGCCTCGCCTGGTTCTCCAACTACTTCTCAGATAGAGTTCAGTGTGTCAAATCGGCGGGCCTGTTGTCCGGTCCTCTGGCAGTCTCTATGAGGGTGACACAGGGTTCAATTCTTGGGCCGACTCTATTCTCTGTATATATCAATGATGTCGCTCTCGCTGCTGGTGACTCTCTGATCCACCTCTACGCAGACGACACCATTCTGTATACATCTGGCCCATCTTTGGACACTGTGTTAACAAACCTCCAAACGAGCTTCAATGCCATACAACACTCCTTCCGTGGCCTCCAACTGCTCTTAAATGCTAGTAAAACTAAATGCATGCTTTTCAATCGAATGCTGCCCGCACGCGCCCACCGGACTATCATCATACCTCAATTATATACATAGCTCAAGAAATAATGTAAGCTCATTTGGAAGCTAATTCTCTGCTTTACAGATGTAGACTGACTGATTCCAGATTGGGTTCAGGCCAGTTAAGCCATTACACTATGTAACCAACTGTGACATGTTTTGCTATAGCCTTGGGTTGGCTTGGGTTTGTTGCTGCTAGTGAGTACACTGTTGTAGTCAAACATGAGTTAGCTAGTACCACCATAGCTGCATCCAATATTTATTTGTTCCCTCAAGGCTAATGTGACTGTTTCATCTACAGTAAATTATACCCCAGCTAGCAATGAGTCCCAATCTCGGCCCTATTCTTGTGCGCCGGAACTGATTTAATCAACCCGAATCCGGGTGCCAGGCTCGGCTCAATGTCATATTGAATAACTTCCCAGCATTGGCCCATCCCGTCTGCCAGAACTAAGCCGACACTGCCGGTGTCTTGCCAGAATCCTCTTAGAAGTGGCCCGATGCAAATTCATATTAATATTACCTAGCCATTCCCCTGATAGTTTTAAATTCAGTTGCATTATACTATATAAAACCACAAACATTTGTAAATAACAACCTTAAACAATGAACAAGTAGACATTTACTCATTGCTCAGATTTGTAAAAACAAATCAACATACAACAAAATACAAGGTAGAGTGTAGGGAGCAGAGGCCTGTGCCACACATACACAACAGCAGTGTCACCTTATACAGATATAAAAAATCAACTACAGTCTCAGATCAAAGCAATTCATACAACAAATCACTTGGTAGGGAGTAGGGAGCAGAGTCCCATCCAGAGAGGAGTCGTAGGACTAGGCCCGGGAGATGAGGGTTGGTCACAGCTCTGAGATCGATGGGTTTAAAAGAGAGAGGGACCTTAGCTTGAAGCAACTGTCTAACTACACACACTGCTGGTTGTAATATTGTAATAACTCACTCAGTGAGGAGTTGCAGGTCTGGGCAGTGAGCCTGGAGAGGAATGATATTCTGACCGCAATGACATTCTCACTCTCATACTGTAAGTAGACTGTAGAAGTAATTACCTGTTGATGAGGAGCTCAAAGAACTTGTAGAGGCCCTTGTCTGCAGTGATGGTGAGCATGTGTCTCGGGAGGCACGTGCCCCACCTCAGCCTCCATGAGAGGAGTCAGACCAGTCTGAGCGAGAACGTATGGGTCAGTGACATACTGTACCACACAGACGCCACACTGTCTGACAACAGTGCTTAATTTGAGCCAGCTCTCTGTTTTGGATGTTTTTGTTCCGGAACCTATTTTGCCGGATCCGGTACCTCTCGTGGCTTGAAAAATAATTGTTAAAGTTCATTTGAGTTCCCTCTTCATTAATTCTCCTGCATAACTGATTTCCTTATAGAGCCGCGTGAAGGGTTCTGGAGGAGTTATAGAGTTACTGCTGTCTGTTCAGAAAGAAATTAACTCATTCTGAATTGCCTACTACACCATGAGAAACTTCTTTTAAAAATAGCCTAGCTGTGGAGTGTAGTCCAGTAACAAGGCATAGCCTACAGTCAGGAACGCGTAGCAAATATGTCAGTGAACAGACAGCATGTAGACAAAACTGGCCTTTCGCAATATTTAAAATAGTCTACAATCGTGGGAAAACACAGGTTGGAAAGCAACTGGCTCCTACTGAAAAGAGAAGACTAATCTGTCAGCTGTAGGCTGCCAAAATATTTGATCAACATCCAAATACTGTTTTAAAACATGAGAAAGAGTAGCAAGTAGAAAAACATGTTGATTCACCCTACTTGTAGAGAAACGCCAATGCCATCCTTCTCTCTTTCATGTTGACAAAACGGTCTATCACTCTGTCATGTAGTACATGCTTTTATTTTTTGTCGTCCTAGGCTACCTGGCTAAAATGTTTGCACACTAGCCTAACTTCCATTCATGGGCAACGTTAGCTAGTTAACATTAGCCTTCTACATCTAGCTACTGTACACATATTGAACTTCCACCCTCTCAGGCCAGGGACACAACAATGTATGAATTAATGGTTGGATCAGAAACGCCAATATAATCATTGGTGAGTACGGAGAATTAAGTAAAACCACAAGTCCAAATCCCTATCTCCATCCATGGCTAATTTAGGAAAGGGCCAATCTTAGCTAGCTAGCTACCAGAGGAAAACAACACAACGAGATGCAACAATTCAAGTTGTTTCTGTTAATGACGTATGCTCACAAAGCTATTTGATAGGAGAGACGCCAAATCCAAGCTTGCTTCCCTTGACACTTAATTTTTTTCACCAGGACCATTCACAGTTGAGCTCGCTCAGGTTAGCTCAATGTTGATTGCCAAAATTTTTTATACTTTTTTGTCAAGGGAGGCCAAATGCTCATTGGCTTCCCTTGCATTCAATGCTACGGACAGCAACAATGTCATACTCGTTTGGACCAGAGAGTATCAGATAGATGGCCTACACGTAGAGCGAAAGAGGGGTGCTGTTTCGCTCGCTCGGATGCTTTCTCCTGTGAGATACATTCAGCCTCTTGCGAATTGAAGGACAATTATGTAACACAGAGAGACAAAATATAAATAATTGTATGATTCTTGTTCTTCTTTTTTTCGTAGCATACAATATGTCTCCACACACCTAGGCCTAGGCTATTGATGGATTCAAGAGAAGGTTGTTTTCATTGAAAAAAAAAAAAAGTATCCTGTAATTTCGATCATTTGTGCAGTATTATGGTGCTGGGAACTCTGGAAAAAATGAGGCTGAATCATGATGTCAGTGATCTTCAGCTCGGAAAGTCAGAGCTCTAAAAAGCGACCAGAGTTCCCCACTTGGAATTCCGAGTTGGATGACCGTTCAAAACTAAGCTATTTTTGAAGTCGGAAGGCGGAGATTTGCCCGCTCCGAGTTCCCAGTTGTTTTGAAATGCATTTATAAATGGCCAAACATTTCCCGGACCCTAAAGACACAAAATAATGTTTCCCATGTGTGCAACTTCTGTAAGTGCCTCTACTGCTCTATGCCATTAAGCAAATGTGATGATATTCATGCAGTGTTTTATTATAAAGGATATTGTTTTTTTTTCGGTACCTCAGAGCACCCTGGGTCACTCCCCTCTCGGTACTTTTTGTACCGGCACCTCCTGATTTACAGATGAAGCACTGTCTGACACCAAACCTCATTCCTAATGCATTTGCCTCTACCCCAGATAACATGACATGTCAGGTTCAGCTGATGGTGGCTGCTCTCACCTTGGCGCAGTGCTCCACTTTGGCACGCCAGAGTCAGTGCCAGTGTTGCGGTTGGTCTCGAGTGTTTATGTCTGAGCCCATGTACAGCAGCAGCTTGACCGCAGCGATGTGATTGTTCATGTCAGCCAGCATCAGAGGAGAGATACCCAGTGTACTTCTAGTCCTGAAAGGAAACAAACACACAGTGAGAGAGGAACAGATGAAAAGAGAGAAAGAGAGAGAAACGTGGACAGGGGTGATTATACACACAGTTAAGAGTGGGACAAATCCTTGGATGGGATGTTCGTGGGTTTCAGGGTTTGATAAACTGTCATACCTGGAGTTGATTTCAGCTCCTTCGTTTTGAAGGATGTTGATGCAGCCCCCCGAGGTGGCCAGGCTGAGAGGAGGGTAGTCTGAAACGTTACTGTGCTCCTTGTTAGCCCCACGCAGCAGCAACAGCTTTACCACCTGAAAGGAATGGACCACTGGTTAGTCGATCCACAAAACACCTTTGGGGAATTTTCACCAAGATCATGCTCTGGTGTTTTACCAAAAAAGTAACAAGTCACCTCTTGTCTTCCTACAGACCAGGCCAGGGAGAGAAGTGTGTTTTTGGTTCCGCTCAGTCTGGGTTCTCTCAAACTGGGCTTCGATGTCCTCTCCTTTATCCAACAGGATCTCCACCACTCCAACATGCTTTAGCAGCAAGGATTAGAGAAGTGAAACCTGGGGATATAGTTAAATTACTCTCCAACACCAACATAAACAGATACAGACTTCTACACACAAATGATCAAGTTCCCTAAAAAACTGACTGACAAATATTAAAATATAACTATGTGGTGTGAGGTACAGTGCCTTCAGAAAGTATTCATACCCCTTGACGTATTACAGTCTGAATTCAAAATGTATTAAACATAATCTTTTCCTATACACAGTACCCCATAATGTTACACAGTACCCCACATTTGGCAGCCATTACAGCTGTGAGTCTTTCTGGGTAAGTCTAAGAGCTTTGCACACCTAGATTGTACAATATTTGCACAAGTTCTGTCAAGTTGGTTCATGATAATTACTAGACAGCCATTTTTAAGTCTTGCCATAGATTTTCAAGCCGATTTAAGTCAATGTCATCTTGGTAAGCAACTCCAGTGTATATTTGCCGTTGTGTTTTAGGTTATTGTCCTGCTGTAAGTTGAATTCATCTCCCAGTGTCTGTTGGCAAGCAGACTGAACCAGGTTTTCCTCTAGAATTTTGCCTTTGCTTAGCTCTATTCCGTTTCTTTGTATCCTAAAAAAAACTCCCTAGTCCTTGCTGATGACAAGCATACCCATAACATGATGCAGCCACCACCATGCTTGAAAATATGAAGAGTGGTGCTGAATGATGTGTTGTTTTAGATTTTTTATTTATTTAACCTTTATTTAGCTAGGCAAATCAGTTAAGAACAAATTCTTATTTCAATGACGACCTGCCTACAGGGTCAGCCATAGTAGTACGCCGCCCTGGAGCAAATTAGGGTTAAGGACACAGACAGGTTTTTCACCTCGGATATTCGAACCAGCAACCCTTCGGTTACTGGCCCGACGCCCTAACCACTAGGCTACCTGCCTCACCCCCAAAATCTGTTGCCCCTAACATAATGATTTGTATTCAGGACATAAAGTTAATTTATTCTGTACAGTCTTCCTTCTTTTCTTTCACGTTGTCATTTAGGTTAGCATTGTGGAGTAATTACAATGTTGTGGATCCATCCTCAGTTTCCTCCGATCACACCTATTAAACGCTTTAACTGTTTTAATCCTTTAGAGTCTAAGTAACATAATAAAAAAATCCCCATCAAAAACAGTCTAGAGCTAGAGATATTAGTTTTTTTGCATGGGCTGCATCTCAATCCACCGCATCCGCCTATGTCGGCCTTCCGCATCTGCAGTGGAAGGTGGCCGAGCTACAGCTGTGTTTGTCAGACCATGAGGCATCACAGTCCATGCAACATATTATGCACATTTTTACTTCTGGACTTATTTAGTCTTGCCATAACAAAGTGTTTGAATACGTATCTTATTGTGTGTAGGCCAATGACACAAAATCTAAATTTAATCCATTTTAAATTCAGGCTGTAACACAACAAAATTTAGAAAAAGTCAAGGAGTGTGAATACTTTCTGAAGGCACTGTACACTGTGCAATAATTGTATTGTGTACAAACATCTAGATACTCAGCTTGTTTTTTGGGGGGGGTTTTTAGGGATGGGAGAGATTCTCAGAATATCTATTTGTATGGCTGTGGACACTCAGGTCAAGGTAATCGGGACAATAGCCTATTACACCTACTCTTAAATCGTTGGATAACAAAAAGTAGGCTGTTATTTGCAAAACCAGGGAGTCTGGGCAGATAAGAGACACGTTTTATTACCATGTGTAGACACAACAAATCTCGATTAGATAGTGATCGGATCATCTTGATCGGATTACAACAACCACATGGAGTAGTGAGAGGGGGAGTAGTAAAGTCCAGTGGTTCTTAAACTATTTAAAACCGTGGCAAACATTGATGAGATAAAAAAAATCTGCTGCACACCTGAAATTCCCTTATTCATTTATTTAGTGCAAATCATCTATTTTTGACAAAGTTTTTTAAATAGATTAAATAGGCTTTATTTGAACTGTTTTCATAGTTCCTTACTCATGATGATTAATTTGTGTGTACCTCTTTAAGAGCGTCCTTGTCATGGTGTGATGGGTGTGATTGAGTCAGGCGCAGGAGGGTGGTTCCAATGGGAGTGTAATTTAATGAGCAAACGAAAGGCGAACAATAGCCTAAATACAATAGGTATAAGAAATAGGCCTGAGCCAAGAACACGGGTGTACAAAAACCCGGAGAGCAATGATGTGTACTATAAATACACGACACTGACATAAAACAATCACACACAAAGGACATGGGGGAACAGAGGGAAAATATATACACAGACATGATGAGGGAATCTAAACCAGGTGTGACGGGAACAAGACAAAACAAATGGAAAATGAAGAGTAGAGCGGCAGTGGCTAGAAGGCCGTTGATCGCCGAACGCCACCCAAACACGGAGAGGGGCTGACTTCGGAGAGAGTCGTGACTGTACCCCCCCTTGACTCGCGGCTCCAGCAGTGAGTCGACACCGGCCTCGGGAACGACCGGGAGGACGAGGAGCAGGGCGACCACCAGCCTGAGGAGAGACACATGGAACGAGGGGTTAATACAGTAATCGGGGGGAGCTGCAACCTATAACAAACCTTGTTCAATCTCCTAAGCACTTTAAACGGCCCCACAAACCGCGGACCCAGCTTCCGGCAGGGCAGGCGGAGGGGCAGGTTCACTGCGGTGACGGTCTGCGCTGTTTTTCTGGCGCAGCACGGCGTGCTGAAGGTGAATATGGGCAGCGTCCCATGTCTCCTCTGTGCGCCGGAACCAGTCGTCCACCGCAGGAGCCTCGGTCTGACTCTGATGCCAAGCAGCCAGAGCCGGCTGATACCCCAACACGCACTGGAATGGTGAGAGGTTAGTGGAGGAGTGGCGGAGCGAATTCTGGGCATACTCGGCCCAGGGTACGAACGCCGCCCACTCCCCCGGCCGGTCCTGGCAGTAGGACCTCAGAAACCTTCCCACATCCTGGTTCACTCTCTCCACCTGCCAATTACTCTCGGGTTGATAACCTGAGGTAAGGCAGACCGAGACCCCCAGACGTTCCATGAACGCCTTCCATACCCTCGATGTGAATTGGGGAACCCGATCAGACACTATATCCTCAGGCACCCTGTAGTGCCGGAGGACATGAGTAAAAAGGGCCTCCGCAGTCTGGAGGGCCATGGGGAGACCGGGCAGAGGTAGGAGACGGCAGGACATAGAAAAACGGTCCACAACTACCAGGATCATGGTGTTACCCTATGAGGGGGGAGATCAGTTAGGAAATCTATAGACAGGTGCGACCATGGCCGTTGTGGAATGGGTAAGGGATGTAGCTTACCTCAGGTTACGGTGGTCAGTCCAGAAGAGAAAAGGGTGTTTAGCCCCCTCAAGCCAATGTCTCCACGCCTTCAGGGCCTTGACGACAGCCAACTGCTCCCGATCCCCCACATCATAGTTTCGCTCCGCCGGGCTGAGCTTCTTAGATAAGAAGGCACGGGGCGGAGCTTTGGTGGCGTGGCCGAGTGCTGAGAGAGCACAGCTTTGGTGACGTGCCCGAGTGCTGAGAGAGCACAGCTCCTATCCCAGCCTCGGACATGTCCACCTCCACTATGAACGACCAAAGAGGGGTCCGCATGGGAGCTGAAGTGAACAGAGCCTTCAGGTGACTAAAAGCCCTGTCCGCCCCTTCAGCAGTGAGGTAATGTGAGCCGCCACCTGGCCAAAGCCCCGGATAAACCTCCGGTAGTAATTGGCAAACCCAATGAAATGCTGCACTTCCTTAACCGTGGTGGGAGTCGGCCAATTACGCACGGCTGAAATGCGGTCACTCTCCATCTCCACCCCTGAGGTGGAAATTCGGTATCCTAGGAAGGAGACAGATTGCTGGAAGAACAGACATTTTTCAGCCTTGGCATACAGGTCATGCTCCAACAGTCGACCAAGCACAAGCAATGCAGATCTTGTCTACAAAGGCTTGGAAGACAGATGGAGCATTCATTAACCCGTACGGCATGACTAGGTACTCACAATGCGTACTAATTCCATTCGTCTCCCTCCCAGATGCACACCAGGTTGTACACACTCCAGAGATCTAGTTTTGTAAAGAAGCACGCCCCATGCATTGACTCAACCACTGTGGCTATGAGTGGTAGAGGGTAACTGTACCTCACAGTGATCTGGTTGATAGCCCGATAGTCAATGCATGGGCGCAGACCCCCTCCTTCTTCTTTACAAAAAAGAAACTTGAGGAGGCGGGTGAAGTAGAGTGCCGTATGTACCCCTGACGCAGGGATTCAGAGACATATGTTTCCATAGCCTCCGTCTCCACCTGTGACAGGGATACACGTGACTCCTGGGAAGTGCGGCGTCTACCTTGAGGTTTATCGCACAATCCTCCCAACGATGGGGTGGTAATTACGTCGCCTTCTTTTAGGAGAAATCGAAAGCCAAATCGAAATATTCGGGGGGAATGCGCACGGTGGAGACATGGTCTGGACTTTCCACCGTGGTCGCACTAACGGAAACACCTAAACACCTCCCCGGACACTCTCGCGACCACCCCGTGCAGCCACAAAAAGGTGGGGTTATGCAGGGCTAACCAGGGCAGGCCTAGCACCACTGGAAATGCAGGGGAGTCTCCGTGTAATCCCCCTGCGTCACCATGCCCAGGAGAGCGGTGTCCTCCCTAATAAACCCGGACGCTAATGGTTGACTGTCAAGGGCGCTCACTGGGAAGGGCATAGACACAGGAACAATGGGGATCCCTAACTTCAGGGAAAGTGCTTTGTCTGTAAAATTCCCAGCTGCACCTGAATTGACTAGCGCCTTATGCTGGGAATGCAGGGAAAACTCAGGAAACGTAATATGCAAAAATACGTGCGCAACAGAGGGCGAGCTGGGTGAGTGTGGTGCCAGCTTACCTGGGGTGACGCCAGAGTGGCCTGCCTGCTGCCTTGACTACCAGAGAAACCACCCCGACACCGCCTAGCAGTGTGTCCTCTGCGGCCGCAAGTGGTGCACGAGGTGGTCTCCGGTCTCCCTGAGTACAGCACCTCCCTGCTCCATTGGCACAGGAGCGGTGGTGCTGGAGGGTGGAACAGACAGAGCCCGATCAGAACGTCCGCGGGTTGCCGGCAGTTTGTCCAGCCGGATGGACATGGCCACCCCTCAGAGCCTGGTTCCTCTCTAGGTTTCTTCCTAGGTTTTGCCTTTCTAGGGAGTTGGTGGCTAGGAGTTTTTCCTAGCCACCATGCTTCTACACCTGCATTGCTTGCTGTTTGGGGTTTTAGGCTGGGTTTCTGTATAGCACTTTGTGACATCAGCTGATGTAAAAAGGGCTTTTTAAATAATATTGATTGAATTGTATTGACACAGTGTTGCTAACTAGCAAGCTTGCTAACTAGCACATGGTGTCGCTCCCGCTAGCACACCGGTAGACAGTGTCCTTTGCCCCCGCCTGTTGGGCACTGTTTTCCCACAGTTCCGTTTATGGCGGTGAGGGCAGGCGGGAGCCAGTGTTAACAGTCCTCCTAGCTAGCTAGTACAGAGTGACACTCAGTGCTAGCTAGCTAGCCAGAAAGTAGCACTCCTGTACACAACTCTGATAATACTATTTTTTCCCCTTTTGACCCACATTCAAAAATGTCACACAAGCATGAAGATGTTCATGCAGGAACCATACTGATGCTCGAAGGGGGGCATTCCTGCGCTGCTTTTTCTTTCTTTCAGTATGCCAGTGTCAACATATGTGAAAAACAGCAAATTTCTACGTTATGTAGAAAAATACATTCTACGTACGTTCTACCTATATAGCTCTATCAAAAGTTAAAACATTTTAAAAACAGTGATATTCAAACACTGAGATTTGTGGTGACGTGGGGAGCAATAAAATACCCTACCCTGGGCTGGGAACTCGTTGCAGGTTTTGAAAATCATTGTTTTTTACTTTTAATCCTACCCTGTGATGTTACACAGTATGGTTGCATGCAGACAATAATATGATTATTGTAGTATCATCAGCCAGTTGGGAAATTTTGATTTCTCAGTAAAAAATGGATAAGCCATGCAGATTTGCATTATTCAAAATATCTAGTATCTAATATCGAAATTGGGCATCCCTGTCCTACACTTCTGTTGATACTGTTAGAACTGACTCTGGAGATGAGAAGCAGGTACAGGGAGTGAACATTACATTAAGAACAGACATGGAACAGGACAGGAACAGCGTAAGAACAAGGTAACAAAATGACATACGACAATTAATGCTGAAGCAGGGAACAGAACTGAGGAACAGACAGATATAGGGGCGGTAATAAAACAGGTGATTGAGTCCAGGTGAGTCCAATGAATCGCTGATGCGCGTGACGAGGGGAACTGGTGTGCATAATGATGGTGGCAGGAGTGCGGAGTGATGGGCAGCCTGGCGCCCTCGAGCGCCAGGGAGGGAGAGCGGGAGCAGGCGTGACAGATACACTGAATCTTTTGGATATATTAAGTTTTAGTATAACATAACTATTTATATCTTTGTAAAACATGCGAATGACTTTGATACATTTTTCACCAAAACCAAAAAGTTTAAGAGACCGAAATAGAAATGAATGTTCAATTGTGTCAAAGGCTTTACAGAAGTCCAAAAATAAAACAACAGCATCTGAGTGAATTGCATCTGAATAATCTAAAAGGTCCAAGACTAAATGAATGTCGGAGCTTATGTGACTGCCCTTCATAAATCCTGTTTGAGTCTCATTTAAAATGGTATCTAGTCCTTTCTTTCATCTTTTGGCATAAACCAGAGAAATCAATTTGTAATCAATACTACTCTTTTTTTAAAGGGTTAAGACCAGGTCGCCCATGCCCTTAATGCTATCACTGCATTCTCTATTGCATCTGGATTGAAACTGAACGTTTCTAAATGTGAAATGTTATGTTTATATGACTCTTATGATAAAGAAATAGAAAGTATTCCTGTAAAGGACTGTGTTAAATATTTAGGAATTAATCTATCAACAAACCACAGTCAGAATATGAATTGAATTTCTCTCCTAAAATTAAGAAAAGAAGAAGATATTTAATAATTGGCTACAAAGGGATCTTTCTATACTGGGGAGAGTGCTTCTGTCCAAGTCAGAGGGACTGTCTCGCTTTGTGTACCCCTCATTATCTTTATCTGTAAATCCATCTACCTGTAAAGAGACCAACAAGACCTTTCTTGACTTCATCTGGAAAATTAAGTCTCACAAACTAAAAAAGTCAGTCTTCTCAAATAAAGATCTGAAGGAGGTCTAGAAGTGTTGGATTCTGTTGACATTAATAACAATTTCAATATCAATTGGTTGAAAAGATGTTTGACCAATAGAGAATAAATGTGGTATTTCGTTCCAAACAATGTGTTTAGAAAGTAAGGAGGTCTTCCATTTTTACTGAAATGTAATGATATTCCTGAAAGATTAACCGCTAAATTGGCTAGGTTTCACCAACAAGCTTTAATGTCCTGAAAAATATGTTTTGTGCACAATTTTTCACCACAAAAAACTATTTTGTGGAATAATTCAGACATAACTGTAAGGAATAAGTAGTTGTTCTACCCTAGCTGGCATGAAAAGGAATACTGACTTTGTTCTTGATGTTTAGATACAGTGGGGAGAACAAGTATTTGATACACTGCCGATTTTGCAGGTTTCCCACAAAGCATGTAGAAGTCTGTAATTTTTATCATAGGTACTCTTCAACTGTGAGTGACAGAATCTAAAACAAAAATCCAGAAAATCACATTGTATGATTTTAAGTAATTCATTTGCATTTTATTGCATGACATAAGTATTTGATACATCAGAAAAGCAGAACTTAATATTTGGTAGAGAAACCTTTGTTTGCAATTACAGAGATCATACGTTTCCTGTAGTTCTTGACCAGGTTTGCACACACTGCAGCAGGGATTTTGACCCACTCCTCGATCCAGATCCTTCAGGTTTTGGGGCTGTCGCTGGGCAATACGGACCTTCAGCTCCCTCCAAAGATTTTCTATTGGGTTCAGGTCTGGAGACTGGCTAGGCCACTCCAGGACCTTGAGATGCTTCTTACGGACCCACTCCTTAGTTGCCCTGGCTGTGTGTTTCGGGTCGTTGTCATGCTGGAAGACCCAGCCAAGACCCATCTTCAATGCTCTTACTGAGGGAAGGAGGTTGTTGGCCAAGATCTCGCGATACATGGCCCCATCCATCCTCCCCTCAATACGGTGCAGTCGTCCTGTCCCCTTTGCAGAAAAGCATCCCCAAAGAATGATGTTTCCACCTCCATGCTTCACGGTTGGGATGGTGTTCTTGGGGTTGTACTCATCCTTCTTCTTCCTCCAAACACGGCGAGTGGAGTTTAGACCAAAAAGCTCTATTTTTGTCTCATCAGACCACATGACCTTCTCCCATTCCTCCTCTGGATCATCCAGATGGTCATTGGCAAACTTCAGACGGGCCTGGACATGCGCTGGCTTGAGCAGGGGGACCTTGCGTGCGCTGCAGGATTTTAATCCATGACGGCGCAGTGTGTTACTAATGGTTTTCTTTGAGACTGTGGTCCCAGCTCTCTTCAGGTCATTGACCAGGTCCTGCTGTGTAGTTCTGGGCTGATCCCTCACCTTCCTCATGATCATTGATGCCCCACGAGGTGAGATCTTGCATGGTGCCCCAGACCAAGGGAGATTGACCGTCATCTTGAACTTCTTCCATTTTCTAATAATTGCGCCAACAGTTGTTGCCTTCTCACCAAGCTGCTTGCCTATTGTCCTGTAGCCCATCCCAGCCTTGTGTAGGTCTACAATTTTATCCCTGATGTCCTTACACAGCTGTTTGATTGAGTGTGTGGAGTCCGTTTGATTGAGTGTGTGGACAGGTGTCTTTTATACAGGTAACAAGTTCAAACAGGTGCAGTTAATACAGGTAATGAGTGTAGAACAGGAGGGCTTCTTAAAGAAAAACTAACAGGTCTGTGAGAGACGGAATTCTTACTGGTTGGTAGGTGATCAAATACTTATGTCATGCAATAAAATGCAAATTAATTATTTAAAAATCATACAATGTGATTTTCTGGATTTTTGTTTTAGATTCCGTATCTCACAGTTGAAGTGTACCTATGATAAAAATTACAGACCTCTACATGCTTTGTAAGTAGGAAAACCTGCAAAATCTGCAGTGTATCAAATACTTGTTCTCCCCACTGTTGTCAGGCTCTGGCCATAGAGAAGCCAAATTGCTTCTCTATGTAGCTATGGTCAGAGTCTGACAGTGTCGTTCTTTTCTGTTTCTGTGTGGGGTTTAGGTTGGATCCCTAATTAGAGGCAGCTGCACGGCATTGTCTCTAATTAGGGATCCAATATATGTCGAGTCTGTCTTTCACGTTGGGGTGGGTTGTTATCGTTACATATCGATGTATGTCGCAGTCACGGTGTAGTAAATTGTGTTTTCAGTTACGTCCGTTTATTCGTGTTTGTGTTGTTTAGGAACGTGACGTTTTCTTGTTGATAGTGTTTGTTAATTGTGGTAGTTCGGTCATTTGTAGTATTATACATAGTAAAAGAAATAAAATAAATGTCGAACTACTATCCCTGCGCTGCGTCTTGGTCTCTCCAAACCCCAATCCGTGACAGAACAACCCACCACTGCGAGACCAAGCAGCGCGACTGGGGAGAGAGGGAGAGAGAGGACTGCGCGCCAGTACCTATTCCCACGTGGCCTAGGGTGAAGCCGGAGGACAGGGGTAGGTTCATGAAGCAATGGAGGAGGATGGAGAAGGCAAGATCTGTCATGACTGTGAGCACCACACCATGGGGGCGCGGCCAGAGCCCGGAGAGGCTGAAAAAGGGGAGTCGCACGCCACTTCGGATGCCCACAGATCTGGATCGGGAGCGGCCAGAGGGGTTCGAGGAATACCCGGAGGAGGAGCGGACGAGGTGGTGGAGAGCCTGGAATGCTCTTCCTCTGGAGAAGCTGAGGGATCCGCTGGTTATACAGGCGTTGGTGGACTTCAAGCGCCAGATGACTCTCGTGGCGAGGCAGATGGTTGGACCGGAACCTCCAGCGAAGGTCAGCAGCCCTGCGCCTCCAGCGAAGGTCAGCAGCCCTGCGCCTCCAGCGAAGGTCAGCAGCCCTGCGCCTCCAGCGAAGGTCAGCAGCCCTGCGCCTCCAGCGAAGGTCAGCAGCCCTGCGCCTCCAGCGAAGGCCGGCGCCCCCGAACCTCCAGCGAAGGCCGGCGCCCCCGAACCTCCAGCGAAGGCCGGCGCCCCCGAACCTCCAGCGAAGGTCGGCGCACCCGAACCTCCAGCGAAGGCCGGCGCCCCCGAACCAGCAGCCCAGCGCCTCCAGCGAAGGTCAGCAGCCCTGCGCCTCCAGCGAAGGTCAGCAGCCCTGCGCCTCCAGCGAAGGTCAGCAGCCCTGCGCCTCCAGCGAAGGCCGGCGCCCCCGAACCTCCAGCGAAGGCCGGCGCCCCCGAACCTCCAGCGAAGGCCGGCGCCCCCGAACCTCCAGCGAAGGCCGGCGCCCCCGAACCTCCAGCGAAGGCCGGCGCCCCCGAACCTCCAGCGAAGGCCGGCGCCCCCGAACCTCCAGCGAAGGTCGGCGCACCCGAACCTCCAGCGAAGGTCGGCGCCCCCGAACCTCCATCGAAGGTCAGTTCACCGGTGCCCATTCCGGGTCCAGCCGTCTGCTCCGCCTCAGTGCCTGAGCAGTCCGCTCCACCGGTGCCCATTCCGGGTCCAGCCGTCTGCTCCGCCTCAGTGCCTGAGCAGTCCGCTCCACCGGTGCCCATTCCGGGTCCAGCCGTCTGCTACACGATAAATGATACATAGTGTGGCAGTATGAAAAAGTATAAAAATACAAGAAGTCTGGAGGGCAAAAAGCTATAAACTACATTGCAATGTATGGGTGAATGGCTGAATATGTACACTATATATTGTTACAGAGTGTTAGGTGAAAGAAAATGATAAAAAATATTGCAAGTTGATATAGATAAATAAGGAATATTTGTATGGTTAACTACACTATACAGGTCGATGGCAGAGAAATACCTAAATAGCTAAATGGGCGTATGATATAATAATAGTTTACTTAATAAACAGTCTGGTTAAACAGGGGTAATATTATTTCATATGAACAATCTATAACATTAAATGAGTTTCCAATACCTTAATTCTGTGAACAAAGCCATTCCCAGTCGTCTAACTACACTAATGAAAACTCATCTTAGCTTTGGTGATGATCACAGAGCTTATCCACAACTCAGTTTTGGAAGGTGTGGGCTTACTTGAGAAATCTTTTTGTAACAAATACATAAGACAATTGTTCCATTCACAGAACCAACTTATGCCTAGAGGGACATTTTTCTGGAACATGCTTATTCCTTACATTGTCTGGAAAAAAAGCTTGGTTGATGCCTTACAAATATTGTATACCAAACAAATTTAAGGAAGTGCACTTTAAAATTCTACATGAGATATATCCATGTAATTCTATGTTGGTTAATATTGATGATATCTGCATTTTCTGTGAAAAGGAAGGTGCACATTTTACTCACTTCTATGAATTTAATTCTGTGATAGATTTTTGGAAAAACCTTGCAGAATACTTGTTTACCTTTTTGAATACTACACATGTTTGACATGTAGGATATAATATGTTACTATTGCAATGATAACAAGACCATTGAAATTATTGTGAATTATTTTATTCTTGTTGCCAAATACTTAATACACAAACAAAAATTCCAGAACTCTTTACCAAAATTACAAATATTTTTGATTGAATTTAATTTAAGACATTATCTATAGTGAACAACAAAAATAATTACATATTACTACATCATTATAATGAGATTTTTTTCTGAGTCAATTCAATTGCACTAGAATTGTATTTTGTATTTTATTTTTTATTTATGTATGTATTTAGTATTTTCTTGTTTATACCTGTATGTTGTTTTGTTAGACATGTTTGATGTAGGGATGTAAGTTGTTGTTTTTTTTGTATCATGAATAAAAAATAAAATAATGCTTTTGTCGAGTTCAGATGCTGGTCGGAACTAGGAAACTTGGAGATTGCTGATTCGTTGAACGTGGCACATGTATAACTAGAGCCGCTTAGGAAGTCGGACAATTTCAACTCAGGAACTCAGGCTCTTTCTAGAGCTCTGACTTTCCGACCTGAAGATCACTGACGTCATGATTTGACCTATTTTTCCGGGTTCCCAGTTGGTTTAAACTCGGCAATACTTCTTTTGCACCATGTCAAAGAATCTGTGATCATCATGATGACAAGCAACATGGCCAGTAAAAAAATACACAGAATAAGAAGAGTACACTTTTGTTGATACACAAGGTACAACATTTACATCAGGGCCGGCTCCAGGCATAAGCAACATAAGTTGTCGCTTAGGGCCCCAGGAACTTAGTCACGGTCTCAACTTACTATTGAGAATAAGAATAGTAGAATACACAAGGTGCAAGTTCGAAATGTGGTTGTGCATCAGCAATTCTTCTCTTGTTATGTCAGCCACTGACAGTCACTCAATTAGCCATGTCAGCTAACAATTTTTGGATTAGTAAATTAGTCTAGCCAGCTATCTAAACTTGCAGTAATCATTGCCGAATACTGACCGGTCATGCAGGGCACGTGCCCAGGGTCCCTGACCTCCAGGGGGCCCCAAATGATTTTGTTAGTCACTCTCACTCAGATATCATTAACATGGCATAAATCATGGCAAAATGTGTAGAATTGCAGAAAATGTGCTTTAAAAATAGAAAGAAATCTCTCCACCCCATGGCAAACAAATGTTTTATTTCACCTTTATTTAACCAGGTAGGTCAGTTGAGAACAAGTTCTCATTTGCAACTGCGACCTGGCCAAGACAAAGCAAGGCAGTGCGACAAAAAACAACACAGAGTTACACAACGTACAGTCAATAACACAATAGAAAAATCTATATACAGAGTGCAAATGTAGTGCAAAATGCAGTAAGGTTAGGAAGTGGGTAGAGTTGCAGGAAAATAGCTGTAAAACAGTTTTTTATCTACCGCTTGGCAAAATGTGTAGAATTGCATGAAATTTGTTATAAAAGTTATATATTTTCTCTCCGCCCAATGGCAAACATGTAGAACTGCAGAAGACTTTAACTCACCAACCAAATCTCGTTTAGGGCCCCCAAAATGCTAGAGCAGGCCCTGGTTTTCATTCTTTGCAAGAATAACTATTTCCCTAATAACCTGATGGGACTTAAATAAATGCAGAAAATCACCAATCAATAAAAACATACCATGTCATTTTGCGAAGCCTATTTGATTCTGAGTTCAGACATATAAAGAAAACTATTTGTAAGATGCATACTTTCAGTTTTTCCAAAATCACATCACTTGCATGCATACACTGCTGGAACACAGATTAAACTGTGGCCTAATAATAAAAAAAATTGGCCAGCTGTTTTAATCAGTTTATGCTTACTTCGATTTTTAATTTACACAGATTAAGATAAGCAGAGTAAAGTGTTTACATGATTATTATCATACTCGGCCTACTGCCAAAATCAGTTGAATATCGAATTATTAAACATAATCACAGAGAAGCATTTTTTTTAGGACTTTTCTTTTGATCTTGTTTTACCACCGATAATAGAAAATAGCTGTTTTCACATATGTAGACACTGGTTTGGTGCTGGAGATTATGAATATGAGGTTGAAAAGTGGCGGAATTGTCCTTTAAATTAGCTAGTAAATAAAGATGCATCTGGTATGATCATCATAACCCACTCAATTCAATATCTATTCCAAGTTGGTTCAACGTAATTTCATTGAAATTATGTGGAAACAACGTTGATTCAACCAGTGTGTGCCCATTGGGAATGCTTAAATTAATTACATCGCAACTGCAAAACGAGGCCCTGGTCTCTCTCTCTTGCGCTCTCGCTCTCATCATTAGGCTACCCCTGAACAAAACAAAAAGAGACATATGAACCCACGATAATTGATTAAAAACGTAATAAGTAAAAAACGTATAATTATAAGCCGAGTGAAATAATTATATGAATTACATTGTTATAACTAAAGTTCAACAATGAAAATCCTGACAAAAATGATGATGCATGTATTGTTCCCATTCATAGTTGTGGATACTAGTTACGAAAAGGTCGTGTGGATTAAAAATGCTATTTTTCTTTCTCAATTGAAACCAGATGGTGTCCAGTATCTTGCCAGTCAAGACAAGCGGAACCAATCAACAGTCCCTAAATTTTTAAATCCCTCCCGCTTAACTTCGGGAGAGTTTGGGTCAGAGGTAGAAGTTGATGTGGGTTGAAATTCCTATAGAACGCTCTGTCCCCCCGTCCGCTTCTTCTTATCTAGCTGCAAGAGCCGCCGGCTCAATACCTATCAAGCGCTGCTAGATCAATGCATAGCTTTTAAAACATTTATAATGGCGATGGGAAAATTAACGATATTTCTACTTCAGTTGTCGTGGACTGTCCATCTTGTAACAGCCATTCAGAGGAAAGATCTATTTCCTTATGGGACACTGAGCGGCGATTTTACTCTACAGGAGGGGGACGACGAGACATCCAACGTACTCGCGTTGAAGAGACCTCTCTATTTCTATGAAGCGCAGTTCAATGAGCTATACGTGAGTATGAACTATGACTTAAATTTACCGTGTGCATTAAGCATTCGTGTATATGTTTGGTTCTTGGTCATTGCATATATATGAGTATGATACATAATATGTCAAGAGAAATGTTCTAGTACGGTCACTGAAGAAATAACACGTTTAGTAATCTTTTAAAAACTTGTCAAACTGTGTTCTGTCGAGGTACATTACATGTGAATATGGAGTTTAACTAGGCAAATACAGGGTAAAGAAATTATCAAATGAATAACATATCTCATTACTCGTTTCTAAATATGTTATTGTCAATGTGTCGATTTTGGACATGATGGAATTAAATAGGAAACTATGCCGATTATTATTAATTCATTTAAGTATTTTGGCTATATTTTGTTTATCTCTGAGCGATGTTCAATCGATTCCCATGGTAATTTAAAAAATAAAAAATGTTTTCATGTGCATCTGGGCTATTCGCCGTTTAAGCAGGCAGAAATACTGTACAACCGGTATGTTATGACACGTTTTGCATAATGCGTCATACTGGCTGTATTTCTGCCTGCTTGAACGGCGAATAGCTCAGATACACATGAAATACTGAAATGACCCCAGGAATCGATAAAAAAAACATAGCTCAGAGATGCACCAATCAAATCAAATCAAACGTTATATACGATATAACATTAAACATCGGCAAATCTTTCCTTTAAGTCACTCTTAGGAATCTGTGACCATTGAGTCACTACCCCCCAGGTTGTCAGAGTTGAATTCCCTTGGGCAAATCACCCATGTACTCATATCAATAGACCACTCGTTAGAATCCATTGGGGGCCAGCGAAAGAGTTGTAAAACTGGCATTTTAAATCAAACAAAGTCAATATTTAGTGCTGCATGACAGAAGAAACATGTTTTCAACATTTCCTCAGGGAATGTATTTAGTTTCTCAGGGCATCAGAGCATGGAAATACTAAGGCACAATTCGCTTGAGAACTCGATATATATATATTCCCCTTTGCAAACAATTACCAGTTAGCAGTGGTTCTCAACTGGTTTTGCCTCGGGACCCAAATTGAACCACGTTGTCTCAGCCGCGACCCAATATTCGCAACAGTGGAAAAAGAATCGCCAAAATACAATCTGGGAAACTATTTTTAATGCTATATTAATAGTACATGTAGCAAATATGACAAGGCAACAACATTCTCACTTCTTTTATTGTCAATAATACATTTTTGCCCATATTCCAAAAATAGTGCTGCTAATAGTCCTATATTGAAAACACTGTGATTTAAGAAAAATTGTTCATTATAATTTCTAAACAATTTGTACATGGTTTAAGTTCAGACTGGAGTATTTTTTCATTTATGGAAACATTATTATAATTATTGTCATTTTTTTATTGACACCCACCAGTTGAGAATCAAATTTAAAGTGCATGTTTTTGACACCAAGGTTAAAAAGTCCTTTATAGGATCTGGTAACCGTTACAACAGCTGTAATATCACCAAGTCTAGCACACTTCTTGAGAGGTCTTCCCTTTGGCCTTTTGTAGCAATAAATTTTGGAATCCAAATTGCCCCTTATACCTAACTCCAAACCCCAAAGGCATCTTCTAGCTCTGAAAGAATTGGATAAACTATCTGTTATTACTTGAGCTCGCCTTATGATGATTTTTTCTGTATTGTATCCACTCATTAAACAGTTTCAGGTCTACAGGAGTGTCTAGGGGCCAGGGCTCACTTGATAAAAATAGATATCAATCTCAATGTGACCTTCCTGGTTAAATTAGGGGTCGATTTGCAATTCAGCACTCAATCCTATTTCCCTCACTGCACACTTTCCCTTCTTCTCCAGGTGGCAACCAATGGCATCATCTCAGCCCAGGACCTGCCTATGGAGAAGCAATACGTGGACGACGGCTTCCCCACCGACTTCCCCGTCATCGCCCCCTTCCTGGCAGACATCGACACCAGCAAGGGGAAGGGCGCCATCTACTACCGGGTCACCGAGTCGCCCACCCTTCTCAACCGGGTGGCGCAGGAGGTGCACCGGGGCTTCCCCGATAGCCGCTTCACACCCACGCACGCCGTCATTGCCACCTGGGAGAACGTGGCCGCCTACGAGGAGGTGACGCGCGCCACCGGGCCATCCGATAAGGTGAGTCTGACTGTATGGCTAGCTGTCTGTCTGTCCACCTGGCTGACCATCTAGCTGTCTGTTGGTCAGTCCTTTGGTCTGTCTGTCTATCATTTTGTTTGTCTGTTTGTCTTTCTATCATTTTGTTTGTCTTTCTATCGGCCTGTTTGTCTGTCACTCTGTAGCTGAGTCTGTAGCCTGTAGGGAGTTACTAAGTATATGTGACTCCCCCTCTCCCTCCCACTAGGGATTTGGGTCCCCCTCCCTCATCCCTAAACTGCCTCTTGACCTTTGTTCACTGGCCAGAGGTCATCAATCAGGGTCATCAGCCGTCCACTTCAACTCGTCCCCCCTCCATCCCTCCACCCCCAGTCCCCCTCCTACCCCCAAGGGCGACTGGGCATGTCTCTCCCACCCTCACAGTCTATTAGGGAGCAAGTCATCATATTACGTGTATTACCCATAGAAATAGAACTACTAGAATGGACATTCCCATTCAAGTCAATGTTCAAGTAATTATATTTCTATGGTATCATCTTCATGTATTACTCACAGAAAAACATGTTATGTGAAAGTCTCTCAAACCCATTAGGCGTGTAACATATCATTAAGAGTGCATATTTCTGGCTAACTACTAAAGAGGTATTGCAGAGATTATGAGGACAAAAACATAGAAAGCAGCTTGGTTCAATCAGATAACATCTCCTCTACTCTGACTTTGCCAAGATCCTAGAATCAGATCAGATGTGTCTGAGTCTTATTCTCTAGAGAGCCTCTGTGGAGTTACCTTTCACTATGAAAACACTTTATATAAGTCTATGGGGAGAAACCAGAGAAACCATACCCTTGCCCCCTGCTCAATGGAGAGGCTTGTGCTTTCTAATAGGGGAGCAGTGTGAGACTGCTGCTGGTAGTGCTAGCAGTCATTATCATAATGCTTGGGCTTTACTTCTTAAGTTAATGTATTAAACCTAATGGATTCAATCACACAGACAGGCTATTGTGCCTTGTGCATCACATTGATAGCTCTTAGGGTTGCTTGTTCTAAAATCTCTAAGGTCCTGGATAGACTTATTCACAGAATATAAACCTAGATTTCACCTATCCCATTTATAGTTGACCCTTCGCTAATCCCCGCCCTGGAATTTTAGGCAACCAATCGCAGCGCTCCAATGGATAGCAACTGTCGTCGAGTCCGACGCCTCAGAAAAGGTCACAAGCTCATGTTTAAATTGCAAGAAAGACAGTGAGGGCTATGGCAAAACTGAGACTTTTCTTTTAAAAATGTATTGTTTAAATGACTAAATAATTTAGTGTGTTGATGGAGTGTTTTTCTCATTTGAAAGTATACTTTTATTACATTGTTTGATAGCTCAGCTGGTTAGCTAGGTTTCAGTCTCATTGACCACCAAATGTTGCTTACACTAGCTAGCTAGCCACTTAATATAACTTGTTTTCTCAAAATGTATATTAGCTAGAAAAGTTAGCAGTTTTGAATACAACTCCCATCTGCTGTCGACATCAGGATACGATTTGAGAGCACTAGTTAGCTCCAAAAGTGCTTATAGCTTTTACTGCATGCTGACAGTAAATTCAGAGCCATTCAGTGGCTAGCCACACTACAAACATCATTTTACCAGATTCCCGTGAAGCAATTGGAATGACAGTCCACCACAACATACCCAAGAGTTTCATGATTAGCAAAGGGTAGTCTGTGTTTAATTTAAGTGTTTAGAAGGGGGAAATGTTGTCCGTGGTTGCAACATTAACTAAGTGGGGGGGGGGGCTTAGAAAAATTGTCAATTGGATTAACTAACATGTTTGTTAAGCATCTGTGAAAGTGTGGTCCTAGACACATTACACCAGTAATGCAATACCTTTCATGTAAAATACCAAGATTCTCCCTTCAGCTGCTAATTCATGGACTCTTTGAATCTGGAGAAACTTATGCGTTCTGTCTTTCAGCCGGAGCTCAGATAATGACATTTTAAAGGGTCCCATTTCCAGCCGGGGCGAGGAAGGCGATGCCAAACAGCTTTTGTTCCAACCCACCATGAAAATCTGAGTGTGTTCAGTCACTAGCCACAGGAAGGCTACAAACAAACCCGGGGTATTAAGAGTGTCTGGTTGTTCGCTATGAGGGGGGTCACTCAGGTTGAAATGGATTGACTTCAGATTTTGTTCCACTGACTTGAACGGAACAGCCATAATATTCAGTGCCGCCTAGTGATTCTAATGGGAGTGAATGAATAGACTTTTCTGTTGGACCAGGGCCCACGCCTTCTCTCTCAGTGAGAGAGAACAGACAGCTGTGACGGCACACTGGAAATATTGTCTTTTTTTTTATTTATTAGTTCTGGGGACGCCTCTGTTCTTTGTAAACACCTCCCCTCTTGTTGAAATCTCTAAGTGCAAGGGAACATGAGTTCCACCCTCTCTTTCCCCCAGACCCCAGATAAACCGAACAGTCTGTATCAAAACCATACAGCTTGTTGATTAGAGGCCTTACTGTTCTGTTTCTCTCATATGTTTGGATCATGTTCGGGGGGGGTATTGGTGCCAAAACCACATTTTGTCCCCCTAAACCACAATCTGTCCCCACGTTTTATTACATTGGTGTAAGAGAACATGAAAGCGGGCTGTAAAATTAGCAGACCTGTCTGGCAACCCTGCTAATGTGTATGTGTGTGTGTGTGTTTGTGTGTTCTTGTCTGTCTGTCCATCTGTCCGTCTGTGTGTGTGAGTTACCATATCGTTGGCATTGCCCAATGGACTTGTTGGCAGCCTACTCGTCTGCAGCTGTGGACGCTGCCTCAAATACCTGGCAACAAACATACAATGGCGTCTGTCTCGTGGCATTTTTGCCATTCCTCTCTTCCTCTCTCTCACACACACACACACTTTAAGAGGGTCTGGGAGACGTCTGGGTGCTCCGATCCCAGACTGGCCCCTAGTCATCACTGACTCACCTAACAGATCCTTGTGGTAGTCTCCAGTTCAAGTGTTGCTGTGACATGACCACAAATACACTCCTTGAACATATTTGATAGACAGTATTAATGAAATGTGTGTACGTGTTTTTGTGTGTGTTTGTGTGTACGTGTTTTCCGTGCGTATGTGTGTGTAGGAGTTGGACTCTACAGTAAAAGCACACTCTTCCTTTGGCTTTTGGTTATTTACTATGTTTCCGCTTGACCGACCGCACCGTGGAGGGGTTAGAAGAGAGTGTGCCAGCCGGTGTATTTCACTCTGGTCAGAGGAGGGGAGCGACATTTCAAGGGGAAAGGAAAAACCTCTAGATGATCCCTCTGTGTTTTCCTTTGGGATTGGAACGGCATTATCTCTTGGAACAACACAGCTCTCCAGCCTACCACCCCTCCAGCTCATCCAAGCCTCTGCAACCACCCCCAGCCCCAGATGTCCATCTCCCCACCTCCCTACCTCCCCAGCTGGGGTTGGGGGGTGTGGGAGGGGTGGAGGATGTTGGAGGTCTGTTGAAGTGTTAGCCCTTGAGAAAATATGCAGTGGTGGAAGTCTGCTCTAAACCTTGAATATTTGGAGCAAATCTCAACAATGAGAGGGTCTGGGTGCCATCGTCTCATCAGGCTCGGCTCGGTGTCCTGTGGTACCATCCGTCTCCATTCCCAGTCCCCTTCCTCCACTTCAAACCCAACACCCCCTTCCCCCAAAATATATGCCTGCCTCCCCCTCCCCATCTAAGCTTGTCCTCCGTCCTATAGCTACACGTGGGAAGAGTAATTTACAATAACATCTTTAAACAATCTTGTTTATGGGCTTGTTTTCTGGAGCTGCTCCGAGGCAGTGTGGTCTTGTAATTAGGGAACTTTTCTGGGGCTGGGGGTGGGGGGGGCTGAAGATGGGGTTGGGGGTTGGGGTGTGGTGGTGGGATTAGTAAGCCTGAGGGTCTTTCTGTCTCTTGCTATTCTCGCTCTTTCTCTTCTCTCTGTCTTTTTCTCTCTCATGTCTCTCTCTTTATTCTCTCTCTCTGAACCAGATGCATGATTGTCTCTGGGGTCTGGAATGAGGGTGGAGGAGGGTGTTGTTTTTACTGTGACAGTGGTGATGAAGGTGATAGCTCGGCTCTGGGATAGCTCTTTGGATTACTGGAGCGGGGGAAGGAGAGGAGTGAGGGATTTCATACAGGTCCAGGGTGAAGGAAAGGAGAGATAAGAGAGGTTGGGGTGGAGGGGCGGGGCGGGGCTGGGTGTGTCTGTCCTCAAAGTTGAAGATATCATGCTGGGTGAGATATGAGCCTCTATCACCATTTGCTATCATTCTCAAACTACATCAGTCTAGGTCTGTAAACTGTGTGTGGCCATTGAGAAGTTGTCTTCTCCTCTTTAAGACGTAACCCCCACTCAGCCGCTCTCTTGAAGCTTTTGTGTTCCCACACTTCCCACACATTTAATGAAACGGCTAGAAAACCACACTGCTTGTAATAATAACAAATTGCACGAGACAAGACATCAAGAGCCGGTCCCCTCACAAGCCCACTACACATTTAATTATGGTATTTTAAGCCTTTTAGTGGTGTGCAGGACCTCTTTAAAAAGGGTGTGAAAACCAGCTTGGAGGGGGAAGAGGACAGCCTTTAAAAAACGCCATAAAGGGCTTGGGGGGAATGTTTCCGGGGGAGGGGTGGGTGAGGGGGCAGGAATGATATTCGGTCAACATTTTGGAGTAGGGGAGTAGGGGGTAGAGTGGTGTGAAGTTTAAACATGGGGAGTGCGTGTTAAAATGTTAGGAGGATGACTGATAAGGCAGAGGATGAGAAGTGGAATGCAGTGCACTGTACTATACTGTACTTGGAAAGAACTGTTACAGAGTTTGATTGTAGCTCTGTTCACTTTCAGTTGGCTCTCCTTTTAGAAGTGTGGCTTTTTGATTCTCAACTCTAAACACTGTGAAGGCAGTGGCACCCTTACTTTTGACAAGTTGGGGCGGCAGGTAGCCCAGAGGTTAGAGTGTTGGGCCTGTAACTGAAAGGTTGCTGGATCAAATCCCTGAGCTGACAAGGTAAAAATCTGTAGTTCTGCCCCTGAACAAGGCAGAACAAGGCAGCCACTGTTCCTAGGCTGTCATTGAAAATAAGAATTTGTTCTTAACTGACTTGCCTAGTAAAATAAAGGTTAAATAAAGCAAAAAAATAAGGTTATGCACTTCTGTTATATCACTGATAATGCTACCACTGTGCTTACCAAAGTATTTTGCTTGAGACTTATACACAAAATGTCAACTATTGTGTGAATCATACATTAATGTCAATAGGAGTCCAAAATACACATTTTTATTCTGCTACAGTGTTTTCCCTAAGCGCCGGCCGTCGGCTAAACAGCCGGTAACAGAATCATTTTCAGCCAGCTACTTTTTCCATGAGAATGCCCCTGTCTGTCTGTGTGTGTGTGCGGGGTGCGCATCTACCACTTTGTGTACCCTTAGCATAAAGCTAACGAAAACTGTTTTCTTGTACATAGAAAGGCTTTCCCAAAAACCTTAATTAAATGTTAACTCCAAAGTAGCCTATGCTTACCTGGCAGAATGCTATCATGATTATTTCATCATTTCCAGCCAAGCCCTTTATGGAGTTTTTTAAAGGCTGTCCTCTTCCCCCTCCAAGCTGGTTTTCACACCCTTTTTAAAGAGATCATGATCCAGACTTTATTACAACCGGCCGTGATTGGGAGCCCCATAGGGCGGCGCACAATTTGCCCAGCGTCGTCCGAGTTTGGCCGGTATAGGCTGTGATTGTAAATAAGAATTTGTTCTTAACTGACAAAAAAAAAACATTGCATCAATCCAATGGGTGTTTGTTTTGCTAATTCAAATTTACAAAAACACAGCTAAACAACAGCCTCTTGGTAGGTGCACACTTGAAAGGGTAACTGCACAAAGAAAATAACAAAAATCGTATTTTTCCCAGATCTCAATTTGATTGTTTTGCTATTAAAAACATGTCTTTTTGAGGGCGAAAACCTCAAATTTTTAAACCTGGAAAAACTAAACAGAGAAAATGGAATTTGGAGATGTTATAGGACTCCCTAGTTTGTATACTGGTAGGCTAGTACTGCTTTTTGGCGATTACCTGCAGATCAATTATGAAAACATTCGATGAAGATGGTTAATCCTCACTGCATGAACAATAGGTCCAAAATATGATAAAAGAAAGATTGAATTCTTATAAAAGCCCATGATACTTATTTTTAAAGATATTAATATAGACCTACTAATTTGATGAATGTGTCGAAAATTGAGTAGTCAACTGCTGCTTTCTGTGTAGCATAAACACCTGCTTCATCATACATGTTGCAGATAGCTGAGAAAATGCCTAATAAAAGAAAGCTAAAAGAAAGCAATCATATCATGTGGAAACAGTGTTAGGGAAACTAAACTAAAGCATGGATTGCTGTCATACCTTGTCAATAGACTGCTTATAGGGTAATGTTCTCTTAGAAAATAGTCCTGATCATATAGACCTAGGCCTAGACGATATCCAAAACAACTAACAATACACTGAATTCATATTGTGAAGTCACATCTTTCTACTCAATAACACAAATAATTTTACCAATCTGGGAGGTAAACTCTAGGGGGAAAAAACACAGCTGTTAGCTAGTCACTTGAACTAAAAGCGTCTTCAAATTCCATGTACAGTAAATGCCATGCAAAACATTTCAAATGAAACTGTAGAGGTACAGACTGTAAAATGCAATGTTGCAAACTAAAAGGGCTTTGTACGAACAGTGCACTTACTCCACACCCTCCGCCCTCTTATCTCCTCTGTAGTTGAACACGTTCCAGGCGGTGGTGGCCTACGATGAGAATGACTCCTATGCCCTCTTCCTCTACCCCGAGGATGGACTGCATTTCTTTGGAACGCGGCCTAAAGAGTCCTACAACGTGGAGATTGAGCTGCCGGCTAGAGTTGGCTTTAGCAGGGGAGAAGTGTCCTTTATATTTTCTCGGATGGAGGGACCCTACTACAGCGTCACCAGCAACGAGCAGAGCTTAAAGAACCTTTACCAGTAAGTACAGGACATCCCTACTCCTTATAGCATAAGTCCCAAACAAAGACTTAGTTATATTGAATGCCTTACCTGAGGTTATAAAACTGGGATCTGTTATGAAAGGTTTTAGTGTTCCAACTGTTTTGGCACTTATTTTACAGAGGCATTATGTAAGGACTTCATGGCAGTTGCCTTCTTTTGAAATGCAGAAAGATGCTTCTTCTCCCCCTTTTCCTTTTCTCCCTTTCCTCAGGTTTGGCAATACTGGCGTACCTGGTGTGTGGCTCTTCCACATCGGCAACCGGTACTCCTTCGAGAATGTTGTGCCCGCCGCTGTGGGTGGCGCTCTCGCCACTTCACCTCCTAGAGGCCAGGAGGGCGAAGACAGCACCACTGCAGAGTACCCAGAGGTAGAGTACCACGAAACCTTTGAAGAAGAAGAACCCGACGAGGACTACCCACCCATCGCCGACCCTGACTTCCAATCCCCCACTATCCCAGAGTTCCTCCGGCCCTCACACCTGGACCATGGCGCCCTCCCGGGTCAAGCCCGCCTGCAGCCCTACGGAGGTGACCTTCCTTTAACCTCTGACCCTCAGTATCGTGAACATGAGAACCATGGCAAGCCACCTCCAGCATCCGGTCCGTCCGATCCAGCCCGGGAGCCCGAACCCAGGAACCAGCCCCACCAGCCCCCTCTGGAGGATGTGAAACAGCAGCAGCAGCTCCAGCCCCAGGCCCAAGCCCCCCAGGTGGTCCCTCGGCCGGAGCACACGGTCCTGGAGGTGTTCCCCAGCAACAGGGGGGAGAGCAGCCCTCGTATGGAGAGCGATCCCCCACTGGCCCCCGGTGGCGGACATTTTGTTAGCGTGGTGGAGGAGGAGGACGTGGACTTTGACACAGGAGGTGGGTTCAAGTCTGAAGTTCTCTCTTAAGCTAGCTCGTTCAGTCAGTGTTCTTAACTGTGTGGTCCTGAGAACCCACAGGGGATCTGCAGGCTTATAGTCCAACCCAGTACTAGTAACATACAGTATCTAATGCAGCTCATAATCTCCTCTTGTATCATCTTGTATCCTTGTATACTCATGTATATCACCTCTTTCTTTCTTTGTTTTTGTCTGCTTTTCACTCTGTCCATCTGTAAAACAGCTTCCCACTCAAGGCTGGATAGGACCTGTTCTTAATCACCATAATGCCTTGGTTTCATTGTTCATATCTCTGCTACACTCTTGACCTGTAACAGCCTTTCCTCACTCCGTCCAATGGCCAGTATTTGTATTTGTATTTATTAGGAATCCCCACTACATATCTATCTATCTATCTATCTATCTATCTATCTATCTATCTATCTATCTATCTATCTATCTATCTATCTATCTATCTATCTATCTATCTATCTATCTATCTATCTATCTATCTATCTATCTATCTATCTATCTATCTATCTATCTATCTATCTATCTATCTATCTATCTATCTATACACTACTGTTCAAAAGTTTTGGGTCACTTAGAAATGTCCTTGTTTTTGAAAGAAAAGCACATATTTTGTCCATTAAAATAACATAACATTTATCAGAAATCCAAGGTAGACATTGTTAATGTTGTAAATTACTATTGCAGCTGGAAACGGCTGATTGTTAATGGAATATCTACATAGGCGTAAAAGGCTAATTGATCATTAGAAAACCCTTTTGCAATTATGTTAGCACAGCTGAAAACGGTTGTGCTGATTAAATAAGCAATAAAACGTATAAAAGAAGCAATAAAACTGGCCTTCTTTAGACTAGTTGAGTATCTGGAGCATCAGCATTTGTGGGTTCGATTACAGGCTCAAAATGGCTAAAAGGAAATAACTTTCTTCTGAAACTCATCAGTCTATTCTTGTTCTGAGAAATTAAGGCTATTCTATGCAAGAAATTGCCAAGAAACTGAAGATCTCATACAACGCTGTGTAAAGCCATATCTTCCTCTGTCCAGTGTCTGTGTTATTTTGCCCATCTTAATCTTTTATTTTTATTGGCCTGTCTGAGATATGGCTTTTTCTTTGCAACTCTGCCTAGAAGGCCAGCATCCCGGAGTCACCTCTTCTCTGTTGACGTTGAGACTGGTGTTTTGCGTATGCGTATGTCTGTTCCTGTGTGTTTGCATCTCTTCACAATCCCTGCTGTTCCATAAGGTGTACCTTTATCTGTTTTTTAAATCCGATTCTTCTGCTTGCATCAGTTACCCGATGTGGAATAGAGTTCCATGTAGTCATGGCTCTATGTAGTACTGTGTGCCTCCCATAGTCTGTTCTTGACTTGGGCATTGTAAAGAGACCTCTGATGGCATGTCTTGCGGTGTATGCATGGATGTCTGAGCTGTGTGCTAGTAGTTTAAACAGACACCTTGTGCATTCAGCATGTCAACACTTCTTACAAGAACAAGTAGTGATGAAGTCAATCTCTCCTCCACTTAGCTCTCCATGTACAATTTAGGGCCAGCCATCTGCCCTGTTCTGAGTCAATTGTAATTTCCCGAGGTCCCTCTTTGTGGCACCTGACCACTGGACTGAAAAGTAGTCCAGAAGGCAGAGCAACGCTTTATTATGGACAGACTTCTCCGCATCTTAGCTACTATTGTGTCAACATGTTTTGACCATGACAGTTTACAATCCAGGGTTACTCCAAGCAGTTTAGTCACTTCAACCTGCTAAATTTCCACATTGTACATTACACAATTTAGATGAGGGATAGGGTTTAGTGAATGATTTGTCCCAAATACAATGCTTTTATTTTTGGAAATATGTAGGACTAACATAAGGGGCCTAGACAGCTGCCCTGGGGAATTCCTGATTCTACCTGGAGAGGCTTCCATTAAAGAACACCCTCTGTGTTCTGTTAGACGGGTATCTCTAATTGGCAAAATCTGTGGGTTTTGTGATGAATGATCCATCGGAATTAATGAATGATGGAGCTGAGTTTTCCTTTTTGCCCAAAATTTCAATAAAGGTGCTCCAAAGCTTTTTACTATCAATATTTATATTATTTATCTTTGTTTCATAGTATAGTTTCTTCTTCTTTTTATTCAGTTTAGTCACATGATTTCTCAATTTGCAGTATGACTTATTTGCCATTCCTTTTGCCTCATCCCTCTCAACCATACAATTTTTTAATTCCTCATTAATCCACAGGGATATAAATGGGTGCAATTGAATAAATGTGCCAAGTGCAGCGTCTGGTTGCTCCTCATTACACACCACAGACCAGCTAATATTATTTACATCATCAACATAGGAATCACTACAAAACTTATTGTATGACCTCTGATACACTATATTAGGCCCAGCCTTTGGAACTTTGGTTTTCCTAGATATGGCTACTATATTACGATCACTACATCCAATGGATTTGGATACTGCTTTAGAGCAAATTTATTTGATGAAAGCCAGTCAATATTTAAATCACCCAGAAAATATACCTCTCTGTTGAAATCACATAAATTATAAAGCATTTTACACAAATTATCCAGATACTGATTGTTAGCACTTGTTGGTCTATAGTAGCTTCCACAAGAATGGGCTTTAGGTGAAGCAGATGAACCTGTAGCCATATTACTTCATCAGTACTTAACATTGTCATTTCTGTATTTTCTGAAAATGTTATAACCTTGTGTTGCTACCACTGTATCATCAAAAGTATTATCTAAGTGAGCTTCAGAGATAGTCAGAATATGAATGCCATCTGTTACTAGCAAGTTATTGATTTCATGAACCTTGTTTCTTAGGCTACATATGTTAATGTGGGCAATTTATAGCACTTTTCTGGGATGCTTGATTGTTTTTAGACATGCTCATGTTATTTACGTTTGAGCTGATAGCTGCACACAGTGGACTTCCTACTAGGGCACACCACCTCAATACTAACAGTATAAATCTGGTTCATAGGCACATGATTACTGCATACAATAGCTGTAGGATCAACAGAGGCATTCAGGGCAGTTAGAGGGACATAAATTAGGTTACTTACATTGTGTCTACCAATGCCCCTGGGATAACGTACATTTGCTGCAGCATTATGACAACTGAGTGACACAATGGTAGCAATTAACTGAGCTGGGCTTGGGTCATTGATAAGTAATTGTCTCAACGCAGCCTTGAAATTCTTATTTACAATGACGGCCTACCCCGGCCAAACCCGGGCCAATTGTGCGCCGCCCTATGGGACTCCCAATCACGGCCAGATTGTGATACAGCCTGGAATCGGACCCGGGGTCTGTAGTGACGCTTCTAGCACTGAGATGCAGTGTCTTAGACCGCTGCGCCACTCGGGAGACCGGGCGGTCTACATGGCCCCGGAATGCAGCGTTGAAAACATTTGTTAGCGCGCTCCATTTGAGGTTCCCAGTCTTCCTCTGTGAGATGGGGCAGGAGTGAATGTGCTGTGCAAGTGTGTGTTGTGTGTGTGGGTAAGTGTGCGTACTCGCTCATGCGCATACATGCATGCAAGTGTTCGTGTTTGTCAGTATGAGTATGACTGTATAAGAGTGTGTGTGTGTGTGTGCATGTGTGTGTGTGTACCTTAGCCACAGACACTTAGCAAACAAGCCCGGCATACAGGCTCCTCCGAGCGAAGGCAGATTCCCCACTCGGATGAGGAAATGCAGTACCCAGAAACCCAGAGTCTCTCTCTCCTCGCTAGCTTGCCAAGAGTTGTTTTTCTAAAGTAGACAAGCAGAGTATTAGCCTCTTATCTGGCAAGATGCTCTACCGCGAAACCCTCCATGTTTAAATAATTGATTAGGAGCTTTTAGTGGGCCAGAGCAGAAGAGTTTGGCATCTAGTTTATCGTAATTCTGGATGACGAATGACTTGAGGTTTGAGTTTCTCCACATTTTAGTAGTTTCATTGTAAAAACGCGCTAAAACATTCCAATAAAGAAATTCAATGAAAAGTTCCTGTAAGTTTGTAGTGATGAAATTAATCATCAAAAGAACTACAGTAGAAGTATGTGTAGTATCTCTCTTTCTCTCTCTCGCTCTCTCTCGACACGCAGAGAGAGAGAGAAAGGTTTGACTTCTACTAAGCCGACTTTACGAGGAGAAGATAAGCTAATAGTGTTTTAGATTTGCTGCGATGTCGTTTTCTCTGCAAGGTTCTCAGCTCTGCTATGGTCAGGTATGTAGTGCTGCCGTAGCGCGGGGGAGCGGCACTCACCTTTTTCAATTTGAGAATACATGGCGCTGGTAAAAATATTTCTGGAAAAATGACCACGATAGAATGACAAACTAAATAAGTATCTAGGCTATACCAGCCTATAGGTAGGTAAATGGTGGTTTCTTCCCTGTCTTCTCTCTCTCTCTGGCAGTGGTGCGAATGATGAATAACTGTAGGCATGTGCAGAGGCCCTTCGGTTTGAGGCGTGACCACTGAGGCGGGCCAGTTTGTACCACCTCTATTCCGTATGCAGACAAACGGATCCACCGCATGAACCTTATCATCACACCAACGAGATCTAGGATCCAAATTCACTGCCTGTCTGCCTTGATGTTCATAAAACTCTACGGACCTCCTCTTGCGTAGTGGAACCCAGAATGATATGTTGGGGTTCCACTTGGTTACGGTTCTGTCCTTTCAGCTCCACAATGCAAAGGGTGCTCAAATCACTTAAAATAACCCTCATCATCAAGATCTGATGCCTACGCCAATTTTTATTTATTTAACCAGGCAAGTCAGTTAAGAACAAATTCTTATTTACAATGAAGGCCTAGGAACAGTGGGTTAACTGCCTTGTCCAGGCGCAGAACGACAGAGTTTTCATTTGTCAGCTCGGGGATTCAATCCAGCAACCTTTCGGTTATGGGCCCAACACTCTAACCACTCGGCTAGCTGGTGCTCGTTTAGTAAAGTTAGACCAAAGCTGAATCATTGTCTCACAAGATCACATAATGATGAATTAGTATTTTACATAACAGAACCAAATATAATAGCATATGCTGTAGCATAGTAGGCCTATAATGTGTTATACCAAAACACCTCCTCAGTAATTTCTTATCTGAAGTGGAATAGTCAAAACTAATTCCTCATGCGGCCAAAATTCAACAGCGCCCGCCACTAGGCAGGATATACTTTGATTGAATCAAAATAGGCCTACAAGAAAGACTTATAGTTTGTTAACACCATCTGTATTAATTCACTCACAAAACAGTAATTCAAAAAAATCTAAATGCATATTCCCATGAAACTGATTGAGATCAAATGATTGGAATGCAGGGTGAATATTTCACCGGTAAAACGTGAAGAATTATCATTCACGATTGACAGTTATGATGGCCTATTTTGAAATTGGGTATGCCTAACTTAGTGTTTGAGGGTATTAAAAATCTAACATTTTCTTGAGATAATATGTGGGCGTAGGCAGATTGCAATTGGAGGATGCATTTTATATATAGGCCTATTGTATAATGATATTCAATAGGGTACATCTGTCGGTAAAATTATGACGTCATTACATTTCCCATCACATAAAAACATAGCACTACACCACTGGCAATGGTTCACATGCTCTGACCCTCCCCCTAAGGTCCCCCCCCCCCATCACCTCAGCGTATTTTGACAGATTCAAGTTCTGATTGTTTTCTCTTCCCCCCCTCTTTCTTTCTCATCCTCCCTCTCTCCCCTCCCCCTCTTTTTCTTTCAATTAAATTCAATGAGCTTTATTGGCATAATAACAAAACGTCTTACATTGCCAAATCAAACATAGAGGAACATATTAGATCAATTATTATTAGGAAATAATCTCCCTCTCTCTCTCACTGTGTCTCTCTCTCTCTGTCTCTCTCTCTCTCTCTCGCGCTCCTTCAGTGATCCAGTACAGCACAGAGACCAAGGAGACGTGTGCTCGCTTCCAACAACAGTGTTCTCAGAACGCCTACTGCACCGACTACTCTTCCGGCTTCTGCTGCCACTGCCGCTCTGGTTTCTACGGCAACGGCCATCACTGTCTACCTGACGGTGAGTCCTGGGGATGATGGTATAGGTCGTGACACAGGCTCTGAGGGTTACCGCCAGGGTCATAATATCGCAAAATTATATTTATGGATTTGAACCTGTGTGGTTTTGTCAGTGAACAATATTTGGGGTTATTGGTGAGGAAATTGTCATTTGGCTTTCTGTACCTGTATTCCTGTTTCCACAGTTCACATTGCCTTAGTGGAAAGGTATGTGCGATATGTATGTACTTAGTGCTGCCTAGAGGAAAAGAAGCACACACACTCACTCTTTCCATCTCCAAAATACACACAAACACCAATTCTCTCTATTTTACACTCATCCAAGCTCTCACACACCCATCTAAACCTGGTCTCCACCTCCCCCTCTCTAAACCCCCTTGATCTCTCTCACTCTCTCACATGACAGCGTCATCTTGTTTCTAGGCCCTGCAGCCATTTCCTGCCAGATCAACACCTCTGACGCAGTGGTGGGCTCCTCAAACAATGCTCCTATTGGTCCCTGGACCATGCTGAAATCCACTAGCCCCTCGCTAGCTGGCTAATTACCTGGATGTGGCTTGACAGACATTCCTATTTGGAGAGCACCATAAATGCTCTCTCTCACACATGCACACACACAGACACACACACCCTCTGCACGCTCAACCACTTCCTTTATTAGTCTGGCTGTTGTTATTGAGTGTGTGTGTGTTTGTGTGTGTGTGTGTGTGTGTGTGTGTCGAAGGGCATGTCAAGTAATGGTATTGGTATTTAAATGTTAGCTTTTAACCGGATGTTTTGGCAGCCAGTCAATGCTTTGACAAATAGAGTCAGTCGGCTACTTGAAAGAGTTGACTTACTATCCACTGGGTTGGTTCATCCTCAGGAATGAGATGTTTTGTTAGAGGCTGAAGTGTCACAGCAAACGTGAAACACATTGTTCCAGGTGGAAGTGTCAAGGCAAACTTGTGTATATTGTTCCAGGGCTGGAGTGTCAAGACTTGTCAAACGTGGTACTTGTGAAGCCTTTGTGTGATTTGAGAGACAGTGTGAGACACTGACAGACATGCATGCTGGTTGGTGTATTCAGTCGTAAGTTCTTGTCGGTGCTTTGATGGAATAGGAACACAAACAGTCAGGGTGCTTTGTAGGGACCTAGTGTGAGTAAATAGAGGAAAATAACAAATTGGGACTGTCAACATTGTGTCACATAAATGTTGTGGCATGTTAATACAACAAAGTGGGGACCTGAACCGTATGTTCACAGTGAGATAATTACAACAGTAATTCCATATAAATTCAGTCAATTACCAAAATAGCTACGAATAAATGGCACTTCTCAATTCTTTAATTGGAATTTCAATGAATTGATTTGATGGAATTTAAATGGAATTGACGCCAATGCTGGTACCTATATGCCCAGTCTATGCCCCCAAAATACCCTCATGTCCCTTCCTGCTTCCTCTGTAGCTGTGTGTTTGTTCCTTTAGTAATACACTTCAAAGACCTCTTTTTAAGCAAAAAAATACAGGAAGGATTATAATTTTCCCATTGGCGTCTGTTTTGTCACTTTGTATGTCTATGGAGTTGTATTTGGTGCAGATGTGTGCTATTTGTGGTCTTGGTGTTCTCTACATGTTTTGTGTTGGATACACAGACATTGATTGGTTGACAGGTGACGTGTGGGGAAAGTGTTTCTGGTATCCTGTTCTGGAAAATGCGAGCAGCATGGATGTTTGCGGAGACCGCATTCTTAGTTTTGACCGGATTAAGCATAAATCATCTTTTAGAATGCATGCCTAATACATTGATTCATTCTGAATAGTATACATTTGTTACCATGACTTCTATTCTCTCAGGTGCTCCCCATCGCGTCAACGGCAAGGTGAGCGGGACAGTGATAGTAGGTTCCACCCCCGTGGACCTTAACAACGTGGACCTGCATGCCTACATCGTAGTGGGCGACGGGCGGGCATACACCGCCATCAGCGAGGTGCCCGAGCCTGTAGGATGGGCACTAATGCCCGTGGCGCCCATCGGAGAGCTCTTCGGCTGGCTCTTTGCCCTGGAGCTGCCCAACAGCCAGGCTGGCTTCAAGATCACAGGTGAGCTGAGTCATGTAGTTACTGGCGCTTAGTGAAGTTGTCACCACGTTAACAAAACATTATTTTACAACCAGTATTCAACCTGAACATTATTTCACCAATTTTGCCTACTGGGCACTATAGGAGGGTCCCAATTCTCGTCAGAGTCCTAGTACCTCACTCAACAGTCTCCCTCAGAGTTAGTGTGGCGGTGTTACATACACTACCGTATCAAAAGTTTGGGGTCACTTAGAAATGTCCTTGTTTTTGAAAGAAAAGTACATTTTTTGTCCATTAAAATAACATCAAATTGTTCAGAAATACAGTGTAGACATTGTTAATGTTGTAAATGACTATTGTAGATTTTTTATGTAATATCTACATAGGCGTACAGAGGCCCATTATCAGCAACCATCATGTGTTCTAATGGCACATTGTGTTTGCTAATCCAAGTTTATCATTTTATAAGGCTAATTGGTCATTAGAAACCCTTTTGCAATTATGTTAGCACAGCTGAAAACGGTTGTGCTTATTAAAGAAGCAATAAAACTGTCCTTCTTCAGACTAGTTGAGTATCTGGAGCATCAGTATTTGTGGGTTCGATTACAGGCTCAAAATGGCCAGAAACAAAAAACCTTCTTCTGAAACTATATTCTTGTTCTGAGAAATGAAGGCTATTCCATGCGAGAAATTGCCAAGAAACTGAAGATCTCATACAGCGCTGTGTACTACTCCCTTCACAGAACAGCACAAACTGGCTCTAACCAGAATAGAAGGAGGAGTGGGAGGCCCCGGTGCACAATTGAGCAAGAGGACAAGTACATTAGAGTGTCTAGTTTGAGAAACAGACACCTCACAAGTCCTCAACTGGCAGCTTCATTAAATAGTACCGGCAAAACACCAGTCTCAACGTCAACAGTGAGGAGGCAACTCCGGGATGCTGGCCTTCTAGGCAGAGTTGCAAAGAAAAAGCCATATCTCAGACTGGCCAATAAAAATAAAAGTTTAAGGGCAAAAGGACACAGACACTGGATAGAGGAAGATATGCATTTTTCTTTGCAACTCTGCCTAGAAGGCCAGCATCCCGGAGTCGCCTCTTCACTGTTGACGTTGAGACTGATGTTTTGCGGGTTGTATTTAATGAAGCTGCAGATATTCAACTCCAGATAGGTCTCAACTAGTCTAAATAAGGCCAGTTGTATTGCTTCTTTAATCAGCACAACAGTTTTCATTTGTGCTAATATAATCGCAAAAGGGTTTTCTAATGATCAATTTGCCTTTTAAAATGATAAACTTGGATTAGCTAACACAACGTGCCATTGGAACACAGGAGTTATGGTTGCTGATAATGGGCCTCTGTACGCCTATGTAGATATTCCATAAAAAATCAGCTGTTTCCAGCTACAATAGTCATTTACAACATTAACAATGTCTACACTGTATTTCTGATACATTTTATGTTGTTTAATGGACAGAAAATGTGCTTTTCTTTCAAAAACAAGGACATTTCTAAGTGGCCCCAAACTTTTGAACGGTAGTGTACATGTTTTCATCTCTACATGAAACCTGTTCTCCATGATGTCACCACTTCCTTTATTGCTTTGTGTGTGTGTGTGTGCGTGCGTGCATGCATCTGTGTGGGTGTGCGTGTGTGTGTCTGTGTGAATGAGGCTCTGTGTGTTTGTGATATGTGAGTTTACAGTCTTACAGCTGTGTTGTCTCCAGAGGGTTGATATGCCTACTCCACCCCTCTCAGGCTAATTTGAGTCAGGTGCTCTGTTGTTGTGTGTTTAGACTTGTTGTATTAGCTAAGAGGCTTGTGGATTCAACCAGTCAGAATTATAGTATGCTCAGATTTCCTGTCTGTATTGAATAGTTTATCATCTGGCAAATCTAATAGGAATGACCTACTATTGGAGGCATTAATGTAATTATGGAGAATTTAGAAACTGGGTGTAGTAGTGAGATTCTGCTGGGTCCCAGCCCATTCAGGTGTGGAAGGGAATGAAATTGTTGACCAGATAGCCAAAATGAGCTTTAAAACGAGATATAATTTATATTAATGTTCCACTGGTTAGAGGTGAGGCCAAATGTTAGATCAGAGCCTTTTTGATAGATGTGTGGCAGAAGAGATGGGACTCTGAGCCCAAGGGCCGGCATTTATATGCCCTCCAAAGAAAGGTCGGTGGTCAAGATTCAAAGGTCAGATTAGGAAGGAAGAGGTGGTGTTTGCTTGATTGCGCCTAGGACATTGTACATTGAACTCGTTTTCATCTAGTTGGCAAGCATGCGATTGCTTTGTGTCTGGAGTGTGTAGTCAATGAAACGGGGGAGTATGTGTTGTTATATTGTTGTAAGTATCTTGAAGAGAGGGAAATATTGACGTGTAGGGTCATTGAGGTTGGACAGGGTTTTGGGGATGGGGGAAGGTCTATTCAAAGTTAGTAGGGCTCTTTTTTATTTTCTCAGAAGTACTGAGTTAGGTAGGAGGATTTAGAAATGTAGAGCTAATGTTGCAAACCGTGATATACCACACACTCCAGCAGTTCACAACATGTATAAACAATTATCTCTATGATGGCCGAATAGCAAAGACCTTACTCAATAGTTATAGTTGCAAAATAAACATATCAGGTTAATTCACCCAAGGTTAAATCTCATTGCCATGCACTCAATATGACATCTCTTCCTGTCGCTTATATAGAGATATAACTTCCTTATGATGTCACTTCCTGTGCCACAGGCGCTGAGTTCACGCGCCACGCTGAGGTTACCTTTTTCCCCGGCAACCAGCGGCTGAACATCGTCCAGACGGCCCAAGGATTGGACAGCGAGAACCACCTCAGTGTTGACACCCGTCTCCACGGTGACGTGCCCTTCATTGCCCCCGGCGCCACCGTGCAGATGGAGCCCTACAAGGAGACCTATCAGTACTACCCTTCAGGTGCGCTAGCCAATCACTACTCTAGCCAATAAGTAGCCAATCACTGCCCAGCAGGGTTGGGATGAATTCCATTTAAATTCTGTCAATTGAGGAAGTAACTAAAATTAGAATTTTCCTCATGACTTTTCAGTGTGGAAAATTTCAATTGGTATTGGAATTTCAGTTTGCTTCCTTGACTGAATTGAAATATTAGTTGACCCCAACCTTGATGCCCACCTCCACCCCACCTTACCTCACAGGCGTTCTGGTTCTTCCATGGCTCTGTTCCAATATCCACTCTAGCATACCACCTAGAATGAAGTTCACCTTTTGGGCATATATACATTTTAAGTGATAAGCTAGCATAGACTTTGGAGCGTAGCCATAACTCTAGCCCAGTGATTTTGCCGACTATGGAACCTGATCAGGAAAACCTCTGAGTATTAGATGGCGTTTTAGGTGGTAGTTTTAGGAGGTTAGGAAAAATCTCCTCTCTTCCTGTACTCCCCTGACTTTATTTCAAAGGAAAAAGTTGTTGGTAGTACTTATAGACAGTGGAAAAGCGAATGTGTCTCTTTTATCTCCTGGTAAATGAATCGTAACTTGATAAGCTGAACCAAATAATTTTTCCAACCTACACTACCATTTAACTGGTCCCCATCTGATCTAATGTCATGATGCAACAAAGGCGCCACTAGCCTCCCTTTCCCCTTCCCAAGTGTCTCACTCATCTCTCGTTGCTTGGAGATAAGGATCGGAGGGGGGGCTAGTCGCTAATGGACGATTGAGGCTATAAAAAGAACCAACCTCTGAGACTTCACTGCCTCCACTTCCTTTTGGAGGAAGCCGGGCACAGATTTTTTATGTGCTCCCCGGAACGTAAACTGTTTTTCATCTGAAGGGCCCACTGGATGAGGAAGTGTTCAATTAGCAGAGGCACTCATCCTGCCAGGGATGATTATAGACCAGGGTCATTAGGGTCATCAAAAGGAAGGGGGTTTTCTGGTCTTGGTAAAAATGTTATTTCAAGGTGCACTGCTCCAGACCAAACCGTAGGCCATATACAGTAACAGATCATAAGCATTCTAGAAACAGCCCACTAGGCAAAAACAAGTGGCATCAATCTTATCCCCCAGGGGATAAAGAAAGTACCTATCTATCTATCTATCTATCTATCTATCTATCTATCTATCTATCTATCTATCTATCTATCTATCTATCTATCTATCTATCTATCTATCTATCTATCTATCTATCTATCTATCTATCTATCTATCTATCTATCTTATTTCCACGTTATTTCAACAAAACTATTTTATGTGATGATGTTGAATCAACGTGGAAAACTAATTGGATTTGCACAAAGTCATTTCATATGATATATTATTGTGGATAATGTAGTATTTCAACTCGTACATCGTAGGTAATGTAGTCTTTCGACAGGCTTCAAATGGTGCATAGTGGGTAATGTAGTCTTTTCTCTTCCCACTCTCAGTGGTGAGGTCCACGTCGGTGCGGGAGTTCACAGTGGTGTCGGCTGAGCGCGGCTCGGAAACATTCACCTTCCAGCTCCATCAGAACATCACGTACCGCGACTGCCGCTATGGGCCTCGAGCGGGGCCTGAGACGCTGCAGCTGACCACGGAGCGTGTCTTCGTCATGTACGTCGAGGAGGAGAACATCTTGAGATACGCCATCACCAACAAGATAAGCCCAGTCGGAGGTCAGTTCAAGTTTAAAGTTCAGAAGTTATTGTCCATTTTTCTTCTTGGCAGTGTTGTCTGTGAGGTTGTGTGATGGGAAAAAGTATGGGGCTGGGTATGTATTTTGTCTGGTTATGCAGTCGTTTGTGAAAGATTAGAAAGGTAAAGTTTCCGGATTAACTTTTTTGGCATACAACAGTAATTATAAACTTGTTATTAAACTAGTATTAAATGAAGTAGAGTCAGTTGAGTGTGGGCATATGTCAACTGTGAACATTCATTAGCCATAGATGTCCAGTAGATAGATAGATAGATAGATAGATAGATAGATAGATAGATAGATAGATAGATAGATAGATAGATAGATAGATAGATAGATAGATAGATAGATAGATAGATAGATAGATAGATAGATAGATAGATAGATAGATAGATAGATAGGTACTTTATTGATCCCCCTGGGGGGGAAATTTAATTGTCAAGCAGCTACAACAAAAACACAGGGCAGGTGCAAAATGCCACAACGAAAGTACACAAAAGACAGATACACGGTACATGATACATAGAGCGGCAGTATGAAAAAGTATAGAAATACAAGATATCTGGAGTGCAAAAAAAAAAAGCTATAAAAGGACATTGCATAGTATGAGTGGTTGGCTGAATATGTACACTATACATTGGTGGATGTTGGATGGTTAACTATACTATACAGGTCGATGGCAGAGAAATACTTCAGTAGCTAAAAATGCGTATGATATGAGCGAGGGTAATAATAGTTTACTTAATAGACAGACTGGGTAAATGAACAGGCAAGTGAAAATTTTGCATGGTTAAATTAGCTGTACAGTTAGGTATACAGTTATATTTACAGATAAGTGAATACTTGCATGTTTACACAAACTGTACAGGTAAATGACAGGAAGAGATACTTTAATAGCTAAATGTGTGTATGATATCATTTGGGGTAATAATAGTAATTCCCTTAAAATACAGTCCTTAGTGCGCAGGGTTTAATTACAGACAACTGCACTTATTGCACATTCGATATACTAAAAGCAATGAGAAAAGGTGCAACTGGCAGGATACTAATATGCATTCCTGAGTGAATGCCTACGTCCAACAATTACTTACAATATTGCATGTGATATAATATAACAACTGTACATGAGTATGTATATACAGACCTGTATGAATAAATAGGTCCTGAGTGGATGAGTGCTGGCGGACCAGAGTTACTCACGGATGGATGCATAATTGTTAAACTAGGTCCTAGCACCCCAACAGTTCCAGATCTATGTTGCCGACGGCACGGCACCCCGGTGAGGCATTATATAGTCTCATAGCCGCCGGCAGGAAGGACCTCCTGTAGCGTTCTCTGGCACACCGTGGTGGGATCAGTCTGTGACTGAAAGTGCTCCTCTGCGTCATAACCATAGCGTGCAGAGGGTGGGTGACGTTGTCCATGATGGCCAGCAGTTTGGCCAGGATCCGTCTCTCCGCCACCTCCTCTAGAGTGTCAAGGCTCATCCCCAGGACAGAGCTAGCCTTCCTGATCAGCTTATTTACCCGAGAAGCATCACCGGCTTTGATGTTTGCTCCCCAGCACACCACTGCAAAAAAGATGGCACTGGCCACCACAGACTGGTAGAAGGTATGCAGTAGTTTACTGCACACGTTGAAGGACCTGAGCCTCCTCAGAAAGTAGAGTCGGCTCTGGCCCTTTTTGTACAGGGCCCCGGTGTTACCAGCCCATTCCAGCCTGTTGTCCATATGGACACCCAGGAACTTGTATGACTCAACCATTTCCACATCCATCCCCTTTATAGGGACTGCAGTCAGTTGTGCCTTGGTTCTCTTGAAGTCCACCACCATCTCCTTAGTTTTGCTGATGTTGAGCTGAAGGTGGTTCTGCTCACACCACAACACAAAGTCACTGATTGTGCTCCTGTACTCCTCCTCCTGCCCACCCCTGATGCACCCTACAATAGCAGAGTCATCCGAGAACTTCTGTAGGTGGCATGTTTCAGAGTTATATCTGAAGTCTGAGGTGTAGAGGGTGAACAGGAAGGGGGACAGGACCGTACCCTGGGGGGCCCCTGTGTTGCTAACTGCCATTTCTGACACACAGCTCTGTAGTCGCACAAATTGTGGCCTACCGGTCAGGTAGTCCGTGACCCAGGAGACTAAGGGTGCTTCCACTTTCATCCTCCTCATCTTCTCACCCAGTAGCAGGGGCTGAATGGTATTGAAGGCACTGGAGAAGTAAAAAAACATGACCCTCACAGTGCAACCTGCTGTTGAATCACTGCTGAGTACATACAGTAGTCCCCCTCAGCCTATAGTGCCCCTCCCCACCTTCTTCCCCTCATTTTGGGGATGGCTCCTTTATTAACACGTTGACAGATGACACACTGAGTAATCACATCCCCCCCCCCCCCCCCCCTTCTCTCCTCTCACTGGATCTCTGTGCCGGCGTGAGTCTCTCTCTCTCTCTCCACATCCCACATGATCTCAAGATAGATCTCAGCCCACCTGTAGCTGCTGTTCAGATACTGTAAAGAAAGGAAAGCCACCTGCCGCATGTTTCCGACAGCCAGTAGAAACTAGACAACGATCCATAATTCAGTGAAGCATATATAGGCTGCATCCCAAATGGCACCCTATTACCTATAAAGTGCACTACTTTCCCATAGGGCTCTGGTCAAAAGTAGTGCACTATGTAGGGAATAGGGTGCAATTTGTGATGCAAACTACTATGGCTTCTGCAGATATGGCTGCATGCCTTTAATACAGCCCAGCATGTACAGAACCTGACTCACTGCCAGTGTAAGTAACAAATCAGTTAGGAAATCGCTCCCCTATGTGCGTTAAATCCAAGCAATAAAACCCATCTAGACATGTGTATCACACTTGATTTCTTCCCCCATAAAATAGCTACATGCTTACGCTAAGTCTCCACAGCAGTAAGGCTACAGTCAGTAAAGATGTATTTCTTTATGGTACCCGTTCGGGTCAAGGTTTGGTCATGGTTGTAACAGGAATGAGCTTGTTATGAAGTTAATGACGTCAACCCCGTTACAGTGCTTTTAAGTTACGGAAATGAGGTTACTCATACACACTAAGTACACACACCGAGTACACACACACTTTTACATCACTTATTCACACAGGTGAAGTCTGGGACCCTCTGTGGAGACAGGATGAGTCTGGGATATGTCCCCTTGCATCTTTCTCCCATCCCCCGTCAAAGAGAGAGAGAGGGGGGTTAGCGTGCGCCCCAACTGAGGTCCCATCTGAGGCCTGTACCCCTTTCACCTCACCATCCTCCTCATCCTTTTACTCTTCATCCTCCATTACTCCCCTATCCTCCCTTCCCACACACTTGAGGCTGATGCAATCCATTTGTTTGGAAGAAGGAAATCCAAAGGGATGTGGTTTGCTGCGGCAGCACCTGCATCTGTGAAAGTTGTGTTTTGCCGTAATGCTGCCCTCTTTTGAAACACCGTTTGTCTTCTTTGTCGTAAGCATGTCAACAAGTAGCTTAAGAAGCTTACACCGAAATGTTTGACAGGACAGGCTTCCAGTGCGGCCGCGGAGGAAGAGCGAGATACTGTACACTCACACACAGATGCACAGACATGCACACACTTACACCACGTACACACACATACACACATACAGTACACACACACACACACACACTAGTATTTAGCTCAACCTCATCAGTGGAAAGCTCCTCCAGCTGTATTGTGATGAGCTGTCATGTCATGCGGAGGGGGATATCAGTGCTAGAGGAAGGGGGTGTTATTGTTAATCTCTGCTGCTCTCTGGGAAATAATATCCCTTCCAATGCCAGATTTACAGGAAGGGGGGGGGGGGGGGGGGGTGTTCGTGAGGAATAGCTACGGAGTGATGTCATGGGATCCAGAGCAGAGCAGGGGGCGATACCATGTTTCGGATGCCCCAAGAGTACAGCTGGTGCTGTCTGTCTGTCTGGGAGTACTTGGATAAGATTGACTTACGCGATACATGTAATTACACTGGCTGAGTGAGTCATGATTTGGGATTGGGATGTACTGACTGTCATGGCTGCGATGGACTGAATTTTTGTCCCAAATGGCACCCTATTCCCTATATAGTGCACTACTTTTGGCCAGGGCCCATGGTGCTCTGGCCAAAAGTAGTGCACTTTAAAGAGGATAGGGTGCCATTTAGGATGCAGTCTTAGTCGACCTTCACTGAAGGGTATGATGCAAGAGGGTTTTGTGGTCAGGGTTCAGCAGAAATATTCCAGTCTTCAAATCATCCAGAAATTGTTGAAGTAGAATGCAGCCATTGTCCTTTCTCCTCCCCTCTCAATTCCTTTCCCCGCTCTTTTGTTGTGTGGTTACATTTTGTTCGTTTTTAGTCACAAATGCAAGCACGCAAACAATTGAAAACAATCACAGTAAGATACTTAATTGTTACGCATAAATGATTTAATATTGAGAAAAAAACCACTGCATTGGACCTTTAAGTACCTTACTTTTATTGTTTTCAGTTAAAATGGTCTAAAAGAAACGGAATATAGCTTCTTAGCAAAGAGCAATTTCTCAAGCAAGAAGTTTGCTAGGACTGAGTGGGGAGGGGAAAACTGAAAAATAGCTATTATTGGCAGAGGCTTGATCGTCCATTATTTGTCTGTTAACTAATTGATGTCACCATGGACGGCCAAAACTCCATCCCACCAAAATAGGCTGAATTTCAGCTGATCTTTTCAAACAGCTCTTACACTAAAAGGGCATTATCATAATTTTCACAATATCACAGTATTCTTCAAACCTCATAGTGTGTATACAAATAAAACACAGGAAAATCACGTTTATGACTGCACTGGGCCTTTAATGTGACTATGGAAGTAGGGAGGGAAAGAGCGGAATTGAGAGAGGGTGGGAAGGAAGGAAGAGTCTAAGAATAGAGAGAGAGAGGCAGATTGAGGGGCACGGAAAGAGGGAAAAAGAGAACATGAAGAGGGCTAAGGAGAAGAAAAAAGATAAAAGAGAAGGAAGGGGACAGAGAAAGAGAGGAAAGAGAGGACTAAAGGCACCAGCATTTTGTTTTAACCTTTATTTAACTAGGCAAGTCAGTTAAGAACAAATTCTTATTTACAACGACGGCCTACCTACAGGGTCAGCCATAGTAGTACGGCGCCCCAGGATTTTTTTTTTTTTTTTTGTATTTTACCCCCCAATTTTGATCTTGTCTCATCGCTGCAACTCCCCAACGGGCTTGGGAGAGGCAAAGGTGGAGCCATGCGTCTTCCGAAACATGACCTGCCTAACCGCACCCCTTAACACTTGCCAGATTAACCCGGAAGCCAGCCGCACCAATGTGTTGGAGGAAACACTGTTCAACTGGCGACCAGGGTCAGCCAGCAGGCACCACAGGGTCAGCCCGCAGGCACCACAGGTTCAGCCCGCAGGCACCACAAGGAGTCGATAGAGCGCAATGATCCAAGTAAAGCCCCCACGACCAAACCCTCCCCTAACCTGGACGACGCTGGGTCAAATGTGCGCCGTCCTATGGGACTCCAAAATACAACAGTCGACTTTTACTGCAGTTTCAAAACTTATTTTTTTGTAAGGGCTAGCTGAACTCGGCTAGCCATACCGAACGAGTGTGCTCGCATACTCCCTTAAAATATCTTCGCTTAAAAAACAAAAAAAAAGCATCAATGGTAGTTTGTCAATTTTGAGACGCCTTAGCCAGTATACACTTCCTCAAAATAGTCCGTTTAAATTTAAGATAACTCAAGAAGTCTGTCATTAATTTTGACGTTTTTGCAGAGGAGTTCTTAGTTTACATCTAACTAAGATGTTTGGTGCAGTATTTCTCAATGAAAACATTTGCATGATAACGAGTCATCTCTCGTTCAATGACAATAAAGACTTTATTGAAGAATCCCTACTGTTGACCAATCACCGACTCCGAACTTCGGCTTGCCTGCAGAAATGTTGTGTGGACAAACGTCACAAAATGTCGTCATAATATACAGTATGTACGAACTCTACCGAACTATTTCAGCAGGCAAGCATGCGGACGCAGGCAGGATAGAATGAATGAAGAGACAATAAAAAGGGAAGAGTGGGGACAGTGAAGGGAAAGAGGACAGTACAGAGTGTTCTTCCCTCTTGTCGTCCCTTGAAAAACAGCATTAAACACAGGGGCCCCTTTGACTCTTTCCCAGGAGAGTCTCATATTTGGAACACAATGGGGTCCCGTCTTCTCTCTTTAAGACAGAAGATCAGAGCATCTTCTCTCTTTAAGACAGAAGATCATAGAGAACCACCCTAGCATGTTTTTACGAAGCTCGTGTAAGGGACCCCCCTGCTCGTAAACAGGGGGGTCCCTGTGTGAGGGATGTATTTTGTTGTGTTTTACGGCCATTTTAATCGTGTGAAGCCATTGTGACTGACTGGTTTCCAAAAATGCCAAATTTCTTCCCGTACACGTTCCCATTTCCTACTACATTTTTCAGTGTTCTGTGACTATATAATGTTGATTGTGACTCATCTGTGGTTTTGGGGAAACCCTGGCCTGCACTCATCCGGTTACTCATCCATCTGTCTCTTTCTCGCTGTCTCTCTCCCTCTCTCGCTCTCTTTCTTTTTCTCGCTCTCTCCCTCTCTCTCTCTGTAGTAGTCTGGTATTTATTTGCCTAGTCTGCCATGTCGTCCATGGCTGTGTGTGAATGTCTTGTTTTACATGGATAATTGTACATGAGGTTGTACAATTAGGCCAGGAATGCTTTTGTGTCTGTCTGGTTTCCAGGGAATCGAGTCTATTTGCCATTCACCACTGGATAGAGTAAAGACAATACTCAGGATTTCAATCTTCATATATGATATAGACCGGAGAGTTTATTAGGTACACCACCCTGTTCACACTACTACAGTCAGTGAGTCACATGGCCGTGGCTAGCTATATAAAGCAGCCAGACAGGCATCCAGTTACTGTTCGATTGAACATTAGAATGCGACTTTGAGTGTGGTATGATCATCAGTGCCAGTATCTCAGAAACGTCCGCCCTCCTGGGCTTTTCACACACAACATTGTCTATGCTTTCCCGAGAACGGTGCGACAAAGTCCTTTGGGTAAAAATAGCTTGTTGATGAGAGAGATCGAAGGAGAATGGCAAGAATCATGCAAGCTAACAGGCGGGCCACAAACCGACAAATAACGGCGCAGTACAACAGTGATGTGCAGAACTGCATCTCAGAACGCACAACTCGTCGGTCCTTGTCACGGATGGGCTATTGCAGCAGATCTGTTCAGCTAAAAACAAGAAGAAGCAGTTCCAGTGGGCACGCGATCACCAGGGTCATTCCAGAATTGGAGGACAATGTAGGCATCAACACTTTTGAAAAATGAACCCTTATTTGATCATTTTCTGTTATGTATTTAAGATAAACAGGTAATAAACCGTCAAATAATTTGATTCGTCCAGCTCAGGTATCAAAAGGTACACTTTTTATGAGATGTTTTATTTGTTGTGTGCTATGCTTGGCGCAACCCTGTTACAAATACTCAGGAACCTGAAAAAAGTAGATTTTTAAATATTGTTTAATAAATCCTTTACCATTAATTAAAGAAAGTCACATTCACATTGAATACTCATTTAATTTCAGATAAGACTTGACATATTAATTTAAGCAACTTTTGAAATATATCTTGGCCAACATTTCAATAGTCATGTTTTTTTTTATTTTATTTTTTTACTAATTTTACTAATTTCAGTATTTATTTTCAAATATTTGCTCAAATACATTATGCGTATAATCATTCAAACTATTAAAAGGACAATAGGTTAAAGCCTTGTGTGCTGAGACAATAATTTAAGATTATTTTAATAAAAATGATATAAATGTGATGTAATGATTACATTACTTTTGATTGTAGATCATGACATAAATGTGACAAATAAATACCCAGGACCACAGGAATGTTGTTTAATAGTATTTTATATATCTTTTCAAAGAAGGATCAACAGGATGAGGAGGAATTATAAAAAATAAACCTGTCAACAAGACGACAAACTGGATCTGATGAAATATGTAATGGACAAACATCAGAAATAGTCATATTACAGTAGGCCGACAACCTGGCATTAAAATGAATGAGCATATCAAAAATAGTCATGAACTGATCAATATTTTAGAAAGCTGATGTTATAATGTTCAGATTTAATTTTAGTGTCAGAGTATCCCATACCTCACTTCTGATGAATGAGGGTCAAGAATGAGGATCAGCACATCCTCAAAGAGATACCAAAGGAGATCGTCCCTCAACGGCCAGAAAAAAATGGTTTACCCCCACTCTATGCATACATTTTGCCTGGCAGTGGGTCTTATTCACCTCTTTGGCAATCACAGTTCAGATTCCCTGTTGCAGAACACATGCAGCTGACGTTGTGGTAGAGAATTTTCCCAGGTGAAAAAGTGACCACCTGGTCGTCCATTGTGGACGGTACAGCTGGAAGGTCAGCTGGCATTTCTTTCACTGCATCCTCCACAGCTTGCCCTTGAATGTAAAACAATTTCACCTTCGATTGTCCCTCACTCAGAGCTTGGTACAGGGACAGTGCTGTGGGGATATCAACTCCTTGGCTGACAAGCCTGTCTGCCCCCTCTTCAATGTGCCACCTACACCATCTGGGGCACCTTTGTCATGACTGGCTTTGAAGTAGTTTCAGGTTCCTCTTGTAAACCCCTTCTTGAAAATTTCAGTACAAAATAGATTTTTTTGTACATTTTCCTGGCATTACTCCTCTTATGAGTCTCTCTCCACTTATTTTGCTGGGCACGCTGCTCTCTAACACTGCAGTCTTTCTTTCCCTTTCCTCCACTTCTCTTTCTCTTTTCCTAAGTACTGCTGTCTCCTCTGTTCATCAGCATCATGCCTGGCACGGTAGCGCCTCTGCTTTTCAGCAGCGCTCAATGGTGTGCCAGAACTCTGTTGAGTGGCAAATCGCAGATCTAGTGTTAATTTTACTATAGATAATAGATTGTCCCTTCTGAGTGAACTGAAGGAGTTACAACCCTGTTACTGTAGTGCAACACTGTTACTTGAATTATAGTAACAGGGTTTCAAGTAACAGGGTTGTAAATCAATGCTAATGTTAGCTTTTTCTCAGGAATAGATGCTAGCTGTGGAATGTAGTGTTACTGTCAAGGTCAAGGAGGAACTTAGTTATATAAATAAAAACAGAACACTTTGAAATGAATTTGTCTTATTCTGATAATATGAGTAACAGGGTTGTGTTGGTTAGAGTGACACACTCAATCAAGGCTGAACAGATTGGGAAAAATATGAAGAGAGTTCTTACCTTTGGTCTAACCATGGCGTTAGCAAATGGCTTGATGATGTCATTACCTTTGTGTCATGTGACTCACTGTTTTTTCTCTTCCTCTGCCAGGCTAAATAGGTTTCTGTAACAGGGCTGCTTGCATGTTGTGGGACACAACTTCAGTGCATAATTGATATCATTTAAAATATTTTGATTAAACAAATTGTTTTAACAAGAGACATATATCAACAAAATCGTACCAAAAAAATAAGATTTAAAACGTATTTTAACTGTTAGATTTGATGTGCAAGTTGGTCATCAAGAATGTGGGACAAGAGAGAAGTTATATTTGAGGGGGTGCTCAGAGCTATATTTACATTTTGTCTCAGTACAAGTATAATTTACACAACAAGTGCATGTTTTAGTATTTTGGGCATGGATTATTTGAAATTTCATGGATGGGACAGAAAATCTCAAATTCTGGAATGACCCACCAACACTGGACAACTGAGGAGTGGAAAAACATCGCCTGGAACATGACAGCGAGTTCAGTTTCCTTGAATTGCCTGTGCAGTCCCCAGACCTCAACCCAATAGAGCAGCCTTTCTTAAAGTATGGGTCTGTTAATGGTGGGTCGCGACGTGTCAGAGTAAATGTATAATTATTTAATGATTTACTGGAATTGATTTGGCCAAGTGCAACTGCGGTCTCTGTTCAGTGCGGTCTCTGCTCAGTTTGGCAGCTGCGCGAGAAGGAGAGGCACGTGTGCTTCGCGGTTTTTTTCTGCATATTTCTTGAAGATCACTCCGCGACCCACGCTGCTGAGCTGTCGTTCAGCAGCAGATGATGCGCTGTCAGACACTGACTTGTAATTCCCACAAGCCATCACTCACCGCTGTCATCAAATTGACTCATGCTAGCAACGCGTTCTGACTGAACTCAATCGTCATGAAACGCAAATACACCAATGAGTTTCACTCTTTCAATCAAACTTTGAGAATTCAATCAAACCTCAATGTGTTTTGTGGGGGGTGCTTATTAATGAGTCAATCAAAACTAACAAATTAATAAAACGACACGTCCTGATCAAACATCCACAGTATGACGATAAACCCAGGGATTTATTTCAGAACAGGGCAGAATATTTAAGAAAACAGTGCTTCGAAAGTGGAAAAGTAAGTCAACTAGCAAGGCATTGTCATTTTATAACAGGTGATGCAGAAATAAGGGAGTACTATCTCTCATAGTAGTATATGTAAGATTCTCTTTCAAACAAACTCCTGGCCTTGTAACTTTACACAGCTAATGGCTAACGTTAGCCCAAGCAAGCTAGCTAGCTAGTTCAACCCTAGGTAACAGTACAGATTAAGATGAGAAATGATCAGGCCTACTGTACATTTTACTGTAGAAATTATAGGTTGGAACCGTTGCTGTTGAAATACAGTCATATTTTTTATTCTGAACTGGAATAAATGATTGAAGTAAGATTTGTATTTTAACAGCATCCCAGGAAGACACATAATTTTCAATTTGAGCCCCAGGCTGAAAATGTTTAAGAACCCCTGCAATAGAGCATCTTTGGGATGAGATGGAACGCGCTTTTCGTAGCATAAATGTACAGCCGTACAATCTGCAGCAACTGCGTGATGCCATCGCATCAGCATATACCAACATACTTGTGGAACGTTTCCGACACCTTGTAGAGTACTAGAGAACGTTTCCGACCCAGTACTAGATGGGTCTACCTAATAAACTCGCCTGCACACTGAATATGCTCCCAATTTTATTGACAACGTTTCGACCCAACATAGATTTGTCAGGTCAAGCAGACAGTGATCCCATCCCGAAAAAGTTACATGTTTCACCCTGCATGATCAGTACGCACATGACACATTGTGGGTGTGGATACAATACAAAACATGGCTATACAAAAACACATAAAAAATCAGAGAGGTACAAATTTGTTTTATTTAATCCTTGATACCTACAATTGAAGTTGGAAGTTTACATACACTTAGGTTGAAGTAATTCAAACTCATTTTTCAACCACTCCACAGATGTTATGTTAACAAACTATAGTTTTGGCAAGTCGGTTAGGACATCTACTTTGTGCATGACACAAGTAATTCTTCCAACAATTGTTTACAGACAGACTATTTCAGTTATAATTCACTATATCCCCCCAAAAAATCAATGAGCCCAATCGGTCCACCACAACAAAACCATAAACAGAGTAGGGCTGGCTAATAAATCCTTAGTTTTGGGGTCATGCTCAGGTAAAATAAATTGCCTAATCTATACTTTCATATTTCCAAGTCATATTCTTGAAGATCAATGGGTATAACATTTATTGTAATGACTGGAATTTGGTTTTTAATGTAAAGATATAATTTAATCATATTATTATATGTAGTATAAAGCGATGGGTTAGAAGAAGCCTATATAACCAACCCATAAACAAAAATGTAACATCCATATATGGCCAGCTATGTAAACTTTAACATTGATTTATCTTGCAATAGATGTCGTTCAACTGGTAACATACATTTTTGTCTTCTTCTAATGCCTCTTAAGGGGAAAGTAATTTAAAAGTAACTGAATGTAATCAGATTACATTACTGAGTTTGGGTAATCCAAAAATTACGTTACTGATTACAATTTTGGACAGGTAACTAGTAACTAACGGATTACATTTAGAAAGTAACCTACCCAACCCTGTGCATGCAGTATAGAAACACAGCCAGCTAAACACCAGTCTCCTGAGGTGTGCAATTTAAATTGAAGGGCAACTATACCCTTCAATTTTTTAAAAATATATTTCATTTTTGGCATAGTATGAATTTGCTTATAGATAATTTGTGAATCATCTAGGCCATACTAAGGCTTCAAAAGATGTTAGTTTTAGGTGGTACCGTAAATCCCAACTGACTTGGTTCGTAACAAAAGATGCTCTTTGTCTCCTCAGTGGAACCTTCAGAACCTGCCCAGGTGAACCCATGCTACTCAGGAACCCATGACTGTGACACCACTGCCCAATGTCTGCCCGGAGAGGGCCAGCAGTACCAGTGCCAGTGTGCCACCGGGTACAGAGGCGACGGTCGCAACTGTTACGGTAAGAGAGACGTATTGTGGATGGGGTGTGTCTTGGGGGGATGGAAGGGTTGTAAGGAGCAGAGCCTTTGAAAACATTATTATTTTTGTTTTTGTTGGTGGGGGGGGGGCTTCCATCAATGTAATTGTCTGCATCATTTTCAGTCGCCCATATATATTCTATATGTGTTATTTCATAGTTTTGAAGTCTTCACTATTCTTCATTATTTTACAATGTAGAAAATAGTGAAAATAGTAAATATATATATGCAGTTGAAGTCAGAAGTTTACATACACTTAGGTTGAAGTCATTAAAACTCATTTTTCAACCACTCCACAGATTTCATGTTAACAAACTATAGTTTCGGTTAGGACATCTACTTTGTGCATGACACAAGTCATTCTTCCAACAATTGTTTACAGACAGATTATTTCACTTATAATTCACTATATCACAATTCCAGTGGGTCAGAATATTACATACACTAAGTTGACTGTGCCTTTAAACAGCTTGGAAAATTCCAGAAAATGATGTCTTGGCTTTAGAAGCTTCTGATAGGCTTATTGACATCATTTGAGTCAATTAGAGTTGTACCTGTGGATGTATTTCAAGGCCTACCTTCAAACTCAGTGCCTCTTTGCTCGACATCATAGAAAAATCAAAAGAAATCAGCCAAGACCTCAGAAAAAAATGCCATGAGTGTGCAAAGATGTCATCAAGGCAAAGGGTGGCTACTTTGAAGATCTCAAATATAGAATATATTTTTATTTGTTAACACTTTTTTGGTTACTACATGGTTCCATATGTGTTATGTCATAGTTCTGATGTCTTCACTTTTATTCTACAATGTACAAAATAGTGCAAATAAAGAAAAGCCCTTGAATGAGTAATATTCTAAACTTTTGGCCCCCCTGTGTATATATACATTGAGTATACCAAACATTAGGAACACCTTCCTAATATTGAGTTGCCACTTTACCCTCAGAATAGTCTCAATTCATCGGCATGGACTCTCCAAGGTGTCGAAAGCGTTCCACACGGATGCTGGTCCATGTTGACTTCAATGCTTCCCACAGTTGTGTTAAGTTGGCTGGATGTCCTTTGAGTGGTGGACCATTCTTGATCCACACGGGAAACTGTTGAGTGTGAAAAACCCAGCAGTGTTGCAGTTCTTGACACAAAACTGTGATCCTGGCACCTACTACCATGCCCTGTTCAAAGGCACTTACATATTTTATCTTTCCCATTCACCCTAAAGGGTTCACACATTCACAATCCATGTCTCAATTGTCACAAGGCTTAAAAATCCTTCTTTAACCTGTCTCCTCCCCTTCATCTACACTGATTAAAGTGGATTCAGCAAGTGACATAAATAAGGGATCGTAGCTTTCACCTGGATTCTCCTGAAAGTTTGTGAACCCTTTAGAATTTTCTATATTTCTGCATTAATATGACCTAAAAGTAGATAAAGAGAACCCAATTAAACAAATGAGACAACAATATTTTACTTGGTCATTTATTTATTGAGGAAAATGATTGAATATTACATATCTGTGAGTAAAATATTGACCACAGGACCTTCTCCCATTCCTCCTCTGGATCATCCTCTGGTCATTGGCAAACTTCAGACGGGCCTGGCTTGAGCAGGGGGACCTTGCTTGTTCTGCAGGATTTTAATCCATGACGGCGTAGTGTGTTACTAATGGTTTTCTTTGAGAATGTGGTCCCAGCTCTCTTCAGGTCATTGACCAGGTCATCCCTCACCTTCCTCATGATCATTGATGCCCCACGAGGTGAGATCTTGCATGGTGCCCCAGACCGATGGAGATTGACCGTCATCTTGAACTTCTTCCATTTTCTAATAATTGCGCCAACAGTTGTTGCCTTCTTACTAAGCTGCTTGCCTATTGTCCTGTAGCCCATCCCAGCCTTGTGCAGGTCTACAATTTTATCCCTGATGTCCTTACACAGCTCTCTGGTCTTGGCCATTGTAGAGAAGTTGGAGTCTGTTTGATTGAGTGTGTGGACAGGTGTCTTATATACAGGTAACAAGTTCAAACAGGTGCAGTTAATACAGGTAATGAGTGGAGAACAGGAGGGCTTCTTAAAGAAAAACTAACAGGTCTGTGAGAGCCGGAATTCTTACTGGTTGGTAGGTGATCAAATACTTATGTCATGCAATAAAATGCAAATTAATTATTTAAAAATCATACAATGGGATTTTCTGGATTTTTGTTTTAGATTCCGTCTCTCACAGTTGAAGTGTACCTATGATAAAAATTACAGACCTCTACATGCTTTGTAAGTGGGAAAACCTGCAAAATCGGCAGTGTATCAAATACTTGTTCTCCCCACTGTATATATACACACACACAAACCTTTCTTAAATATATTTTCCTTTATTATTTTCTCCTAACCCTACAACCCCTCCCCTAATTGTAGTAAACTAATGGACAACAACACTTAGATTTCAACTTCAAGCTTATACATACTGTACTATATACATTTTACGGACCCAATGTATTTTACAATAGTTATCTTTTGCTTGTTTTTAATCCCACCCTTCAGCTCCACTCAACCCCTCCCATCTATCTCTTAACACCATCCATTTTATATTTGCCATATATTTTTCAACTTTTTAACCAATTTTGGTCTTTAATGCAGGGCCGACAGACAGGTTCCCTACTTTTTCCCCCATTTTTGCGATAATTCTGCAATTAGTTGGTTGTAATTTTGGCTGCATGTGTGACATAACTCTATTCATGATATGATTTACAAAGACTATTACTTTTTTTATTTATTTATCCAAAAATAATGTTTTTTTTAATCAATTAGTATATTTGAGTTTAATCATAACATTTGTTGTATTAATTGTTCTGTCTTTTCTGGTGGATTAAACTGAAATTGCAACCAATTTAAAATTTGTAATTTAACCTTTATTTAACTAGACAAGTCAGTTAAGAACAAATGTATATTTACAATGACTGCCTACACCGGCCAAACCCTCCTCTAACCCGGACGATGCTGGGCCAATTGTGCGCCGCCCTATGGGACTCCCGATCACGGCCAGTTGTGATCAGTGATGCAAACGTGATTCGTGTTGATCCGATGTGAAACGTTTGGGTGAGGGGTGGCGAGCTTTGAAGTACTATCTGTAAGCGAACGAGTGATGCGCGTTTGGAGCAATACTGGCTGTATCCGAGGCTCAGCCAATCGTTCACATAACAACAGAATGCAGCACACGACTGAAAAGAGAAGTTACAACCAATTTGCTAGTTACAGCATACAGCTTTCTCTCTGGAAAGAGCGTGCGCTCTGGACATCAGAGAGTAGAAAGGCAGTTTGCCAGTTACAGCACCGCGCCCCCTGAACGATATCGAAGAGGTAGGTGAGAAGCCTGACCACAGAGACGGGGGTGAGAAGGTGATGAAGCGTACTTAACGAGCTGTAACCAAAAAACAACTGGCATTTTGAAAGTTTTGAGGTGAGGGAGAAAGTTTGGTGGAACACGTATTGTTAGCATTGTTAAGTATCTTGCTAACGTTAGCTGGATCTAATTCTCTGTTAGCTAGCCAGAGAAATGTTGAGCAACATTAGCCAACTTAACGGATCAAATAATTTAGTTTATGGTGTGAAAATTTGCTGGCTAATAAAGTCAGACAGGTTACAAGATCAGATGAGTTAACATTAGTAACCTAACCAATTCGCTATAGTATTAACTGGTAACGTTATACAACTCCTTGCCGTTCCTCAAGTTATAACGCATTAGTTGCTTACTGGACCCTGGCAATCTGTGTGAAATATTAACTAGTTAACTAGCTAACGAACTAACTACTATCTGTGAACTAATGTTTTCCCTCTACAGTATGTGGTTAATTTTTAGAATTAGATAATTAGGTGGATAAAAAGTCGTATGCCAGGTGTACTCTCTGCCTGAAAGAGACCAACAAAGGGTATCATGCTCTGCTGGCACATTGTAGAACAGATGTCCACAGGTAGAAATTGTACAATGTAATAATGTGATGTGCAGTGTAGCCCAAAGATGTTGCTTTTGTTGTGTTGAACTTGACAGTAACACTTGTGTGTGAGTGAGCGGAGATTATGAAAAAAAAAATCCACACATGAAGCCTTGTGCACTTGAACGATGTCTACTTTAGTGGCCAATATAATAGAGCAAAAATAGCCTGTTTGTTTCGTTCTATTTCCATTATTTAGATGTGTGTGGTCACAAGTGTTCTATTATAAAGGCTGTCATAGCTAACTGCAATATTAGTGTATTGTTTTTTCTCAAGACTTGAGTGTCATTTGCAGTAAAGTCTAGGCAACAAATAACATTGGATTGCTTTCTTTACATAGGTTCACAATAACCCCTTTATTTTCCACACAGAGAGGAGAGGAGGGAGAGGAAGGAAGGAGACAGGAGTGGAGAGAGGAGTTTAATCAAAATTAATTGAGTCAGCCAGCAAGGGAGTGCATGTTTCTATAACAATCTTGGTAACTCTTTTCCCCCCACACTCTCTCTGGTCTATCCTTTGTGTGAGACAACTGGGGTGGTGGAAAGGAAGAGAGGGAGGGAGGGAGAGGGGTAGAGATCTTATCACCTGGGAAGAGAAAAGAGGGCTCTGCATGTTTGGGGATTAACAAGAGACACCGCTGGGTTTTGGCATGAAAGCCTCTCTGCCACTAAAAAGGAGAATACACGGAGGGGCAGCTGTGGGCCCGCGAGGGACAGAGAGTTGAGCCCACCTGTGGGTGAGAGACGAGTCTTCGCACCTCCCCTTTAAACGTCCCGCTGACGCTGCACAGCCCCTTCACAGCCCCTTCACAGCCCATCACACACACATGCACAACACAGATACACGCATGCCCATGTGCGCACAGTCACACGCGTGCATGTATGCACGCACGCATGCACACACACACACACCTCACCTTCACCTTCACCCATTCCCACTACTCCACTCTACTGCAGAGGAATCTGGAGCTGATTTCCTGCCTGCCGAAGAGCACCTCTCATGTTGGTTGGGTGAGGGGGGATCTGACAATTTCGTCACCTCTTTCAATGTCCCTCTCCACCATCCCTCCCCCTGCCGTCCAGGGCAGGTAACGGGGTCAAGGAGTGGGGATGCTCCTCCCCCCCTTCCAGCCTCCTCTGTCATTGGCCCCCATGATCAAAACCAGCTCCCCCGCTACGTTCGCTATAACCACCATCATCGGCTACCAGTGGACCTTGGGCTCCCAGGCCTTGTTCAGACGAGGCATGGCGCGGAGCCATCACCCGCCAGTCTCCCGCTGTCATCACAAACAGCCGTGATTGCAGTGCATGGTTTATATCCCATGTCTCGAGGCGACATGCACAGAGCCTTCTTTACATTCAACAGGACACCAGTAATGTCTCTTAAACAAACGTCAGACTAATGTTTAGTGTCAACGATGGGATCCCGGCACCCCCGTGGAGTGGAGCTTTATAGGGCTGGGTTATGCTGTGTTTCTCAGGGAAGGCAGATGATACCAGATACCTGGGTTCAAATAGGATCTATATTATCTCAAAAACTCTGTGCTTGATGAGCGTGCCTGGCGTGATTGAAACAATGGGATAGTCCCAAAAGTGAACATTTCAAACCCCGCCCATCCAGGCAGACTCAATTGGGCCTCTACTCTGGAACACTCTATCCTCTCTACTCTGGAACACATACATCTACAGTGTATTGCCAAAAACCACTCAACAACTTAAAACATAGACCAGTTCAATGAGCCAAACTGATTAAAGAATCCAACAGTACCCAAACACACTCTCTCTCTCTCTCTCTCTCTCTCTCTCTCTCTCTCTCTCTCTCTCAGACACTGTGCAGTAAGTGATACAGTCTTACCCCTCCTCTGCCTCTCTCCATCGCTTTCTCTCTGTCGTCTGTTGCTGTCGCTCTTGTCAGCCTGCTGCTGCTGTCTTTTAGTATTCTATGTTGCTGTCTCTTCTCTACCCTGTCTCGTCCTGTCCTGGTTGTAAAAAGCGTAAAAATAAACAATTGTTTTAATAGTAATTTCACAGGCTTTTACACCTCTATTTTTTTGGGTGCAAATAAATAGCGCAGCTTGAAGTGATAGTCTACTGTGTGCTAAACACACTTCTGCTCTCTCCACCTGCCCTCTTCTGTCACTTTCTCTGTCTTGTCTGTTTCTGTCTGTGTCTTGTCTGTTGCTGTCAAAATCATATCAAATTGTATTGGTCGCGTACACATACACTACAATTTACGCACGTTTAAAACATGAACATGTAGTGTGTGTCTATCCTCTTCTGTTATGGCCTGTTCTGTTCTTCTGGTGTTTGTCTTCATCATATCCTATTTTTCAGTTGCTGTCTCTGTCTTGTCTGGTGTATCTCTCTCAATCACTTACTCTTCTGTTGCTTTCTCGATGTCTTGTCTGGTGTGTCTCTTTAGTTCTGTAATCCAAAGTGGTCAAGGGGATACTGGGATAGATTTACTTGTTTTGGGCCTGTGTCTGGATCACCTAAATCATCCTCTTCTCTACCATTTGCCCCTGGCTGCTGTCCTAAGTGCTCCACTGGCCTGCTTTACTCATCTCTCATCTGAAAGGTAGCAAGGTGCAACATGTTATTAATTAGTTTTAAAGAGTGACTGCACTTCCGGATTTGGCCTAGTTTTAGATTTGGTTTATTAAGAAATGCTAGCAGCCATGACTGAATTCAAACGTGAGTTGGTTTCGGGATGTGGGTGTCTTGGTTTGTTCGCAGCTGGGAAGAGTTAGCCCAAAATGATTTAGCCAATTAGCTTCAGTCAGCTGGTGTGCGACCTGACTGACTTTAGATAACCTATCTTCGGGGTTAGTTAGGGATCGTTAATAAATATTTTCATTTTGCACACTTTTTAGTTAAATGCTTTCAATATTTGTATATTAATTTCTACAGTTTATAGTTGGTTTGAGGTTTTTAAGTCATTGGAATTTTAACATATTGTCCCATGTGCATTGTGTAATTTACCCATGGTCCCTAACTAGCCATGTAGGGCTATCCAAAGTCAACCCACATTTACCACAAGCATTACAATCGGGTCGCGTGCATCTGCACTCCGATTACTTGTGTGCTTCCAGCCGTGGGCATGTGTGTAGGATTGAAACAAACCCAACCTTCATTTACGCTGTGATGTAGTCACGACCATGAGTCTCCCAGAACTCAGTTTTGGACGAGATTGACTTTATAACTGAAATTATCCTATTTACACTTTGTAGTCAATTTGGACAGTAAATTAAATGTTTCTGACTCATATTTATGTCACATAGGCTGTTTTCTAAATGAGAAGTTGGTTTTTAGGGGCCGTTGCTCTTTAAAGTTACTGTATACTGACACGAGCAGGGCAACTCGACTGTAAAGAAAAATTCAAGTGTCCACATAACAGCGCAACACAACTCCAAACATGACAGATAAGAAGCTACATACTGGAATAAGTTATAAGACCTCTATGATTCATTTCGTCAGTTTTACCAGCTAATGTGAGATTTTTAGATTACATAACATTTGAGGGGCATCATTTAAGGGCCCATGTATTTTTTAATGTTTTGTTCACCTACAATCTGATCACAATGCTGGCCATCTTTTCCCCTCTATTTCTGGCTGCCCTCCCCCTTTCCTTCTAAGTCCAGGTTTGTTAGTTTGTTATATACACATGGTATATAGTGCCTTTAGAAAGTATTCACACACTTTTACTTTTACCACATTTTGTTGAATTACAGCCTGAATTGAGATTTTTTGTCACTGGCATACACACAATACCCCATAATGTCAAAGTGGAATTATGTTTTTTGACATTTTCACAAATTAATAAAACAAGAAAAGATTAAATGTATTGAGTCAATAAGTATTCAACCCCTTTGTTTTTATGGCAAGAATAAATACAAAAGTGTGCTTAGCAAGTCACGTAATAAGTTGGATGGACTCTGTGTGGAATAATAGTGTTTAATGTGATTTATGAACGACCTTTGTACATCCCACATACAATTATCTTTAAGGTCCCTCTGTTGAGCAGTGAATTTCAAACACAGATTCAACCACAAAGTCCAGGGAGGTTTTCCAATGCCTTGCAAAGAAGGGCACCTACATGTATTGGTAGATGGGTAAAAATAATAAAAGCAGACATTGAAAATCCCTTTGAGCATAGTGAAGTTATCAATACACCCAGTCACTACAAAGGTACAGGCATCATTCCTAACTTAGTTGCCGGAGAGGAAGGAAACCGCTCAGGGATTTCACCATGACGTTGGTGTTTTTAAAACAGTTACAGAGTTTAATGACTGTGACAGGAGAAAACTGAAGATGGATCAACAACATTGTAGTTACTCCACAATACTAACCTATTACAGAGTGAAAAGATGGAAGCCTGTACAGACTACAAAAATTGCAAAACATGCATCCTGTTTGCAACAAGGCACTAAAGTAATACTGCAAAAACTGTGGCAAAGCGATTCACTTTTTGTCCTGAATACAACGTGTTATGTTTGGGGCAAATCCAATACAACACATTACTGAGTACCACTCTCCATATTTTCAAGCATTAGTTTTTCAGGATAAAAATTTAATGGAATGGAGCTAAGCACAGGCAAAATCCTAGAGGAAAATCTGGTTCAGTCTGCTTTCCACCAGACACTGGGAGATTAATTAACCTTTTACACAATGATTTACTGGAGTTGCTTACCAAGAAGACAGTGAATGTTCCTGAGTGGCCGAGTTTAAAAAAAATCTACTTCAAGTCTATGGCAAGACATGAAAATGGTTGTCTAACAATGATCAACAACCAATTTGGTTGAAGAATTTAGAAAATAATAATGGGCAAATGTTGCACAATTTAGTGGAGACTAACCCCAAAATACTCACAGCTGTAATAAGTGCTGAAGGTGCTTCTACAAAGTATTGACTCAGGGGTGTGAATACTTACGTAAATTAAATATTTCTGTATTTCATTTTCAATAAATGTGCAAATATTTCTTAAAACATGTTTTCACCTTGTAATTATGGTGTATTGTGTGTTGATGGCTGAGAAATATTTAATACATTTTGAAATCAGGCTGTAACAAAACAAAGTGTGGAATAAGTCAATTAATACTTTCTGTAGGCACTGTACATGGAGTACACAGTGCATTGAAATGGTTAATCTCTCGACAATGCAATCACAATAGAAAAAGTAAATAGCTAAGTGAATAAAAAGAGTAATACAAATACAATATCAATTAAATAATTTCACCAATATAAAAACAGGCAGTTTTTTTGCTAATATTTACATAGCCTATATGGAAATAACAGACATGAGCCAAGCATGCTTACCTGTAGAATGGAGTATGTTATACGACCTCTATGATTCATTTTATTTAGTCAGTTCTACCATCTCAACATTGATAATTTTAAACAGGGTTAAATATAATGTTGTAGTAAAGTTTAGCTTCAGTCCACAAGTGGGCACTGTGCCACTGTCGGAAGAGATGTGCTTCAGTCAGAAAAACATTCTCTCATCTATTCGGTCTCAGCTAGCTAGCCAGCCAAGGTAGCTAAAGAAGCGAAATCCATCAAATATACTCGCTGTAAATTAACACTTTTCCTAATTACATGCGTAATATCAACATCCTTAGCTTGCCCATTCACTAAATATACTGTTAAATAATTCTGACTGACACACAATAGCTTAAGGATGCTGAGCACTAACTCTAACTTATTAGCATTAGCCAACCCTTTTGCTGAGGGAGACTAGCTAGTTAGCTACCACCAACCCTGAGCAAACCACTGGCTAACTCTGCTGCTGCTACTGCACTATGACTTTCTCTCCATTCACTGATGCCTCAACCTGCTCAACCTGAACTCTTTCGGACAAAGTTCAGAATATCCATATTTGCTCCTTGCTTTGCTGCAGACTCTGATTGCCTCACAGGCATTTTGCTGAGTGATGACATTGACATCTAACCGGTGCTGTAGGTATGGGGAGGGGTCAAGGGACGTGAGCGGTCCACTGCGTTGTGAAATCTTGACCAATCACAGCAGGCACCGCGTCTCTCCAGGGGCTTCTTGCAGTACCAGGTACTGCGTAGCACAGTATATTGTATTGTTTATTTTTGTCATAGAAATGTGTCAGTTAAACATTTGTTTTTATACTGCATAGGACAGGTGATGTGTGGTTATGGAAACTCAAAAATAAATAAAGGTTTGGGGCTTGATCAAAAACATCCGGGGCTGAAGCCTAGGAAGCCAAGGCCTAATGACGCCACTGAACGTGAAAACGGACAGAGAATCTACTCAAACTGATGGTCTGATGACGCTATAACTGTGACATAACGGTTCTGTTCTCTCTCTCTCTTCTCCCTCAGATGTGGATGAGTGCGTTGAGGGCCTTAGCCTGTGCGGTGCCCACACCCAGTGTGTCAACCTGCCAGGGAGCCATCGCTGCCAATGCCAGAGCGGCTACAAGTTTGGCTTTGACGGGCGTACCTGTATAGGTAATTGATCTGGAGTATTGGAAAGCCAGGCCGAACAGGTGGTGTTTAAGTCGGTTTTTGAAAGTGGTGATAAAGTGGGGGGAGAGAGTTCCAGGGTTTAGGGGAAGCGACGGTGAATGCCCGGTCCCCTGTGGTGGTCTTATTTTTGGGATGGTGAGTAGTCCAGAGTCAAAGGAGCGAAGAGAGCAAGAAGGGATGTGTGGAGGAGGTTGGAGGGCCTTGTAGGTGAGGAGTAGGATCTTGTAGGTGATGCGGAATTTGGCAGGGAGCCAATGAAGTTGGTGCAGAGTGGGGGTGATGTGTTCCCAGGGTTTGGTGCGTGTGAGGACCCTGGCAGTGGAGTTCTGGATGTACTGGAGCCTATCCAGGGCTTTGCTGGACACCTTGAATAGGACTCCATTGCAGTACACTCTTAGAAAAAAAAGGGTTCTTCGGCTGCCCCCATAGGAGAACCCTTTGAAGAACCCTTTTTGGTTCCAGGAATAACTATTTTGGGTTCCATGTAGAACCCTCTGTGTAAAGGGTTCTACTTGGAACTCAAAAAGGTTCTGCCTGGAACCAAAAAGGGTTCTTCAAAGGGTTCTCCTATGGGGACAGACAATTGTAGTTGATGTGTGGTTATGGAAACTCATATCAGACTGAAAAGAAAAAAAACACATGGTTTGATCAAAAATATCTGGGACTGAAGCAAGGCCTAATGACACCACTGAATCCAAGTCTGGTCTCAGCAGTGAAAACGGACAGAGAATCTACTCAAACGGATGATACTATTGTCAGAACCAGGACTTGAACTCGGGTCTCTGGTGTGAAAGTCAGACTCTCAATCCTTGAGCCACAGGAGAATGGTGAACCCAATAGTAAGACGCACTAAGGAGAACTTGAGATGCCAAAAAATGGTTTAATAAAAGTTCAGGCAATAGTCCATAGCTGGAGCAAAAACAGCAAAAGGTAGTACTCAAAAAAACAAAACCATCCCTAGAGGGGATTCCAAACATTATTCCAAAAATACAAAATTTCTTAAAGCAAAAAACTCCAGAGGAAAAGTCCACAAAAATAAAGTTGAGAAGGGAATAATCCATAGACAAAAGAAAATACAATATCTCAAGAGTTTAGAGAGCACTTACTCAGGCAACTGGCTTCAGGACAACTAAACACCAAGCAAAGAATCTATGAGACAGAGTCACTTAAATATACACAGCAGACGAGACACATGTGAACCTAATAACACTGATTACCAGCTGAGTAAGCTGGGCCTGAGGGTAACATGAGGACCTCTAGAGGTCAAAACACAACATGACAGCAAAAATACTGACAACTATAACTGTGATATAACGGTTCTGTTCTCTCCCTCTTCTCCCTCAGATGTGGATGAGTGCGTTGAGGGCCTTAGCCTGTGCAGTGCCCACGCCCAGTGTGTCAACCTGCCAGGGAGCCATCGCTGCCAATGCCAGAGCGGCTACGAGTTTGGCTTTGACGGGCGTACCTGTATAGGTAATTGATCTGTACTATTGGAATTCTGACTGGACTGCACACTTATGTAGTCCCGTGTAGCTCAGTTGGTAGAGCATGGAGCTTGCAGCTCTAGGGTTGTGGGTTTGATTCCAACGGGGGACCAGTACAAAAAAAAAGTAATGAAAATGTATGCACTCAGGATAAGGGTATCTGCTAAATATAAATGTGCATTTTTATACTGAACAGCAGACTGGCTGGACAAGATCTCTATTTTGTCATTGTCTTCATTTTACTGAGGAAATTATTAAGTGAGACACAAGCTCCTCGCCCGAGGATAGAAGGTGGAGGGCTGTTGTGTGTTTGAAGCCTGTTTCCGAGAGACTTTATGTTCCTTGCCATCCAGGACTTTATGTTCCTGGATGGCAAGATCCAGACCATGCAGGTTGGAGGGGGAAAAGCCTGTCGAGCACACGAGATCCAGAACATGACCTTTATAAATACATCTGATTTGAATTTGATGACTAATTCCTTTTTACATCAGCAGATGCCAAAGTGCTATACAGAAACCCAGCCTAAAACCCAAAACAGCAAGCAATGTAGATGTAGAGGCACGATGGCTAGGAAAAACTCCCTAGAAAGGCAGGAACCTAGGAAGAAACCTAGAGAGGAACCAGTCTCTGAGGGGTGGCCAGTCCTTATCTGGCTGTACATGGCCAGCTTGTTCTTCAAGATCTTCAAACGTTCATAGATGACCAGCAGTAATCACAGTGGTTGTGTGTGGGAAACTGCACATGCTGTGCGATGTTGAAACAATCCAGGAGAGACAGGAACTCGGCAGCAAAGGCACAACTGTTGGAAGGACTAACCTTGAAGTCTGTATGATGGATAACAGCAAACCCCCCACCCCGAACCACAGAGCAAGGTTTTTGTAGTTACACATAGCCTCGTGGTTTAGCTTGATTAAGCTCCATAAAGTAATTTGGCTGCCAGGTTTCTGTTAAGCACATCATGTCATTATCTTTATCCACGATAGCATCATAAACCAGCAGTGATTTGTTATTGAGAGAGCGAGTGTACTATTCTACAGAGGAAAACTAACTATAACAACAGGGCGAGACCCAGATGCCGACACAGGAGGCAGATGGTTGGAGTCTCTGATATTTATTGAAAAACAAGGAGCAGGCAAAAGGCAGGTTGAGGATAGGCAGAGGTTCATAAACCAGGACAGAGTCCAAGAGGTACAATGGTCAGGGCAGGCTCGAGGTCAGGGCAGGCTGAATGGTCAGGCAGGCTCGAGGTCAGGGTAGGCAGGCTCGAGGTCAGGGCAGGCTGAATGGTCAGGCAGGCTCGAGGTCAGGGCAGGCTGAATGGTCAGGCAGGCTCGAGGTCAGGGCAGGCTGAATGGTCAGGCAGGCTCGAGGTCAGGGCAGGCTGAATGGTCAGGCAGGCGGGCTCAGTGTCAGCGCAAGCAAAAGGTCAGAGCCTGGTGGACTAGAAAAAACCATAGACTAGGAAAAACTGGAGCACAGAAAACCGCTGGTTGACTTGACAAGACGAACTGGCAACAGACAAACAGAGAACACAGGTATAAATACACTGGGGGTAATGGGGAATATAGGCGACTCCTGGAGGGGGGCGGAGACAGGTGAAACAGATGTACCTCTTGTGACACTACCTGGTGTTGTTCTGGTAAGTAGAGGAGGAATCATGGTGCAAAGAGCTAGCCATTTTAGACAAATCTTTAAGGCATCTTAGATTGACACCAGGGTGCTCATTTATGTATTTGTTGTGGAGGTGAGCAATCGCTCAGAACAAGCGAACCTTACAGTTCAGTCACTCGCTGTGTATGTATTTTATGCGTGAGACCCTATGCCAGTAGGCCCCCCGACGCACAATACCCAGGTCGCGGTGCATCCCTAGGGAAAACAGGGGTCAGGGGCCTTAGCAAGAAATCATATTAAGCAAACATCACAATGATCAACACATAGGTAGCAAACAATATCAACGTTTCAAGAGGAGAAGCGGCAGCCAAAGCGCACCAGGGTACTCACAACCCGGAACTTCTAAAATGAAAGGGGAGTCCCATGTATTATTGCTATTATTTGTTTAATGTTTATTCCGTTTATCTATCATTACTGTAGCAGTAGAGGAGGAAAAGTAAGGCAAGTAAATTGAGTAAATGTATAGTTATGTACCAGTTTATAAGCCTGGCAAGCGTGGCACAATGACTCTCTTGCACCATCATTGTGTACACTCATTTGATGCCAATGAAATCCATATGAGTAAATCATTGGGAGGAAATCAGCGAATAAGCAGTGGCTGTTCAGGCTTCCATGTAGGTGAGGGGGCTGAGGGGAAATAGAAGAAGAGAGACAAGAGAGATAAGGGAGTGGAGACAATGGCTCAATGTCCTCATCGGGAGAATGTGTGCGTAGGAGACATAGCACAGCTGAGGAGCACCGGGAGGTCGGGATGGTTAACTCTTCCTTTTCCCACAAAAAGGCCCAGAAAACAGCCTCCAGGCCGCTTAACACAACCTTTTATTTAACCCCTTCCTCCCTTTCTCCTCCCCTGATGTTGGCCATAGAACTAGAATCACTAGAAAGGACATTCAAGTCAAGGTTCTATAGTAGGTGAAAGATCATCATCGACCCCTCCCACCAGATCCCAGTTCTATGATATTGTCCACTTGGCCCCGTTTCTGATGTTTGGTGTTTGACTCTATGCTTGTTGTGCCACAGACTTGGACGAGTGCCACTCTCAGCCCTGCCATCCCCAGGCCACCTGCTCCAACACTCTGGGTTCCTTCCAGTGCCAGTGTCAACACGATTTCCAAGGAGACGGCTTCCAGTGTGTCCCCAGCAATGGTGATGCTCATAAAAAATTAGACTTCATAGCAAAATAGATTAGCTTTTGTGCCACACTGTCTCAAATTGAAATCTTACAACATGCACTAGGCCTAGTAGTTAGTGGCACTGTCTTCCAACAAGCTTTGAGTCACCATAGATGGGGCTAGTTGTACTGAACCTTGTGTATCGGGTCTTGTTCTCAATGTGTCTTGGTCCTCAGTGCATCCAGAGCGCCCTAAGACACAGTGTGAGCAGCACAGAGACAGCCTGCAGGGTGGGTTCTCTCCCCGGGGGCCCCGGCCTGTTCCTGGGGGCCCTGCTCCGGGGACCTTTGTACCCCAGTGTGATGAGCAGGGTCAGTACAGAGCCCTGCAGTGCCACGGCTCCACAGGACACTGCTGGTGTGTGGACAGTAGGGGGCAGGAGAGAGCAGGGACTAGGACTTTGCCCAAAACTCCCCCCACCAACTGCGGCGGACCAGGTGAGAGCTGCTCAGACACAGAGCATATCACATTTGCACACACACACTGAACACACTTTTCAAAGAGACAGCACTTTTTTTGCCATTGTTTTCACTTTTAAGACGCCTCTCACCGGGGACGAACAACACATTATTTTCTCTGAGGAAAAAAGGCGATGTTATCAAGCGGGGAACACATTGTTGTGTAGAGACTTCAAGAAGCTTAGGGCCTTGCCATGTACTAAACAACCAAAGTTTTCAAGACTAAAGGCTGGTTTATGCTACGTCTATCGACAGTTGTCGCAGTGACATCATGAACATTCTATTGTCATACGACATCACACGCTGTCTTTATGAAAAATAATAAACACAAAAACTACAGACTGCTTGACATCAGACATGGTGGTCCAAAATAGCATAACTAGTGTATTTTAACACCAATAAACCCACCCGTTTAAAAATGAATTTAGTATATGTCAATCTAGCAAACAAGGCAACTTTCTAAATAATGTTTTGGTTTGTTACTCGCTTGTTAGCTAGCTAGCTAATGTTAAGTTAGCTGGCTAGCCAGTTCAAATAATGAACATACGTCTTCATTATCACAGGAAAATAAACTCACAACAAGATCATTATTTACAAGTTAATGGCAAGCCAGTTATAGAAAATAGCTTACGGTTGTGAGTGTGCCAAAATAAAAGCAGGGCATCCTGCCAGAGAATTTTATAACTTGGACACTGTCTTGTTGGCATAACGTTATATCCTAATTTGACTTTGATGCAGGTCATGTTCTTCACCTCTGGTAAACACATACTATATCAAATAAAATCTAAGTTTATTTGTCACATGCACAGGATACAGAAGGTGTAGTAAAATGGTTACTTGCATAGTAGAGTCTTTTGTTTAGACATACAGTTGAAGTCAGAAATTTACATACACTTAGTTTGAAGTCATTAAAACTCATTTTTCATGTTAACAAACTATAATTTTGGCAAGTCGGTTAGGACATCTACTTTGTGCATGACACAAGTAATTCTTCCAACAATTGTTTACAGACATTATTTCACTTATTCAGTATATCACAATTCTAGTGGGTCAGAAGTTGATGATGCCATACACTAAGTTGACTGTGCCTTTAAACAGCTTGGAAAATTCCAGAAAATTATGTCATGGCTTTAGATGCTTCTGATAGGCTAATTGACATAATTTGAGTCAATTGGAGGGTTACCTGTGGATGTATTTAAAGGCCTACCTTCAAACTCAGTGCCTCTTTGCTCGACATCATGGGAAAATCTAAAGAAATCATCCAAGACCTCAGAAAACAAATGGTAGACCTCCAAACACCTGAAGGTACCACGTTCATCTGTACAAACAATAGTACGCAAGTATAAACACCATGGGACCACGCAGCCGTCATACCGCTCAGGAAGGAGACGCGTTCTGTCACCTAGAGATTAACGTACTTTGGTACGGAAAGTGCAAATCAATCCCATAACAACAGCAAAGGACCTTGTGAAGATGCTGGAGGAAACGGGTACAACATTTTCTATATCCACAGTAAATCGAGTCCTATATCGACATAACTTGAAAGGCCGCTCAGCAAGGAAGAAGCCACTGCTCCAAAACCGCCATTAAAAAGGCCAGACTACGGTTTGCAACTGCACATGGGGACAAAGATCGTATTTTTGGAGAAATGTCCTCTGGTCTGATGAAATAAAAATAGAACTGTTTGGCCATAATGACTTATGGCCAAACAGTTCTAACAGTTGCAAGCCGAAGAACTCCATCCCAACCGTGAAGCAAGGGGGTGGCAGCATCATGTTGTGGGTGTGCTTTGCTGCAGGAGGGTCTTGTTGCTTCAATATATCCACATCATTTTCCTTCCTCATGATGCCATATACTTTGTGAAGTGCACATCTCAAGACATCAGTCAGGAAGTTAAAGCTTGGTCGCAAATGGGTCTTCCAAATGGACATTGACCCCAAGCATACTTCCAAAGTTGTGGCAAAATGGCTTAAGGACAACAAAGTCAAGGTGTTTGAGTGGCCATCACAAAGCCCTGACCTCAATCCTATTTGTGGGCAGAACTGAAAAAGTGTGTGGGAGCAAGGAGGCCTACAAACCTGACTCAATTACACCAGTTCTGTCAGGAGGAATGGGCCAAGATTCACCCAACTTATTGTGGGAAGCTTGTGGAAGGCTGCCTGAAATGTTTGACCCAAGTTAAACAATTTAAAGGCAATGCTACCAAATACTAATTGAGTGTATGTAAACTTCTGACCCACTGGGAATGTGATGAAAGAAATACAAGCTGAAATAAATCATTCTCTCTACTATTATTCTGACATTTCACATTCTTAAAATAAAGTGGTGATCCTAACTGTCCTAAGACAGGGAATTTTTACTAGGATTAAATGTCAGGAATTGTGAAAAACTCAGTTGAAATGTATTTGGCTAACGTGTATGTAAACTTCCGACTTCAACTGTATACAGTATCAGTCAAAAGTTTGGACACACCTACTCATTCCAGGGTTTTTATTTATATATATATATTTTTACTATTTTCTACATTGTAGAATAACTATGAAATAACACATATGGAATCATGTAGTAACCAAAAAAGTGTTCAACAAATCAAAATATATTTTATATGTGAGATTCTTCAAAGAGCCACCCTTTGCCTTGATGACAGCTTTGCACACTCTTGGCATTATCTCAACCAGCTTCATAAGGTAGTCACCTGGAATGCTTTTAAATTAACATGTGTGCCTTGTTAAAAGTTAATTTGTGGAATTTCTTTCCTCCTTAATGCGTATATATATAAAAATAAAAAAAGCATGTTGGATTGTCCTGTCTTTACCTCATCTTGAAGCCATACTTCTTCCGTTCATAGAACAGGTCAGTCTTTGAACTGAGTCTTCATGGTTGAATTGCTGCAAAAAACCCATTGCTAAAGGACACTAATAAGAACAAGAGACTTGCTTGGACCAAGAAACACAAGTAATGAACATTAGACCGGTGGAAATCTGTCTTTTGGCCTGATGAGTCAAAATGTGAGATTTTTGGTTCCAACCGCCATGTCTTTGTGAGACGCAGAGTAGGTGAACGGATGATCTCTGCATGTGTGGTTCCCACCGTGAAGCATGGAGGAGGACTGGTGGTGTAGTGGTGCTTTGCTGGTGACAGTGATTTATTTAGAATTCAAGGCCCACATAACCAGCATGGCTACCACAGCATTCTGAAGCGATACGCCAATACCATCTGGTTTTCCCTTAGTGGGACTATTATTTGTTTTTCAATAGGACAATGACTCAACACACCTCCAGGCTGTGGAAGGGCTATTTGACCAAGAAGGAGAGTGATGGAGTGCTGAGCTGACCTGGCCTCCACAATCACCTGACCTCAACCCAATTGAGATGGTTTGGGATGAGTTGGACCACAGAGTGAAGGAAAAGCAGCCAACTCCTTCAAGACTGTTTGAAGCATTCCAGGTGAAGCAGGTTGAGAGAATGCCAAGCGTGTGCAAAGCTGTCTTAAAAAATCTCAAATATTCAAACTTTTTTTTACTACATGATTCCATATGTGTTATTTCATAGTTTTGATGTCTTCACTATTATTAGACTATAACTAGCAATGTAAATGGCTCTGAGATACGAATAATATTATTACACAGATCATACACGTAACGTTTTCTAGCGAGCCACCCAGTTAACATTAGCTAGCTAGCAGTACTTTTGAACTTGGAATGAAAATTACTTTGACAAAATTAGAAATGTATAATATCAGAAAATGTAGCTAGCTAGACTATCTTACCCTTAAACATGGATGGACGCTACTCCCTCTCTGTCAAGGATGCCATGGTTGCCCTTAGTTTGAAGATGTAAACCGGAGACAGGTGTTTTATACAACAGCCTTCTGTGTGTTTTCTTTTCGACTCCCTCTACATATTTCTAATCAAACACCAGAATTTTCTCCATCTCCTTAGCTATCATACTCCAATTCCACCGGTCATTCCACTGATTTCAAAACTCGGTCCTCCAGAAAGTGGAGAGCAACACTTTTGCAGTTCTACTACGTGATATCTTTCAAAAAAATGTGTCCTACTTATTAAAACCATACAGCGATAGTCTCCCTCTCTTTTGAACCTCCTATGCGATGTGTCGACATTGTCTGGAAGTGTTTATTAATCTGAGAGAAGCCGTAATTGCCTCATTAAACAGACTATACCAGTGGTACTAACTTCCAGATGCCACGACAGATTCAACAAAGGTTTTGAAGAACTTGGGAAATAAATACTTTTTTTTTTTTTTACCCTGAGAAGGAAGTGTTGATGGGACCACTCACCAGATGGGTTTTTTTATCCACAAAGCTGTCAGGAGAGCGAGCGAGGGCGAGAGGCCTCTGTGTCAAGGAAACACCAGTTAAGTGTTGACACCCCCTAGGAACTGTTTTTTTTCAAAAGGCAGAGCGATGTTGAGGCATTTCTCGCTCCTCTCCCTTGGCAGATGGTGTTCCCTATCGGAATCCATTTTCTACACTTGCTTTAAAGCCACAATGTATTAGATTTCAGATGGCTCATTGGTAATTTCAACTAACGTAATATCCCCATTTATTTTTGAAGAATATGACTTGTACTTTAAAAGGTAGACTCAGGGATGCTCAAAGTAAACAGCAGTATCGGACCGATTTACACACTGGAAATACTTCTGGCTACTGAACATTATTTAGGAAACTGATTGCCTCAAAGAAATTAAGTTAAACTTAAACTTAAATAGTTGAAATGAGCAGTACTAGTATTTTGATTTCTATACACATAAAAAACACTAGTTAAATTAAATCTATGGTGAACACGACATTCGTTTTAAGTCAGTCGCTTAATAAGTATAAGTTGCAGTACTTGAAATGTTTGCGTTTAGTAAAGTCCACCTTACATAAACTATAATTTACCATTACTCAAATGTAACTAGGTTTACCATTTTTGGGGGAGGAAACTGATTACCTCAATTTTATAAATTAGCCTTAACTCTGTTAAAAATAAAAATGCCATTGCAACCTCTTTGCAATAAGGAATTGAGATCAAAAGCACAAGAGACGTTTCAAGTGTTTATTACCAAGGATGCCATCAGCGGAGTGCATACATTTAGAAAGTTCACAACACATCTTATACATCTTTTTTCCTTTTGGTCACAACCCTCTTGTAGGTGTTACCTCCCCAGCTATGCATTTTATCACCCCAATGAGTTTCCCTTATCTCCCCATTGGAATGTCCATGGTCCTCTCTTTGTTTAGCTAGGTGTCAGAATCACACCCCGCCAATCTTCATTGTCCTGGGCCTGACCCTGCTCTCTGATCCTATGCAATTTCCTCTTATCTGATTAGGTCAACCTTTCTAAATTAGCATACACACAGTTCCATGGCCTAAACTCCATTTAATACTCACAGTAATCATTCGCTAAACAGGATACAAACAAACTACAGTTTATCTTGAAACATGTTACATTTTAACAGAATCCATCAACTCAAATATAATCAGTAAACACAACAGTTTGTTAAAAAGCAAAAGTTCAGAAGCGTTCTTTCTTCCTCTGTGTTGGCTTTAGCCTAGAGTGCAGAAAGCAGAGAGCGGTTGAGACATGACACGTTTACGTAGTTGATCGGCCCAAGACAGCAGTGCCCCCGGCCCTCTCTCCCCTCTTCCCTCACTGTAAACCCCAATGTGCTGCCATTACTCACATTTTTTTAGGAAACCTGTTCCACTAAATCTGAGTACTGTTACATAAAGTGATTTTGTAGTTATTACTCAAACCGATAGTCACTGTGACCCTGTAGGGCAGGCCTGGCCAACCCGCGGCTTCCGAGCCGCATGCGGCTCTTTGCCTGGTTTCATGCAGCTCTTACGTTCATATCGAATTTTGTGTTGTGTATATAGCCCCTTTCACACTGCCCAAAAAAACCTATGTAAACCCACTAAAACCCGATATTTATCGTCTTCACCTCCGATCGGTATTGATGTGAACGTCACACATGGGTGAACCCGCTAATTTGCACCATGACGGAGGCAACGAAGGCTCGATCCTCCGTCGGTAACTGTTGTTCCTTCACCAGCTGTACTAAAGAGACCTCTTGCGTGTAGCTAGCTCGCTTAGCCTAGCTTTGGCTCGTCGGTGGTAACAACTAACACGATCCAGATTAGCGATGAGGTTCAGAACGAGGCACTTTATTTCAACCCTTCGGCACACTGCTCGCTTAACCCTGAAGCCAGCCGCACCAATGTGTCGGAGGAAACACCGTACAACAGGCGACCGTGTCAAGGTGGATGCACCCGGCCGCCACAGGAGTCGCTAGAGCGCAAGGTATGATTGGATCGATCAGTTACCTGGTTTAACCCCTTACCTGTCTCTACAGAGCGTCCTGAGAGGCCCAAGACTCAATGTGAGCAGCATAAAGACAGTGTCCAGACGACCAGTCCTGAGGGGTACCCTATTGTGGGGGTCTTTGTGCCTGAGTGCGATGAGCAGGGTCAATACAATGCCCTGCAGTGCCACGGTTCTACAGGACACTGCTGGTGTGTGGACAGCAGGGGGCAGGAGAGAGCAGGGACCAGGAAAGGACCCAGCACTGGCCAGCCTAACTGTGATGAACCAGGTAAATGTAACCTTTATTTAACTAGGCAAGTCAGTTAAGAACACATTCTTATTTACAATGACTGCCTACCTACAGGGTCAGCCCCTGGAGAAAATTAGGGTTATGTGGCTTGCTCAAGGACACATCGACAGGTTTTTCACCTCATCGACTCGGGTATTCGAACCAGCGACCTTTCGGTTACTGGCCCAGAGCTCTAACTCGTGGGACCTAAACTCGTGTCAGTTCAATACCTAAGTTACTACACTTAAGTGGCCCGAACCTCTTGACAAAGTCGATAGGTGTTGTATTAAGGATGATACACTATACTAGATTACGACCGATCCCATGACCATTCGCAAAATCGGTAGTTTCAGCGATACTTTTGCTCCAAATTACATGTGGAGATACACATTTAGTAAAATAAAAAAGCTTAAATACGTAAAAACAATAGTTTAAACTGTATAACTTTAATTCCTGTGGCAGATGTTCAAGATCAATGTATTCCTTGAGCCCTTTTGCTTTGTTATAATTAACTGTGGCATGTAGAGTGTAGATTTCTGGAAAATCATAAGCCATACAACTGCAAATCCCTATCTCCACTAGCTTTCCCAATGAATGTTACCACATTTACTAGAGGAAACTAGCTGACAAGCTAACTGAAGTTTACTAGCTTGGTAAGGAATACTAGGTTTTGACTGGTCGCTGAACAGAAGTTGTGTATCTTTTTGAAGCTAGCTAAGTAATTTGCCATTTGGGCGACGTAAAAAGTTCTCCCTTTTCAATTTTACCTAGCTAGTTAGCTTGTTGGCTTACTCCGGTTAACGCGTCTGTGCTAGCGTTTGCACTGGATACCAAAGACAATAGCTAGCATTCTACCACATGCAATAAACGATAATAAAGCAAACACCTTGACTCAAGGCTTAATCATAGACATTTACTACCAGAATGAAATGTATAATCCATTGCTTTGACATATTTGAAAATGTAGGACATTTTGTTTTACCAAGTTAGTATTTTGTACCGGAAGTACCACTGCAACCTATTTTTTGCAAGGTATGATTGGATCGATCAGTTACCTGGTTTAACCCCTTACCTGTCTCTACAGATCGTCCTGAGAGGCCCAAGACTCACTGTGAGCAGCATAAAGACAGTGTCCAGACAACCAGTCCTGAGGGGTACCCTATCGTGGGGGTCTTTGTGCCTGAGTGCGATGAGCAGGGTCAATACAATGCCTTGCAGTGCCACGGTTCTACAGGACACTGCTGGTGTGTGGACAGCAGGGGGCAGGAGAGAGCAGGTACCAGGAAAGGACCCAGCACTGGCCAGCCTAACTGTGATGAACCAGGTAAATGTAACCTTTATTTAACTAGGCAAGTCAGTTAAGAACACATTCTTATTTACAATGACTGCCTACCTACAGGGTCAGCCCCTGGAGAAAATTAGGGTTATGTGCCTCGCTCAAGGACACATCGACAGGTTTCTCACCTCACCTCGGGTATTCGAACCAGCAACCTTTCGGTTACTGGCCCAGCGCTCCAACTCGTAGGACCTAAGTTCGTGTCAGTCAAATACCTAAGTTACTACACTAAGTGGCCCGAACCTCTTGACAAAGTTGTTAGGTGTTGTATTAAGGATGATACACTATACTAGATTACGACCAATCCCATGACCATTCGCAAAATCGGTAGTTGCAGCGATACTTTTGCTCCGAATTACATGTGGAGATACACATTTAGTAAAATAAAAAAGCTTAAATACGTAAAAACATTAGTTTAAACTGTATACCTTTAATTCCTGTGGCAGATGTTCAAGATCAATGTATTCCTTGAGCCCTTTTGCTTTGTTATAATTAACTGTTCCGCGTAGAGTGTAGATTTCTGGAAAATCATAAACCATACAACTGCAAATCCCTATCTCCAGTAGCTTTCCCATAGACATTAGCGAATGTTACCAAATTTACTAGAGAAAACTAGCTGACAAGCTAACTGAAACTTGCTAGCTTGGTAAGGAATACTGGGTTTTGACTGGTCGCTGAACAGAAGTTGTGGATCTTTTTGAAGCTAGCTAAGTAATTTGCAATTTGTGCAACGTAAAAAGTTCTCCCTTTTCTCTTTTCAATTTTATCTAGCCAGTTATACTTGTTGGCTTATTCCGGTTAACGCATCTGAGCTAGTTTTTGCACTAGATACCAAAGAAAATAGCTAGCTTGCTACCACATGTAATAAACAATGTATAATCCATTGCTTTGGCATATTTGTAAATGTAGGACATTTTGTTTTACCAAGTTAGTATTTTGTACGGAAGTACCACCGCAACCTATTTTTTGCAAGGTATGATTGGATCGATCAGTTACCTTGTTTAACCCCTTACCTGTCTCTACAGATCGTCCTGAGAGGCCCAAGACTCACTGTGAGCAGCATAAAGATAGTGTCCAGACAACCAGTCCTGAGGGGTACCCTATCGTGGGGGTCTTTGTGCCTGAGTGCGATGAGCAGGGTCAATACAATGCCTTGCAGTGCCACGGTTCTACAGGACACTGCTGGTGTGTGGACAGCAGGGGGCAGGAGAGAGCAGGTACCAGGAAAGGACCCAGCACTGGCCAGCCTAACTGTGATGAACCAGGTAAATGTAACCTTTATTTAACTAGGCAAGTCAGTTAAGAACACATTCTTATTTACAATGACTGCCTACCTACAGGGTCAGCCCCTGGAGAAAATTAGGGTTATGTGCCTCGCTCAAGGACACAGACAGGTTTCTCACCTCACCTCGGGTATTCGAACCAGCAACCTTTCGGTTACTGGCCCAGCGCTCTAACTCGTAGGACCTAAGTTCGTGTCAGTCAAATACCTAAGTTACTACACTAAGTGCCCCGAACCTCTTGACAAAGTTGTTAGGTGTTGTATTAAGGATGATACACTATACTAGATTACGACCAATCCCATGACCATTCGCAAAATCGGTAGTTGCAGCGATACTTTTGCTCCGAATTACATGTGGAGATACACATTTAGTAAAATAAAAAAGCTTAAATACGTAAAAACATTAGTTTAAACTGTATACCTTTAATTCCTGTGGCAGATGTTCAAGATCAATGTATTCCTTGAGCCCTTTTGCTTTGTTATAATTAACTGTTCCGCGTAGAGTGTAGATTTCTGGAAAATCATAAACCATACAACTGCAAATCCCTATCTCCAGTAGCTTTCCCATAGACATTAGCGAATGTTACCAAATTTACTAGAGAAAACTAGCTGACAAGCTAACTGAAACTTGCTAGCTTGGTAAGGAATACTGGGTTTTGACTGGTCGCTGAACAGAAGTTGTGGATCTTTTTGAAGCTAGCTAAGTAATTTGCAATTTGTGCAACGTAAAAAGTTCTCCCTTTTCTCTTTTCAATTTTATCTAGCCAGTTAGCTTGTTGGCTTATTCCGGTTAACGCATCTGAGCTAGTTTTTGCACTAGATACCAAAGAAAATAGCTAGCTTGCTACCACATGTAATAAACAATGTATAATCCATTGCTTTGGCATATTTGTAAATGTAGGACATTTTGTTTTACCAAGTTAGTATTTTGTACGGAAGTACCACCGCAACCTATTTTTTGCAAGGTATGATTGGATCGATCAGTTACCTTGTTTAACCCCTTACCTGTCTCTACAGATCGTCCTGAGAGGCCCAAGACTCACTGTGAGCAGCATAAAGATAGTGTCCAGACAACCAGTCCTGAGGGGTACCCTATCGTGGGGGTCTTTGTGCCTGAGTGCGATGAGCAGGGTCAATACAATGCCTTGCAGTGCCACGGTTCTACAGGACACTGCTGGTGTGTGGACAGCAGGGGGCAGGAGAGAGCAGGTACCAGGAAAGGACCCAGCACTGGCCAGCCTAACTGTGATGAACCAGGTAAATGTAACCTTTATTTAACTAGGCAAGTCAGTTAAGAACACATTCTTATTTACAATGACTGCCTACCTACAGGGTCAGCCCCTGGAGAAAATTAGGGTTATGTGCCTCGCTCAAGGACACAGACAGGTTTCTCACCTCACCTCGGGTATTCGAACCAGCAACCTTTCGGTTACTGGCCCAGCGCTCTAACTCGTAGGACCTAAGTTCGTGTCAGTCAAATACCTAAGTTACTACACTAAGTGGCCCGAACCTCTTGACAAAGTTGTTAGGTGTTGTATTAAGGATGATACACTATACTAGATTACGACCAATCCCATGACCATTCGCAAAATCGGTAGTTGCAGCGATACTTTTGCTCCGAATTACATGTGGAGATACACATTTAGTAAAATAAAAAAGCTTAAATACGTAAAAACATTAGTTTAAACTGTATACCTTTAATTCCTGTGGCAGATGTTCAAGATCAATGTATTCCTTGAGCCCTTTTGCTTTGTTATAATTAACTGTTCCGCGTAGAGTGTAGATTTCTGGAAAATCATAAGCCATACAACTGCAAATCCCTATCTCCAGTAGCTTTCCCATAGACATTAGCGAATGTTACCAAATTTACTAGAGAAAACTAGCTGACAAGCTAACTGAAACTTGCTAGCTTGGTAAGGAATACTGGGTTTTGACTGGTCGCTGAACAGAAGTTGTGGATCTTTTTGAAGCTAGCTAAGTAATTTGCAATTTGTGCAACGTAAAAAGTTCTCCCTTTTCTCTTTTCAATTTTATCTAGCCAGTTAGCTTGTTGGCTTATTCCGGTTAACGCATCTGAGCTAGTTTTTGCACTAGATACCAAAGAAAATAGCTAGCTTGCTACCACATGTAATAAACAATGTATAATCCATTGCTTTGGCATATTTGTAAATGTAGGACATTTTGTTTTACCAAGTTAGTATTTTGTACCGAAGTACCACCGCAACCTATTTTTTGCAAGGTATGATTGGATCGATCAGTTACCTTGTTTAACCCCTTACCTGTCTCTATAGATCGTCCTGAGAGGCCCAAGACTCACTGTGAGCAGCATAAAGATAGTGTCCAGACAACCAGTCCTGAGGGGTACCCTATCGTGGGGGTCTTTGTGCCCGAGTGCGATGAGCAGGGTCAGTACAATGCCTTGCAGTGCCACGGTTCTACAGGACACTGCTGGTGTGTGGACAGCAGGGGGCAGGAGAGAGCAGGTACCAGGAAAGGACCCAGCACTGGCCAGCCTAACTGTGATGAACCAGGTGAGTTTAATACTAAACACACTACGGACAATCTGTAAGATCTGTAAAATCGTCTGTAAAGGGTTTGTTCCGAATAACTAACTATAACCAGTGGGCAAAACTGGTTACAATAAAGTCCTTATGACATCTTTTATGATGTCATGGTCAGGTTGTATACTGGTTGTAATCTGGTAATAACAACCAAAAGATTTCTTGATGTTTTCATGAAATGGCCGTCTTTACCTGGACATAAGAGTCCAGTTGGTTATAATCTGGTTATATGACGTTGTGTCAACCAGAAAACTATTTTTGCCCACTCAAGTAAATATGTTTGCATTCTGGCCAGGCAATAACCCCTTACTTGCCTCTGCAGATCACCCTGAGAGGCCTAAGACTAATTGTGAACACCAGAGAGACAGTCTGCAAACAACCAGTTCTGAGGGGAACGTTGGCGGGGCCTTTGTACCCCAGTGTGATGAGCAGGGTCAGTACAGAGCCCTGCAGTGCCACGGTTCTACAGGACACTGCTGGTGTGTGGACAGCAGGGGGCAGGAGAGGGCAGGGACAAGGAAACCACCCGGTACTTCTCAACCTAACTGTGATGAACCAGGTGAGAGGAGTTTACGTGTGTTGTGAATACATTTGACGTACACACAACACACCTCTATACACTAATTTACATGCATAACACCACCAATTGCAAGAGTACACATACACCTAGAGCTTCATGCTGCAATGCAATCCGCCTCATGCAGTCCAGCTCAGACACACTTAGAGATTTTCTATATGTTTAGAGTTAAAGCCAGGCAGCAGGCACTGTTGCTATGTAATACAGCTAAACAAAATGGGATCGTTTAAAAGGTTAGGCACCAATAATGTGTTACGCCCTGTAAAGCCCCAGCTCAGCTCCTCATTGCATATGAGTAATCACTTTCTCTGAAGCGAGTAAATGGTGCCAAGTCATGCAGTCAAGTCTATATTTTTAGGTGATCATATGTTAGGCGGAGGAGGTAGGTCAGTGATGTGGTTCGCCCATTGTTTTCCTGCCGAACCACCCTGCTTCTTCTACACTATGCCCGATGCGTGCTCTTCTCTCCCACGTGTCGGACTCTTGAGTTGGAAAAAAAGAGAACATTCTGTCATGTTTTTAACAGTTTCAGAGATATTAATTTTTTTTTACTTGGCGGTTTAACCTAAAGTAGTATATTCTAAGGGCAAGTTATCAAGTTGGATTTGATAAAGTTGATAACACTTGAAAATCCGTAAGAATGTATACAAGTGGGTAGTTGACGGGAGGGGGTGAGTGTGTGTGTGTGTGTGTGTGTGTGTGCGTGCGTGTGTGCATGTGTGTGAAAAAGACTGATGTGTGTGTAAGGGGTCAGACATACCACGCTGGAGTGTGTGTATGTGCATACAGCATAATGTGTGTGTGTGCGTGTGTGTGTAGTAGAGGAGAGACAGGGACATAAGCAGGAGGATTAGAGTGTATGTGATTTGACCTTCTTTAAAAGTGCTTTGTCACCATCTTAAATAAGCATGCCCCATTCAAAAAGTTTAGAACTAAGAACAGATATAGCCCTTGGTTCACTCCAGACTTGACTGTCCTCGACCAGCACAAAAACATAATGTGGCGTACTGCATTAGCATCGAATAGCCCCCAGCCTCCGCGATATGCAACTTTTCAGGGAAGTCAGGAACCAATATACACAGTCAGTTAGGAAAGCAAAGGCTAGCTTTTTCAAACAGAAATGTGCATCCTGTAGCACTAATTCCAAAAAGATTTGGGACACTGTAAAGTCCATGGAGAATAAGAGCACCTCCTCCCAGCTGCCCACTGCACTGAGGCTAGGAAACACTGTCACCACCGATAAATTTCAATAAGCATTTTGCTATGGCTGGCCATGCTTTCCACTTGGCTACCCCTACCCCGGTCAACAGCTCTGCACCCCCCACAGCAACTTGCCCAAGCCCCCCCCCCGCTTCTCCTTTACCCAAATCCTGGGCTAGACAATCTGGACCCTTTCTTTCAGAAATTATCCGTGGCAATTGTTACAGCCCCTATTACTAGCCTGTTCAACCTCTCTTTCGTATCGTCTGAGATCCCTAGAGATTGGAAAGCTGCAGCGGTCAGGGGGAGACACTCTAGACCCAAACTGTTACAGACCTATGTCCATCCTGCCCTGCCTTTCTAAAGTCTTCGAAAGCCAAGTTAACAAACAGATCACCGACCATTTCGAATACCACCGCACATTCTCTATTGGGGTGCCACAGGGTTAAATTCTTAGGCCGACTTTATTCTCTGTATAAATCAATGATGTCACTCTTGCTGCCGGTGACTCTCTGATCCACCTCTACGCAGACGACACCATTCTGTATACATCTGGCCCTTCTTTGGACACTGTGTTAACAAACCTCCAAACAAGCTTCAATGCCATACAACACTCCTTCCGTGGCCTCCAATTGCTCTTAAATACTAGTAAAACTAAATGCATGCTCTTCAATCGAACGCTGCCCACACCCGCCCGTCGGGCTAGCATCACTACTCTCGACGGGTCTGACTTAGAATATGTGGACACCTACAAATACCTAGGTGTCTGGTTAGACTGTAAACTCTCCTTCCAGACTCACATTAAGCATCTCCAATCCAAAATGATATATATAATCGGCTTCCTATTTCGCAACAAAGCCTCCTTCACTCATGCTGCCAAACATGTCCTCGAAAAACTGACTATCCTACCGATCCTTGACTTCGGCGATGTCATTTACAAAATAGCCTCCAACACTACTCAGCAAATTGGAAGTAGTCTACCACAGTGCCATTCGTTTTGTTACCAAAGCCAAATATACTACCCACCACTGCGACCTGTATGCTCTCGTTGGCTGGCCCTCACTAAATACTAGGTAAATCCCCGCCTTATATTAGCTCGCTGGTCACCATAGCAACATGTGCTCCGGCAGGTATATTTCACTGGTCATCCCCAAAGCCAACACCTCCTTTGGCCGCCATTCCTTCCAGTTCTCTGCTGCCAATGACTGGAACGAAATTCAAAAATCATTGAAGCTGGAGACTACAGTCTCTCTCAATAACTTTAAGCATCAGCTGTCAGAGCAGCTTACTGATCACTGTAAATAGCCCACCCAACTACCTTATTGTTCTTTTTTGCTCATTTGCACCCCAGTATCTCTATTTGCACATCATCTGCACATCTATGACTCCAGTGTTAATGCTAAATTGTATTTATTTCACCACTATGGCCTATTTATTGCCTTACCCTCCTAATCTTACTACATTTGCACACACTGTACATAGACTTTCTATTGTGTTATTGACTGTACGTGTGTTTATGAGAACTTGTTCTCAACTGGCCTACCTGGTTAAATAAAGGTGAAATAAAAATAAAAATTTTATAAAATAGATCACCTTCTCCTGTCCCAGACCTGTAAACGCTCACGGGGTCAGCTCACCTCTCATCGCTAACAGCTGGAACACTTATCTACTACCCATAATGCAACTAAAGAGTCAGAGTCCACAGCCATTGGACAGCCCTTAAAAGGGTAATGGGTAACGCTATTTCTATAGCGTTTCACAGTGTAAATGTACGCATTTAAGCACTACACTTAACTCTGGCTATTAACAAATTCCTGGAGAATTAACCCCTGACCACAGTTGTTTATAATATTGTCTAGTCTTCAAAGACCGACTTGTCACACTGCATTGGTTGCGATATTGTGAGGGGTGAAAGTGAGTGTAGAGGCAAAAGACGAATAGAAGATGAAGGAGTTTGATGGCAACATTTAATAAAGACGGCAATACACATAGAACAATAACCTGCGAGGGTTGAAACAAAATACACAGGGTTAAGTTGTGACCCTGATGACCAATGTGGGTTACTACCACCTTCCCCCGACTGCCGGTTAGAACGCCGGCGAGGATGATCGCTGGAGAGGAGGAGGGCCCGTTGCTCTGCGCGGGGCATTCGTTACAGTACCCCCCCTCTCTAGGCACGGCTCCTGACGTCGCCACTCGCAGGCGGCCTGGGCGACCCCGAGGGCGGGGGGCTGGTCGGTCCGGACGGCGTGCATGAAACTCAGTAGTGAGTGATGGGTCGCAGATGTCCGCCGCCCGAACCCAGCTCCTCAGGGCCGTAACCCGCCCAGTCCACCAGGTACTGGATCCGACCTTGCCGTAGCCGAGAGTCCAGCACTTTCTCCACTCGATATGCCAGACCCCCAGCTACCTCCGTTGGGGGTGGAAGCGCCACTGCAGGTCCGGACCCCCCTAGTGGACCAGGAACCACCGGCCTGAGGAGAGAGACATGGAAAGAGGGAGACATGTTATTATAAGGTGATGTTAGTCTCAACCTATAGGTGACCTCATTCACTCTCAGAAGGACTGTGAATGGTCCCACATACCGGGGCTCAAGCTTATGGCGTGGCAAGCGGAGCTGGAGGTTCCTCGTGGACAGCCAGGCTTTATCCCCTGGGTGGAACACTGGAGCCTCACTCCGCCGCTTGTCCGCCTGTGTCTTTTGTCGCAGGACTGCTCCTTGCAGGCGGACGTTGACGGCGGACCAGACTCCCTCAGCCTTCCCAAACCACTCCTCCACAGCCTGAACTTCATTGGAACCCCTCCCCGAGGGGCACAGACGGGGCTGAAAACCCAGTACCACCTGGAAAGGGGTTAGACCGGTGGAGGAATGGCACAGAGAATTCTGAGCGCATTCCGCCCAGGGAAGGAAACGGGTCCACTCACCTGGCTGTTCCATGCAATACGCTCGAAGGAACCTCCCGAGTTCTTGGTTGGTGCGCTCCGCTTGCCCATTAGCCTGAGGGTGGTACCCGGATGTGAGACTGACCGCGACCCCCAGTTTAGACATCAAGGACTTCCACACACGGGAGGTGAACTGGGGACCTCGGTCAGACACGATGTCCTCCGGAAGTCCATTTTGTCAGAAGACCTGTTGAAATAGCACCTCAGTGAACTGGAGAGCAGAGGGGAGACCGGGTAGTGGAATGAACCACACCATTTTGGAAAATCTGTCCACTACCACGCCGATGGTGGTTTTCCCCTCTGCTGGTGGTAAGTCAGTAAGGAAGTCCACTGCGATGTGAGTCCATGGTCGCTGAGGTACTGGTAGGGGATGGAGTTTTCCTGTAGGAGCCGCTCTCGGCGCCTTAGACTGTGCGCATATTACACATGAGAGTACATAATGTCGCACAGTCCTCCCCATGCCCGGCCACCAATACTTTTCCCGGAGCGCCTCCAGGTTCCGGCTGATACCTGGGTGTCCGGTTGCAGGTGTCGTGTGTACCCAGGTTACCAACTGTCCCCGCACTCTCCGCGGAACATAGATCTTCCCCGGAGGGCAGGTTGTTGGGAGAGGATCCCGTCTCCCTGCCCGTTGAATCTCAGCATCTATGTCCCAGGAGACGGGTCCGACGATGCATGACGGAGGCAGGATGGGCACGTCCTGCCTCATCTCTGCCCCCCGGTCGTGAATGCGGGAGAGTGCGTCCGCCCTGCCGTTCTTCGTTCCTGGTCGAAAGGTCAGGGTGAACCGGAAGCGCTCAAAAAAAAAGGTCCAGCGGGCCTGTCGGGGGTTAAGGCGCCGGGCTGCCCTGACGTACTCCAGGTTCCGATGATCCGTCAGGACAGTGAACGGCTCTTGAGCACCCTCCAGCCAATGTCTCCACTCCTCCATCGCCAATTTCACCGCCAGTAGCTCTCGGTCACCCACGTCGTAGTTCCTCTCCGCAGCGCTCAGCTTTTTGGAGTAATACGCACAGGGGTTCAGCAGGAGAGGACCACCCCTACCCCGACCTCTGACGCGTCTACCTCGACCGTGAAGGGCTTGCGTGAGTCTGGGTGGCATAACAGTGGCGCGGTGGTAAATCGGCCCTTCAGGTCGAGGAATGCCTTCTCAGCACTCGGGGTCCAGGCGAGGCGTTGAGGGTTTCCTTTCAACAACGACGTGAGTGACGCTGCTATGGAGCTGTAGCCCTTGATGAACCGGCGGTAGAAATTGGCCGAAACCGAGGAAGCTTTGGAGTCCCTTGATGTTCTTTGGAACCGGCCATGACCTAACTGCTTCCACCTTCAATTCCTCCATCTTCACCCCCTCCGGAGCAATCCGATATCCTAGGAAGGAGACGGCCGTCTGGTGGAAGGCGCATTTTTCCTTCTTGACGTACAGATGATTCTCTAGTAGCCGTTGGAGGACAGCACGAACGTGATTCACGTGTTCTGAGAATGTCGGGGAGTAGACTAATATGTCGTCAATATATACTACAACATACCTCCCCGACATGTCTCGAAATACCTCATTCAGAAACGACTGGAATACCGCTGGGGCATTGGCTAGTCCGTATGGCATCACTAGGTATTCATAGTGACCAGATGCCGTGCTAAATGCGGTCTTCCACTCGTCTCCCTCCCGGATTCGTATGAGGTTGTACGCGCTCCGGAGGTCCAGCTTGGTGAACAAGCGCGCTCCCCGGAGCTGCTCTATGGCCGCAGGAACGAGGGGCATTGGATATCGATACTTCGTCGTTACCTCATTCAGTCCTCGATAATCAATGCACGGCCTCAAACCCCCGTCCGTCTTCTTCACGAAGAAGAAACTAGCTGAAGCAGGTGATGTGGAATGGCGAATATGCCCCTGCTCCAGCGTCTCTCGGATATACGTCTCCATAGTATCCGTTTCGGCCATAGAGAGCGGATATATACGTCTACGGGGAGGCGTGCCACCTGGCATTAGGTCAATGGCACAGTCCCAATCACGGTGTGGAGGGAGACATTTGGCTTCCTCCCTAGAGAACACCCCGCGCAGATCTTCATATTCTGGCGGGATGTTCCCTATGAGGGTGCTCTCAGGACTCTCTACCGATGTTGCCCCTATCGTAGGTGTGATACAGGTCTTCCTACATTTCTCTGACCATCCCAGGATCCTTCGTGTGCTCCAGCTGATGTTGGGATTATGCTGCTGGAGCCAGGGAAGTCCCAAGATGATCGGATGTATGGATGAAGAGATCACCAACAATTCCAGTCTCTCTCGATGGCAGCCGTGAATGGTGAGGGTGACTGGACGGGTCACGTGAGTAATGGAACCGGTCCCCACCGGCCGACCATCCAGGGCCTGAACGGGCATGGAGGACCGCAGCCGGAGAGCGTAAACCAGGGTCCGGTCAATGAAACTCCCCGCAGCGCCGGAGTCAATCAGGGCTGTGGACACATGATTGGGGAAGTAACTGGAGAGCACAACTGGGCAACAGAAAGGGCTGACAATATTTTCAGGTTTAATTACTCCTATTGTGCCCACCTGAACCCCACTGCCACTTACCCCTTTCCTGCGTCCAGTTGGAAGAGAGGGGCATACTCTCCTTACATGCCCCCTCTCTCCGCAGTAAATGCACAGTCCCTGACGACTCCGCCTTTCTCTCTCCTCTGCGGAGAGCCTCGTAATTCCCACCTCCATCGGCTCCTGTTCCGGCTCGGATCGAGGAAGGGGAAGATGCGCGCGGTGCGCCAGTTGGTCACAGTCCCAGAGTTGACCGTCAATGGCAATCGCCCCGGCGATGTAAGCGTCCAGCAACATGGATTAATTGACACAAGCCAGCTCCATCTGAACCTCCACCCGTATGCCCCTATGGAAGGCGGTCCGGAAAGCGCATACTCCGTGGGATGGTCAAAAACAGCTCTGAAGCGCTCGATGAATATAGGATCTGACCGTAACTCCTCAGCCCCGCTCCCCCTCAGTGACGTTGCCCAGCTGAGTGCGCGCCCCGTGAGGAGAGTGATCATCGTGCGCACCTTCTCCGAGTCCGAAACTGGCAGATCGCCCAAATAGAGTTCGCACTGAAGAAGGAACCCACGACAACCCTCCGGATTGCCATCATACTTTTCCGGGACGGCTCTCCCCCCGGGACGTGCCGATACTCTACACGACTGGGTGCGGGGGACGCTGTGGCTCCAGCTGGATCCACCGGGTGTTCCCCGCCCTGCTGTGCAGCCATGTGGGACATCAAGCCACCGAGCGCAGTGACCAAGGAGGAAACCTGTTCCTCCATGGCTCTGAGTCTTTCCTCCAGCTCGGTGCCTGATCGGGTGAACCAGCTCCCCCTCCGTGTCCGTCCATGGAGACCTAGGGAAAAGTGTGGAAAAGAGAGAGAGAGGTTAGCGAAGAAAATGGTGTAGACGAAGACAGGTAAGTGAAAAAATAAAAGGTGCCTCTGGTCGGCGGGTTATTCTGTGATATTGTGAGGGGTGAAAGTGAGTGTAGAGGCAAAAGACTAATAGAAGATGAAGGAGTTTGATGGTAACATTTAATAAAGACGGTAATACACATAGAACAATAACCCGCGAGGGTTGAAACAAAATACACAGGGTTAAGTAGTGACCCTGATGACCAATGTGGAACAGGTGTGGGTCATCAGGGTGTTACTACCACCTTCCCCCGACCGCCGGTTAGAATGCCGGCGAGGATGATCGCTGGAGAGGAGGGCCCGTTGCTCTGCGCGAAAAATCATGAAACATAATGAGGATTTCTATAATCTTAACACCTTGACACCGACAAAACCTCCGCTATGCGGTGTTGGCTAAAGCGGATCTGATTGAATCGAGCCCATAGTCGTTAGAGCTCACATTGCGTCAAACCTTAATCTGTTTTTCTCATTAGTTCACTTTTCGTTGTCAGGGTGTTTATTTAGATTTTGAAGTGAAACTGTTGACTGTGCATGCAGTTGGATTCACTGCAAGTGTTGAAGATGACACATTGCAACAGCTGTGCATAACAGCTTACTTAGTCCACATACTTTGAAGCTTTGGTCATAATTCGATGATCAATTGGTGTCCCAATGTGATGATTTGATGATGGCCATTTTACATTTTAGTCATTTAGTAGTAATGAGTTCATACATTGGCAGACTTTTTTTGCACTGGTCCCCCGTGGGAATCAAATCCACAACCATTACGTTGCAAGTGCCATGCTCTACCAACTGAGCTACATGGGACCCTTGGCGCAGGAGGACAGAACTAATTACCTTCAGTGATGTTTTATTTGGCTAGTCCCCTATAGATGCTCACACTGTCAACAAACTATTGTTAGCAGTTCTTCAATAACACAGACCCCAAAGCAAATCGGGGGGGGGGGAATATATTTATTCAAAGAGAACAAATCATAGTTGTTATGCTGGAAAGTAGATGGTAGATTTTCATTCTTCCCTGTTCTCATTGAACAAAGAGACAGGATGTAGTTTATTAGAATTTCTTGCAATAGAATTGGGTCAATGGCCAAACCCCTAGTATCCTGTTCAGGCTCAATGTATAGACCATTTAGACCAATGAGAACTTGCCACATGTAGCTATGAGTCTTGGACTGAAATCCCTACACAGATTCTAAACAGATATTGAACTGAAAAACGGCTATTTCCATTGATCGTTAATTCCCTCTTGACCTCTAGTCCTCTGCGTTGTGTATTTATCTTAAAATATTCTTACACTATCAACTTAAACTCTGTTGATATGCAACCGATTTCCAGGTTAACAGTTAGGTTTAAGGTTAGGGTAAAGTTTAGGTTAAGGGTTAAGGTTAGGGTTTGTAGTAGTTAGTTGAAAAGTTGCTGACAGTTAGTTGAACATCTACTGAACATCTATAAACCATCTATTTGGGATTATCCAAATAAAGTGAATTAAATCAATAAAAAAAAATACCAGAGTTTCTCCTAGCCCTACTTACTGTATACTGTCCTCTCCCTCTGCCCCCCCCCTCTCCCTCAGCGGTAGTGCCCCCAACCCAGCGGCCGGAGACTGTGTGCGAGCGTTGGCGGGCCAGCCTGGTGGACCACTACGGGGGCCAGCCCGAGCCCCACCACTACCTGCCTCAGTGCGACCCCCAGGGTCAGTTCAACCCCATCCAGTGCTACGGCGACAGCAGCTACTGCTGGTGTGTGGACCGGGATGGCCGCGAGGTGGCCGGGACGCGCTCACACGACGTGGTCAAGCCTGCCTGTGAGTGACGCTGCCACTGACGCTGCTGGTTATCTTTTCACGTTTTCAGATTTGTAGAATTAAATGTTGAATGCTGTGACATCTTAAACTGTATAAACATTTGTTGATGTAAACTTGAGGTTTGGATGAACATTTGAATTATGATAATATGAGGTATCATTTAGTTAGTTATCTACACAGGTAGGTTCATTAACAACTTCTAATACAGTACATCTGTCAATGTTTTATCCAGACTTTCTTCCTTCTTCTCACCCACCCTCCTCCAGGTATCCCCACTGTAGCCCCTCCCACCATGCACCCTCTTCCTCGCCCTGATGTGACACCGCCCCCCTCAGGCACCTCCCTCCTGTACGCCCAGGGACAGCAGATTGGGACACTGCCTCTCAATGGCACCCTCATGGACTCGGAGCGCTCCTCTACACTACTGGCTCTGCATGTAAGGAAGAACACTAGGCCACTCCATACCAGTCCTTACAAGAGCTTAATCTAGAGTTTGTACTATTGAACAGCTAGGAATATCTCATTGTATGTCAGCCATTCACAAATTATCAGTGTTCTTTCTAGGCCTTATGTGAAGTTCACGGCCCTCACAGGTACGACCTGTGTTGAACTGGTAGACTGTAAGTGTAAGTGTAAAATGTATGTGTCTCCACAGGGCTCCATTGTGGTGGGCATCGACTATGACTGCAGGGAGAAGAAGGTGTACTGGACCGACCTGGCAGGCAGGACCATCAACAGAGCCAGACTGGAGCCTGGGGCCGAGCCTGAGACTCTCATCAACACAGGTACATTCACACTAGGGAAATGTGGCGCCGGACATTTTACATTATTATTTAGGCTACGAATTTAACTAAATCACTGTTTGCAAAAAAGACCATTCAATGCATGGCTGAGCACGTATAGCGTAGAGGCCTGGGCTATAGGCTATATCAGATACGTTTCTTCTTCCTTTGGATGGGAAAAACACATTTTATGCAATTCTACTACACTTTATATGACTGGAGACATCAGCAGAATCTTTTTTAATATGAAAATTAGAGAGATCAATAAAAACATAATAGGCCTATGAGAATGGGAGACACAAATAAAATATGATGTCCATGTAAACTGGAGGAAGAAATGATTGTCCAAAAACAAACTTTGTGAAGATAGAGTGAATAATAATTTCTTACTCCAGTTTACGTCATATATTTTATTTGTGTCTCCCCTTCTCATAGGCCTATTATATGGACAATGTTGTTTTTAATTGACTCCCTCTCTAATTGTTCATATTAAAAAAAAATAAGAGGGGGATATGGGGATATCACCGGGGATATGGCCGATGCTCTCGGCTGGTGACAATAACAGGCTATAGGCCTACTGTTGTTCGCTCACTTAAGTTGAGAATTTTGATAACTAAAAGACAAGATTACAGTCTTTTCATTGTCTTCTCTGTACAACAATAGCCATTTACATTCCAAACTATGTTTTTCCACTATTTAATTTTGAAATATTGCTATATGCCTGGCTGGGCCTCTCTCTTTTCACTGACAGTCACAACTCAACAATAATCTATTAGGTATTTGCCGCTCACGCTCGCTGCCTAAATTGTGCATGCTGCATTTCATTCTTCCTTTTTTTTAAGGATCCTCTGTGGCCAAATCATGCTTTAGTAGGCCATTTTGAATAATTGTATTTATTTCTGTATAGGCAGGAGTAAGCTAATTAGGCTATATAATTTTGGCAATGTAATTTAATTCACTTAGGGAAAGCTTAGCTTCTGCTAGCCTTATGGACACGCTGCCTATGAGCCTATGTCAATCTACTATCCCCTATAGTAGAAAAGTTTACCTATTTTATTGGTCAGCTTGTCGAGAAATAAATAACTGAATAACCTTTATGGTTGTTCGTTGTCCGTAGGTCTGACGAGTCCAGAGGGCTTGGCGGTGGACGTGGTGCGCAGGGCCATGTTCTGGGTGGATAGCACGCCGGACGTGATCGAACGCGCTAACCTGGACGGCAGTGGGAGACAGACTCTCTTTGACACCGACATGGTCAACCCCCGTGCTATCATAGTGGACTCTTCCACTGGGTAAGGTTTAAAGTGGGTCATGTCAAAATCTCTCACAGGGGTGTGCACATTAACACATGGGATGTGCACATTAAAGTTGATTTCTCCGAAAGTCATCAAGTGTTCCGCGGAAAGGCCGGGGTTTGACGAGCTTAGGGTGACTGGAGGAAATTAAACAGAACTGGAGGTGGCTGTTTTCTGACTCCCACACTAATCTAAGTCTGCGTCTAACTGGCACCCTATTATCTACACTGGGGGCCAAAAGTTTGGAATATTACTCATTCAAGGGGTTTTCTTTATTTGCACTATTTTTTACATTTTAGAATAAAAGTGAAAACATCAAAACTATGACGTAACACATATGGATTCATGTAGTAACAATAAAAGTGTTAAACAAATCAAAATATATTTTATATTTGAGATTCTTCAAAGTAGCCAACTTGATGACAGCTTTGCACACTGGTGGCATTCTCTCAACCAGCTTCATGAGGACAGCCACAGGAATGGAAGACTCAGGTTGCAGCCCAAATAAATGCTTCACAGAGTTCAAGTAACAGACACATCTCAACATCAACTGTTCAGAGGAGACTGTGTATCAGGCCTTCATGGTTGAATTGCTCCAAAGAAACTACTACTAAAGGACATCAATAAGAAGAAGGACTTGCTTGGGCCAAGAAACACGAGCAATGGACATTAGACTGGTGGAAATTTGTCCTTTGGTCTGGAGTCCAAATTTGAGATTCTTGGTTCCAACCGCAACTAAATTTAGATGGTTTGGGATGAGTCGGACCACAGTGAAGGAAAAGCAGTCAACAAGTGCTCAGCATATGTGGGAACTCCTTCGAGACTGATGGAAAAGCATTCCAGGTGAAGCTGGTTGAGAGAATGCCAAGAGTGTGCAAAGCTGTCATTAAGGCAAAGGGTGGCTATTTGAAGAATCTCAAATATAAAATATATTTTGATTTGTTTAACACTTTTTTGGTTACTACACGAATCCATATGTGTTATGTCATAGTTTTGATGTCTTCACTTTTATTCTACAATGTAAAAAATATTGCAAATAATATTCCAAACTTTTGGCCCCCAGTGTATATATTGCACTACTGTTGTTTAGGGCCCATAGGGTCTTGGTGAAAAGTAGTGCACTATGTAGGGAATAGGGTGCCATTTGGGACACTGTCTAACTCACGTTAATGAGACAAGGGTGGCCTTGGGAGACCCTAAGGTCAAGGGTCACAGGTTTTTCTGGGTAGCCTCACTCTGACCTCATCAGCTCGAAACAAAACCCAGCCTCACTAAGATATCTCTTCTGAGGCACGATCCAGGTTGTGTGTGTGGGGGCGTCTTTGTTTTTTGTTTTTCTTCTGTGAGTGACTGTGTGTATGACTTTGCATCAGCATGTGTGTGTTTCCCTTCTCCTTTAATAGCCACGTTAATTAGGCTTCATTTCCTGTGGCCCGGCTGTCTGCATAGATAGAGCTGCGTTACTGACAATACGCTGTCTGCACATCAACACTCACTGAGGAGGGCAGAGAAAGGTTGGGGTTGCGTCCCAAATGGCACCCTTATTCCCTATATAGTGTACTACTTTTGACCAGGGTCAATAGGTCTCAGGTCAATAGTAGTGCACTGAGTATATCAACATTAAGAACACCTTCCTAATATTGAGTTGTTTGGCTATTTCAGCCGCACCCGTTGCTGACAGCTGTATAAAATCGAGCACACAGCCAAGCAATCTCCATAGACAAACATTGGCAGTAGAATGGCCTTACTGAAGAGCTCAGTGACGTTCAACATGGCACCGTCATATGATCCCACCTTTCCAACAAGTCAGTTTGTAAAATTTCTGCCCTGATAGAGCTGCCATGGTCAACTGTAAGTGCTGTTATTGTGAAGTGGAAATATCTAGGAGCAACAATGGCTCCGCTGTGAAGTGGTAGGCCACACAAGCTCACAGTAGCGCAAAATAATCGTCTGTCTTCAGTTGCAACACTCACTACCGAGTTCCAAGCTGCCTCTGGAAGCAACGTCAGCACAATAACTGTTCATCGGGAGCTTTATGAAATGGGTTTCCATGGCCGAGCAGCCGCACACAAGCCTAAGATCACCATGCGCAATGCCAAGTGGCAGTTGAAGTGGTGTAAAGCTTGCTGCCATTGAAAACTGGAGCAGTGGTAACGCGGCAGTCCGGCAGACAAATCTGGATTTGGCGGATGCCAAGAGAACGCTACCTGCCCCAATGCATAGTGCCAACTGTAAAGTTTGGTGGAGGAGTAATAATGGTCTGGGGCTGTTTTTCATGGTTCAGGCTAGGCCCCTTAGTTCCATTGAAGGGAAATCTTAACGCTACAGCATAAAATGACATTCTAGATGATTCTGTGGTTCCAACTATCTGGCAACAGTTAGGGAAGGGCCTTTCCTGTTTCAGCATGACAATGCCCCCGTGCACAATGTGAGGTCCATACAGAAATTGTTTGTTGAGATCAGTGTGGAAGAACTTGCCTGCAGAGAGCCCTGACCTCAGCCCCATCGAACGCCTTTGGGATGAATTGGAATGCCGACTGTGAGCCAGGCCTAATTGCCCAACATCAGTTCCCGACCTCACTAATGCTCTTGTGGCTGAATGGAAGCAAGTCCCCGCAGCAAGGCTGTTATAGCAGCAAAGGGGGACCAACTCCATATTAAACCATGATTTTGGAATGAGATATTCGGTGAGCAGGTGTCCACATACTTTTGGTCATGTAGTGTATATCATTTTATTGCCAAACTGTCCAGATGTCTCACACTACAGAAACAGGAGATAGTCTCTCTCGCTCTCTCTCTGGCACTTCCCACTCTCTCTCTCTCTCTCACTTCCCCCCTCTCTCGCTCTCTCTCTCACTTCCCCCTCTCTCTTGCTCTCTCTCTCACTCACTTCCCCCTCTCTCTCACTCTCTCTCTCACTTCCCCCTCTCTCGCTCTCACTTCCCCCTCTCTCTCGCTCTCACTCTCACTTCCTCCTCTCTCTCGCTCTCTCTCTCACTTCCCCCCCTCTCTCACTTCCCCCGCTCTCTCTCTCACTTCCCCTTCTCTCTCTCTCACTTCCCACTCTCTCTTGCTCCCCCCCTCTCTCGCTCTCTCTCTCACTTCCCCCTCTCTTGCTCTCACTCTTACTTCCACCCTCTCTCACTCTCACTTCCCCCTCTCTCTCGCTCTCTCACTTCCCTCTTGCTCTTGCTCTCTCACTCTCACTTCCTCCTCTCTCCCGCTATCTCACTCTCACTTCCCCCTCTCTCTTGCTCTCACTTCCCCCTCTCTCTCGCTCCCTCTCTCACTTCCCCCTCACTTCTCTCTCTCTCACTTCCCCCTCTCTCTCACTTCCCCCCTCTCTCGCTTTCACTTCCCCCTCTCTCTCACTTTCACTTCCCCCTCACTCACTTTCATTTCCCCCTCGCTCTCTCTCTCGCCCACTCTCTCGCTCCTGCTTTCTCTCACTCTCACTCTCTCTCACTTCTCGCTTGCTCTCACTTCTCGTTCGCTCTCTCACTTCCCCCTCTCACTCTCTCTCACTTCCCGCTCTCTCGCTCTCTCACTTCCCGCTGTCTCTCGCTCTCTCTCTCACTTCCCGCTCTCTCTCGCTCTCTCACTTCCCACTCTCTCACTTCCCGCTCTCTCTCTCTCTCTCTCACTTCCCGTTCTCTCTCTCACTTCTCTCTCACTTCCCCCTCTCTCTCTCACTTCTCTCTCTTGCTCTCCGCTCTCTCTCACTTCCCCCTCTCTCTCTCGCTCTCTCTCTTGCTCCCTCTCTCACTTCGCCCTCTCTCACTTCCCTCTCTCTCGCTCTCTCTCACTTCCCCCTCTCTCTCACTTCCTCCTCTCTTGCTCGCTCTCACTCTCTCACTTCCCCCTCTCTCGCTCTCTATCACTTCCTCTCTCGCTCTCTCTCACTTCTCGCTCTCTCACTTCCCGCTCTCTCGCTCTCTCACTTCCCTCTCTCTCACTTCCCGCTCTCTCTCGCTGTCTCACTTCCTGCTCTCTCACTTCCCGCGCTCTCACTTCCCTCTCTCTCACTTCCCGCTCTCTCACTTCCCGCTCTCTCTCGCTCTCTCACTTCCCGCTCTCTCACTTCCCGCTCTCTCTCGCACTTCCCGCTCTCTCTCTTCCCGCTCTCTCTCGCTCTCTCACTTCCCGCTCTCTCACTTCCCGCTCTCTCTCTTCCCGCTCTCTCTCGCTCTCTCACTTCCCGCTCTCTCACTTCCCGCTCTATCTCGCTCTCTCACTTCCTGCGCTCTCTCTCCCCGCTCTCTCTCAACTCTCTCTCAACTCTCTCACTTCCCCCTCTCTCTCACTTCTCGCTGTCTCACTTCCTGCTCTCTCACTTCCCTCTCTCTCACTTCTCGCTGTCTCACTTCCTGCTCTCTCACTTCCCGCTCTCTCACTTCCCGCTTTCCCTCTCTCACTTCCCCCGATCTCTCTCACTTCCCCCTCTCTCGCTCTCTGTCTCTCTCTCTCTCTCTCTCCCCGCTTTCTCTCACTCTCTCTCACTTCCCCCTCTCTCTCTCACTTCTCTCTCTCACTTCCCCTTCTCTCTCACTTCACCCTCTCTCTCTCACTTCCCCCTCTCTCTCGCTCTCACTCTCACTTCCTCCTCTCTCTCGCTCTCTCACTCCCCTCTCTCTCTCACTGCTCCCTCTCTCACTTCTCGCTTGCTCTCACTCTCACTTCCCTCTCTCACTTCCCCCTCTCTCACTTCCCCCTCTCTCTTGCTCTCTCTCACTTTCCCCCCTCTCTCTCTCGCTCTCACTTCCCCCTCTATCACTTCCCGCTCTCTCTCGCTGTCTCACTTCCCACTCTCTCACTTCCCGCTCTCTCACTTCCCGCTCTCTCACTTCCCTCTCTCTCACTTCCCGCTCTCTCACTTCCCGCTCTCTCTCGCTCTCTCACTTCCCCCTCTATCACTTCCCGCTCTCTCTCGCTGTCTCACTTCCCACTCTCTCACTTCCCGCTCTCTCACTTCCCGCTCTCTCACTTCCCGTTCTCTCTCGCTCTCTCACTTCCCGCTCTCTCTCGCACTTCCCGCTCTCTCTCTTCCCGCTCTCTCTCGCTCTCTCACTTCCCGCTCTCTCTCTCTCTCTCACTTCCCGCTCTCTCTCGCTCTCTCACTTCCCGCTCTCTCTCGCTCTCTCACTTCCCGCTCTCTCTCGCTCTCTCACTTCCCGCTCTATCTCGCTCTCTCACTTCCTGCGCTCTCTCTCCCCGCTCTCTCTCAACTCTCTCTCAACTCTCTCACTTCCCCCTCTCTCTCACTTCTCGCTGTCTCACTTCCTGCTCTCTCACTTCCCTCTCTCTCACTTCTCGCTGTCTCACTTCCTGCTCTCTCACTTCCCGCTCTCTCACTTCCCGCTTTCCCTCTCTCACTTCCCCCGCTCTCTCTCACTTCCCCCTCTCTCGCTCTCTGTCTCTCTCTCTCTCTCTCTCCCCACTTTCTCTCACTCTCTCTCACTTCCCCCTCTCTCTCTCACTTCCCGCTCTCTCACTTCCCGCTCTCTCTCGCTCTCTCACTCACTTCTCATTCTCTCTCGCTCTCTCTCACTTCCCCCTCTTTCTCTCACTTCCCCCTCTCTCACTTCCCGCTCTCTCACTTCCCGCTCTCTCACTTCCCCCTCTCTCGCTCTCTCACTCACTTCTCATTCTCTCTCGCTCTCTCTCACTTCCCCCTCTTTCTCTCACTTCCCCCTCTCTCGCTCTCTAACACTTCTCGCTCTCTCTCCCACTTCCCCCTCTCGCTCTCTCACTTCCCGCTCTCTCACTTCCCGCTCTCTCTCGCTCTCTCATTCTCTCTCGCTCTCTCTTACTTCCCCCTCTTTCTCTCACTTCCCCCTCTCTCACTTCCCGCTCTCTCACTTCCCGCTCTCTCTCGCTCTCTCTCACTTCCCCCTCTCTCTCACTTCCCCCTCTCTCGCTCTCTATCACTTCCCCCTCTCTCGCTCTCTCTCTCACTTCCCCCTCTCTCGCTCTCCACTCTCTCTCTCACTTCCCCCTCTCTCTATCGCTCTCTCTTGCTCCCTCGCTCACTTCCTCCTCTCTCACTTCCCCCTCTCTCTCTCGCTCTCTCTCTTGCTCCCTCTCTCACTTCCCCCTCTCCACTTCCCCCTCTCTCACTTCCCCCTCTCTCACTTCTCGCTCTCTCCCTCTAAGGAACCACACATTCTGAGCCAGCCCCACTCCACTCCACTCCACATCTGGAGTAACTGCTGGCCAGCTCTGCTCGGCCCACAGGATCAGCAATCCGCGTAGCTACAAGTGCACAAGTATGTGTGAGGGGACACACAGGATTTAGGCTTGCGTGTTTGTCTGCAAAAATGTATGTGTGTTTGCAGATGTTTGCTATTCATGAAATATTCATCTGGGTTTATGTCTGGTAGAGGGATTGGCTGTGGGTGGGTGCACGCGTGTGTGTGTGTCCAGCCTCAGAAACCATAAAGCACATGGTGCAATCATGCGAAGCAAAAATACACCGAAGTCACGTCCATGTGCTGAGGAGTATTTATGTCTGTAATAAAGCCCCATTGGCTAGGTTTGGCTCCCCAGTGGGTGGGCCTATGCCCTCCTAGGCCATGGCTGCACCCCTGCCCAGTCATGTGAAGTACAAAGATTAGGGCCTCATTTATTCATTACAATTGACTGATTTCCCAAATCTATGAAATACAAAAATACAATGCTGTTGCGAAGTCATTTCAAACCCACCCCTGAGTCAATACATGTTATAATCATCTTTGGCAGCGATTACAGATGTGAGTCTTTCTGGGTAAGTCTCTACGAGCTTTTCACACCTGGATTGTACAATGTTTGCACATTATTCTTTAAATAATTCTTCAAGCTCTGTCAAGTTGGTTGTTGATCATGGCTAGACAGCCATTTAAGTCTTGCCATAGATTTTCAAGCCGATTTTAGGTCAAAACTGTAAATAGGCCACTCAGGAACATTCAATGTCGTTTTGGTAGGCAACTCTAGTGTATATTTGGCCTTGGGTTTTAGGTTATTTTCTTGCTGAAAGGTGAATTTGTCTCCCAGTGTCTGTTGGAAAGCAGACTGAACCAGGTTTTCCTCCTAGGATTTTGCCTGTGCTTAGCTCTATTCCGATTTATTTTTATATAAAAATAAAAATAACTCCCTAGTCATTTCCAATTTACAAGCATACCAATAACATGATGCAGCCACCACCACGCTTAAAAATATGAACAGTTGTACTCAGTGATGTTGGCTTTGCCCCAAGCTAAATGCTACGTATTCAGTTAATTTCTTTGCCACATTTTTTGCAGTTTTACTTTAGTGCCTTATTGCAAACAGGATGCATGTTTGGAAATTTATTCTGTACAGATTTCCTTCTTTTTACTCTGTCATTTATGTTAGTATTGTGAAGTAACTACAATGTTGTTGATCCATCCTCAGTTTTCTCCTATCACAGCCATTAAACTCTAACTGTTTTAAAGTCATCATTGACCTCATGGTGAAATTCCTGAGCGTTTTCCTTCCTCTACCAATAGGTGCCCTTCTTCGAAAGGAAAACCTCCCTGGTCTTTGTGATTGAATCTGTGTTTGAAATTCATTGCTTGACTGAAGGACCTTACAGATAATTGTATGTGTGGGGTACAGAGATGAGGTAGTCATAAAAAACATGTTAAATACTATTATTGCACAGAGAGTGATTCCATGCAACTTATTATGTGACTTGTTAAGCACATTTTTACTCCTGAACTTATTTCACTTTGACATTATGGGGTATTGTGTGTAGGCCAGTGACACAATCTCAATTTGATCAATAAAACATGCAGGCTGTAACACAACAAAGCGGAGTTGATTTGGAATCGCACTCTCGGTTGCACACTCCTGGGAGACTTGTAATCCCAAATGCCCCCCTCGTATCTAGAGGATATTAAGACTTGGTTAAGACGTTTGGTTGGAGAGCGGGAGACCTGGGTTCGATCCCACCAGTTACACTTGCAAACACCATTTATGAACAAAATGAGTCACCATCCACATCACCATAATTGCCCTTTCTAAGTGCTTTCTAACTGTGTGTTGTCTCTCTAGGACCCTGTACTGGACTGACTGGAACAGGGAGGCCCCGAAAATCGAGAGTTCCTCCGTGGATGGCCACAGCAGGAAGGTGCTGGTGAAGGACGGGATTGGCCTGCCCAACGCCTTGACCTTTGACACAGCCACGAGACAGGTGTGCTGGGCGGACGCAGGTAAGAATCCCGTGCCTCCTCTAGGAGCTTGGAGTGTATAGAACCACACTTAAGGCATATAACTAGAACCAGCTTACTTTCCTAAATCTTCACCATCATAAAGAGGAAAGAAATGCTAAACTGATCTTGGATCAGGATTTAGGGCAGGGCTCCAGACATTTTCCCCTGGTGGCACAAGCCCATGATTTGGTCGCACCCAAAAAAACATATTTGCGGAGTCACCCAATAGAAAGTCATTATAAAGTATTTCACAATGCTTAATAAGAAGTGTAATAGACTACTGAGATGGTATTCAATAAATACGTTGTTACATCTAACATGTCCAAGCAGGAATGCATGATTCAAGATATTTTTATATGTAACCTAATCCAGTGATTTTCATAAATTCACTGATGCATTCTGTTCATATCTTATTAGAAAATGAATACATTTGCCCACCTTTATAATGAGTTCAATACATGTCATTGATTTCCTACCAAGTTCAGTACTAAACAATGAGGCTAGTGCACTCGCAATAGCCAATGCGCAGCTCCGTATTTCCAATCCTACTCTTTGAGGCGACCAGGCAGAATGTACAGCTTGCACTAGTGTGACTAATTTGTAATTTTTACTAGCACAGCCAAGTCAAAGGGTCGCAAAATGCGACTATATGGTCGCAGTCTGGAGCCCTGGTTTAGAGGCATTTTCATTTGCTCTTTTGAAGCTCAAGTTGCTACAGTATATCTCTGTGATCCAAGTCTATCTTTGTAGCCTACATTTTTGTTTTAATGAGCTATATACACTACTCAAAAAAATAAAGGGAACACTTAAACAACACAATGTAACTCCAAGTCAATCACACTTCTGTGAAATCAAACTGTCCACTTAGGAAGCAACACTGATTGACAATAAATTTCACATGCTGTTGTGCAAATGGAATAGACAACAGGTGGAAATTATAGGCAATTAGCAAGACACCCCCAATAAAGGAGTGGTTCTGCAGGTGGTGACCACAGACCACTTCTCAGTTCCTATGCTTCCTGGCTGATGTTTTGGTCACTTTTGAATGCTGGCGGTGCTTTCACTGTAGTGGTAGCATGAGAGGGAGTCTACAACCCACACAAGTGGCTCAGGTAGTGCAGCTCATCCAGGATGGCACATCAATGCGTGCTGTGGCAAGAAGGTTTGCTGTGTCTGTCAGCGTAGTGTCCAGAGCATGGAGGCGCTACCAGGTGACAGGCCTGTACATCAGGAGACGTGGAGGAGGCCGTAGGAGGGCAAAAACCCAGCAGCAGGACCGCTACCTCCGCCTTTGTGCAAGGAGGAGCAGGAGGAGCACTGCCAGAGCCCTGCAAAATGACCTCCAGCAGGCCACAAATGTGTATGTGTCTGCTCAAACGGTCAGAAACAGACTCCATGAGGGTGGTATGAGGGCCCGACGTCCACAGGTGGGGGTTGTGCTTACAGCCCAACACCGTGCAGGACGTTTGGCATTTGCCAGAGAACACCAAGATTGGCAAATTCGCCACTGGCGCCGTCAGCAGAATGTTGCAGGCAGCAGAACGTTCTCCACGGCGTCTCCAGACTCTGTCACCTCTGTCATGTGCTCAGTGTGAACCTGCTTTCATCTGTGAAGAGCACAGGGCGCCATGGGCGAATTTGCCAATCTTGGTGTTCTCTGGCAAATGCCAAACGTCCTGCACGGTGTTGGGCTGTAAAGCACAACCCCCACCTGTGGACGTCGGGCCCTCATACCACCCTCATGGAGTCTGTTTCTGACCGTTTGAGCAGACACATGCACATTTGTGGCCTGCTGGAGGTCATTTTGCAGGGCTCTGGCAGTGCTCCTCCTGCTCCTCCTTGCACAAAGGCGGAGGTAGCGGTCCTGCTGCTGGGTTTTTGCCCTCCTACGGCCTCCTCCACGTCTCCTGATGTACTGGCCTGTCTCCTGGTAGCGCCTCCATGCTCTGGACACTACGCTGACAGACACAGCAAACCTTCTTGCCACAGCTCGCATTGATGTGCCATCCTGGATGAGCTGCACTACCTGAGCCACTTGTGTGGGTTGTAGACTCCGTCTCATGCTACCACTAGAGTGAAAGCACCGCCAGCATTCAAAAGTGACCAAAACATCAGCCAGGAAGCATAGGAACTGAGAAGTGGTCTGTGGTCACCACCTGCAGAACCACTCCTTTATTGGGGGTGTCTTGCTAATTGCCTATAATTTCCACCTGTTGTCTATTCCATTTGCACAACAGCATGTGAAATTTATTGTCAATCAGTGTTGCTTCCTAAGTGGACAGTTTGATTTCACAGAAGTGTGATTGACTTGGAGTTACATTGTGTTGTTTAAGTGTTCCCTTTATTTTTTTGAGTAGTGTATATAATAATGCCCATTTCATGATGTTAAAACTCATGATGCTAAAATAGTAACCTATTAAAAGTATGGTAAGCTATTAGAAAAGCAGTGCTGCTGTCACTTCTCAGCACTGTAATATACTGACTACAACGGCCATTCGCGTGCATCCGCCATCGCGCGCAGGTGGATTTTGTCTATCCCCACCAAACACGATCATGACACGCAGATTAAAATACTAAAATCGTGAATCAATTATATAAATATCGGGGAAGGTCGAAACACACGAAACATTCATGGACATTGAGACTATAGCGTTTGCTAGCTAGTTTGTCCTGGGAGATTAACACCGGGTTGTTATTTTACCTGACATGAATATGGTCTTCTTTTTAGCTGGTTCTGTGTGGAATTTTTGAGTCATACAAAATCGTGTGTTTCTCTATTGAAATTCTAACAACAGTGTGTTGAATAGACTTACAGTATTTAGGAAGAGTCAAGGAAGAGGGGACATGACTTTGAAAATGGCAGAGTAATTAAAATGTTAAATGACTTAACACTAGAAAATCTGGGCCTCTAGTAATCCCGTTCTGAGCCAATGCATTCTAACAATAAATACATTTTATATAACAAAAAAAAAGTTTTAGGTAGGCCTACCATTAGAACATATTTTTCATGAGTTTTATGTTACTGTAGGCTATTTGTGGAAACGAAAAACCACAAAAAACACCACAATTCAATTTTAAGTTATGTTAGACTGATTTTAGAAGCCTATGCTGCCGCAAGTGCTCACATGTAGAACGCATGGAATAGCAGCTGTAGTATTCTACCCATGCCTTAATTTTAAGTTGTTTGGCAAATGTATGTATTTTTAGAAACCTTAACCTGCTCTTTCTGATTATGAAATCAAAATGTCTTACCTGCATGAATGATGATTTTAAAAAGTCGCTTTTTGTTAAGCGCCATTCCCTTTTTTGTCAATTACCCACGCAATTACCCATGCAGCAGTCTCTTCATTCACAAGGCAATTAATAATATTGTCACCCATAAGACTATTGTCAATTAAATCTTGTCTTTAGGCTAAATCTATTATTATAGGCATATGTGTGAAATTAGTTTTGATATAGTTTAGGTGTAGTTTCGATGGGCCATTGTCAGTTGGCAGCTAAGTGGTGAATGAAGGGCTGGGGGGGAAAATGACATGTCCTCCTAAAACTGCTTATTGTTGAAATTCTAACGACAGTGTGTTGAATTGAAATTCTAACAACAGTGTGTTGAATAGACTTAATTAGAAAAAGTCAAGGAAGGGGGACATGACTGAACATTGCAGAGTAATTAAAATGTTAAATTCATGACCTCAAAATGATGGTCTCTGAGTTTTTAGTTCATTATCTATGATTAATCTCTCCTCTTTCATCTTTCAAATACATGTTGGAGTTGTATGCTCCTGAAAACCACTGAGTAGATGGGAGAGGTGGGACTTGCAGCGTGTCAAGCGTCTCAAATAGAACCATAGAACCAAAAAAATAAATAAACGGAAATATTACATTAACATAAATATTCAGACACTTTACGCAGTACTTTGTTGAAGCACCTTTTGGCAGCGATTACAGCCTCGAGTCTTCTTGGGTATGACGCTACAAGCTTGGCACACCTGTATTTGGGGAGCTTCTTCCATTCTTCTCTGCAGATCTTCTCAAGCTCCGCCAGGTTGGATGGGGAGCATCTCTGCACAGCTATTTTCAGGTCTCTCCACAGATGTTCAATCAGGGTTAAAGTCCGGGCTCTGGCTAGGCCACTCAAGGACATTGAGACTTGTCCCGAAGCCACTCCTGCGTTGTCTTGGCTGTGAGCTTAGGGTCATTGTCCTGTTGGAAGGTAAACCTTTGCCCCAGTCTTAGGTCCTGAGTGCTTTGGAGCAGGTTTTCATCAAGGATCTCTCTGCACTTTGCTCCGTTCATCCTTCCGTCGATCCTGACTAGTCTGCCAGTCCCTGCAGCTGAAAAACATCCCCACAGCATGATGCTGCCACCAACATGCTTCACCGTAGGGATGGTGCCCGGGTTTCCTCCAGACGTGACGCTTTGCATTCAGGCCAAAGAGTTGGTTTCATTAGACCAGAGAATCTTGCTTCTCATTGTCTGAGAGTCTTTAGGTGCCTTTTGGCAAGCTCCAAGCGGGCTGTCATGTGCCTTTTACTGAGGAGTGGCTTCCGTCTGGCCACTCTATCATAAAGGCCTGATTGGTGGAGTGCTGCAGAGATGGTTGTCCTTCTGGAAGGTTCTCCCATCTCCACAGAGGAACTCTGGAGCTCTGACATAGTGACCATTGGGTTCTTGGTCACCCTGAGTCTTGGCGGTTCCAAACTTCTTCCATTTAAGAATGATGGAGGCCACTGTGTTCTTGGGGACCTTCAATGCTGTAGAGTTTTTGGTACCCTTCCCCAGATCTGTGCCTCGACACAAGCTCTACTGACAATTCCACTGACCTCATGGCTTGGTTTTTGCAATGACATGCACTGTCAACTGTTGGACCTTATATAGAGAGGTGTGCAGCGTTCCATTGGAAATCAATGAGTGTACCAAAATGCAATGTCGCTGTCGATGTGATCGATGCATTACGTGCATACTGCTGAGGAGAGACAGAGCGAGAGAGAGGACCCTTTGATTGCGAAGATGGAGGCCTTTTTCATTGAAGTAAAATGAACCAGGTAGGTCAGTTGAGAACAAGTTCTCATTTGCAACTGCAACCTGACCAAGACAAAGCAAAGCAGTGCGACAACAAAACAACAACACAGAGTTACACATGGGAAATAAACAAACGTACAGTCAGTAACACAATAGAAAAATCTATACAGAGTGCAAATGTAGTGCAAAATGCAGTAAGGTTAGGAAGACAATAAATAGGCCATAGTGGCGAAATAAATTAATCTTTTTTTTTGCTAATCACTGGAATGATGGAATGTGCAAATGATGATATGCAAATAGAGATACTGGAGTGCAAAATAAGCAGCTTTGACAGCTGATGCTTAAAGTTAGTGAGGGAGATAGGAACTATAGTAAAAATCCTACAAGGGGAATGTCCTCCATATGGACAAGTTTTAATATTGTAGTGGACAAAGATGGGAAGAACGTTGTAACGCAATTCTAAAACTGACAATTTTTGGGGGTTTCTTCGTATTTACAATAATTAGTTTTATCGTTTTTATTGTAGGCATATTTATTCATTTAAACCAGTTGCAAAAAAATATGCAAAGCGTGCTTTGTTTTCATTCTGTTGAGACAAATTAAGACTGATCTGTCATTTTAATTGTGTGCTCCGTGTATTTAGTTTAAGATGGGTTATGAGTAGGCCTGTTGTAAAATAAATATCATTAGCCTATTGCTGTCATTTGTTGGGGATGCACTAGCCTTTGTTGGAATACAACTTGCTCAAAACTTTTATGAAGGTTTAAACCAGATAGCAATACACCACTGATAGTTGTTTCACATTTGGTTTTGGTATTTTAACCTGCTTGTCATGAACTCGTCTGGTGGGGATAGACCAAATAAAGAGCCGGTTTGGTCAGCATGTAAAAGCCGATTTATGGTTAATCTGTACAGCATGATGCGGCCTCTGGAGAAGTCAGGGCATTCATACTGCTTGCGCGTCGCGGAGCAGAACAGAGCTGTTGTGAAGGAAGTTGTCAAGGAAGTGAGTTTGTGTCTATACAGGACCTCCCACAGTCCCACCCCCCACCTACCGCCAAGCAATCATGTCAATGTGGAGCTATACAGAGCCCTCCACATTGTTACAACATTTGGGAGGCTCACAGCGAAGCGGTACAGAGCTTGATTTGGCCTCTGCAATCCTCCTGAGTCGCTTGGAGTCACATCCTCTGTATGTAGCCTCCGGACCGCAGATCAAGCATAAATCGGCTTTAATCATGTGGAGCATCTCATATAGAACCAAGTTCTATTTTTGCGCTTGGCTACGCAGACACCGATTTGCGTACGCAAGTGGTTGGTGAAATTATTTAATAAGAGGTGTATATGTTTTTTTGCAACACTCGCATTTGCATGTTAGTGGGGATGGGGCCAAGCTGTTTTGGAACAGTCAGAGGTGATACACAGTTCAGATGCATACAGACTGTATACTACTACATACTCTGGAAGGGGCTTATACTGTTATCAACCTGATGAAACCTATAAAATCTCTCCCTTACCATCCCCATCTCTCGCTCTCAGGGACCAAGCGTTTAGAGTGCATTGCGTCCGATGGGACGGGTAGAAGGGTGATCCACAGCAACCTGAACTACCCTTTCAGTATGGTGTTCTATGCCAACCACTTCTACTTCACAGACTGGAGGAGGTAAGAGAGGAACATATCTGGGTTTCAATGGTATTTGTTATCTGTCAAAATAATTAGGCTGTGTTTGGAGGTTGATGGGTGCAACAGAACAGTCCCAAAAGTACAAACCCTGTAAATAAGGTTTAAAGTAGTGTTTTTTTTAGGTTCAGTGTAATGGTTTGAGAGAATGTTTTATTAATGATCTTCAACAAGACATTGCACAACTGGCAGCAACATGCTGAATTGCGAGTACAATTTACATTAAGGAAAATTAATGAAAGTAGCTAATGTTCATCATTAGCTGTTGGAGGGGGCATTGATGTTAAAGCTGGGGAGAAAGTCAGGGCTCGATTCAGTCTGTATTGCTTGAGTGTTACAGATTGCGCGATTGAAATTTTAAATTGAGCAGACATATGCAGTCTCCGCTAACGCTGGAAAATTGCCTTTAAATTTCATGCTGTAATGCCGAACTTCAGCACTACAGATTGAATCCAGCACTCCATCAGACAGGCCAGGAACTCTTCATCAGGGCTCTTTGCTTGTTCAAACATGAATATATTTTTTCCTTGTGGTGTTTGTAGGGACGGAGTCATTGCTCTGAGTCGGGACAGCAGCCAGTTCACAGACGAGTACCTACCTGACCAGAGGTCTCACCTGTATGGCGTCACCATAGCAACCACCCACTGTCTATAAGGTAATACTGTACATCTTTATAGCGTCCTGTCCAGGGGGTGAACTAGTATATCAAGCTGCCTCATGCTACAGCAACATAATTATGTGGGCTCACATGCAAATCTTGACTCGTGATTGGTGACGTTCCAGGTAGTTTTTTTGCATTTGTGCTGTGCATCTCTATACCATATGAATTGGTAACAACATTTCCCTAGACATTGTGAGATCTGATCATCTCAATATTACCCTCATGTCAGTCATGGCAATAGCATTCACTGTTGTCAGTGGCTTTACACATCTGTTGAATTGTACTGTATCATGCCTTTTTGTGGGTCAGGTAGGATAAAAGCAGTCTGTGTTGCCTAAAATGCTCATCTTTCTGCAACTCTGCAGATTAAGTATGTTCCCCAGTGTTGAGGCTCCCTGCTTTCTCACAAGCTTAGTTATTTTGACAGTATCAAAACTGACACCTACAAAAAGACAGTAAAACATCAAATAACAGACTGAGGCAGTATGGGGGGGGGGTTAGTTCAGACCTAGGTGACAAAATGTGACCGGTCCTCGCCGAGACATCAAAGCACTTCAAAGCTATGGAGATCTAGTGGAAAGAGCCCTATGAGATGACAGTCTTGCGTTTAGTGGAAGCACACGTGAAATGTAAAAAGGGTATTTATGGAGATTAAAAACGACACGTTTGGAAAGTAATGTTTGTTCTGTGACTGACGTTAGTTTCTTCAGCTGAGTGTGGGGTAGCCGTGAAGGATGTCTGCTGTCCTTCCTGTGGCCTTAATGTGGCTGTCATCTGTTGCAGGGAGACAATGATCGAGACGATCGTTTTTATGGTGCTATTTTGGCAGTCTTGATGCGCTTGCCCCTGTGAGAACCCTTCCGTCGTACACTGCTACAGAGGTGGCGAAAGAAGGACACTCGCGACGGAGTAAGGATTCCACCAACCACCACCAGAGCAAATATACAAACCCCCACCACCCCACAAATAAAGTTTTGTACATTTGTTTTATACCTCATTAAATACTTAATGCTGTATTGTTGTATGTGACTTTTTACAGAAAGCCAAAGAAAAGAGCATTAAAATAAGATCTTTGAGCCACAAGTCCTGTTAACTGTCAATGTGTATTGAATTAACACAGTGATGCAGTATGAGTATTCTGTGCACTAATAAGAGTTTTGTATTTCACCACATGGAATTGCATTGTCTTGCCAAATGTTTTACCAGTTCTTTTTTATAAGATGTGATATTTATAACAATAAAATGTGATTCAGGATATAAACAGACATTTTCTCAAGGGTCATTTCAGCAGAGAATCTGATAGGACTTCCTATTCTTATGAACAAAAAAAAAACCTTTCCCCTCCCAATGTATGTCATACATTTTCATTCCAACACATTCCACAAAAATAAATTAATAGTGTCTTCGACCAATATCCATGTCTAGTTTGTGACTGGTACTGCTTTTCAACTAGACCGTGTGTGTTGGGGGTTATAGGGCAGAGGTCAAGGAATCAGGCAGGCCAGGTCATCTGCCGACCTTGCCCAGGCGGTGGTCTGTCTTGGGGTCTGCGATGATTGCCTGGACGGCAACGATGGCCTCGTTGATCCGGGTCTGCAGGTCTCGCAGCTCCTCGATGTGGAGCAGACGCAGGATCTGAGCCGCCTCGTTCAGGGTGGCGTCTGCAGAGGAAGAAGTAGCACACCGTTAAGCGGCCGTGTTCCAGAACATGAGATTATGCTCAGTCAGTGATCAGCAACTGAGGTCACCGTTGAATTCTTGTATGAATGAAGGACGCATGCAATCGAGCTTGGTCCTAAATGCTGGTTTAAAAAAAGTCATTTGCATCTTTGTAGTGATCCATACATTTACAAAAAATCTCTCGGCAAGTAAGTACAACCCCTGCACTGACAGCCTGATATTATGTTGACATGACAGGCCACTTTAAACAAAGTGGTTCACAGGGAAATTATACTAGTTTCCACAATGACATGTTCCATGTCGTTTCCTTTGCCCGGATGCATCTCCATCAGATCTTGACTATGTGATGGCCCTAGTCACCCAAGCAATCCTACCAAGTATTACATAAACAAAAGTCAAGATAAATTCATTCATATCAATAGGACAGAATGGGGTTGCCATGGCTGGGCTGTTAGCTTCTGCAAACCATTGCTTTAGGACAATAATTAGAGATCACAACCATTGCTTTAGGACAATAATTAGAGATCACGTAAATCTGGTGATCTGAAATCTATTTTGTATAAACCAGTAGATCGATTGCACTGCTAACTTTACAGCTAGCTTTTTCGATGCCGTTTTGATTTGAACGTGCGTTCCTTGGGGAGGACCACATTAAAAGAGGACCACAATGGAAATACGTTTTTTTTCTTCACTTAAATGCATTGTATTTGTTGTCGTATTGTGTGAAGATCAATCAATCAATGTGTGGAGCCCATTAAGATGATAATGAGGAAATAGACAGCATAAGCATTTGCAATTACAGAAGCTCTTTAAAATTTAATTTAGGGACTATAGTCCCTTTATGAAGATATTAAGGATAATACACTGCCGTTTGAAATGTGCTCTGTGTGCATTACTTCAAATACTTGACTGTGAGCACCCACCTCCAGTATCAAATCCAAGGATGTGCTTGTCCAAGGTCACAGGGAGACCCTTGAGGCGGCAAAAACAGGAAGAGATACATCAAAACAATTAGGGAACACAGGAAGTGCCAATATACAGCCGTCCTCTTAAAATAGAGTAGCCACGGAGACGACTTCCAGACAACTGCACACTGGCCTTACCCATCACACTGAGGCTCTATGTGTCAAGAGTCTCAGAGTAGGAGCCCCACCCATCCATCCAATTTTATTAATTGTGATCTAAAAAGGCTAAACTGATCCTAAATCAGTACTCGGATGTTTCATACAATAACGTGTGCTGAGAGTTCAGAGTGCACTCGAGTGAGCTTGCCTTGTGCAAATTGTCCCAAAAATACAAAACCTGTTCTGTTCCCAGTTCTGAAGTATTGTGGGCACTCTTTCAGATCACGTTTTAAAACCTTTGGCATTTTGATGAGGCCTAAATGTGTAGGCGGGTGGGTGGATCTGCCTAAGTAGCTCACCTCTTTAGACTGGCTGGCCTTGGCTATGGCTTCTGGGGTCAGCCTCTCTTGGATGAGGATCCTTATAGCCTGTTAGAAAAGTGGAATAACCACACCATTACTATTCGTCATTAACATGGTCATAAGAAATTAGTAAAACCCTTTTCACAGTATAGTGCCAATCTGAACCGTACTGGCTCTGATATTTTCATTCTACATTGCCCAGTCCAGCAAGGTTCCAGTAACTATGGTGGGTGCGTAACCAGGGCAATCACGCTACTGCTTCGCACGGCTCAGTAGTGTGACAAGGGCATTAGTACGTCCCACTTCATAGACATGGTGCTTGGTTGCTGCTGGTGCTCACCTTCAACATGACCAGGTAGTCGTCGTGACGCTGGATCTTCAGCATGTTAGCCAGGCCCATCACGCCAGCCTTAAAGTCTGGGTTGTTGCCTTGAGGAGCAAGAAAGGGAGCACACCAAGTCACCTTAGACCCCTATACACATCTCCCCCTACCACTCCAGTATCCCTGCATATTGTAAATATGGTATTGGTACTGTCCCTGTATATACAGTAGCTTGCTTAGTTTCTTGTAGTCCTTGTGTGTTTTTCGTTCTACTTTTCTTTATAGTACTACAGACATTGATTACTGCATTGTTGGGGAAGAGCTTGCAAGAAAGGCATTTCACTGTACTTGTGCAAGTGACAAAACTTGAAACACTTATTTTCAATACAGCATGGAGCCTGTTACATTCATAAAGTCAGCTAGTCACAACTGTCCCTGTTGGTTTGATTCTCATCTTGTTTCACATTGTAATTAATGGGAATAAACCATCTTCAAGGGAAGTCGAGCCTAAGTAGACCAGGTAGGTAATAATGAGCATAAAGCAAAACAAAAAAAGCTCCTACGTTAGTAGAGTAGCCTGAGGTATCCAGCGGTCCTAGTCATCACTGTCAGCCTCTACATTCCCATAGCAGTCCTAGGTTGCTGTGAGTGTGCACAGCAGTCTGATGGTCTGGGCCAGACACGGTTGTGCTAACACACTTCAGTACTACGTTGCACGCTAGTTTCATTAATCAGATGATTTTATCACAGAACATCAGGGTCAGAGGAATTTAACTAGGCAGGTCAGTTAAGAACAAATTCTGAAGAGAGGGTGAGAGAGGATTGGTGAGAGGAGGATAGGCATAGTTGAAAGAGTGGTTAAACTCACTGTCCAGATGGATGAGGGGATCCAAGGGTTTCTCGGCCTCGGTGGCTGTGGCTGGCGGACAGTTCTTGTACTTCTCAACTGGGGAGCCAGTGGGACATACAACATCCAGACAGTGACCACTTAGTCGATGTCCCCCCACTTATTACATACTATGACTGCTTTTACAACAAAGACTTGCTTTAATAGTGTATAAGCTCAGTCATTTAACATTCCTGGACACTGACAATACAGTGTATGGCAACAGAGGATGGAACCACCACTAGATCAGGCCTTATGGTGGAGGAGCGCAAGCTGTCAAAGTTGCTACTGTTGATACCCTCTAGTGGCTGAACAATGCATCACCACCACCACAACAATCCATGCAAAGTAGTAATATGCCCCAAGTTGCCCAAGGACACACAATGGGCACTGAATCTCACAAGGAAAATAACACTAGTCCCTTCAATAAATCAAGAGATGAGAAAATGGATGGTACAGTACCATTGTCGCCATACTCGAACCGAACTGCTAGACCCAGCAACCAGTCTACAGACTCCTGTCTCTCTTGGACAGTGAATGGGCAGTTCACATCTTGAAGATACTGCATAGGAAACAAAGAATCAAGTTCAGTAGAGAGAAAACTTGCCACAGTGTGCCATGAATGAGGTTCCTGAGACCATAACCCTGATAAAATCTTCTTCAAAATGGTTCACCTCCATCGGAGTCAGGGGTGTAACTAATTAAGTAGTTTTTTTTGTGGTATCTGTACTTATACTATTTATAAATTTTTGAAAACTTTCACTTCACTACATTGCTTAAGAACATTATGTACATTTTACTCCATATAATTTCCCTGACACCTAAAAGTACTCGTTACATTTTGAATGCTTAGCAGGAAAGGAAAATCTTTTTGCACAACGTAGCAACACCCACTTCCGCTCAACTTCCAACCTGATACATAGCTTCCTCTCCCGATCGCGTCCCATACTAGCCTCGAAGTCGTTTGTTTTGTTGAGGTAATCAGTATATTAATATCATATTCCTATCGCATTTCTTTTTATCATTCTTGTTGAAAATTGTGTTTAACCGTTCAGTTAGTGATTTTTGTAATTCGATTATTGTGTTCTGTGTCTGGTACTACTTGTGTACGTGCACAAGTTATTAGGCAGGAAAGACTAAACTGTGGACAGGTTCCTTTATCTTTCAATTTATGAAAGAGAAACAAACCAAACAAATCTGTCTGCAACTTACTAATAAATAAAAAAAAATTAAACAATTAAGTTATTTTTTCTGTCCTCTTGTCACTGTAAATCATTTTTAAAACTCTTTACAACATTTTGTGTTTGGAGTATAAGCAGTGGTGTTCACTATCAATAAATGGACTACAGGGTGTTAGACAATGTGGATGTCACAGCAAAAAAAGGAAAGATGCATTGCAGTAGTAGCTCATTGCGCCTTGGCCCATGCCTTCACAAGAAGGCCCTTGTGAGAAGTTTGTTTTTTACCTCAGTATATTAATGATAAAACGAACAACTTCCAAGGCTAGTATGGGCCGCGATCGGGAGAGGAAGCTATGTATCGGGTAGGAATTTGAGCGGAAGTAGGTGTTGCTACGTTGTGCAAAAGGTCTATTGCCTAATTCACACAAGAGAACATCCCTGGTCATCCCTACAGCCCATGATCTGGCAGACTCACTAATTACATGCTTCATTTGTAAACGATGTCTGAGTGTTGGAGCATGCCCCTGACTATCTGTAAATAAAATAACATTTATTTTTTATTATGCCGTCTGGTTCTCTTTATATACAAAATTATAATTTATTTATACTTTTAATACTTAAGTATATTTAAAAATACTTTATTTCCAAATACTTTTACTCAAGTGACTAACCTGTCTCTCCGCACATTTACTCGGTACCCCCTGTATATAGCTTCGTTATTGTTATTTTAATGTTATTTTTTTAACCTTGTTTCAGTAAGGAGACAATGTTATGAAACATGAATTTTTTTATTTATTTAACTAGGTAAGTTAGTTACTACATGAACTTGCCCAATAAGAAAGCAAAACGTGTTGCTACAGTGCACCCTACTGAACACAACACTGGTCATAATTGCTTCAATGTAATATGAACAAAGGTTGTTTTCAGATTTTTTTAACCTTTATTTTACTAGGCAAGACAGTTAAGAACAAATTCTTATTTTCAATGACGGCCTAGGAACAGTGGGTTAACTGCCTTGTTCAGGGGCAGAACACCTGCTCACCTGCTCAAAGGACTTGGGCCATTCCGAACTGGGGATATTTCTCAGGTTGCCCCGGTCTTCGATTTTGTAGTGTCTGATTTTCTGGTCCTCCAGCCACACAATGAAATTCCTGAAATCTGTCTCATCTGTACAAAGCAGACCATCAAGACAGTGACAACAACTAGAGGCACACATACTCTCTCTGCACAGCTAGTTGACCTGCACAACTGTGTCAGTGGTAATAATAGATTTACTGTGTTAAATTATAGGCTGTGTTGTGATAACTGGGGAGCCAGTGGGAATAATACATAACGTTAATGTGTTCATGTAATGGGACACCCACCACATTTATATTGTACCGGCAGAAATTCATATAAGACAATTGTCAAATTCCTAAGACTAGTCACTTATAATATACAAACATGAAATAGAGTATCCCTTTCAGATGCCACCACTAGCCTAGCTAACGTTAGCTGATTATCTCAAGTTAGTTGCGTTCTGTCTCCACTGCTATTAGTGAACTCGCTACGCTAGCTAGCCAACTAACGTAATCTGGCCTAACGCACAAAAAGTACAAAACCTGACCCACAGGTTAATAATGTTGCATGACAAACACAGCTAATATAAGCAAATCATGCATACATATTACGGACATGGCTGTATCGAAATATTTCAGACATAGAGTACCGTCATAGAGCGTATGGTAACATCTCGTTAGCTAGAAGCTAAAGCTACATATCGAGCAGGAACATGGGTGGCTCTCAAAGTGCGCGTCACTCCCAAGCAGATAGCTCGTTTATCGTGGTTTTGTTATAGCTACCTTTGCAGTCAAACCCAGAGGGGTTGTGATAATCCAACGCTGTCAGTTTTCTTCGAAACATTTTGTCAAGTAGTTCTTACTTTATAGGTTAGAAATGGTAGAACTTCTAGCAGAGACGCACCGAGTTCTTCTTCTTCGGGGCTTCTTGGCGGATCGCAACTATCATTTGCATCTACCGCCACCTACTGTTTAGGAGTGTGGTCATCCATGGCAATTTACACTTATATTCTTATTGTCAGACCAGTCTCCCTACTCAAATTTATAATTTCCCTATCTACCTCACTGCTTCCATCTCCCCCTCCCAAAATACCATCTAACCCCCATCTCCGCCCCACTCTCCATACTCCTTCAAACAATCTTTCTCTATGTGTATCGTATAACATGTTCCACTGTCTCCCCTACCAAACATGCATCACACATCCCATTTTCATGTTTTCCTATTAATTTCAATGTTGAATTCAGTCCTGTATGTCCAAACCTTAATCTTCCCAGTACCACTTAATCTCTTCTATTCCCAGCACACCCGTGATTCACTACTTGTGTTATATTCTTCCTAATACTATAGTAAAATCTACCCTTACTACTCACTTCCCACATCCTTTGCCATATATCTACCTTTTTTCCTAATCAATACCGACAGGCTTTCTTCTTTCCCTCCACTACACAGTTCAGACGCACAGAGTTTCTAAGCGAGATAATGAGTGTGACTTTCTTCTTCTTTGGGATTGGGTTGGCAGATCGCATCCACCTTAAGGTGCATACACTGCCACCTACTGAGCTGGAGTGTGAGGTCAGTCATGGCCTACCTACAGTAAATTCTCTTCATTAGTCCTGTTCCTCTAAGAAAGTGAAACAGAGTCCTAGACACTACTTCCCTCCCCCCACTACACCACCCAAACCCCATCCAGTCTCTCTAACCCTTTCACACAATCTCTCCCTATCTACATCATACAGTTCACAAAATATCAACTCTTGCTCCACCGTTTCCTCCACTAAACACTCATCACACAGACCTGTTTCATGTCTCCCTATCATCTACAACCTGGCATTCAAACCTGTGGCCCGAACCGTAGTCTACTCCACACAACTTCCTCTCTCTTACATACCATATTCCCAATCTCTTCCTTTACTGACCGGTGCATCTTCACACTACTCAACACTGTAGATTAATCAGAGCAGATCACCACTCCACCCATCTCAAACCTATATTTGCGGCAATCGACTACACACTTTCTGGCGTATTGCTGCCTTTCAAAGGTTGGAGTGGAATTCTCTGGAATTCTCATCTTCACATTGCCAAAACATAATCATCCCTCAATAACTTTTAGTGAAGACTGAGGGCCAGCCTTATGAACCAAACTACTCAGTAATCTTCTCCATATAATCTAACTCTCACACATTTAAACAAAACAAATATATATATATTTTGGGGGGGAGATTACTGATCAATTAATTTATTCTTATGTATTGTATATAGATTTTTTGTGCTGTGGTTTCCATTTCAAATAAGCCCTTGGGCTTCCAACCACACAGGCACACCATTTAAAAAAAGAAAAATGTTTTATCTGTATTGTTGTCTATCACTTGTTATCTTTGGTGCAAATAAATAAATAAAAGAGTGCCCCCCCAAAAAAATCCTTCAACACCCTGCAGCTCTTCTGCAGTAAAATCTGTCTCTCCCAAAAACGTCTCTGCTGCTGCCACTACATTCCATCTGTGATTTACATTCCATCTGTGCAGTACAGTTAATAACCATAGCAATGACTGCCAAGAGGCCAACCTTAAAGCACAAACTGTTGAAAGAGAGACATGTTACTAACCGCCTTTCCATCCACAGGTTTTATGAGAGTAAAGTCATATAGTGTAAAAAAAAAATCATGACAGCTGTGATGGAAACAGGAACTTTTGGTGAAAATTGTATAAATGCCGTCAGATAATTTGTGTCGACATTGTGGGAACGTTTTGTGTTGGTAAAATTAATTATGCGGGAATGGCAGTGGAAACGCCTTCATGTGCAAATATTTATATAATAACCATCATATCGAAGGACATTGAGTCATACAATGATAGTGTGTGGGCCTCCCACTACGACTCCGTAAACCACGCAGTTTATTAGGCTACAGATTAAATCATTTTAAATAAATAACTTCACAGGATGGTGAAAGTGCACAGTGATGAGATTGATACTGCATTCCAATAAATATCGAGGGTCTTATTCTGGTGACATGATGATCAATACTTGATTTCTATTTGACCCAAACAAATAATAATAATAATACAAATAAAAAAATGATTAAAAAAAATAAAATAATTGGGTCTATTTTGATCACAGATCATGAGAAAGTGAACATTTCAGCTATATTTCTCATTGATTTAGCCCTACAGATTTGATACACACGAAGACCGAGGTAAAGTTGGTTTTATATTCGGACATTCAACAGACATTCGCCATTTGTCACAAAATCATCAAACTAGATGGGAATAATTCTATAAATGTCTAGCATACATTTACAACCTTTGTTTTGAATACAAATTCCAGATTTGATAGAAATACATAAAATCTATAAGATGCCATTTAAAGCGATATAAATCAATAACTAATTCACGTTTGTCACAGAAACATCAAACTAGGTATGATTTATTCTATAAATGTCCAGAATACTTTTACAACCTTTGTTTAGAGTACAAATTCCAGTTGCCTTGATAGAAATACATAACCTCTATAATATGCCAATTAAAGCGGTATACATCAAGAACGTTTTCACTGATTATGACAGAATCTTTAAAATAGGTATGATTTATTTTTGCTCTGGCTCCTCTTCAAACCACATAGAGAGTGGTACTGGTGCCTCTTTCTCTTCACCAGACCACCCCCATAGCCCCCAAAAAACATTTACTTGGGGTTGCCTTTGGGCTGTTCGTCGTCTCGGGCCCCAACGACGTCGCTGTCCTCCTCTCTCCTGCTGGGGCTCCTTCTCCTCCATACCACGCTGCTTGGTCCTTGTTTGGTGGCTCATTCTGTCACGATCGGGTATAGAGAGAGACCAAGGCGCAGCGTAGTTGAAGTTCGTCATATTTATTTATAAGCAAACTTTGCCGAAAACAACAAATGAACACAACTGTAACATGCGTGTGCGTTAACAACGAAGGTAAACACTACAATGGGCCACAATACACTGTGGACACATACATCCTAAATAAAGGTCCCAAATTAGAGACAATGCTAAACAGCTGCCTCTAATTGGGGACCAACACAAAACACCATAGAGAACACTAGACAACCCCTGTCAGGCCCTGACCATAACACCCATAGAGAACACTAGACAACCCCTGTCAGGTCCTGACCATAACACCCATAGAGAACAATAGACAACCCCTGTCAGGCCCTGACCATAACACCCATAGAGAACACTAGACAACCCCTGTCAGGCCCTGACCATAACACCCATAGAGAACACTAGACTACCCCTGTCAGGCCCTGACCATAACACCCATAGAGAAAAGCTAGGCTTCCCTGTGGTCAGAGCCTGACAATAAATCAATTACTAATTCACGTTTGTCACAGAAACATCAAACTAGGTATGATTTATTCTATAAAATGTCCAGCATACCTTCACAACCTTTAGTTTGAGGACAAATTCCAGTTTTGATTTGATAGAGGGCATGTAGTCCATCTAGAGGGTGTGGTCAAAGTTCTAACGAGTCTGTTATACCCTATTAGAAGGTGCCTGGCATAAAAGTATGCATCTTCAATCATTAAATTAGATTACAGGAAAAAACTACGGGATGAACGGGTGTTACGTCCCCAGAATTCTGGGTTCGTTTTAGGGTCATTTTTGGTCTGGTATTGTTTGTTTTTTCCCTATCAGGCAAGATGGCTGTTTGTGACTGTCCCGGCAGCTGATTGGTGGTTCAACGGCTGATTGGGAATTGGAACTCCGCCCACTCGTCAGTGGCTACAGCTGGCTGCTCTCTTTTAAAAGCCCAGTTTTTGGACTAGCTGGGAAGTTTTTGTTTTTTGCTGCTGCTGGTTGGTTTGTACCCTGTGTGGGGATTATGAATAACAGTTACATTCAAATGTTTTGTTAGTCGTTAACTGTTTTTGTGTGTGTTAAAACTAAGTTGTGTTCCATGGTTTTAACTGGTAGCAACTTAGGTAACAAAATGTTTGTTTGTGGATCCTTGGGATCTTAATAATGTTGGGTTAATTATTATTTGTTCCCCTTCTTTTGTTCACAGGGAATTGGGGAGTAGATTTAGAGCTACCCCGGGGTATACATCACCCGTAGGTATACTTCCTTGTCTAGAAACACCAGCTAGACCTGGGCGGACCACCAACTGTAAGTTTGGTTAGGGCGCCTCGACTGTGTGCCAGTGTAGGGATTGTATATTCTATTTGGGGCCGGGTTAGTACAGATTAGGGGTGGGGGAATTTTGTTTATTTCTTTGCTTTGGTCCGTCCAGCCCTCCCCTTTTCCCCAGAAAGTTATTATTATTACCGTGACTAAATAAACCCTGTTTTGTACGGTATTTGGTGTTTGTGTCCTTTTATCGCACCACGACTCCGTACCTCCCTTGTTGGCATCGGTGGGCCCGAGCAGTGGGTTGTCAGGCTCCCCTCCCTTTGGGAGCTAGAACGTAACAAATGGGGGCTCGTCCGGGATCTTGGCGTCCCGCTGCTCGGACCACCCGGTGGTGTGGTGTTGGGGTGTGAGTAAGGCATAGTTGTGTTTTTGCCTAGTTGTTGTTGTTCTGTCCTGTAGTTTGTTAGTATTTGTAGTGTTCGTTGAGTACTGAATAGTTCAAGGTTGTAGTGCATGAGGTGTGAGCATGGCGGCTACTTCAGGTGTGGCAGGCTTTATTGCGGAGCCCTCATTGGGTTCATTAGTTAACCTGCGTAAGGTGGATTTGTTAGCGCTAGCGGAATACTACAACCTTACAGTTGATAGACAGGCTCGTAAAGCAAATTTAGTAATGGTGATCAAAAGCCATTTGTTGAGTCTGTCAAGGGCAGGAGTTATGGCTCTGGAAACAGAGGATGAGGACGAGGACGCCGTAGAGAATCCCTCGCCTGCACAGTCGAAGGGCGGTGTGGGAGAGGTGGAAGCTCCGGTGCCTCGAACTCTGCCAAAGTACAGTCCGTTGTCTCCTGTGTCCCCTGAGTCTGTAGAGGTCGCCCGGCTGAGGCTGAAAACGGCTCGTCTGGAAGCAGACCTAAAAGACAGGGAAGACAACAGGAGGTTTGAGATAGAAATTAGAAAAATAGAGGCAGACAAGGAAGTTCGAATTCACATTCGGCGAATGGAGCTTGAGGCTGGGGTGTCTTCTCACCCAGTTGGCAAGCCAGGCCATTTTGATGTGGGGAGGAACATTGCGGTGGTTCCCCCATTCCGTGAGTCTGAGGTAGACTCATATTTCTCTGCCTTTGAGCGGGTAGCTGCTGCCTTGCAGTGGCCAAAAGAGGTCTGGCCTCTACTCCTCCAATGTAAACTAACTGGGAAGGCCCAGGATGTTGTGGCCTCTCTCTCAATAGAGGACAGTTTACACTATGATGTGGTTAAAGCCACCGTGTTGCGTGCCTATGAGCTGGTGCCAGAGGCTTATAGACAACGATTTAGAAATTGCAACCACCCACTGTCTATAAGGTAATACTGTACATCTTTATAGCGTCCTGTCCAGGGGGTGAACTAGTATATCAAGCTGCCTCATGCTACAGCAACATAATTATGTGGGCTCACATGCAAATCTTGACTCGTGATTGGTGACGTTCCAGGTAGTTTTTTTGCATTTGTGCTGTGCATCTCTATACCATATGAATTGGTAACAACATTTCCCTAGACATTGTGAGATCTGATCATCTCAATATTACCCTCATGTCAGTCATGGCAATAGCATTCACTGTTGTCAGTGGCTTTACACATCTGTTGAATTGTACTGTATCATGCCTTTTTGTGGGTCAGGTAGGATAAAAGCAGTCTGTGTTGCCTAAAATGCTCATCTTTCTGCAACTCTGCAGATTAAGTATGTTCCCCAGTGTTGAGGCTCCCTGCTTTCTCACAAGCTTAGTTATTTTGACAGTATCAAAACTGACACCTACAAAAAGACAGTAAAACATCAAATAACAGACTGAGGCAGTATGGGGGGGGGGTTAGTTCAGACCTAGGTGACAAAATGTGACCGGTCCTCGCCGAGACATCAAAGCACTTCAAAGCTATGGAGATCTAGTGGAAAGAGCCCTATGAGATGACAGTCTTGCGTTTAGTGGAAGCACACGTGAAATGTAAAAAGGGTATTTATGGAGATTAAAAACGACACGTTTGGAAAGTAATGTTTGTTCTGTGACTGACGTTAGTTTCTTCAGCTGAGTGTGGGGTAGCCGTGAAGGATGTCTGCTGTCCTTCCTGTGGCCTTAATGTGGCTGTCATCTGTTGCAGGGAGACAATGATCGAGACGATCGTTTTTATGGTGCTATTTTGGCAGTCTTGATGCGCTTGCCCCTGTGAGAACCCTTCCGTCGTACACTGCTACAGAGGTGGCGAAAGAAGGACACTCGCGACGGAGTAAGGATTCCACCAACCACCACCAGAGCAAATATACAAACCCCCACCACCCCACAAATAAAGTTTTGTACATTTGTTTTATACCTCATTAAATACTTAATGCTGTATTGTTGTATGTGACTTTTTACAGAAAGCCAAAGAAAAGAGCATTAAAATAAGATCTTTGAGCCACAAGTCCTGTTAACTGTCAATGTGTATTGAATTAACACAGTGATGCAGTATGAGTATTCTGTGCACTAATAAGAGTTTTGTATTTCACCACATGGAATTGCATTGTCTTGCCAAATGTTTTACCAGTTCTTTTTTATAAGATGTGATATTTATAACAATAAAATGTGATTCAGGATATAAACAGACATTTTCTCAAGGGTCATTTCAGCAGAGAATCTGATAGGACTTCCTATTCTTATGAACAAAAAAAAAACCTTTCCCCTCCCAATGTATGTCATACATTTTCATTCCAACACATTCCACAAAAATAAATTAATAGTGTCTTCGACCAATATCCATGTCTAGTTTGTGACTGGTACTGCTTTTCAACTAGACCGTGTGTGTTGGGGGTTATAGGGCAGAGGTCAAGGAATCAGGCAGGCCAGGTCATCTGCCGACCTTGCCCAGGCGGTGGTCTGTCTTGGGGTCTGCGATGATTGCCTGGACGGCAACGATGGCCTCGTTGATCCGGGTCTGCAGGTCTCGCAGCTCCTCGATGTGGAGCAGACGCAGGATCTGAGCCGCCTCGTTCAGGGTGGCGTCTGCAGAGGAAGAAGTAGCACACCGTTAAGCGGCCGTGTTCCAGAACATGAGATTATGCTCAGTCAGTGATCAGCAACTGAGGTCACCGTTGAATTCTTGTATGAATGAAGGACGCATGCAATCGAGCTTGGTCCTAAATGCTGGTTTAAAAAAAGTCATTTGCATCTTTGTAGTGATCCATACATTTACAAAAAATCTCTCGGCAAGTAAGTACAACCCCTGCACTGACAGCCTGATATTATGTTGACATGACAGGCCACTTTAAACAAAGTGGTTCACAGGGAAATTATACTAGTTTCCACAATGACATGTTCCATGTCGTTTCCTTTGCCCGGATGCATCTCCATCAGATCTTGACTATGTGATGGCCCTAGTCACCCAAGCAATCCTACCAAGTATTACATAAACAAAAGTCAAGATAAATTCATTCATATCAATAGGACAGAATGGGGTTGCCATGGCTGGGCTGTTAGCTTCTGCAAACCATTGCTTTAGGACAATAATTAGAGATCACAACCATTGCTTTAGGACAATAATTAGAGATCACGTAAATCTGGTGATCTGAAATCTATTTTGTATAAACCAGTAGATCGATTGCACTGCTAACTTTACAGCTAGCTTTTTCGATGCCGTTTTGATTTGAACGTGCGTTCCTTGGGGAGGACCACATTAAAAGAGGACCACAATGGAAATACGTTTTTTTTCTTCACTTAAATGCATTGTATTTGTTGTCGTATTGTGTGAAGATCAATCAATCAATGTGTGGAGCCCATTAAGATGATAATGAGGAAATAGACAGCATAAGCATTTGCAATTACAGAAGCTCTTTAAAATTTAATTTAGGGACTATAGTCCCTTTATGAAGATATTAAGGATAATACACTGCCGTTTGAAATGTGCTCTGTGTGCATTACTTCAAATACTTGACTGTGAGCACCCACCTCCAGTATCAAATCCAAGGATGTGCTTGTCCAAGGTCACAGGGAGACCCTTGAGGCGGCAAAAACAGGAAGAGATACATCAAAACAATTAGGGAACACAGGAAGTGCCAATATACAGCCGTCCTCTTAAAATAGAGTAGCCACGGAGACGACTTCCAGACAACTGCACACTGGCCTTACCCATCACACTGAGGCTCTATGTGTCAAGAGTCTCAGAGTAGGAGCCCCACCCATCCATCCAATTTTATTAATTGTGATCTAAAAAGGCTAAACTGATCCTAAATCAGTACTCGGATGTTTCATACAATAACGTGTGCTGAGAGTTCAGAGTGCACTCGAGTGAGCTTGCCTTGTGCAAATTGTCCCAAAAATACAAAACCTGTTCTGTTCCCAGTTCTGAAGTATTGTGGGCACTCTTTCAGATCACGTTTTAAAACCTTTGGCATTTTGATGAGGCCTAAATGTGTAGGCGGGTGGGTGGATCTGCCTAAGTAGCTCACCTCTTTAGACTGGCTGGCCTTGGCTATGGCTTCTGGGGTCAGCCTCTCTTGGATGAGGATCCTTATAGCCTGTTAGAAAAGTGGAATAACCACACCATTACTATTCGTCATTAACATGGTCATAAGAAATTAGTAAAACCCTTTTCACAGTATAGTGCCAATCTGAACCGTACTGGCTCTGATATTTTCATTCTACATTGCCCAGTCCAGCAAGGTTCCAGTAACTATGGTGGGTGCGTAACCAGGGCAATCACGCTACTGCTTCGCACGGCTCAGTAGTGTGACAAGGGCATTAGTACGTCCCACTTCATAGACATGGTGCTTGGTTGCTGCTGGTGCTCACCTTCAACATGACCAGGTAGTCGTCGTGACGCTGGATCTTCAGCATGTTAGCCAGGCCCATCACGCCAGCCTTAAAGTCTGGGTTGTTGCCTTGAGGAGCAAGAAAGGGAGCACACCAAGTCACCTTAGACCCCTATACACATCTCCCCCTACCACTCCAGTATCCCTGCATATTGTAAATATGGTATTGGTACTGTCCCTGTATATACAGTAGCTTGCTTAGTTTCTTGTAGTCCTTGTGTGTTTTTCGTTCTACTTTTCTTTATAGTACTACAGACATTGATTACTGCATTGTTGGGGAAGAGCTTGCAAGAAAGGCATTTCACTGTACTTGTGCAAGTGACAAAACTTGAAACACTTATTTTCAATACAGCATGGAGCCTGTTACATTCATAAAGTCAGCTAGTCACAACTGTCCCTGTTGGTTTGATTCTCATCTTGTTTCACATTGTAATTAATGGGAATAAACCATCTTCAAGGGAAGTCGAGCCTAAGTAGACCAGGTAGGTAATAATGAGCATAAAGCAAAACAAAAAAAGCTCCTACGTTAGTAGAGTAGCCTGAGGTATCCAGCGGTCCTAGTCATCACTGTCAGCCTCTACATTCCCATAGCAGTCCTAGGTTGCTGTGAGTGTGCACAGCAGTCTGATGGTCTGGGCCAGACACGGTTGTGCTAACACACTTCAGTACTACGTTGCACGCTAGTTTCATTAATCAGATGATTTTATCACAGAACATCAGGGTCAGAGGAATTTAACTAGGCAGGTCAGTTAAGAACAAATTCTGAAGAGAGGGTGAGAGAGGATTGGTGAGAGGAGGATAGGCATAGTTGAAAGAGTGGTTAAACTCACTGTCCAGATGGATGAGGGGATCCAAGGGTTTCTCGGCCTCGGTGGCTGTGGCTGGCGGACAGTTCTTGTACTTCTCAACTGGGGAGCCAGTGGGACATACAACATCCAGACAGTGACCACTTAGTCGATGTCCCCCCACTTATTACATACTATGACTGCTTTTACAACAAAGACTTGCTTTAATAGTGTATAAGCTCAGTCATTTAACATTCCTGGACACTGACAATACAGTGTATGGCAACAGAGGATGGAACCACCACTAGATCAGGCCTTATGGTGGAGGAGCGCAAGCTGTCAAAGTTGCTACTGTTGATACCCTCTAGTGGCTGAACAATGCATCACCACCACCACAACAATCCATGCAAAGTAGTAATATGCCCCAAGTTGCCCAAGGACACACAATGGGCACTGAATCTCACAAGGAAAATAACACTAGTCCCTTCAATAAATCAAGAGATGAGAAAATGGATGGTACAGTACCATTGTCGCCATACTCGAACCGAACTGCTAGACCCAGCAACCAGTCTACAGACTCCTGTCTCTCTTGGACAGTGAATGGGCAGTTCACATCTTGAAGATACTGCATAGGAAACAAAGAATCAAGTTCAGTAGAGAGAAAACTTGCCACAGTGTGCCATGAATGAGGTTCCTGAGACCATAACCCTGATAAAATCTTCTTCAAAATGGTTCACCTCCATCGGAGTCAGGGGTGTAACTAATTAAGTAGTTTTTTTTGTGGTATCTGTACTTATACTATTTATAAATTTTTGAAAACTTTCACTTCACTACATTGCTTAAGAACATTATGTACATTTTACTCCATATAATTTCCCTGACACCTAAAAGTACTCGTTACATTTTGAATGCTTAGCAGGAAAGGAAAATCTTTTTGCACAACGTAGCAACACCCACTTCCGCTCAACTTCCAACCTGATACATAGCTTCCTCTCCCGATCGCGTCCCATACTAGCCTCGAAGTCGTTTGTTTTGTTGAGGTAATCAGTATATTAATATCATATTCCTATCGCATTTCTTTTTATCATTCTTGTTGAAAATTGTGTTTAACCGTTCAGTTAGTGATTTTTGTAATTCGATTATTGTGTTCTGTGTCTGGTACTACTTGTGTACGTGCACAAGTTATTAGGCAGGAAAGACTAAACTGTGGACAGGTTCCTTTATCTTTCAATTTATGAAAGAGAAACAAACCAAACAAATCTGTCTGCAACTTACTAATAAATAAAAAAAAATTAAACAATTAAGTTATTTTTTCTGTCCTCTTGTCACTGTAAATCATTTTTAAAACTCTTTACAACATTTTGTGTTTGGAGTATAAGCAGTGGTGTTCACTATCAATAAATGGACTACAGGGTGTTAGACAATGTGGATGTCACAGCAAAAAAAGGAAAGATGCATTGCAGTAGTAGCTCATTGCGCCTTGGCCCATGCCTTCACAAGAAGGCCCTTGTGAGAAGTTTGTTTTTTACCTCAGTATATTAATGATAAAACGAACAACTTCCAAGGCTAGTATGGGCCGCGATCGGGAGAGGAAGCTATGTATCGGGTAGGAATTTGAGCGGAAGTAGGTGTTGCTACGTTGTGCAAAAGGTCTATTGCCTAATTCACACAAGAGAACATCCCTGGTCATCCCTACAGCCCATGATCTGGCAGACTCACTAATTACATGCTTCATTTGTAAACGATGTCTGAGTGTTGGAGCATGCCCCTGACTATCTGTAAATAAAATAACATTTATTTTTTATTATGCCGTCTGGTTCTCTTTATATACAAAATTATAATTTATTTATACTTTTAATACTTAAGTATATTTAAAAATACTTTATTTCCAAATACTTTTACTCAAGTGACTAACCTGTCTCTCCGCACATTTACTCGGTACCCCCTGTATATAGCTTCGTTATTGTTATTTTAATGTTATTTTTTTAACCTTGTTTCAGTAAGGAGACAATGTTATGAAACATGAATTTTTTTATTTATTTAACTAGGTAAGTTAGTTACTACATGAACTTGCCCAATAAGAAAGCAAAACGTGTTGCTACAGTGCACCCTACTGAACACAACACTGGTCATAATTGCTTCAATGTAATATGAACAAAGGTTGTTTTCAGATTTTTTTAACCTTTATTTTACTAGGCAAGACAGTTAAGAACAAATTCTTATTTTCAATGACGGCCTAGGAACAGTGGGTTAACTGCCTTGTTCAGGGGCAGAACACCTGCTCACCTGCTCAAAGGACTTGGGCCATTCCGAACTGGGGATATTTCTCAGGTTGCCCCGGTCTTCGATTTTGTAGTGTCTGATTTTCTGGTCCTCCAGCCACACAATGAAATTCCTGAAATCTGTCTCATCTGTACAAAGCAGACCATCAAGACAGTGACAACAACTAGAGGCACACATACTCTCTCTGCACAGCTAGTTGACCTGCACAACTGTGTCAGTGGTAATAATAGATTTACTGTGTTAAATTATAGGCTGTGTTGTGATAACTGGGGAGCCAGTGGGAATAATACATAACGTTAATGTGTTCATGTAATGGGACACCCACCACATTTATATTGTACCGGCAGAAATTCATATAAGACAATTGTCAAATTCCTAAGACTAGTCACTTATAATATACAAACATGAAATAGAGTATCCCTTTCAGATGCCACCACTAGCCTAGCTAACGTTAGCTGATTATCTCAAGTTAGTTGCGTTCTGTCTCCACTGCTATTAGTGAACTCGCTACGCTAGCTAGCCAACTAACGTAATCTGGCCTAACGCACAAAAAGTACAAAACCTGACCCACAGGTTAATAATGTTGCATGACAAACACAGCTAATATAAGCAAATCATGCATACATATTACGGACATGGCTGTATCGAAATATTTCAGACATAGAGTACCGTCATAGAGCGTATGGTAACATCTCGTTAGCTAGAAGCTAAAGCTACATATCGAGCAGGAACATGGGTGGCTCTCAAAGTGCGCGTCACTCCCAAGCAGATAGCTCGTTTATCGTGGTTTTGTTATAGCTACCTTTGCAGTCAAACCCAGAGGGGTTGTGATAATCCAACGCTGTCAGTTTTCTTCGAAACATTTTGTCAAGTAGTTCTTACTTTATAGGTTAGAAATGGTAGAACTTCTAGCAGAGACGCACCGAGTTCTTCTTCTTCGGGGCTTCTTGGCGGATCGCAACTATCATTTGCATCTACCGCCACCTACTGTTTAGGAGTGTGGTCATCCATGGCAATTTACACTTATATTCTTATTGTCAGACCAGTCTCCCTACTCAAATTTATAATTTCCCTATCTACCTCACTGCTTCCATCTCCCCCTCCCAAAATACCATCTAACCCCCATCTCCGCCCCACTCTCCATACTCCTTCAAACAATCTTTCTCTATGTGTATCGTATAACATGTTCCACTGTCTCCCCTACCAAACATGCATCACACATCCCATTTTCATGTTTTCCTATTAATTTCAATGTTGAATTCAGTCCTGTATGTCCAAACCTTAATCTTCCCAGTACCACTTAATCTCTTCTATTCCCAGCACACCCGTGATTCACTACTTGTGTTATATTCTTCCTAATACTATAGTAAAATCTACCCTTACTACTCACTTCCCACATCCTTTGCCATATATCTACCTTTTTTCCTAATCAATACCGACAGGCTTTCTTCTTTCCCTCCACTACACAGTTCAGACGCACAGAGTTTCTAAGCGAGATAATGAGTGTGACTTTCTTCTTCTTTGGGATTGGGTTGGCAGATCGCATCCACCTTAAGGTGCATACACTGCCACCTACTGAGCTGGAGTGTGAGGTCAGTCATGGCCTACCTACAGTAAATTCTCTTCATTAGTCCTGTTCCTCTAAGAAAGTGAAACAGAGTCCTAGACACTACTTCCCTCCCCCCACTACACCACCCAAACCCCATCCAGTCTCTCTAACCCTTTCACACAATCTCTCCCTATCTACATCATACAGTTCACAAAATATCAACTCTTGCTCCACCGTTTCCTCCACTAAACACTCATCACACAGACCTGTTTCATGTCTCCCTATCATCTACAACCTGGCATTCAAACCTGTGGCCCGAACCGTAGTCTACTCCACACAACTTCCTCTCTCTTACATACCATATTCCCAATCTCTTCCTTTACTGACCGGTGCATCTTCACACTACTCAACACTGTAGATTAATCAGAGCAGATCACCACTCCACCCATCTCAAACCTATATTTGCGGCAATCGACTACACACTTTCTGGCGTATTGCTGCCTTTCAAAGGTTGGAGTGGAATTCTCTGGAATTCTCATCTTCACATTGCCAAAACATAATCATCCCTCAATAACTTTTAGTGAAGACTGAGGGCCAGCCTTATGAACCAAACTACTCAGTAATCTTCTCCATATAATCTAACTCTCACACATTTAAACAAAACAAATATATATATATTTTGGGGGGGAGATTACTGATCAATTAATTTATTCTTATGTATTGTATATAGATTTTTTGTGCTGTGGTTTCCATTTCAAATAAGCCCTTGGGCTTCCAACCACACAGGCACACCATTTAAAAAAAGAAAAATGTTTTATCTGTATTGTTGTCTATCACTTGTTATCTTTGGTGCAAATAAATAAATAAAAGAGTGCCCCCCCAAAAAAATCCTTCAACACCCTGCAGCTCTTCTGCAGTAAAATCTGTCTCTCCCAAAAACGTCTCTGCTGCTGCCACTACATTCCATCTGTGATTTACATTCCATCTGTGCAGTACAGTTAATAACCATAGCAATGACTGCCAAGAGGCCAACCTTAAAGCACAAACTGTTGAAAGAGAGACATGTTACTAACCGCCTTTCCATCCACAGGTTTTATGAGAGTAAAGTCATATAGTGTAAAAAAAAAATCATGACAGCTGTGATGGAAACAGGAACTTTTGGTGAAAATTGTATAAATGCCGTCAGATAATTTGTGTCGACATTGTGGGAACGTTTTGTGTTGGTAAAATTAATTATGCGGGAATGGCAGTGGAAACGCCTTCATGTGCAAATATTTATATAATAACCATCATATCGAAGGACATTGAGTCATACAATGATAGTGTGTGGGCCTCCCACTACGACTCCGTAAACCACGCAGTTTATTAGGCTACAGATTAAATCATTTTAAATAAATAACTTCACAGGATGGTGAAAGTGCACAGTGATGAGATTGATACTGCATTCCAATAAATATCGAGGGTCTTATTCTGGTGACATGATGATCAATACTTGATTTCTATTTGACCCAAACAAATAATAATAATAATACAAATAAAAAAATGATTAAAAAAAATAAAATAATTGGGTCTATTTTGATCACAGATCATGAGAAAGTGAACATTTCAGCTATATTTCTCATTGATTTAGCCCTACAGATTTGATACACACGAAGACCGAGGTAAAGTTGGTTTTATATTCGGACATTCAACAGACATTCGCCATTTGTCACAAAATCATCAAACTAGATGGGAATAATTCTATAAATGTCTAGCATACATTTACAACCTTTGTTTTGAATACAAATTCCAGATTTGATAGAAATACATAAAATCTATAAGATGCCATTTAAAGCGATATAAATCAATAACTAATTCACGTTTGTCACAGAAACATCAAACTAGGTATGATTTATTCTATAAATGTCCAGAATACTTTTACAACCTTTGTTTAGAGTACAAATTCCAGTTGCCTTGATAGAAATACATAACCTCTATAATATGCCAATTAAAGCGGTATACATCAAGAACGTTTTCACTGATTATGACAGAATCTTTAAAATAGGTATGATTTATTTTTGCTCTGGCTCCTCTTCAAACCACATAGAGAGTGGTACTGGTGCCTCTTTCTCTTCACCAGACCACCCCCATAGCCCCCAAAAAACATTTACTTGGGGTTGCCTTTGGGCTGTTCGTCGTCTCGGGCCCCAACGACGTCGCTGTCCTCCTCTCTCCTGCTGGGGCTCCTTCTCCTCCATACCACGCTGCTTGGTCCTTGTTTGGTGGCTCATTCTGTCACGATCGGGTATAGAGAGAGACCAAGGCGCAGCGTAGTTGAAGTTCGTCATATTTATTTATAAGCAAACTTTGCCGAAAACAACAAATGAACACAACTGTAACATGCGTGTGCGTTAACAACGAAGGTAAACACTACAATGGGCCACAATACACTGTGGACACATACATCCTAAATAAAGGTCCCAAATTAGAGACAATGCTAAACAGCTGCCTCTAATTGGGGACCAACACAAAACACCATAGAGAACACTAGACAACCCCTGTCAGGCCCTGACCATAACACCCATAGAGAACACTAGACAACCCCTGTCAGGTCCTGACCATAACACCCATAGAGAACAATAGACAACCCCTGTCAGGCCCTGACCATAACACCCATAGAGAACACTAGACAACCCCTGTCAGGCCCTGACCATAACACCCATAGAGAACACTAGACTACCCCTGTCAGGCCCTGACCATAACACCCATAGAGAAAAGCTAGGCTTCCCTGTGGTCAGAGCCTGACAATAAATCAATTACTAATTCACGTTTGTCACAGAAACATCAAACTAGGTATGATTTATTCTATAAAATGTCCAGCATACCTTCACAACCTTTAGTTTGAGGACAAATTCCAGTTTTGATTTGATAGAGGGCATGTAGTCCATCTAGAGGGTGTGGTCAAAGTTCTAACGAGTCTGTTATACCCTATTAGAAGGTGCCTGGCATAAAAGTATGCATCTTCAATCATTAAATTAGATTACAGGAAAAAACTACGGGATGAACGGGTGTTACGTCCCCAGAATTCTGGGTTCGTTTTAGGGTCATTTTTGGTCTGGTATTGTTTGTTTTTTCCCTATCAGGCAAGATGGCTGTTTGTGACTGTCCCGGCAGCTGATTGGTGGTTCAACGGCTGATTGGGAATTGGAACTCCGCCCACTCGTCAGTGGCTACAGCTGGCTGCTCTCTTTTAAAAGCCCAGTTTTTGGACTAGCTGGGAAGTTTTTGTTTTTTGCTGCTGCTGGTTGGTTTGTACCCTGTGTGGGGATTATGAATAACAGTTACATTCAAATGTTTTGTTAGTCGTTAACTGTTTTTGTGTGTGTTAAAACTAAGTTGTGTTCCATGGTTTTAACTGGTAGCAACTTAGGTAACAAAATGTTTGTTTGTGGATCCTTGGGATCTTAATAATGTTGGGTTAATTATTATTTGTTCCCCTTCTTTTGTTCACAGGGAATTGGGGAGTAGATTTAGAGCTACCCCGGGGTATACATCACCCGTAGGTATACTTCCTTGTCTAGAAACACCAGCTAGACCTGGGCGGACCACCAACTGTAAGTTTGGTTAGGGCGCCTCGACTGTGTGCCAGTGTAGGGATTGTATATTCTATTTGGGGCCGGGTTAGTACAGATTAGGGGTGGGGGAATTTTGTTTATTTCTTTGCTTTGGTCCGTCCAGCCCTCCCCTTTTCCCCAGAAAGTTATTATTATTACCGTGACTAAATAAACCCTGTTTTGTACGGTATTTGGTGTTTGTGTCCTTTTATCGCACCACGACTCCGTACCTCCCTTGTTGGCATCGGTGGGCCCGAGCAGTGGGTTGTCAGGCTCCCCTCCCTTTGGGAGCTAGAACGTAACAAATGGGGGCTCGTCCGGGATCTTGGCGTCCCGCTGCTCGGACCACCCGGTGGTGTGGTGTTGGGGTGTGAGTAAGGCATAGTTGTGTTTTTGCCTAGTTGTTGTTGTTCTGTCCTGTAGTTTGTTAGTATTTGTAGTGTTCGTTGAGTACTGAATAGTTCAAGGTTGTAGTGCATGAGGTGTGAGCATGGCGGCTACTTCAGGTGTGGCAGGCTTTATTGCGGAGCCCTCATTGGGTTCATTAGTTAACCTGCGTAAGGTGGATTTGTTAGCGCTAGCGGAATACTACAACCTTACAGTTGATAGACAGGCTCGTAAAGCAAATTTAGTAATGGTGATCAAAAGCCATTTGTTGAGTCTGTCAAGGGCAGGAGTTATGGCTCTGGAAACAGAGGATGAGGACGAGGACGCCGTAGAGAATCCCTCGCCTGCACAGTCGAAGGGCGGTGTGGGAGAGGTGGAAGCTCCGGTGCCTCGAACTCTGCCAAAGTACAGTCCGTTGTCTCCTGTGTCCCCTGAGTCTGTAGAGGTCGCCCGGCTGAGGCTGAAAACGGCTCGTCTGGAAGCAGACCTAAAAGACAGGGAAGACAACAGGAGGTTTGAGATAGAAATTAGAAAAATAGAGGCAGACAAGGAAGTTCGAATTCACATTCGGCGAATGGAGCTTGAGGCTGGGGTGTCTTCTCACCCAGTTGGCAAGCCAGGCCATTTTGATGTGGGGAGGAACATTGCGGTGGTTCCCCCATTCCGTGAGTCTGAGGTAGACTCATATTTCTCTGCCTTTGAGCGGGTAGCTGCTGCCTTGCAGTGGCCAAAAGAGGTCTGGCCTCTACTCCTCCAATGTAAACTAACTGGGAAGGCCCAGGATGTTGTGGCCTCTCTCTCAATAGAGGACAGTTTACACTATGATGTGGTTAAAGCCACCGTGTTGCGTGCCTATGAGCTGGTGCCAGAGGCTTATAGACAACGATTTAGAAATTGCAACCACCCACTGTCTATAAGGTAATACTGTACATCTTTATAGCGTCCTGTCCAGGGGGTGAACTAGTATATCAAGCTGCCTCATGCTACAGCAACATAATTATGTGGGCTCACATGCAAATCTTGACTCGTGATTGGTGACGTTCCAGGTAGTTTTTTTGCATTTGTGCTGTGCATCTCTATACCATATGAATTGGTAACAACATTTCCCTAGACATTGTGAGATCTGATCATCTCAATATTACCCTCATGTCAGTCATGGCAATAGCATTCACTGTTGTCAGTGGCTTTACACATCTGTTGAATTGTACTGTATCATGCCTTTTTGTGGGTCAGGTAGGATAAAAGCAGTCTGTGTTGCCTAAAATGCTCATCTTTCTGCAACTCTGCAGATTAAGTATGTTCCCCAGTGTTGAGGCTCCCTGCTTTCTCACAAGCTTAGTTATTTTGACAGTATCAAAACTGACACCTACAAAAAGACAGTAAAACATCAAATAACAGACTGAGGCAGTATGGGGGGGGGGTTAGTTCAGACCTAGGTGACAAAATGTGACCGGTCCTCGCCGAGACATCAAAGCACTTCAAAGCTATGGAGATCTAGTGGAAAGAGCCCTATGAGATGACAGTCTTGCGTTTAGTGGAAGCACACGTGAAATGTAAAAAGGGTATTTATGGAGATTAAAAACGACACGTTTGGAAAGTAATGTTTGTTCTGTGACTGACGTTAGTTTCTTCAGCTGAGTGTGGGGTAGCCGTGAAGGATGTCTGCTGTCCTTCCTGTGGCCTTAATGTGGCTGTCATCTGTTGCAGGGAGACAATGATCGAGACGATCGTTTTTATGGTGCTATTTTGGCAGTCTTGATGCGCTTGCCCCTGTGAGAACCCTTCCGTCGTACACTGCTACAGAGGTGGCGAAAGAAGGACACTCGCGACGGAGTAAGGATTCCACCAACCACCACCAGAGCAAATATACAAACCCCCACCACCCCACAAATAAAGTTTTGTACATTTGTTTTATACCTCATTAAATACTTAATGCTGTATTGTTGTATGTGACTTTTTACAGAAAGCCAAAGAAAAGAGCATTAAAATAAGATCTTTGAGCCACAAGTCCTGTTAACTGTCAATGTGTATTGAATTAACACAGTGATGCAGTATGAGTATTCTGTGCACTAATAAGAGTTTTGTATTTCACCACATGGAATTGCATTGTCTTGCCAAATGTTTTACCAGTTCTTTTTTATAAGATGTGATATTTATAACAATAAAATGTGATTCAGGATATAAACAGACATTTTCTCAAGGGTCATTTCAGCAGAGAATCTGATAGGACTTCCTATTCTTATGAACAAAAAAAAAACCTTTCCCCTCCCAATGTATGTCATACATTTTCATTCCAACACATTCCACAAAAATAAATTAATAGTGTCTTCGACCAATATCCATGTCTAGTTTGTGACTGGTACTGCTTTTCAACTAGACCGTGTGTGTTGGGGGTTATAGGGCAGAGGTCAAGGAATCAGGCAGGCCAGGTCATCTGCCGACCTTGCCCAGGCGGTGGTCTGTCTTGGGGTCTGCGATGATTGCCTGGACGGCAACGATGGCCTCGTTGATCCGGGTCTGCAGGTCTCGCAGCTCCTCGATGTGGAGCAGACGCAGGATCTGAGCCGCCTCGTTCAGGGTGGCGTCTGCAGAGGAAGAAGTAGCACACCGTTAAGCGGCCGTGTTCCAGAACATGAGATTATGCTCAGTCAGTGATCAGCAACTGAGGTCACCGTTGAATTCTTGTATGAATGAAGGACGCATGCAATCGAGCTTGGTCCTAAATGCTGGTTTAAAAAAAGTCATTTGCATCTTTGTAGTGATCCATACATTTACAAAAAATCTCTCGGCAAGTAAGTACAACCCCTGCACTGACAGCCTGATATTATGTTGACATGACAGGCCACTTTAAACAAAGTGGTTCACAGGGAAATTATACTAGTTTCCACAATGACATGTTCCATGTCGTTTCCTTTGCCCGGATGCATCTCCATCAGATCTTGACTATGTGATGGCCCTAGTCACCCAAGCAATCCTACCAAGTATTACATAAACAAAAGTCAAGATAAATTCATTCATATCAATAGGACAGAATGGGGTTGCCATGGCTGGGCTGTTAGCTTCTGCAAACCATTGCTTTAGGACAATAATTAGAGATCACAACCATTGCTTTAGGACAATAATTAGAGATCACGTAAATCTGGTGATCTGAAATCTATTTTGTATAAACCAGTAGATCGATTGCACTGCTAACTTTACAGCTAGCTTTTTCGATGCCGTTTTGATTTGAACGTGCGTTCCTTGGGGAGGACCACATTAAAAGAGGACCACAATGGAAATACGTTTTTTTTCTTCACTTAAATGCATTGTATTTGTTGTCGTATTGTGTGAAGATCAATCAATCAATGTGTGGAGCCCATTAAGATGATAATGAGGAAATAGACAGCATAAGCATTTGCAATTACAGAAGCTCTTTAAAATTTAATTTAGGGACTATAGTCCCTTTATGAAGATATTAAGGATAATACACTGCCGTTTGAAATGTGCTCTGTGTGCATTACTTCAAATACTTGACTGTGAGCACCCACCTCCAGTATCAAATCCAAGGATGTGCTTGTCCAAGGTCACAGGGAGACCCTTGAGGCGGCAAAAACAGGAAGAGATACATCAAAACAATTAGGGAACACAGGAAGTGCCAATATACAGCCGTCCTCTTAAAATAGAGTAGCCACGGAGACGACTTCCAGACAACTGCACACTGGCCTTACCCATCACACTGAGGCTCTATGTGTCAAGAGTCTCAGAGTAGGAGCCCCACCCATCCATCCAATTTTATTAATTGTGATCTAAAAAGGCTAAACTGATCCTAAATCAGTACTCGGATGTTTCATACAATAACGTGTGCTGAGAGTTCAGAGTGCACTCGAGTGAGCTTGCCTTGTGCAAATTGTCCCAAAAATACAAAACCTGTTCTGTTCCCAGTTCTGAAGTATTGTGGGCACTCTTTCAGATCACGTTTTAAAACCTTTGGCATTTTGATGAGGCCTAAATGTGTAGGCGGGTGGGTGGATCTGCCTAAGTAGCTCACCTCTTTAGACTGGCTGGCCTTGGCTATGGCTTCTGGGGTCAGCCTCTCTTGGATGAGGATCCTTATAGCCTGTTAGAAAAGTGGAATAACCACACCATTACTATTCGTCATTAACATGGTCATAAGAAATTAGTAAAACCCTTTTCACAGTATAGTGCCAATCTGAACCGTACTGGCTCTGATATTTTCATTCTACATTGCCCAGTCCAGCAAGGTTCCAGTAACTATGGTGGGTGCGTAACCAGGGCAATCACGCTACTGCTTCGCACGGCTCAGTAGTGTGACAAGGGCATTAGTACGTCCCACTTCATAGACATGGTGCTTGGTTGCTGCTGGTGCTCACCTTCAACATGACCAGGTAGTCGTCGTGACGCTGGATCTTCAGCATGTTAGCCAGGCCCATCACGCCAGCCTTAAAGTCTGGGTTGTTGCCTTGAGGAGCAAGAAAGGGAGCACACCAAGTCACCTTAGACCCCTATACACATCTCCCCCTACCACTCCAGTATCCCTGCATATTGTAAATATGGTATTGGTACTGTCCCTGTATATACAGTAGCTTGCTTAGTTTCTTGTAGTCCTTGTGTGTTTTTCGTTCTACTTTTCTTTATAGTACTACAGACATTGATTACTGCATTGTTGGGGAAGAGCTTGCAAGAAAGGCATTTCACTGTACTTGTGCAAGTGACAAAACTTGAAACACTTATTTTCAATACAGCATGGAGCCTGTTACATTCATAAAGTCAGCTAGTCACAACTGTCCCTGTTGGTTTGATTCTCATCTTGTTTCACATTGTAATTAATGGGAATAAACCATCTTCAAGGGAAGTCGAGCCTAAGTAGACCAGGTAGGTAATAATGAGCATAAAGCAAAACAAAAAAAGCTCCTACGTTAGTAGAGTAGCCTGAGGTATCCAGCGGTCCTAGTCATCACTGTCAGCCTCTACATTCCCATAGCAGTCCTAGGTTGCTGTGAGTGTGCACAGCAGTCTGATGGTCTGGGCCAGACACGGTTGTGCTAACACACTTCAGTACTACGTTGCACGCTAGTTTCATTAATCAGATGATTTTATCACAGAACATCAGGGTCAGAGGAATTTAACTAGGCAGGTCAGTTAAGAACAAATTCTGAAGAGAGGGTGAGAGAGGATTGGTGAGAGGAGGATAGGCATAGTTGAAAGAGTGGTTAAACTCACTGTCCAGATGGATGAGGGGATCCAAGGGTTTCTCGGCCTCGGTGGCTGTGGCTGGCGGACAGTTCTTGTACTTCTCAACTGGGGAGCCAGTGGGACATACAACATCCAGACAGTGACCACTTAGTCGATGTCCCCCCACTTATTACATACTATGACTGCTTTTACAACAAAGACTTGCTTTAATAGTGTATAAGCTCAGTCATTTAACATTCCTGGACACTGACAATACAGTGTATGGCAACAGAGGATGGAACCACCACTAGATCAGGCCTTATGGTGGAGGAGCGCAAGCTGTCAAAGTTGCTACTGTTGATACCCTCTAGTGGCTGAACAATGCATCACCACCACCACAACAATCCATGCAAAGTAGTAATATGCCCCAAGTTGCCCAAGGACACACAATGGGCACTGAATCTCACAAGGAAAATAACACTAGTCCCTTCAATAAATCAAGAGATGAGAAAATGGATGGTACAGTACCATTGTCGCCATACTCGAACCGAACTGCTAGACCCAGCAACCAGTCTACAGACTCCTGTCTCTCTTGGACAGTGAATGGGCAGTTCACATCTTGAAGATACTGCATAGGAAACAAAGAATCAAGTTCAGTAGAGAGAAAACTTGCCACAGTGTGCCATGAATGAGGTTCCTGAGACCATAACCCTGATAAAATCTTCTTCAAAATGGTTCACCTCCATCGGAGTCAGGGGTGTAACTAATTAAGTAGTTTTTTTTGTGGTATCTGTACTTATACTATTTATAAATTTTTGAAAACTTTCACTTCACTACATTGCTTAAGAACATTATGTACATTTTACTCCATATAATTTCCCTGACACCTAAAAGTACTCGTTACATTTTGAATGCTTAGCAGGAAAGGAAAATCTTTTTGCACAACGTAGCAACACCCACTTCCGCTCAACTTCCAACCTGATACATAGCTTCCTCTCCCGATCGCGTCCCATACTAGCCTCGAAGTCGTTTGTTTTGTTGAGGTAATCAGTATATTAATATCATATTCCTATCGCATTTCTTTTTATCATTCTTGTTGAAAATTGTGTTTAACCGTTCAGTTAGTGATTTTTGTAATTCGATTATTGTGTTCTGTGTCTGGTACTACTTGTGTACGTGCACAAGTTATTAGGCAGGAAAGACTAAACTGTGGACAGGTTCCTTTATCTTTCAATTTATGAAAGAGAAACAAACCAAACAAATCTGTCTGCAACTTACTAATAAATAAAAAAAAATTAAACAATTAAGTTATTTTTTCTGTCCTCTTGTCACTGTAAATCATTTTTAAAACTCTTTACAACATTTTGTGTTTGGAGTATAAGCAGTGGTGTTCACTATCAATAAATGGACTACAGGGTGTTAGACAATGTGGATGTCACAGCAAAAAAAGGAAAGATGCATTGCAGTAGTAGCTCATTGCGCCTTGGCCCATGCCTTCACAAGAAGGCCCTTGTGAGAAGTTTGTTTTTTACCTCAGTATATTAATGATAAAACGAACAACTTCCAAGGCTAGTATGGGCCGCGATCGGGAGAGGAAGCTATGTATCGGGTAGGAATTTGAGCGGAAGTAGGTGTTGCTACGTTGTGCAAAAGGTCTATTGCCTAATTCACACAAGAGAACATCCCTGGTCATCCCTACAGCCCATGATCTGGCAGACTCACTAATTACATGCTTCATTTGTAAACGATGTCTGAGTGTTGGAGCATGCCCCTGACTATCTGTAAATAAAATAACATTTATTTTTTATTATGCCGTCTGGTTCTCTTTATATACAAAATTATAATTTATTTATACTTTTAATACTTAAGTATATTTAAAAATACTTTATTTCCAAATACTTTTACTCAAGTGACTAACCTGTCTCTCCGCACATTTACTCGGTACCCCCTGTATATAGCTTCGTTATTGTTATTTTAATGTTATTTTTTTAACCTTGTTTCAGTAAGGAGACAATGTTATGAAACATGAATTTTTTTATTTATTTAACTAGGTAAGTTAGTTACTACATGAACTTGCCCAATAAGAAAGCAAAACGTGTTGCTACAGTGCACCCTACTGAACACAACACTGGTCATAATTGCTTCAATGTAATATGAACAAAGGTTGTTTTCAGATTTTTTTAACCTTTATTTTACTAGGCAAGACAGTTAAGAACAAATTCTTATTTTCAATGACGGCCTAGGAACAGTGGGTTAACTGCCTTGTTCAGGGGCAGAACACCTGCTCACCTGCTCAAAGGACTTGGGCCATTCCGAACTGGGGATATTTCTCAGGTTGCCCCGGTCTTCGATTTTGTAGTGTCTGATTTTCTGGTCCTCCAGCCACACAATGAAATTCCTGAAATCTGTCTCATCTGTACAAAGCAGACCATCAAGACAGTGACAACAACTAGAGGCACACATACTCTCTCTGCACAGCTAGTTGACCTGCACAACTGTGTCAGTGGTAATAATAGATTTACTGTGTTAAATTATAGGCTGTGTTGTGATAACTGGGGAGCCAGTGGGAATAATACATAACGTTAATGTGTTCATGTAATGGGACACCCACCACATTTATATTGTACCGGCAGAAATTCATATAAGACAATTGTCAAATTCCTAAGACTAGTCACTTATAATATACAAACATGAAATAGAGTATCCCTTTCAGATGCCACCACTAGCCTAGCTAACGTTAGCTGATTATCTCAAGTTAGTTGCGTTCTGTCTCCACTGCTATTAGTGAACTCGCTACGCTAGCTAGCCAACTAACGTAATCTGGCCTAACGCACAAAAAGTACAAAACCTGACCCACAGGTTAATAATGTTGCATGACAAACACAGCTAATATAAGCAAATCATGCATACATATTACGGACATGGCTGTATCGAAATATTTCAGACATAGAGTACCGTCATAGAGCGTATGGTAACATCTCGTTAGCTAGAAGCTAAAGCTACATATCGAGCAGGAACATGGGTGGCTCTCAAAGTGCGCGTCACTCCCAAGCAGATAGCTCGTTTATCGTGGTTTTGTTATAGCTACCTTTGCAGTCAAACCCAGAGGGGTTGTGATAATCCAACGCTGTCAGTTTTCTTCGAAACATTTTGTCAAGTAGTTCTTACTTTATAGGTTAGAAATGGTAGAACTTCTAGCAGAGACGCACCGAGTTCTTCTTCTTCGGGGCTTCTTGGCGGATCGCAACTATCATTTGCATCTACCGCCACCTACTGTTTAGGAGTGTGGTCATCCATGGCAATTTACACTTATATTCTTATTGTCAGACCAGTCTCCCTACTCAAATTTATAATTTCCCTATCTACCTCACTGCTTCCATCTCCCCCTCCCAAAATACCATCTAACCCCCATCTCCGCCCCACTCTCCATACTCCTTCAAACAATCTTTCTCTATGTGTATCGTATAACATGTTCCACTGTCTCCCCTACCAAACATGCATCACACATCCCATTTTCATGTTTTCCTATTAATTTCAATGTTGAATTCAGTCCTGTATGTCCAAACCTTAATCTTCCCAGTACCACTTAATCTCTTCTATTCCCAGCACACCCGTGATTCACTACTTGTGTTATATTCTTCCTAATACTATAGTAAAATCTACCCTTACTACTCACTTCCCACATCCTTTGCCATATATCTACCTTTTTTCCTAATCAATACCGACAGGCTTTCTTCTTTCCCTCCACTACACAGTTCAGACGCACAGAGTTTCTAAGCGAGATAATGAGTGTGACTTTCTTCTTCTTTGGGATTGGGTTGGCAGATCGCATCCACCTTAAGGTGCATACACTGCCACCTACTGAGCTGGAGTGTGAGGTCAGTCATGGCCTACCTACAGTAAATTCTCTTCATTAGTCCTGTTCCTCTAAGAAAGTGAAACAGAGTCCTAGACACTACTTCCCTCCCCCCACTACACCACCCAAACCCCATCCAGTCTCTCTAACCCTTTCACACAATCTCTCCCTATCTACATCATACAGTTCACAAAATATCAACTCTTGCTCCACCGTTTCCTCCACTAAACACTCATCACACAGACCTGTTTCATGTCTCCCTATCATCTACAACCTGGCATTCAAACCTGTGGCCCGAACCGTAGTCTACTCCACACAACTTCCTCTCTCTTACATACCATATTCCCAATCTCTTCCTTTACTGACCGGTGCATCTTCACACTACTCAACACTGTAGATTAATCAGAGCAGATCACCACTCCACCCATCTCAAACCTATATTTGCGGCAATCGACTACACACTTTCTGGCGTATTGCTGCCTTTCAAAGGTTGGAGTGGAATTCTCTGGAATTCTCATCTTCACATTGCCAAAACATAATCATCCCTCAATAACTTTTAGTGAAGACTGAGGGCCAGCCTTATGAACCAAACTACTCAGTAATCTTCTCCATATAATCTAACTCTCACACATTTAAACAAAACAAATATATATATATTTTGGGGGGGAGATTACTGATCAATTAATTTATTCTTATGTATTGTATATAGATTTTTTGTGCTGTGGTTTCCATTTCAAATAAGCCCTTGGGCTTCCAACCACACAGGCACACCATTTAAAAAAAGAAAAATGTTTTATCTGTATTGTTGTCTATCACTTGTTATCTTTGGTGCAAATAAATAAATAAAAGAGTGCCCCCCCAAAAAAATCCTTCAACACCCTGCAGCTCTTCTGCAGTAAAATCTGTCTCTCCCAAAAACGTCTCTGCTGCTGCCACTACATTCCATCTGTGATTTACATTCCATCTGTGCAGTACAGTTAATAACCATAGCAATGACTGCCAAGAGGCCAACCTTAAAGCACAAACTGTTGAAAGAGAGACATGTTACTAACCGCCTTTCCATCCACAGGTTTTATGAGAGTAAAGTCATATAGTGTAAAAAAAAAATCATGACAGCTGTGATGGAAACAGGAACTTTTGGTGAAAATTGTATAAATGCCGTCAGATAATTTGTGTCGACATTGTGGGAACGTTTTGTGTTGGTAAAATTAATTATGCGGGAATGGCAGTGGAAACGCCTTCATGTGCAAATATTTATATAATAACCATCATATCGAAGGACATTGAGTCATACAATGATAGTGTGTGGGCCTCCCACTACGACTCCGTAAACCACGCAGTTTATTAGGCTACAGATTAAATCATTTTAAATAAATAACTTCACAGGATGGTGAAAGTGCACAGTGATGAGATTGATACTGCATTCCAATAAATATCGAGGGTCTTATTCTGGTGACATGATGATCAATACTTGATTTCTATTTGACCCAAACAAATAATAATAATAATACAAATAAAAAAATGATTAAAAAAAATAAAATAATTGGGTCTATTTTGATCACAGATCATGAGAAAGTGAACATTTCAGCTATATTTCTCATTGATTTAGCCCTACAGATTTGATACACACGAAGACCGAGGTAAAGTTGGTTTTATATTCGGACATTCAACAGACATTCGCCATTTGTCACAAAATCATCAAACTAGATGGGAATAATTCTATAAATGTCTAGCATACATTTACAACCTTTGTTTTGAATACAAATTCCAGATTTGATAGAAATACATAAAATCTATAAGATGCCATTTAAAGCGATATAAATCAATAACTAATTCACGTTTGTCACAGAAACATCAAACTAGGTATGATTTATTCTATAAATGTCCAGAATACTTTTACAACCTTTGTTTAGAGTACAAATTCCAGTTGCCTTGATAGAAATACATAACCTCTATAATATGCCAATTAAAGCGGTATACATCAAGAACGTTTTCACTGATTATGACAGAATCTTTAAAATAGGTATGATTTATTTTTGCTCTGGCTCCTCTTCAAACCACATAGAGAGTGGTACTGGTGCCTCTTTCTCTTCACCAGACCACCCCCATAGCCCCCAAAAAACATTTACTTGGGGTTGCCTTTGGGCTGTTCGTCGTCTCGGGCCCCAACGACGTCGCTGTCCTCCTCTCTCCTGCTGGGGCTCCTTCTCCTCCATACCACGCTGCTTGGTCCTTGTTTGGTGGCTCATTCTGTCACGATCGGGTATAGAGAGAGACCAAGGCGCAGCGTAGTTGAAGTTCGTCATATTTATTTATAAGCAAACTTTGCCGAAAACAACAAATGAACACAACTGTAACATGCGTGTGCGTTAACAACGAAGGTAAACACTACAATGGGCCACAATACACTGTGGACACATACATCCTAAATAAAGGTCCCAAATTAGAGACAATGCTAAACAGCTGCCTCTAATTGGGGACCAACACAAAACACCATAGAGAACACTAGACAACCCCTGTCAGGCCCTGACCATAACACCCATAGAGAACACTAGACAACCCCTGTCAGGTCCTGACCATAACACCCATAGAGAACAATAGACAACCCCTGTCAGGCCCTGACCATAACACCCATAGAGAACACTAGACAACCCCTGTCAGGCCCTGACCATAACACCCATAGAGAACACTAGACTACCCCTGTCAGGCCCTGACCATAACACCCATAGAGAAAAGCTAGGCTTCCCTGTGGTCAGAGCCTGACAATAAATCAATTACTAATTCACGTTTGTCACAGAAACATCAAACTAGGTATGATTTATTCTATAAAATGTCCAGCATACCTTCACAACCTTTAGTTTGAGGACAAATTCCAGTTTTGATTTGATAGAGGGCATGTAGTCCATCTAGAGGGTGTGGTCAAAGTTCTAACGAGTCTGTTATACCCTATTAGAAGGTGCCTGGCATAAAAGTATGCATCTTCAATCATTAAATTAGATTACAGGAAAAAACTACGGGATGAACGGGTGTTACGTCCCCAGAATTCTGGGTTCGTTTTAGGGTCATTTTTGGTCTGGTATTGTTTGTTTTTTCCCTATCAGGCAAGATGGCTGTTTGTGACTGTCCCGGCAGCTGATTGGTGGTTCAACGGCTGATTGGGAATTGGAACTCCGCCCACTCGTCAGTGGCTACAGCTGGCTGCTCTCTTTTAAAAGCCCAGTTTTTGGACTAGCTGGGAAGTTTTTGTTTTTTGCTGCTGCTGGTTGGTTTGTACCCTGTGTGGGGATTATGAATAACAGTTACATTCAAATGTTTTGTTAGTCGTTAACTGTTTTTGTGTGTGTTAAAACTAAGTTGTGTTCCATGGTTTTAACTGGTAGCAACTTAGGTAACAAAATGTTTGTTTGTGGATCCTTGGGATCTTAATAATGTTGGTTTAATTATTATTTGTTCCCCTTCTTTTGTTCACAGGGAATTGGGGAGTAGATTTAGAGCTACCCCGGGGTATACATCACCCGTAGGTATACTTCCTTGTCTAGAAACACCAGCTAGACCTGGGCGGACCACCAACTGTAAGTTTGGTTAGGGCGCCTCGACTGTGTGCCAGTGTAGGGATTGTATATTCTATTTGGGGCCGGGTTAGTACAGATTAGGGGTGGGGGAATTTTGTTTATTTCTTTGCTTTGGTCCGTCCAGCCCTCCCCTTTTCCCCAGAAAGTTATTATTATTACCGTGACTAAATAAACCCTGTTTTGTACGGTATTTGGTGTTTGTGTCCTTTTATCGCACCACGACTCCGTACCTCCCTTGTTGGCATCGGTGGGCCCGAGCAGTGGGTTGTCAGGCTCCCCTCCCTTTGGGAGCTAGAACGTAACAAATGGGGGCTCGTCCGGGATCTTGGCGTCCCGCTGCTCGGACCACCCGGTGGTGTGGTGTTGGGGTGTGAGTAAGGCATAGTTGTGTTTTTGCCTAGTTGTTGTTGTTCTGTCCTGTAGTTTGTTAGTATTTGTAGTGTTCGTTGAGTACTGAATAGTTCAAGGTTGTAGTGCATGAGGTGTGAGCATGGCGGCTACTTCAGGTGTGGCAGGCTTTATTGCGGAGCCCTCATTGGGTTCATTAGTTAACCTGCGTAAGGTGGATTTGTTAGCGCTAGCGGAATACTACAACCTTACAGTTGATAGACAGGCTCGTAAAGCAAATTTAGTAATGGTGATCAAAAGCCATTTGTTGAGTCTGTCAAGGGCAGGAGTTATGGCTCTGGAAACAGAGGATGAGGACGAGGACGCCGTAGAGAATCCCTCGCCTGCACAGTCGAAGGGCGGTGTGGGAGAGGTGGAAGCTCCGGTGCCTCGAACTCTGCCAAAGTACAGTCCGTTGTCTCCTGTGTCCCCTGAGTCTGTAGAGGTCGCCCGGCTGAGGCTGAAAACGGCTCGTCTGGAAGCAGACCTAAAAGACAGGGAAGACAACAGGAGGTTTGAGATAGAAATTAGAAAAATAGAGGCAGACAAGGAAGTTCGAATTCACATTCGGCGAATGGAGCTTGAGGCTGGGGTGTCTTCTCACCCAGTTGGCAAGCCAGGCCATTTTGATGTGGGGAGGAACATTGCGGTGGTTCCCCCATTCCGTGAGTCTGAGGTAGACTCATATTTCTCTGCCTTTGAGCGGGTAGCTGCTGCCTTGCAGTGGCCAAAAGAGGTCTGGCCTCTACTCCTCCAATGTAAACTAACTGGGAAGGCCCAGGATGTTGTGGCCTCTCTCTCAATAGAGGACAGTTTACACTATGATGTGGTTAAAGCCACCGTGTTGCGTGCCTATGAGCTGGTGCCAGAGGCTTATAGACAACGATTTAGAAATTGTAAGAAAAGCGGTAGTAAGACATTTGTTGAGTTTGCCAGGGACAAAGAGTCCTTGTTTGACCGCTGGTGTGCAGCCAATAAAACGTCTACTTATGAGGATTTGAGAAATCAGATATTGCTGGAGGATTTTAAGAACAACCTACCGGAAAGAATCGTGATGCATCTTAGTGAAAACAAGGTGGCGACGTTGGGTCAGGCAGCGGTCCTGGCCGATGAATATGCCTTAACGCATAAAACGGTGTTCACCGCATCCAGTCAGAGCAGGACATCCGCTTCACCAGCGGCTGGTGCATCACGCTCTTCAGATCCTCCTGCTGTTCCTAGGAAAGAGGAGAGGGAATGTTTTTATTGCCACCGGAAAGGCCATTTGATCTCAGATTGTCTCTTACTGAAGAACAAGCCTAAGTCACCTCCGCCTTTCCGTAAGAGTGTTGGTTTAACTCAGTCTGTTTCTTACCGGGAAGCTAGAAGTGCTAGCGAGGGACTCACAGGGAAACCAGACCTGGTGTATGCTCCGTTTGTGTCTGTAGGGAGTGTTTTCTGCACAGGGAAAACTGAAGACCAGAGGGCAATTAAAATCTTACGTGACACCGGTGCGGCTCAGTCAGTAATCCTTACAGATGCGTTGCCATGGTCTGACCAGACATACTGTGGTTCACATGTACTTTTGTGTGGTATTGAAGCCAACCCAATTTCTGTGCCTTTACACTGGGTTCACTTGCATTCTGATTTGGTTTCAGGTCGGTTCCGTGTTGGGGTGGTGCCTACACTAGCAGTGGAAGGGGTAGCACTATTACTAGGAAACGACATTGCTGGGGGTAAGGTATCTCCAGTACCAGAAGTAATAGATAAACCACAATCTAATGTCTCTGACATTGTCTTGGTTCAGAAGCACCCTCAAGTGTTCCCTGCATGTGTTTTAACAAGGGCACAGGCTCGTATGCAGGGAGATACAGTGAATTTGTCTGATACTATTTTTGAACGGGTTGAAACAGTAGATGTAAAGCCTAAACCAGAGGGGTCACCTTCTGTGCAGGCTGAGAAAGGGGGATGTGGAGTCGCTCCCCAGTTAGGTGATGTGTTGTCATCCATCACACCAGAGAGGTTGATTGAGTGGCAAAAAGAGGATGTCAGTCTTAATAAATGTTTTGATTCTGTGGTCTCTCTTGAAAAGGCAAAAGTACAGGAGACTGCTTACCTTGTGGACGCTGGTGTTCTAATTCGTAAATGGACTGCACATAAAACCGGTGAGGACTGGGATACAGTTTGGCAAGTAGTTGTTCCATCACCACTACGACAGAAAGTATTGTCACTGGCTCATAACCCTGCTTGTTCCGGACATTTAGGGGTAACTAAAACATACAACAGAGTCCTCCGACATTTCTTCTGGCCAGGATTAAAATCGGACATCGTGCAATACTGTAAAACCTGTCATGTATGCCAACTTACAGGAAAAGTGAACCAACCTGTTCCTCGGGTGCCACTTCACCCGATTCCCGTGATTGGAGAACCGTTTGAACGGGTGATCATTGACTGTGTGGGTCCATTACCAAAAACTTGAGCAGGTAACCAGTTTCTGCTTACCATAATGTGCAGCGCCACTCGGTACCCGGAGGCTATTCCTCTCCGGAATATTACAGCTAAGACAATTATTAAGAGTCTGATCAAGTTCTTTTCTACCTTTGGTCTGCCCAGAGTGATCCAATCGGATCAAGGAACTAATTTCATGTCCAAACTGTTTTCTGCATTAAAAACATTGTCCATATTGCACCAGGTCTCCAGCGCTTACCACCCAGAGAGTCAGGGGGCTCTTGAACGCTGGCACCAGACACTCAAAACCATGCTGAGGAAGTATTGTATGGAAACAGGTGCTGATTGGGATGAGGGGGTACCCTTTGTTTTGTTTGCTGTTAGGGAAACGGTGCAGGAATCGTTGGGGTTCAGCCCTGCTGACCTCGTGTTTGGACACACACCTAGGGGTCCGTTAAAGGTGTTAAAGGAGCATGTTCTATCGGATGCGCCTAGTAGCACCCCTAAGAATGTGTTACACTTTGTAAGTCAGATGCGGGAGAGGCTGCATGCTGCCTGCATGCTAGCTCAGGAGTCTCTCTCTTCCTCTCAATCACGAATGAAAAAACAGTATGATAAACAAGCAAAAGACCGTGCGTTTTTGCCTGGGGATCAAGTACTGGTTTTGTTACCAATCCCAGGTTCATCACTGTCTGCCAGTTTCTCTGGACCGTATGTTGTGGAGCGCAAGATCAGCGATACTAATTACATTATCAAAACACCAGATCGCAGGCGCTCTTCTCGTTTGTGTCATGTTAACATGCTTAAAGCTTATCATGTGCGCAATTCTTCTGACAACCCCTCTAGTGCTCCGGTTCAGTCTGCGGGTTCTGGCATGGCGTTGGTGGTGCCTGTGCCTGCTGTGGACCTAGAGGAGAACAATGATGATGGTTTGGAATTGCGTCACTCATTCCAACAGTGTAAACGTCTTAGTAATTCAGAGATGCTACAAAACTTACCTTCATTAATGGAACATTTGGATGACAGCCAAAAAGATGATCTTGTGTCTCTAATACAGTCTTTTCTTACTGTGTTCCAAGATGTACCCAAGAGCACGTCTGTTTTGGCGCACGATGTGGATGTTGGCAGTACATCTCCTATTCGCCAACATCCCTATCGGGTAAACCAAAAAAAAACGTGAGTTAATGAAAGGTGAGGTTGACTACTTGTTGAAACATGACATGGCAAAACGCAGTCACAGTGCTTGGAGCTCCCCCTGTATTGTAGTTCCAAAACAGGACGGTACGTCCCGTTTATGCACTGACTACCGTCGAGTAAATGCAGTAACTGTGCCAGATTCCTATCCGCTGCCTAGGATAGATGACTGTATTGACCGGATTGGTTCGGCTGTTTATGTAAGTAAACTCGACTTGCTTAAAGGTTATTGGCAGGTGCCTCTAACCCCACGGGCTTCTGACATTTCGGCTTTTGTGACGCCCGATAACTTTGTACAGTACACAGTTATGCCATTTGGAATGTGCAATGCACCCGCTACATTTCAGCGTTTAGTTAACGTTGTGTTTGAGGACGTTCCCAACTGTACAGCTTACCTTGACGATGTAGTAATATACTCACACACATGGGCTGAACACCTCTCCACGTTGAGGTTGGCGTTCCAGCGTTTGGAAAACGCTTCGTTAACCCTCAACTTGGCTAAATGTGAATTCGGCAAAGCTACTGTTACATATCTGGGGAAACAGGTGGGTCGTGGGCAAGTGCGTCCCATTGCTAGCAAGGTGGACGCTATTGCTAGCTATCCTTCCCCTAAAACACGCCGTCAGTTACGTAGATTTCTTGGAATGGTGGGTTACTACCGAACCTTTTGTAAAAACTTTTCAACGGTAGTAGCACCCCTTACCAACTTGCTCAGTCCTAAAGTACCTTTTAAATGGTCCGCAGAGTGCAGCTCTGCTTTCGAGTCAGCAAAAGCACTGCTTTGTAGCGCTCCTGTGCTAACAGCTCCTAACTTTGACAAACCCTTCAAGCTGGAGGTAGATGCCAGTATGGTGGGGGCTGGGGCGGTCCTTTTACAAGAAGATGAGGAAGGAGTAGATCGGCCCATCAGCTTTTTCTCCAGAAAGTTCAATCCGTGCCAGTCACGGTACTCTACCATTGAACAAGAAACTCTTGCTTTATTGTTGGCCTTACAGTTCTTTAAGGTATACGTCGGTTCTAGTGTTGTGCCTGTAAGAGTATTGACAGACCATAATTCTCTTACATTCCTCCAAAGAATGTACAATCAGAACCACCGCCTTATGCGGTGGGCTCTGATCCTACAGGGATACAATGTGTGTGTCACTCATATTAAAGGAACATCCAACGTAGTTGCAGATGCGTTGTCCCGTGTCTACCAAGACTAGTTGTGTGCAAAATGTGGTTTTGCACACCTTTTGGGGGGGGCGTGTTACGTCCCCAGAATTCTGGGTTCGTTTTAGGGTCATTTTTGGTCTGGTATTGTTTGTTTTTTCCCTATCAGGCAAGATGGCTGTTTGTGACTGTCCCGGCAGCTGATTGGTGGTTCAACGGCTGATTGGGAATTGGAACTCCGCCCACTCGTCAGTGGCTACAGCTGGCTGCTCTCTTTTAAAAGCCCAGTTTTTGGACTAGCTGGGAAGTTTTTGTTTTTTTGCTGCTGCTGGTTGGTTTGTACCCTGTGTGGGGATTATGAATAACAGTTACATTCAAATGTTTTGTTAGTCGTTAACTGTTTTTGTGTGTGTTAAAACTAAGTTGTGTTCCATGGTTTTAACTGGTAGCAACTTAGGTAACAAAATGTTTGTTTGTGGATCCTTGGGATCTTAATGTTGGGTTAATTAGTATTTGTTCCCCTTTTGTTCACAGGGAATTGGGGAGTAGATTTAGAGCTACCCCGGGGTATACATCACCCGTAGGTATACTTCCTTGTCTAGAAACACCAGCTAGACCTGGGCGGACCACCAACTGTAAGTTTGGTTAGGGCGCCTTGACTGTGTGCCAGTGTAGGGATTGTATATTCTATTTGGGGCCGGGTTAGTACAGATTAGGGGTGGGGGAATTTTGTTTATTTCTTTGCGTTGGTCCGTCCAGCCCTCCCCTTTTCCCCAGAAAGTTATTATTATTACCGTGACTAAATAAACCCTGTTTTGTACGGTATTTGGTGTTTGTGTCCTTTTATCGCACCACGACTCCGTACCTCCCTTGTTGGCATCGGTGGGCCCGAGCAGTGGGTTGTCAGGCTCCCCTCCCTTTGGGAGCTAGAACGTAACAACGGGTCAGGACTGACTAACAAAGAAGACAGGTGGATGGATCAAAAGGGAGAAGACAACCAAGAGGATCAACATGGACATTCCACAGTGGAGATGTAGAGCATGTAGAGGTCTGTAATTTTTATCATAGGTACACTTCAACTGTGAGAGACGGAATCTAAAACAAAAATCCAGAAAATCACATTGTATGATTTTTAAATAATTACTTTGCATTTTATTGCATGACATAAGTATTTGATCACCTACCAAGCAGTAAGAATTATGGCTCTCACAGACCTGTTTTTCTTTAAGAAGCCCTCCTGTTCTCCACTCATTACCTGTATTAACTGCACCTGTTTGAACTCGTTACCTGTATAAAAGACACCTGTCCACACACTCAATCAAACAGACTCCAACCTCTCCACAATGGCCAAGACCAGAGAGCTGTGTAAGGACATCAGGGATAAAATTGTAGACCTGCACAAGGCTGGGATGGGCTACAGGACAATAGACAAGCAGCTTGGTGAGAAGGCAACAACTGTTGGCGCAATTATTAGAAAATGGAAGAAGTTCAAGATGACGGTCAATCTCCCTCGGTCTGGGGCACCATGCAAGATCTCACCTCGTGGGGCATAAATGATCATGAGGAAGGTGAGGGATCAGCCCAGAACTACACAGCAGGACCTGGTCAATGACCTGAAGAGATCTGGGACCACAGTCTCAAAGAAAACCATTAGTAACACACTATGCCGTCATGGATTAAAATCCTGCAGCGCACGCAAGGTCCCCCTGCTCAAGCCAGCGCATGTCCAGGCCTGTCTGAAGTTTTCCAATGACCATCTGGATGATCCAGAGGAGGAATGGGAGAAGGTCATGTGGTCTGATGAGACAAAAATAGAGCTTTTTGGTCTAAACTCCACTCGCCGTGTTTGGAGGAAGAAGAAGGATGAGTACAACCCCAAGAACACCATCCCAACCGTGATGCATGGAGGTGGAAACATCATTCTTTGGGGATACTTTTCTGCAAAGGGGACAGGACGACTGCACCGTATTGAGGGGAGGATGGATGGGGCCATGTATCGCGAGATCTTGGCCAACAACCTCCTTCCCTCAGTAAGAGCATTGAAGATGGGTCGTGGCTGGGTCTTCCAGCATGACAACGACCCGAAACACACAGCCAGGGCAACTAAGGAGTGGCTCCGTAAGAAGCATCTCAAGGTCCTGGAGTGGCCTAGCCAGTCTCCAGACCTGAACCCAATAGAAAATCTTTGAAAGTCTGTATTGCCCAGCGACAGTCCCGAAACCTGAAGGATCTGGAGAAGGTCTGTATGGAGGAGTGGGTCAAAATCCCTGCTGCAGTGTGTGAAAACCTGGTCAAGAACTACAGGAAACGTATGATCTCTGTAATTGTAAACAAAGGTTTCTGTACCAAATATTAAGTTCTGCTTTTCTGATGTATCAAATACTTATGTCATGCAATAAAATGCAAATTAATTACTTAAAAATCATACAATGTGATTTTCTGGATTTTTGTTTTAGATTCCGTCACTCACAGTTGAAGAGTACCTATGATAAAAATTACAGACTTCTACATGCTTTGTAAGTGGGAAAACCTGCAGTGTATCAAATACTTGTTCTCCCCACTGTATATACTATATATACACTACCGTTCAAAAGTTTGGGGTCACTTAGAAATGTCCTTGTTTTTGAAAGAAAATATCATTTTTTTTGTCCATTAAAATAACATCAATTGATCAGAAATACAGTGTAGACATTGATAATGTTGTAAATCACTATTGTAGCTGGAAACGGCAGATTTTTTATGGAATATCTACATAGGCGTACAGAGGCCCACTATCAGCAACCATCACTCCTGTGATCCAATAGCACGTTGTGTTAGCTAATCCAAGTTTATAATTAAAAAAAAGTCTAATTGATTATTAGAAAACCCTTTTGAAATTATGTTAGCACAGCTGAAAACTGTGCTGATTAAAGAAGCAATAAAACTGGCCTTCTTTAGACTAGTTGAGAAATGAAGGCTATTCCATGCGAGAAATTGTCAAGAAACTGAAGATCTCGTACAACGCTGTGTACTACTCCCTTCACTGAACAGCGCAAACTGTCTCTAATCAGAATAGAAAGAGGAGTGGGAGGCCCCAGTGCACAACTGAGCAAGTCTCAATGTCAATAGTGAATATGCGACTCCGGGATGCTGGCCTTCTAGGCAGAGCTGCAAAGAAAAGGCCATATGTCAGACTGGCCAATAAAAAGAAAAGATTAAGATGGGCAACAGAACACAGACACTGGACAGAGGAAGATTGGGAAAAAAAAGTGTTATGGACAGACAAATCTAAGTTTGAGTTGTTCGGATCACAAAGAAGAACATTCGTGAGACGCAGATCAAATGAAAAGATGCTAGAGGAGTGTGCTTGATGCCATCTGTCAAGCATGGTGGAGGCATTGTGATGGTCTGGGGGTGCTTTGGTGGTGGTAAAGTGGGAGATTTGTACAGGGTAAAAGGGATCTTGAAGACTCCATTTTGCAACGCCATGCTATACCCTGTGGACGGCGCTTAAATTGGAGCCAATTTCCTCCTACAACAGGACAATGACCCAAAGCATAGCTCCAAACTATGCAAGAACTATTTAGGGAAGAAGCAGTCAGCTGGTATTCTGTCTATAATGGACTGGCCAGCACAGTCACCGGATAACAACCCTATTGAGCTGTTGTGGGAGCAGCTTGACCGTATGGTACGTAAGAAGAAGTGCCCATCAAGCCAATCCAACTTGTGGGAGGTGCTTCAGGAAGCATGGGGTGAAATTTCTTCAGATTACCTCAACAAATTGAAAACTAGAATGCCAAATGTCTGCAATTGCTGGAAATGGAGGATTCTTTGACGAAAGCAAAGTTTGAAGGACACAATTATTATTTCAATTAAAAATCATTATTTATTACCTTGTCAACATCTTGACTATATTTCCTTTCATTTTGCAACTCATTTTATGTATGTTTTCATGGAAAACAAGGACATTTAAGTACATTTGAACGGTATTGAAAGATAGCAGAGGAAGGACGACAAAAAAAAGCACTAAGATATGAAGTGGACGGTACATGTTTGGTTTTTGGGCTAAATGTATACATTATGATTTGCCTCTGAACTGTATGTGAACCCCTCTGCAATCTACTGGCACTAACCATTAAACTTCAACCAGGCTGTCCCTATACTATTTGCTCTATTTCTCTCTTAAACTGCTAGCACAAAGCTTACGTGAACATTTGGTTTTTCACAAAATATCATAAAAAAAAAAAAAGCAACTGGCCCAAATCAGCTCTACATAATTCAGCAGGGAGGTGTGCAACTACCACACAGTATACCAGTGGATAACCTACGTCACCTACATACAGGTATTACCATATCCCGTTCAATTCACATTCCTTGCAAACCTTTTAAAATGTCCAGAAAGACAGTGGGTAGACAAGGATATTTATATTTATACAGATTTACCATTATACCCATTGATCAAATGTATAACAGACAGACACTTCTCAAAAGGAGTTGTATGTGATATTTACAATCAGTTACCACTTTTAGGTTCACCAACCTATTCACGAAAATGAATTGCTCCTTTGTGACATACAAGTCAAATCAATCAAATGTATTTATAAAGCCCTTTTTACATCAGCCGATGTCACAAAGTGCTATACAGAAACCCAGCCTAAAACGGCATTTAATGCAGATGTAGAAGCACGGTGGCTAGGAAAAACTCCCTAGAAAAGGCAAAAACCTAGGAAGAAACCTAGTGAGGAAGCGGGCTCTGAGGGGTCTTCTCCTGGCTGTGCCAGGTGGAGATTATAACAATTCATGGCCATTAAGGCCAGTTCTTTCGCCAAGATGTTCAAATGTTCATAGATGACAAACAGGGTCAAATAATAATCATAGTAGTTGTAGAGGTTGCAACAGGTAAATACATCAGGAGTGAATGTCACTTGGCTTTTCATAGCCAGGCATTTAGAGCACAGGTACAGTGCGATAGAGCGCAGGTGTGGTAGAGAGATAAAAACAGCAGGTCTGGGACAAGGTGGTACGTCCAATGAACAAGTCAGGGTTCCATAACCGCAGGCAGAAGAGTTGAAACCAGTGCAGCAGCACGACCAGGTGGACTGGGGACAGCTAGGAGTCATCAGGGCAGGTGGTCCTGAAGCATGGTCCTAAGGCTCAGGTCCTCCGGGAGAGGAGTGGGAGAGAGAGAGAATTAGAGGGAGCATACTTAAATTCACACAAGACATCGGACAATAACATCAGATTTAACAAACTAACCCTAGCCCCCGGCACATAGACTATGAAATAGGGGGGGGGGGGGGGCGGGGGTCAGGAGACACTGTGGGAGCTAGTTTCTTTTGGCACGTTTTTTGTTTTTAGGGGTGCGACTACATCTAGGGTATTACGCAAGATTAAATTTAGATCCTCAGTTTGATTAACTGATTTTTGTACTCCGACGTTCTTGGATAGGTGGAGGGAGTCTGGAAGGGCATCTAGGAATCTTTGGGTTGTCCGAGAATTTATAGAACGGCTGTTGATGATCCTTGGCTGGGGTCTAAGCTAATTATTTGTTGCGATTGCAAACAAAATAATGGTGGTCCAGGATTATGAGGAAAAACATTTAGATCCACAATATTTATTCCACGGGACAGAACTAGATCCAGGGTATGACTGTGGCAATGAGTAGGTCTGAAGACATGTTGGTCAAAACCCACTGAGTTGATGATGGCGCCGAAAGCCTTTTGTAGTGGATCTGTGGACTTTTCCATGTGAATGTTAAAGTCAACAAAAATTAGAATATTATCTGCCATGACTACAAGGTCTGATAGAAATTCAGAGAACTCAGTAAGGAACTCTGTATAAGGCCCAGGAGGCCTGTAAACAGTAGCTATAAAAAGGTGATAGAGTAGGCTGCATAGGTTTAATGACTAGAAGCTCAGAAGAAGAAAACGCTGTCCTTTTTTGGGGGGCAAATTGAAATGTGCTATCGTAAATGCAACACCTCCGCCATTGCGGGATGCGCGGGGGATATGGTCACCAGTGTAACCAGGAGGAGAGGCCTCATTTAACACAGTAAATTCATCAAGCTTAAGCCATGTTTCAGTCAGGCCAATCATATCAAGATTATGATCAGTGATTAGTTCATTGACTAGAACTGCCTTGGAAGTGAGGGATCTAACATTAATTAACCCTATTTTAAGAAGTGAGATATCACAACCTCTTTCAATAATGACAGGAATGGAGGGGGACTTGAGTGAGATTACTAAGGCGAACACCGCCATGTTTACGTTTGTGCAACCTGGATCGAGGCACAGACACGGTCTCAATGGGGGTAACTGAGCTGACTATGCTAGTGGCAGACTCCACTAAACTGGCAGGCTGGCTAACAGTGGAGCTAGAGAAGTTAGAGCCTCGTCTATGTTCATAGATAAAATGAGAGCACCCCTCCAACTAGGATGGAGTCCGTCACTCCTCAGCAAGCCAGGCTTGGTCCTGTTTGTGGGTGAGTCAAAGAAAGAGGGACAATTGTCTACAAATTCTATCCTTTGGGAGGGGCAGAAAACAATTTTCAACCAGCGATTGAGTTGTGAGACTGCTGTAGAGTTCATCCCTCCCCCTAACTGGGAGGGGGCCAGAGACAATTACTTTGATGCCGACACATCTTTCTAGCTAATTTAAGTCCCATGGTCTTGGCTTGCTAGACACTAAAGCATGCAGAGAAGTATTCAGGTATTATGTTACTGTTTGAACTTTAGAATGTGCAAAATGACAGCACAGTCTGTGATGGTCTTTTGCAACTCAGAAAAGTTCCAAAACTGTTTTTTAATAATTCCAACACTGACCTTTTACTGACTGTAATAAACTCCAACTGCACTTAACTTGAACAGTACCAGATGCAAAGGGTGTTGTACCTAATAAAGTGACCACTGCATCAATAGACCCGGGGTATTAAACATTTGGCTGTAACAGTTGAATCTATTACCCCAGGAGATGGTACTATCAGCTTGTCTGGAGATGACAAAGAAGGACTAAAACAAAGCCAAAATAGAAAATGATTGGAAGGGGCTTCTTTGCTGTTAAATTAGAGACATAAATAAATGACTGTTGTGCCTTGTAACTACTTTAAAATGTGGAACTGTTGCACAAAAAATGCAAACATTGATTTGGCATACAATTTAAGATGGTAAACATTGTCTAACTTCATATAGAACAAATATACTTGAAATTAAAATGTATTTAAAGTTATTGCAAATAAATGCATATTTTCACATTTTTCTGCAACAATCAGTTCATTATTTATTCATCTTTAAATGCAATATTTGAGTTTATGTATTTCTACTCAAAGCAAAAGGTTGTAAAAGTATGCTAGACATATATTTATAGAATAAATCATACCTAGTTTGATGTTTCTGTGTCACAGCGGTGTGTGTAAAAAGACCAATGTGCAGCGCAGTAGTTGTTTGATATATCCATTTAGTTAATAAATATATAGAACTAACAAAGAACAGGTACTAACAAAGAACAGGTACTAACAAAGAACAGGTACTAACAAAGAACAGGTACTAACATCAACTGACATGAAGGTCAATGAACCACACCCAGGTGTGGAACATAAATATAAGTAGGATCCCTAATTAGAGACAACGCTTAGCAGCTGCCTCTAATTAGGGACCCAACATAAAACACCACACAGAACTAGACAACCTAGATCTGTCAGACTCTGACCATGGCTAAATAGAGGAGCCAAAGGCATTCTGTGACAAACAGTGAATTAGTTATTGATTTATACCGCTTTAAATGGCATCTTATCGATTTTATGTATTTATATAGAATCAATACTGGAACTTTCCTCAAAACAAAGGTTGTAAAAGTATGCTAGACATTTATAGAATAAAAACATATTTAGTTTGTTTCTGTGACAAACAGTGAATGAGTTATTGATTTATACCACTTTAAATGAAATTACATTTTATAGATTATGTATTTCTATAAAATCTAAACTGGAATTTGTCTTCAAAACAAAGGTTGTAAAAGTATGCTAGACATTTATAGAATACATCATACCTATCTTGATTGTCAGAATCACTGAAAACATTGATTTATACTGATTTAAATATAATTTATAGATTTGATGTATTTCTATCAAGTCAACTGGAATTTCTACTCAAAACAAAGGTTGTAAAAGTATCCTAGCCATTTATAGAATAAATCATATATAGTTTGATGATTCTGTGACAAACGGTGAATTAGTTATACATTTAAAAAAATCTTAACGGGCTTTTGGCGAATGTCTGAATGCCCGAATGTGTATATCTATATCTATATCTATCTCACCACCAGTAAATGTTCGCCTTTAATTCAGTCTTTTATCATCTACATTCTACAATGCTGATTTACGGTCATTTATGTTAATGCAATTCAAACAGCTACACAAGTTTTGTTTTAGTTCATAAAATGTCTGTACATTTCTACATTGTTTTGTCAATTTCTTTTTTTATCTTTTGATTTGCATTATGTATTTTTTGTCGGTCCTGTCACTGTTGAGTGATAGGCTACTTTGCCTGTTTGTAAATGTGTGCTAAAGGTTTCTTCAAAGTAGCCACCCTTTGCCTTGATGACACTCTTGGCATGCTCTCAACCAGCTTAAAGTTAATTTGTGGAATTTATTTTCTTATTAATGCATTTGAGCCAATCAATTGTGTTGTGACAAGATTGCCCTATATGGCAAGAACAGCTCAAATAAGCAAAGAGAAATTACAGTTGATCATTACTTTAAAACATGAAGGTCAGTCAATCCGGAATAAGCGCTATGATGAAACTGGCTCTCGTGAGGACTGCCACAGGAAAGGAAGACCCACAGTTACCTCTGCTGCAGAGGATAAGTTCATTAAAGTTACCAGCCTCAGAAATTGCAGCTCAAATAAATTGCTGCAAAGAAACCACTACTAAAAGACACCAATAATAAAAAGAGACTTGCGTGGGCCAAGAAACACGAGCAATGGACATTAGACTGGTGGAAATCTGTCCTTTGGTCTGATGAGTCCAAATTTGAGATTTTTGGTTCCAACCGCTGCGTCTTTGTGAGACGCAGAGTAGGTGAACGGATGATCTCTGCATGTGTGGTTCCCACCGTGAAGCATGGAGGAGGAGGCGTGATGGTGTTGGGGTGCTTTGTTGGTGACACTGTCTGTGATTTATTTAGAATTCAAGGCACACTTAACCAGCATGGCTACCACAGCATTCTGCATCGATACGCCATGATTTGCGCTTAGTGGGATTATCATTTGTTTTGTGAAGCAACACTCCATCACTCTCCTTCTTGGTTAAATAGCCCTTACACAGCCTGGAGGTGTATTTTGGGTCATGTCCTGTTGAAAAACAAATTATAGACCCACTAAGCACAAACCAGATGGTATGGCGTATTGCTGCAGAATTCTGTGGTAGCCATGCTGGTTAAGTGTGCCTTGAATTCTAAATTAATCACAGACAGTGTCACCAACAAAGCACCATCACACCACCTCCTCCATGCTTCATGGTGGAAACCACACACGCGGAGATCATCCGTTCACCTACTCTGCGTCTTACAAAGACACAGCGGTTGGATCCAAAAATGTCCATTGCTTGTATTTCTTGGCCCAAGCAAGTCTCTTCTTATCGATGTCCTTTAGTAGTGATTTTTCTTTGCAGCAATTCGACCATGAAGGCCTGATTCACGCAGTCTCCTCTGAACAGTTGATGTTGACCTGTGTCTGTTTCTTGAACTGTGAAGCATTTATTTGTGCTGCAATCTGAGGCTGGTAACTTTAATGAACTTATCCTCTGCAGCAGAGGTAACTCTGGGTCTTCCTTTCCTGTGGCGGTCCTCATGAGAATCAGTTTCATCATAGTGCTTGACGGTTTTTGCGACTGCACCTTTCAAAGTCCTTGACATTTTGACTGACCTTCATGTCTTAAAGTAATGGACTGTCGCAAGAACCGCAAGACACTAAAACAACCACAGAATGGGGGGGAGGGTTAGGGAGAGAAAATGGCGTCGGTGGCAGTTCTGGCCCCGGCGCAGTGGAGCTGGGCTGGAGGTCGGGTGCGGAGAGTCGGCACAGGGTGTACCGGGCTGGGGAGGAACTGGGCTGGAGGTCGGGTGCGGAGAGTCGGCACAGGGTGTACGGGCTGGGGAGGCGCACCGGAGGTCTGGTGCGTGGAGCTGGCACTGGAGGCACCGAGCTGGACACACGCACTGGAGGTCGGGCGCAGGGAGCCGGCACAGGTCGTACCGGGCTGGTGACACGCACTTCAGGGAGAGTGCGGGGAGCCGGCACAAGTCGTACCGGGCTGGGGATGCACACTCCGGGCAGTATTAACTCCAGCTCCGCCTCGTCGTATCTGTCCTCCTTCCCAATAACCTCTCCTTGAAATACTCCTCCTCCTCCACAGACTTCGACCCCCAGTCGTGCTCAGGCTCCCCTTAATCCCACGCAGATAGTGGTACCGGTGCGCCGTCCACTTGGCCTGACCCCCCCCCCCCAATAAAATATATTTGGGTTGCTTTGAGGCTGCTGTCCGGCGTGGACCCCGACTTCCGCGATATATCACTTGCCCCAGGTAAGCGCTGCTTGGTCCTATTTTGGTGGATCATTCTGTTTGGTTTAGTGCTGTTTTAGTCTACCCGTGTTACGTTTGTTTCTTTTTTGTTCTTTTCTTGCAAGTTGTTTTAAATAAATCATGTCGCACTACTTCAGCGCTGCGTCTTGGTCTGCCACTCACCACGTCCGTGACAACCTCATGAAGCTGGTTGAGAGAATGCCAAGAGTGTGCAAAGTTGTCAAGGCAAAGGGGGGTTACTTAGAAGAATTTCAAATATATTTTAATGTGAGCTTTGTGAGCTTTTTGGGTCAAAAGTTAGATTTTTACATTGTTTGTCTGTTAGTTTAGCTATTCACAGACTTTGACAATATGTTTTTGAGAGCTTAAACAGATGCTAGCCAGCTGACTGTATACTTATAACCCAACATTCGGGCTACTAGGCTTATAGATAATACCTTTTGCCAGCTAAGGATATAACTTGCAGTAATGTCTTTCTGTGACAGGAAATACATTTTACAACAGTATAACGATCATATTCAGACATTACTTCTGCAGCTGCGAGAAATTCGGCATTGTCGGCAGAGATTAAGGTGGTGACAATGTTGCGGTTCATAGCGAAAGGGATAATGCAACAATGTAGCAGTGAGGATTTGGACCGTGGCAGAGAGGCAGCTAGATCCCTCAGCGGGCCGAGGACGTCCTCTAGAATCAGCGGGACGGACAGGGGAAGCGAGATGTCGCCTGTTTTGTTCCCTGCACACACTGTTTCTTGTGTATCCATCTTGTCTGCAGAGCAGACATTATATTTCCCCAGTATTACTAATTACTCACATCTCTTTGAATCATTCCTCTACACACAGGCTGATAACCATCACCAATCACTGAACTGACTGCTCTGTGACTTTCTCAAAGTGAGTATTTGTTCCTTGCACACACTGTTTCTTGTGTATCCGTCTTGTCTGAAGAGCAGACACTATATTTCACAGTTGTGTGTTTTAGAGCTGGCTCAATCAACACCTTTTGCGGTTGCCACCTCAACCCTTCCATTTCATCCAATGCCCTTCTGAAATGAGTGAAAATTACTCTGAAAATAGTGTGGCATCCAACATCCGGCAAAGCTCATCTGCCAATGTGTCCAGACTTCTAAGTTCCCTCCACCAAGAGTTTGATTTAGAAAAGGATGTTCTTCCTCCAACATCCAATTCAATGGAAGCTGCTGGTAAAATATTTGAGGACAGTGCTTTCATGGACACAGATAATGTTGGAGGATGTGATGTACAGGATGAGATTGATGATGATGTTGAGATTGATGTTGACATCACATCAAAGTCTCAGAAGCTGCTTGGTAGATTGGCCTCTGGAATTTGGAATCACATTAGTGGCCTTAACAGCACTGCTTTCTATTCTAAGGTTCCATCATCCAACCTTGCCAAAAGACGCAAGGACCCTTCTCCATACCAATAGAGGCTATAGAGTTGAGAGAGTTGCTGGTGGCTCCTTTTTCCATTTTGGTATTCTGAGCTCCATCTCTGCCACACTTGATAAAATTTGGCATGAACTTCCAAACAGGCACCCCTTAAAATTACAACTTAACTTTGATGGGCTTCCTCTTTTTAAAAGTTATTGTGTGCAGTTATGGCCCATTTTGGGTTTGGTGCAGGGATTTGGCATTAACAAACCATTTCTGATTGCTTTATTTGGTGTATCATCCAAACCAAATTCACTGGCTGAGTATCTTAAAGATTTTGTTAACGAGGTCAAACAATTACAATCCGGCTTTACATATAAAGGCAAAAAACTTTTTATTAAAATGTGTTTAGTGATGTGTGATGCTCCAGCACGTGCTTTTATTAAAGGCATTAAATCACACACAGGCTATGCTGGATGTGGCAAACGTACATCATATGGTTTTCATATTAAAAGTAGGATGACTTTTCCTGAGATCGACAGTGCCCTAAGAACCGATCAGGGTTTTACTTTACAATCTGATGAGGAACATCACAAAGAGACATCCCAACTTAGCGAAACTAACATTGGTATGGTAACAGAATTCAAAAAAACACTTCCCGGTGGGCACCAACAGCAGGAGACGGGAGGAACAAGTTCTATTCTGCTGGAGGGACTTCCTCATTAGAGATCTTTGGTAAATTCAGGATTGCTGTTGTCTGATAAAACATAATATTTGGGATACAACCACATTGTCACTGTATCAATATAGTGCTGTTCAGAATAATTTAACCCGTTTTTTTCCTTACAGAACAGGTGTAACTGAGTCAGGTTTGTAGGCCTCCTTGCTCGCACACGCTTTTTCAGTTCTGCCCACACCCCAGCTAGCAGCAGGAATCGGTCCGAGCTCGGTTCAGTTAAGGCAGACTCGGCTGAGAGTCAGCATCGGGTGGTGGCATCTGGGCCGACTGCAAGCCGACTTTGAGGCCGCACTTGACATCCCCACTTAGCGAAACTAACATTGGTATGGTAATAGAATTCCCCCACGACTATATGCACCTTGTATGTCTTGGAGTCATGCGAAAACTGCTAGAACTATGGAGTGGCAGCACCAGTCCCCTTCAATGTCGTTTACCCTCTCAAAAGGTTACTGTTGTCACAGACCTTACTTTCTCTAAAGGTCTATATTCCATCAGAGTTTTCAAGAAGCTGTTGTGGAAAGACAGATGGAAAGCTACTGAATTCAGGCAATTTTTGCTTTACACCGGATCTGTAGTGTTACGTGATTATATTTTGAGCGCACCTGTGTACAGTAATTTCATGCTATTATCAGTTGCAATTTTTATTCTCGCTAGTGTTCAAATGTGCGACTTTTCAAAGACCTTGCTGGTGTCTTTTGTTATGCATTTTGGACAGCTTTATGGCGGTGAGAATTTGGTGTAAAATGTGCATAGCCTCATACATCTGAGCGATGATGTGAAACGACATTGTCATCTGGATAACATCTCAGGATTTCTTTTCGAAAACTTTTTAGGCCAAATGAAGAAGATGGTTAGAAGGCCACAGTTTCCACAAATTATTAGAAGGATGTCAGAGTCTGAACATGCAGCTTATGAATTTTCTAGAAATTAAACATGGTATAGTAAAGTGAAAAAACCTCACACTGATGGTCAAATTTTTTGCATCAAGGTTATAAGTGGTGACAATTGCATCAAAGTCAAAGAGAGCATAGGTGTAGTTAGGAATATCATTTTGATTAATGGGGATCCCTATGTAGTATATAATGAGTTCACTTCTATCACAAACCTTTTTGACTACCCAATTAATTCCTCTCATTTGGGAGTATTTCTTTTGTCAAACATTTCTCAAAATCTGAAATGTGTCAAAATAGATGAAAGCCTTTTAAAGTATGTGCTGCTGCCATTTAAAAAACAATTTGTAGCTATTCCACTTCTTCATTTGGTTTAAGGTTAACCACTGTACTTAGTTGTAATCCTCCTATGTCAGATGTATTGAGATATTGTTAATGAGATCTTTCACAATTCTTGTAAGGACACATTTACTTTTCTAGTTGTAGAAAATATTTGTTTTGATATGCTAACATTACTTAATGAAGCTGTTTTGTTATTAACTTTCTGCTTTCATCTTGATGCTAAATTGTAACGATTTGTCACGGATGGGTGCACACACAGACCAAGACGCAGCGCAGGGATAGTAGTTCGACATTTTAATCTTTATACTATGTATAATCAAAACAAATGGCGAACTACAGGACACAAACAAACACTATAAACCAACGTCACGTTCACCAAAACACACGGAATGAACGGACGTAAAAAAGGCACACTTACTTTCACCGTGACTGCGACATAATACAACAACGACCCACACCAGAGTGAATGATAGACTAACATATATAAGATCCCTAATTAGAGACAATGCGGTGCAGCTGCCTCTAATTAGGGATCCACCCAAAACCCACACAGAAACAGAAAAGAAAGACACTGTCAGACTCTGACCATAGCTACATAGAGAAGCAAATAGGCTTCTCTATGGCCAGAGCCTGACACGATTTGGTTCTACAAAGGAGTAAATAAATTATTCTATGAGAACATGATTGAAAATTATGACATTATTCAAGAGTTTAATGGGGTTTGTTTTAATCTTCGAAGGAACACTGCCACACATTTACTAAAGACCACATTTTCTAATTTTATAGCGTAAAGGGTTGGAACTCTGATAATCAAATACAGAAAATATGTTTTTCTTAATCTACACAGAATGTTTCATATTGTGGACTTCATTTCTACAATGAACAAGGAGACAGAAGTGGTACCAGCATTATGGGTCAAAAATGGCATGAGTTACTGGCCCCCCTATGCTTCATCGGAACGTTGCTTTAGGGCTGTGAAGAGAGAGGAGTTGCCTGGTGAAACTTGGGGTTTGTTTGATGTGGTCATCAGGTACACTAGTGGTAAGTAAACATTAAAACATGTTTTATTCGTACTTGTGTATGGTTTCAGAAACCAGTCTGTAAGTGATCTCTGCAGGTAGAATACACTACTTATTAAACACTATTTTACAGACACCTACAATGAAGCACGGCGTATAGCCTATGGCTATGGTTACCTCAGATTTACATACAGAGGAGGATGATGAGCGGCCAGCATATATGAAAAGAAAAGGAAAGTAATTGTCAACAGATTTTAAGATGCTTTATGTCAGGGTTTTTCAACTAGAAATGAGGAAAAACTACTGTCAAAATACAATAACTTTATTGTAGTTGTAGTGTCTGTGCGCCATTGTAGATTTGACAGGATAATGGGTTTAAAAAAAAGTAATGTTCCCGTAGAGTCGTTGCTTAAACGCCAAAGTGGCTGGGAAGATTGACAGATTTACCCAGCACTGGCTAAATGTACTCGCAGTTGGAGGGGGTGTTCATTTTATACCTCGATTACAGGCCTCACAGGCTACAGTACAATTTCTTATCAATGAACTACGTATGTTTTTCCAACATCAGAGGCACTAAAAGGCAGCTAGCCAGTGACAGTGAGGATGGGGCTATTGGAGAAACAACAAAGGACCAACCAGGTCCAGTCCAAAACCCCAAGGGGAAAACATTTACCACCTGCGCCAGTCATTACTCTTCCAGACTTAACCCTCAGACAGTCCAGTGTCACTACTCCTCAGACATCAGACAGTCCAGTGGGGTTTCAGTCACAAGATAACCAGAGAATTCTACAGCAGCCAATGTGTGATCATAAGTGTTACATGTGAGGGATACAACTAAATAATGTTGCATAATCAAAAAATATAGATGAATGACTATAGGTATCGGGTCCAACGAGAACTTTCCACAGCTGGACAAAACTGCTGTGAGCATCTACTGCTGCAAATATGAATTATGATATTGTAGCGAAAATGAGTTAATGTTTTAGTCCAACTTACATTTACAATTTTTATTTGCAGCAGTTCTTCGTGAGATTCTAACCGTGGTACACACGTTGAAGCAACAACAGCAACTGATCTTGCAGCAATTACAAAGGCTGCAAGTGAATAATAGTTCAACCCCCTCAGAGGTTCCAGATGTGACTGAACTTGGGTTGCCTGTGTCATCGCTAGAACAGCTAATAAAAGTTGAGGGAAGACTTGCTGGACAGCCAGAATTTAAAAAGAAATCTGGTATGACCTTTTATTATTGTGCTGAAAAACTATTCACCAAAACCAATCTACAGTGATACAACCAAGAATGGTGTTCCACCTGAAATTGACTTTCAGGTTATACATTTTGGAATGGCTGGAGGGATGATGACAAAAGAAACGGTCTGGCGAATCTTATCCCAACTTCTGTCTAATGCTCTGGCCATGAAGATGAACTGGAGAGGGGTGAATAGAAAGCAGGCATTTGAGCCGCTTGCTCTAAAAGACATAGTTCTCAGTAAGTGTGCATTTCAGGGCCATTGCATGGGAAATCAAGCATTGTCACAGTTTCGTTGTCAATGGTTGAAATGTGTTGTTTTACACTTAGCATTCTTTCGATTTTCTTTCAAAAGGTGCTGTACGCCGTTTGACTTCCAATGATTCAGAAAATGAATAGGTAAGATTAATATAAATGTCAATCAGCTTTGGAATCCCCATGTGTGTGTGTGTGTGTGTGTGCGAGCGCCTGTGCATGCTGGGTTGTGTCTGCTTCAGTCAGTGTGTGATGTTTTATGAATTGTAGCATATTTTCTGTTAATAAATAAATATCTAAGCCATAAGTAAATGTTTACTTGTTAATTCTTTATCATTTGATAATTTACAACATGTATTTTGAAATTTAGCATAGTTAATGGTATATCATGAAAAATGATCAGATGTTAAGAATATTAATATAAATGTCATCCGGCCACTTCCGGTTGGATGCAGGCTTGGTGTCGGCTTCCCGATGGTCATAGTTGTAGGCAATAATAATATAATATTTAATTGGGCCACTTCTGGTTAGATGCTGGCTGGATTTCGGTGGTGTCGGCTTAGTTACGGCAGCCGGAATCGGGCCGGTTTACTCGGGCCGATGCCGGGCAGTCATTCAATTTGACACCGGGCCGAGCCCGGCTTTCCTCCAAACATAACGATAGTCATTATGGCCAAACAGTTCTATTTTTGTTTCATCAGACCAGAGGACATTTCTCCAAAAAGTACAATCTTTGTCCCCATGTGCAGCCTTTCAGGTTATGTCGATATAGGACTCGTTTTACTATGGATATAGATACTTTTGTACTTGTTTCCTCCAGCATCTTCACAAGGTCCTTTGCTGTTGTTCTGGGATTGATTTGCGCTTTCCGGACCAAAGTACGTTCATCTCTAGGAGACAGAACGCGTCTCCTTCCTGAACGGTATGACGGCTGCATGGTCCCATGGTGTTTATACTTGCATACTATTGTTTGTACAGCTGAACGTGGTACCTTCAGGCGTTTGGAAATTGCGCCAAGGATGAACCAGACTTCTGAGGTCCTGGTAGATTTCTTTTGATTTTCCTATGATGTCGAGCAAAGAGGCACTGAGTTTGAAGGTAGGCCTTGAAATGCATCCACAGGTACACCTCCAATTGACTCAAATGATGTCAATTAGCCTATCTAGTCTAAAGGAATGTTCCAAGCTGTTTAAAGGCACGGTCAACTTAGTGTATGTAAACTTCTGACCCACTGGAATTGTGATATGGTGAATTATAAGTCAAATACATTTGTCTGTAAACAACTGTTGGAAGAATTACTTGTGTCATGCACAACATAGATGTCCTAACCGACTTGCCAAAACTATAGTTTGTTAACATGAATTCTGTGGAGTGGTTGATATATATATATATAAAAATTATCCTCTATTCCGCATAAGTAAAGTAAGAACAGAACAAGTTGAAAAACAAATGTTAATTGTATCCTGTGTAATGTACAGTGAGGGAAAAAATTATTTGATCCCCTGCTGATTTTGTTTGCCCACTGACAAAGTAATGATTAGTCCGTAATTTTAATGGTAGGAGTGAATAAGGAGTGAAATAAGTAAATAAGCATTGTAATGAGTGAAATAAGTATTTGACCCCTCTCAATCAGAAGGAGTTCTGGCTCCTAGGTGTCCTTTATACAGGTAACGAGCTGAGATTAGGAGCACTCCCTTTAAGAGTGTGCTCCTAATATCAGCTTGTTACCTGTATAAAAGACACCTGTCCACAGAAGCAATCAATCAATCAGATTCCAAACTCTCCACCATGGCCAAGACCAAAGAGCTGTCCAAGGATGTCAGGGACAAGATTGTAGACCTACACAAGGCTGGAATGGGCTACAAGACCATCGCCAAGCAGCTTGGTGAGAAGGTGACAACAGTTGGTGCGATTATTCGCAAATGGAAGAAACACAAAAGCACTGTCAATCTCCCTCAGTCCGGGGCTCCATGCAAGATCTCACCTCGTGGAGTTGCAATGATCATGAGAACGGTGAGGAATCAGCCCAGAACTACACGGGAGGATCTTGTCAATGATCTCAGGGCAGCTGGGACCATAGTCACCCGGAAAACAATTGGTAACACACTACGCTGTGAAGGACTGAAATCCTGCAGCGCCCGCAAGGTCCCCCTGCTCATGTACAGGCCAGTCTGAAGTTTGCCAATGAACATCTGAATGATTCAGAGGAGGACTGGGTGAAAGTGTAGTGGTCAGATGAGACCAAAATCGAGCTCTTTGGCATTAACTCAACTCGCCGTGTTTGGAGGAGGAGGAATGCTGCATATGACCCCAAGAACACCATCCCCACCGTCAAACATGGAGGTGGAAACATTATGCTTTGGGGGTGTTTTTCTGCTAAGGGGACGGGACAACTTCACCGCATCAAAGGGACTATGGATGGGGCCATGTACCGTCAAATCTTGGGTGAGAACCTCCTTCCCTCAGCCAGGGCATTGAAAATGGGTCGTGGATGGGTATTCCAGCATGACAATGACCCAAAACACATGGCCAAGGCAACAAAGGAGTGGCTCAAGAAGAAGCACATTAAGGTCCTGGAGTGGCCTAGCCAGTCTCCAGACCTTAGTCCCATAGAAAATCTGTGGAGGGAGCTGAAGGTTCAAGTTGCCAAACGTCAGCCTCAAAACCTTATTGACTTGGAGAAGATCTGCAAAGAGGAGTGGGACAAAATCCCTCCCGAGATGTGTGCAAACCTGGTGGCCAACTACAAGAAACGTCTGACCTCTGTGATTGCCAACAAGGGTTTTTCCACCAAGTACTAAGTCATGTTTTGCAGAGGGGTCAAATACTTATTTCACTCATTAAAATGCAAATCAATTTATAACATTTTTGACATGCGTTCTTCTGGATTTTTTTTGTTGATATTCTGTCTCTCAGGACTGCTGTCACCTATGGATTAACCATGGCACAGTAAATGTCTCAAAATAAATAATAACTGGTAAATATTACTTCAACTATTACCTTCTAAAATAGCATGGGTCAGTGATACATAAGTAGCTCTAGTTTCCTAATACAGCAAGGGTGCATGCATTCAAGGTCCATCCCACACACAGGCAAGTCTTCGAGCATCAGATGTTAAATCCACTCAGCCAGGGCAAATGCCCTTCGTCCAAACACGTAGTGAGATACACCAGAATTATAACTCCACCATCTATTGGGGTCGTCCTACGTGTAATGTGGACTAAAATCTATTTCTTATGTCAATAGATATCTAATACTACCTATTTAAGACTACCTCTATTAAAACGGGGAGTAAAATGGTATTATGGGGAAGAAAACAGCAGTACGGAAACAGTGCATATAACAGTATAATACTATATGCATTCCATCTCACCATTCCCATACAAACAGGGTGGTAAATTACTTTAAAATTAATGCGGTCCAAGTGAACAGATATATAGGCCTCCTAGTTATAACAAGAATTTTCTTAATGAATTTTATGAGTTTCTATCTGTGATCGTTCCATCTGCAGATAGGATTTTGATTATGGGTGATTTTAATATTCACGTTTGTTGTCCTGGTAAACCTATGACTAAAGAATTTATGAATTTAGTAGATTCCTTTAACTTATCCCAATGTGTCTCTGGACCAACTCACGACCATGGGCACACACTTGACTTGGTGTTTTCTTTGGGGATAACGATAGAAAATATTTGTGTTGAAGAAATAGCCATTTCTGACCATATGCCTATAAGGTTTAATTTTTCTTCCTCAACAAATGGACTATATTATCCTTCTCTATCATGTTTGTCCAGGGTTATCACTACTTCTACACCTAGTGCGTTCTCAACTGCTTTTACTGAATTGGCCCTTCATACTGAGCCCACAGCTTTGCCCGTTGTGGGACCCGATGAATTGGTTAATTCTTTTAATAATGTTTGTTCTGAGATCCTGGATAATGTTGCTCCTTTTAAAATGAGATGTCAAAAAGCTAAAAAAGAACCGTGGCTAAATGATATTACGCGGAATCTGAGGCGGGTTTGTCGGCACGCAGAGCATAAGTGGCTGAAAGACAAATTGCAAGTATTTTACGATATTCTTAGAGAGTCTCTATCAAATTATCAAGACGCTGTTAGAGCCGCTAGATCTTCATATTTTGCGCGAATTATATCACATAATGCACATAACCCGAGGGTATTATTTTCAACCATAGATAAGGTACTGAGTCCGTCTTTTAATATTTTCCCTACCCAGTCTAAGGATCTGTGTGAGAGTTTTTTAAAATATTTTATTGATAAAGTTGCTCTCATTCGATTGAACATTATGCCTGTAGGCAATGTTATAATCCATAAAATGAATCCTTTTCATTGCTTAAGTGAATTTAAATCTATTACATTAGCTCAGTTGGAAAAAATAATACTGCTCTTAAAACCGACTACCTCACTTAATGACGTTCTCCCGTCGCTATTGTTTAAAGAGGTTGTCGACGTTATTGGTCCCAATATACTATTGATTATAAATAGTAGTCTATATCATGGAACTGTAGCATGCGGTTATTGAGCCAGTCTTAAAGAAAATGAGTTTGGATCCACAGGATTTGAAAAATTTTAGACCTATTTCAAAATTGCCTTTTATGAATAAGATCTTAGAGAAAGTTGTCCATAATCAACTTACAGATTTTTTGATGGGAAACAACATAATGGATATTTTTCAGTCTGGATTTAGGACCAAACATAGCACAGAATCAGCATTATTAAAGGTTACAAATGATATTTTTTTAAGTATTGACTCTGGGAAAAATGTTGCCTTAATGATGTTAGACTTAAGTGCAGCCTTCGATACTCTAGATCACACAATTTTAATAGAACGCCTCAGAGATTATGTAGGGATCAATGGCGTAGCCCTTAAGTGGTTCTCCTCTTATTTCCATGACAGGACATGTTCTGTCAAAATTGGAAATCATGTCTCTACATCCGCGAATATTTCTTGGGGGGTTCCTCAGGGTTCAATCCTTGGTCCGACTTTGTTTTCGTTATATATGTTACCCCTTGGTTCCATCTTTAAGCAACATAATATTAAATATCACTTGTATGCTGATGATTTACAGCTGTACTTTCCTTTGGAGTGTGATGGCTGTGTATCTCTCACTAATTTTTATAAGTGCTTGACTGAGGTAAAGGGATGGCTAACAAATAATTTTTTACAATTAAATGAAGATAAGACTGAGTTTATTATGTTTGGGAACAAACAGCTTGGGAATAGCCTGGCTGGAAATTGTGGACTATTGTCCAATAATATGAGTTATGTGAAGAACCTCGGAGTATTTTTCGATTCTGAAATGCGCTTTGATCGTCAAGTTAATAGCGTCGTGAAATCATATTTTTTTCAGTTGAGAAAATTGGCAAAATTAAAACCCATCCTTTTATACAAGGATTTGGAGATTGTTCTGCATGCCTTTGTTTCAACCCGGTTGGACTATTGTAATGCTCTTTATCTAGGCATAAGTGAATCACTGGTTACTCGTCTTCAGTACGTTCAAAATGCTGCAGCGAGATTTTTAACAAATACCAGAAAACGAGATCACATAACACCTGTATTGATAACCCTTCACTGGCTACCTGTCAAATTTAGAATACAATACAAGGTATTAACGTTTGTTTTTAAAGCATTACATGATCGAGCTCCTGAATATATAAAGGACATGTTAATCCCATATCAGTCTCAACGTCATCTACGTTCTTCTCAGAACATGCTTTTAACCGTCCCACGATCTCGCTTGAGGCGTAGTGGAGATCGCGCCTTTTCTGTTGCGGCCCCTGCACTTTGGAATGAGTTGCCGCTATCTTTGAAATCCTTGCCAAGCATAGATACTTTTAAAAAGGACTTGAAGACTTACTTATTCCATCAAGCTTATGACGTTTGAATGGGTCTGAGAACTGTGAGTGATTATATGTTTGATTTAATGGTGTCATGTGTTGATGTTTTCTTAATGTGTATTCTAGAGTTATTGTAATTTTTGTGTAACTTTGGAGTTATTTATTACTCATGGACAGCACTTTGGTCCATTTTAATGGTTTTGAAAGCGCTTTATAAATAAAGTTGACTTGACTTGACTTGACTAGACTACAGACTCAAAACAGGTCTCCTTCCTGTACAGTCTTTACAAAACACTATCTTGTTTGTCCGAGCAGCCCACACCTTTCTCTATCGTGCGGCGGTAACCACAACCATCAACTTCTTACGCTTTCCTAAGCGACCTGCAAATCCGGCCTTTTCTTCTGATACACTTCCATAGACACAGACAGAAAACGTTATTATACAGGATTTTCTATTTCTTTTCTAAATACCCAAGCAAATAGCCAGCTACCCACTCCGAAATGAATTGAACAGAATGACCAGCAGGACCAACAGATGAGCCAGACAGATTGAACATATGCATCAGATAAGCAGCTGAGAACTGAACCAGACCACCCGAGTAACAAGAACGGGTTGCTTTTGTTTCTCGAACAGGCTGAACAAACCAGATCTGGAGCCTGAACCCAGTCTCGACTCCAGTCCCATTGGACAACCTGAAAGAGCCTACCCGATCAGGCTGAATCAAACCAGGCCTAGACTGGCTGAGCAACCTAAGACGGGTCACAACTCGAACCGGCCAAATGAAGCAGGTCCAGACCAAAACGGCCAGACAACAACACCAGGACAACACAGACTGATCACTGACTCAAACGAATGACCTAAGTGACACATGTGCACAGCCCAACCCAATCAAACTGATCAACACACCCTGGCACGCATCTATGGCCTCACCTACTTGGACTCTCTAGTTACCCTGCTTACTGTAACTTCACAGCCTACATACACATACTTCGGTATGTATCCTATGACAGCACTCACAAGGACTTTGTAGTTTCCATAATTAAGCCTACAATATGTTCCACGCACTTCAGGTAACCTTTTTTAGTGATATAAGCAGGGATTCTACTAGATTAATTAATCATTCATGTATGCTTTCTAATTTCTTACTTTTACATCAAACAATGATAAAAATGTAGCCCGAAATGTGGAGAGACCTCCGGTACCTGGCCTTCAAAAACAGCTGAGCGAACCACACAAACGTTTTATGGTAAGAACGTGCTTACCGCTAAACAGTGGCCACTGTTTGTGCAGCTCGTTCCAGCGTCTTTTGATGGCTCAGCACCTTTCTGGTCCCAATCCACTCCTGGCAAGCTCACCAATTATGTTGTGGAAAATCTTCACTTTTCTTTAAAGTAAGGCACGTTCAGAGTTTGTAAAAGCAATATAGACTTTATTTCAGAAGCAATATAGTCTGAAGGTGGACTGCAAAGCATCCTGTTCTTCCAGCATCAGTACACTTCTCTTATAAAATATTAAGCATGCATGTTCTTTCCCTCATATGTAAATGAGTCACTCCTGACTTTCTCCCACTATTGTTTCAAAGCCTTTGGTTCTGAGTTATCTACACCCTTTTGGCACTGAATCTTTGAGGTGATGAATCAATAGTGGCAAAACTCTAGCAATTGTACAAAAGATTTACTCTCAGGACTGTTAATGAATATATACCGTGGAAATTATCCAACAGTTGGTAACAGGCAGATTGGTCGGCTATTTGAGCTAGTAAAGGGGGCTTTACAGTTTTTCTCAAATGCTAAAACACAAAAGCCAATCCTCTAAACCAAATGACCAGTTGTCTAAACACATTTACTAAATCTAGCCATCATTTTCCAATATCATAAACACATTTCACATGAAGACACAATTCACAAAACACAATCCTCCATTCTCATAAATCTTAACACATTTTTCCTTGCTAAAACACAAGTTGCAAAAGAACTCTGCTCATATTCTCAAATGAAAGCTCATGTGATGCAAAATGCTTGCCACAGTCAGCAATATTTGAACACATTGAACACACCTGGCGTCCTTCATTACACACAACGACTCGAAATTGAAGACACTTGTTGCTAATGCTGTGACCACATGTATAAAAGCAAGTTCAGAGTGCACAGTTTGCTGAAGATTCCAAACAAACACAATGGATGAAGGCAGAGTCAGGGGAAGAGGAATTCGAGTCAGAGGAGGGAGAAGAGCAGGCCAACAAGGGAGAGGAGGAGGCCAACAAGGGAGAGGAGGAGGCCAACAAGGGAGAGGAGGAGGCCAACAAGGGAGAGGAGGAGGCCAACAAGGGAGAGGAGGAGGCCAACAAGGGAGAGGAGATGGTCCAGGAGGGAGAGCAAGACAACCTCGCACCATCATTACGGACGAGATGCGAGCAACAGTCATTGACCATGTCATTGTCCATGGCATGACAATGGCTGAAGCAGGACTAAGAGTCCGTCCAAACCTGAGTAGGTTCACCGTGGCCACCATTATCAGGGCATTCAGACAACACAACAGGTATTGTACTCTATTGCTTTCTTTGTCACAATACAATTTTACAAGCCTGTGAAAGTAGTCTATTGGTTTCAATAGTTGTTACTGTATTGTAAAACATGTCAATTGACAACACATGTTTCTTTCTTTAGAGTTGAAAGAATGCCACATAGAGGTGGGAGGGTTGCCATATTTACAGCGGCACAAGAAACCCTCATTGTGGATATGGTTCGTGAGAACAACCTCATCAGACTCCGGGAGATCAGAGACAAAGTCATTGCCGATAATGTCAACTTTGAGAGCATTGATGATGTCAGCTTGGCCACAATAGACAGAGTTCTCCGGCGCCAAAAGATGCGGATGAAACAGGTCTATAGGGTTCACTTTGAGCGCAACTCTGCGCGACACAAAGACCTACGTTACGAGTATGTGCAAGTAAGTATACATCCATGTTCACAGTACAGTTAGTGGACATACTGTGTTGCTCAGTGGCCTAAATTACTTCTGGACAATACTGTGCTACCTGATTGACTGTTGTTCTGAACACCAGTGCACTTTCACATTTTAACAGAGGATATTACAGTTGGACGCGATGGCCAGACCTCATGAGTACCTCTTCCTGGATGAGGCTGGCTTCAACCTGCAGAAACGAAGGCAAAGAGGCCGTAACATCATTGGCCAAAGAGCCATCACTGAGGTTCCTGGCCAACGGGGGGGTAATATTACTCTTTGTGCGGCCATGGGTTTGGAGGGGCTTGTCCACCGGCGTGCTGTCCTTGGGTCTTACAACACCCAACGTCTCCTCACCTTCCTAGAGGAGCTAAAAGACATCCTCCTGGACCGCCAACAACACCATCCTGGGCCCGCACATCACATTTATGTGATCATTTGGGACAATGTAAGCTTCCACAGAACAAACCAAATCAGAGAGTGGTTCACCACCAACAGTAACCACTTTTTACAGTTTTTTTGGATTGCTTACACACTAAAATTAAAAGTAGTACACTATTAGCAAAACCTTACACTCAAGAAGCAAAACATCAGCCCACATTTGCACAACTATAAGCACATTGTCAACCTCACACTTGTTGCAAAACTATACACACAGTGATTTGCAAAACACTAAACACACTTAACATACATTACACACAAAAATCTATCATGAAGTCACTTCCTTGCAATACCAAAGCACTGACTGTCAAATTACCACACCGTCCAACCAATTGGTTCAACACAGTCATCAGGTGTGCAAACACTTGTTTGCTTAATTGTAGACACACCAATCAGGTGTATAAGCACTATAAAAAGCAGCAGGTGAGTTCATCGGTCTTCAAGCACAATGGAAAGAGTCAGAGAAAGAGTAAGACAAGGAGGAGGACGAGGAGGTAGACGAGGAGGAGAACAAGGAGGAGGACAAGGAGGACGAGGACGAGGAGGAATCAACAGAGGAAGAGGAAGAGATGGAGGCCATGCTGAAGGTAGAGGTAGAGGAAGAGGAAGAGGAAGACAAGAAGGTGCTCAAAGAGGACCGAATCTGACAAATGAGATCCGCGCAACACTGGTTGACCACGTTGTCAACCACGGCCTGACACTGAGGGAGGCTGGACTGCGAGTACAGCCAAATCTAAGCCGATACACAGTGGCAAGTGTGATAAGAACATTTCGACTGGAAAATAGGTATTGTAGAAATATCATCATATCAAAAACATCTGCACGGTTTCAGTAACTGCTTACAGTACTGTATTCTATGCACTATCAGCACTTCTGTTACCTTTTCCTGTGAAATTACTGTACTATTGTATACTGTTTTTTTTTCTACATAGGATTGAGGGTCAGGAACGACAAGGGGGAAGGCCTCCTATGTTCACAGAACAGCAAGAGAGGGAGATAGTAAACATGGTTTTGGCCAACAATGCTATAACACTCAATCAGCTCCAAGCTAACATTGTCAATAACCACGCCAGTTTCAACGATATCCATCAGGTCTCAACATCAACACTGGCACGCATCCTAAAAAAAAAACATATTCAAATGAAGCAAATTTATCGAGTGCCTTTTGAGCGCAATTCCGAAAGGGTGAAACGACTGCGGCATGATTATGCAGAGGTATGTATTCACTTTAGCAGTGTGATCTTGCATACTGTCTCATAATCTTTTACTGTACTGTAATATGTATACTAGAACTACACTGAACTAAACAATTTTGCCTGACACTGTTCTTCAGGGAGTTTTACGAATGGATGGAGAGGAGATCCAGCATGAGTTCATTTACGTAGATGAGGCTGGGTTCAACCTGACGAGAACACGAAGGAGGGGAAGAAACATCATTGGACACAGGGCTATAGTCAATGTCCCAGGGCAACGTGGGGGTAATATACCGTTCTTTACAATCGTTATGACAGTTTTTTCAATACATTTAACAAGTTTCCTAAACTCTTAACACGGTTAGCACAACATCAGTCTTTGTAGGCTATACAATTAACACATTTCTTGTTGCTTTGACACAAAATGCATACAGTTAACACAAATTTAAAATGCTTGAACTTCTTTTACACACAAGCTCAACCAATACCAAAACAATGTAATTTTACAGCCAAATTTACAAATGCTTTCACACTGTATGTCAGAACAGATAACATCATGTTCTAAACATAACTTATATAGGCTAAAGTCAAAGTGAACAGCTGGTCATATTGTGAATTGAAACAAAAATATATTCCCTGTATTTTATTCCATTGCTAATGAGAAACAGCTTATTGACGTTTTGCAAATATATACATCACAGCTGATTCCCATCTAGAAAGCACACTCAGGTGTTGAGGTTCTTTCAATCGCATGACCATATGTTACAGTATAAAAGAGGTCTCTTTGGGCTGATCCTGTGTGGAAAAGGAACAATATAGAGCAACACAAAGAAAGAAAGAAAGAAAGAAAGAAAGAAAGAAAGAAAGAAAGAAAGAAAGAAAGAAAGAAAGAAAGAAAGAAAGAAAGAAAGAAAGAAAATGCCTGCACGAGGGAGAGGAAGACGAGTACCAGGACAAGGGAGAGGAGTGGGGCAAGGGCAAGAGAGAGGATTGGGGCAAGGGCAAGGGAGAGGAGTGGGGCAAGGTAGAGGGAGAGGAGTGGGGCAAGGTAGAGGGAGAGGAGTGGGGCAAGGTAGAGGGAGAGGAGTGGGGCAAGGTAGAGGGAGAGGAGTTCGAATGCGTGGTGGCGCTCAAAGAAGGACCAGAGCTAGGGTAACTGATCAAATAAGAGCTACTATCATTGACCATGTCATAAACCACGGGCTATCATACAGAGAGGCTGGTGAACGAGTACAGCCAAATATCAGCCGGGACACAGTCGCATCCATTGTCCGTATTTTCAGAGAAACCAACAGGTAGGATATTGCTTCTCCTAGCAAAGTGATAATACTGTAATTTGACCATTTACGTAGTAGAGTGACTGTATGCCTCCAGTCTCTAATATATATAACTGTATTTTGTCCCTCTAAGGATTCAACGTCTACCTCCCTCAGGGGGCAGAGGAAAGCTCCTAAATGAAGAACAGGAACTTGCTATTGTCAACATGGTGATTGCTGACAATGAAATAAAACTGAAGGACATTCAGTCCAGAGTTGTAGAGGACAACCTTGTCTTTGGGAACATTGCAGCAATCAGCATAACATCCATTTCTCGGACTCTAGCTAAACACAGAGTCCGAATGAAGCAACTATACAAAGTTCCATTTGAAAGGAACAGTGAGCGCATCAAAGAACTCCGTCACCAATATGTCCAGGTAAGGTTATGCAATACAGTCATTACTGTACTATACATTGTGTGTTTTGCAGTAAACTACTCTATAAACCTGGAGAACATTAGGACATACAGTAGATATACAGCACAGTATTTACATACACTGTGTAATTACTTTCAGAGAGTCATGGAGTTGGAGGCCAATCAAGTCCCACATGAAATGATCTATGTTGACGAGGCTGGCTTCAACTTGGCGAAAAGGCGTCGCCGTGGGAGAAACATAATTGGCAAAAGGGCCACAGTCACCGTGCCGGGCCAGAGAGGAGCTAACATCACCATGTGCGCCGCAATCTCCAACAACGGTGCACTCCTGCATAAATGTGAGATTGGCCCCTACAACACCGACCGCCTTCTCCTGTTTTTAGAAGACCTGCACGAAAGACTGGTGCCAGAGGTAGAAAGGGGACAGGTGGGAGACCTATATGTGATCACATGGGACAATGTGGCATTCCACCATTCCCGTGCAGTCACAGCCTGGTTTGATGCCCATCCAAGGATGATGTCCCATTTCCTTGCTCCTTACTCCCCTTTCCTCAACCCCATTGAGGAGTTTTTCTCAGCCTGGAGATGGAAGGTTTTTGACCATCGTCCACATGACCAAATGTCCCTCCTGGATGCAATGGATGCTGCATGCCAAGACATCACAGCTGAACACTGCCAGGGGTGGATAAGGCATGCCAAAAGATTCTTCCCAAGATGCCTTGCCAGAGAAGATATCAGGTGTGATGTGGACGAGAACATGTGGCCAAATGCAGAAGACCGAGCAGATTAGAAGATTACTTTTTTTTTTAATTATTATTATTCCGGTGCTTTTTCTGTTTGTATATCTTGCAGTAATGTCCTGTTTTCAAAGAAAGTCTTTACTGCAGCAGTTCTGTCTCTGTCTTTTTTTTTTTTTCATAAACTGTGCATTCTATAAAGCTACGCTGAGATGGTCATTCATTTTTTTATAACATTTCTGCAGCAAAAGAAACAAAATGCATACATTTACTAAACCCAACAAAACAAAAATGTAGAGAGGCTTCAAAAGAAACTACAGTGCAAAACACAATCTATGATCAATACAATATACTGTCTATTGTATAAGGGCCGACCTGACACATAACATAATGCAGTTTCTGTAATTTCAGATGATGTTAGTGTTATTTTTGTCATTGTGTTATGATTGACTAAATGTTCCTGTTGGAAGAGAACATGTGTTAGTGTTTTGCATAATTAGTTGATTTTGAAACATGTTTGCAGTGTTTTGTTAGACATAGTGTATTGTGTTAGTGAATTATTGTATTTTGAAAAGTAGTTTTGGAGTTTAGTTTACAATGTGTGATTTTGAGCATGAAATTAACCGTTTTGCCAATTGTGTGTTTTAGGTGTGTTGGTGCGTTAAGAGTTTAGGAAAATTGTTAAATGTATTGAAAAAACTGTCATAACGATTGTAAAAAACTGTAACACTCTGTGCAGCCATTACACAAAATGGGTTTCTCCACCGCCATGCCCATATGGGCCCTTACAACACAGCACTCATACTTACATTCCTGGACCAATTGCACAACATAACAGCAGCAAATCAAATCGATCACATGCAATACATTGTTGTCTGGGACAATGTGTCTTTCCACCGCTCTGCTCTGGTTCAGAACGGTTTCAGCAACATCCACATTTCACCGTCCTATATCTTCCGCCATACTCTCCATTCCTCAACCCTATAGAAGAGTTTTTCTCGGCATGGCGGTGGAAGGTATATGATCTCCGTCTCCAGGCTGAGGTACCCCTCATCCAAGCCATGGAGGAGGCCTGTGACCAGATGGAGGTAGCAGCAATGCAAGGATGGATTCGTCATTCAAGACGTTTCTTTCCAAGGTGTCTTGCTAATGACAACATTGCCTGCGATGTTGATGAAATTCTCTGGCCAGATCCAGCTAGGCGAAGAGACAATGTCTAGGTTTTTTTTTACAGAAAACTTACTGTAACAAAATGTCACTTTACGTATTGTACTGTATTATGAATGTCCATGTCAATATTTTGGGCGTGTTGAGAAATAAATGAGTTTCTTCAGTCTGCAACATTGGTCTTGTGTAGTGTTTGGTGGATTTACATTATATTTGTACTTTGTTGATGGTAGCCTACTCTAATCATAGGAAAGTAGAAGTGCTAAAAGTGTTTTAGATTTATCACAGCAGAGTGTAACTCATGCAAACAGAGTATAGTAATGTGAAACCTGTGTGTTTCATATGGTAACAAAGTGTGGTTTTTAAACAGAAGTGTATAGTTTTTACAAGAGTGTTTAATTATGCAAAGGATCTGTAGTGTTTTGCTAACTGGGTGTGTGGTTGTGCTAATTGTGTGTAGTGTTTTGAAAACACGGGCCCTGTTTTGAAAATCGTGTTTAAGCAATCCAAAAAAACTGTAAGAGGCTCCTCTGCCCTCCACTCGTTACCTGTATTAATGGCACCTGTTTGAAATTGTTATCAGTATAAAAGACACCTGTCCACAACCTCAAACAGTCACACTCCAAACTCCACTATGGCCAAGACCAAAGAGCTGTCAAAGGACACCAGAAACAAAATTGTAGACCTGCACCAGGCTGGGAAGACTGAATCTGCAATAGGTAAGCAGCTTGGTGTGAAGAAATCAACTGTGGAAGCAATTATTAGGAAATGGAAGACATACAAGACCACTGATAATCTCCCTCGATCTGGGGCTCCACGCAAGATCTCAAAATTATCACAAGAACGGTGGGACCTAGTGAATGACCTGCAGAAAGCTGGAACCAAAGTAACAAAGGCTACCATCAGTAACACACTACACCGCCAGGGACTCAAATCCTGCAGTGTCAGACGTGTCCCCCTGCTTAAGCCAGTACATGTCCAGGCCCGTCTGAAGTTTGCTAGAGAGCATTTGGATGATCCAGAAGAGGATTGGGAGAATGTCATATGGTCAGATGAAACCAAAATATAACTTTTTGGTAAAAACTCAACTTGTCGTGTTTGGAGGAGAAAGAATGCTGAGTTGCATCCAAAGAACACCATACCTACTGTGAAGCAAGGGGGTGGAAACATCATGCTTTGGGGCTGTTTTTCTGCAAAGGGACCAGGACGACTGATCCGTGTAAAGGAAAGAATGAATGGGGCCATGTATCGTGAGATTTTGAGTGAAAACCTCCTTCCATCAGCAAGGGCATTGAAGATGAAACATGGCTGGGTCTTTCAGCATGACAATGATCCCAAACACACTGCCCGGGCAACGAAGGAGTGGCTTCGTAAGAAGCATTTCAAGGTCCTGGAGTGGCCTTGCCAGTCTCCAGATCTCAACCCCATAGAAAATCTTTGGAGGGAGTTGAAAGTCTGTGTTGCCCAGCGACAGCCCCGAAACATCACTGCTCTAGAGGAGATCTGCATGGAGGAATGGGCCAAAATACCAGCAACAGTGTGTGAAAACCTTGTGAAGACTTACAGAAAACGTTTGACCTCTGTCATTGCCAACAAAGGGTATATAACAAAGTATTGAGATAAACTTTTGTTATTGACCAAATACTTATTTTCCACCATAATTTGCAAATAAATTCATTAAAAATCCTACAATGTGATTTTCTGGATTTTTCTTTCTCATTTTGTCTCTCATAGTTGAAGTGTACCTATGATGAAAATTACAGGCCTCTCTCATCTTTTTAAGTGGGAGAACTTGCACAATTGGTGGCTGACTAAATACTTTTTTGCCCCACTGTATATAAAAACGCAATATTAAACACAATATTATGTTAACGAGCTGGCAAGCTAATACTACTGGTTTAATCAATTATCGTGGGGGGCTGCCTCTGACAGCAGCCGATACAGCATCCAGTCGTTTTATTCGAGAACTATCAGCAGAAATCTTAGATACGAATTACACAGTGCGACACCGCCTGACAAGCAATGTCACAAAAAAGGACATTCCTCTGGGGCAGGGAAAAGGAAAAAGAAGAAAACAGAGGAAGAGAAAAAGCAGCAAGATAAAGGTATGTTTGCATGACTAATTACAGTATTTTACCATAAACATTCATTGACTGTCTAGATAAATGCGTCAAACAAGCCTTCGGTTCAGTCAATGTATGTTCAGCTAACGTTAGCTAGCTATCTAATATTAGCTAACAAAGTATAACAGTAGCTAGGTTCACCCCGTTAAAACCGATTTCATCTTAAATCCACCTAGGTGAATGTATAATAGCAAGAGAAATTTCGATTGGCATTGAACTTTGCTATATGCTAGCTAGGCAATGTTGCAAGCTAACGCGTTAGCTGGCTAGCTGTTAGTTAACATAGCCTAGGAAGCATAGCTTCTTGTTTTAGGAAAGTTCACATTTGAAAAAACATCTGTATATAGCCTTGACATATTACAGTTTTTACCAACTGCTTACACACAATCTTTTCATGTCACATGATTTTTGAAACCTCTCACTCAAAGTGCAAAACTACATGCCAAATCTTCAAAACCATAAGCTATTTCACAGCCTTTGACTCAGTTTTCAATTGCATAAACTTTTCTCAAAACACTACACACAATTCTTTACCTAAAACACAAAAATCTAACAGGAAGTGACTTGCTTTCCTTTTCCAAACACAACCAAATCAAAATGCTACACTTATTCACCAGGTCACACACACACACACACACACACACACACACACACACACACACACACACTCCTCACATGTGCAAACACTAATTGCTTAACTGATCACTAACCAAATCACTGCTTTACTGTAGTATAGGCCTATAAAAAGGTCAAAGGTCCGATTACCTGTTTTGAACAATGGATGCTAACAATGGACAGAGAGCAAGAGGAGTAGGAGGGAGAGGCAGGGGACAACAACGAGGACAAATTCAAAGACGAAGAGGAGGAGGAAGAGGAGGAAGGGCAACACTTGTTCATGTGCTCAACCACGGTTTGACCATGAGAGAGGCTGGACTGAGAGTCCAGCCCAACTTGAGTCGATTTACAGTGGCGTCCATAGTTCGAACCTTCAGAAATGAGAACAGGTATGCAACTATCTAATTACTGTTTTAGCATTACAGTAATGTACTGTAAAATACGTATGACTGCATAGTATTGCATAAACATTTGTAACTCTAAGCTATCCATTTACTGCACTGCATTGAATGAATAAGGTTGGTTATCATGCTGTACTAAATTGTTTTGTAAATGGTTTACAGTTCCTATGCTGAACATATGTCTTTGAATTCTGTACAGAGTGGAAAGGCAAAGACATCATGGAGGACGAGGACGCTTGTTTACAGATGTACAAGAGACTGCAATTATAAATATGGTTTTGGCCAACAATGCAATTAGGATTCGAGAGATAAGAGAGCATATCTTGAATAATGACACCATATTCAACAACATCAATGCTGTAAGCCTGTCGACCATACAACGCATCCTCCAACGGCACCAAGTGACGATGAAACAACTTTACAAGGTGCCATTTGAGAGAAACTCTGACAGAGTCAAGAATCTGCGACATGACATTGTAGAGGTATGTATGCAACACTACTTCCAGTACTTCAGACATACCATATTTACTCATCTGTATATCATTTTGTCTGTTACAGAGAGTATTGGAGATGGATGCCTATGTAATTCGCCATTAATTTATTTATGTGGATGAGGTTGGATTCAACCTCACCAAAACCAGGCGCCGCGGAAGAAATGTAATAGGACAGAGGGAAATTACCAATGTCCCTGGACAGCGTGGGGGTAATATAACTATGTGTGCTGCCATCACTCAAAACACTGGGTCCGTACAACACCGGCCGTATACTCACTTTTCTGGATGCAATTTACACAATGCTTGTCCCTGATCCAGATCAGGAGCCTGCTAGATTTGTGGTTATATGGGACAATGTTAGATTTCACCGGGCTGTTCTGGTCCAAAACAGGTTTGCCACCCATCCACAATTTGTAGTTTTGTACCTACCCCCATATTCACCTTTTCTAAATCCCATAGAGGAATTCTTCTCAGCCTGCCACTGGAAAGTGTATGATCGCCAACCCTATGCCCGCATGTCGCTTCTCCAGGCAATGGAGGACGCATGTGGGGACATAGAGGTTGCCTCTGTCCAAGGTTGGATACGCCATGCTAGGAGATACTTCCCTCGATGTTTGGCAAGAGAAAACGTATCTTGTGATGTGGACGAAGTATTGTGGCCAGACCCAGCCCGGAGAAGAGATGAAGCGTATTTTAGCACTGGGGACTGCACCCCGCCAATTCCTGGACTGTACCCCCCCCCCCCCCCCCCCCCCCCAGGACCCCACACACACTTTTGGTTTACATATGTTTATGGTTTTGTTGTATGCTACTGTATACAACAGTAATGTTTGGCCTAATAAATATTTTGTTTCTACATTGCATTGGTGTTTCCAGTGTACTTGTTACCCCTCTCAGCAGATTACTTTCACTGTAGAACATTGTATTGAAATGTAGATATAAGCCTATGAAAGACCAAAGAGCTTTAGATTTAGAACAACAGTGTTTACATGGTATATCCAAAAATGTACTATTATGAAAGAAGTGTTTGCCATTTGATGCAAATGCTTCATTCTGACATGTGTTTATGGCATTTTGAATTCAGTGTTACATTTTGAAGGAGATGTGAGGCGTTTGGGGAATTGTGTGTAGAGTTTTGAAAAAAGGAGACTTAGTTTTGAAAACGTGTGTAAGCAGTTGGTAAAAACTGTAATATATTATAATACAACATATGACTAAGCTAGTTATATGTAACCGGGTGGTATGGGCTCAGATTATGCCCCTAGCTACCAACAGGTGTTTAATAGTGAGTGATTGGGGAGGGCAGCACATTCAATGGTTTGCTGAGCAGTCAACCGGTCCTTTGTATGAGCAGCTAGCAACACGCAGTGCGCTGCTAGCTACGAGAGGCTGCATCAGTCGGAGTTGTGAATGCGTGTGACAACGATGTGAGGTAGCGTGTGCAAACAGAGGATATGGTGCAACATTTTAGTAGGTACGTGTTTGTGTGCGTGCTTTGTGTTTTAAGTAATGGGTATAATGTATTGTTTGAGAATGCTAATGTTGCTGTGCTGGTGTTGTTGCAGAGATTGGCCTATATTACTGTTTTAAAGTACTGACTGATTCTGATCTATTCTGTAAACAATCCAGACCCTTTATAGTATTTGCACTTCTGATATTTTGTATAGGCTACTATTTTTGTATAAAGTGATTACTGGTCTGTGCCTCAGTAAAGGAGGGAGAACCTGAGTACGCTCTGTGGATATTACATAAATACTATAAAGTTTTTGTCTTCTGTGTAAAAATAAGGTTCTGTTCCATAAACTTGGTACTGATGACAGCTTAACGATATTTATATTAACCTACCATTTTGGGGTCTTTGCTATTATATTCCAATATCATTATGCCTCAATTAGCTAGTTATAGATTAAGAGTTGTTTCAGTTGTACAGATAGCTTGCTGCTGTGTATAATAATTTGTTGTTAAAATAACCATCTGTTCCATGTACTCTTATGAAACTTCCCTAGGAGCACTGTTGAAATATTTTGGAGGTGGGGCACAACCTAAGCCACCTGCCCCAAGTACCAGTGCTACAGTGGATGATGATGCAGCAGGTGAGTTTAACAATCCCAGATCAATATATTTATATAGATAAATCATGCCGTTTGTGAGATCTTTTTTGGGGGGGGGACAGACAGTTGCATTACCTTCTAATATGACTTCTAACATGGCTAGCTTTTATTTTTATAGTAATTATTATTATTATAGTAATAATTATTATATGCGAAGAGCACTTATCAGCACCTGCATCCACTGATCCTACTGTTCCTTCCATGTCTGTTTCAACCTCAGCGGATGTGGCAGGTAAGTTAATAGCACAGCAGAGATAAAGGAACACTTCTTGGAATTTCTCATAGCTCCTGAATCTACTGGTCTAGGCTTGTCCACACTAATTCTTAACAGGCTTGAAGAATTGAACGTCCCTTTCCAGGACTGTAGGGGACAATCGTATGACAATGGTGCAAATATGAAGCGCAAAAATAAAGTTGTGCAGGCTGTTACAAAAAATCAGATGCTGCTAAAGCGTCCAGGGATGCCACTTGTTTTTTTGGAAATGTGGAAAACCTTTACAGACTCTTCTCAGGTTCTCCTCAAAGGTGGACGTCACACTCAAGTCCTGGAGTGAAATGCGATGGGAGAGCCGGGTTAACAGTATTGTACCTTTACGCTTCCAAGCAGGCAAGGTGAGAGAAGCTTTGTTAGAAGTCAGGGAACATGCTAATGACTCCACAGTGAAAGTTGAGGCCCACTCTCTTGCTGAAGAAATTGGATAATTTAGATTTCAAATTTGCTGTGTGGTCTGGTATGACATTCTCTCCAGAATTAACACCACAAGCAAGCTCCTTCAATCAACCAACATGCAGCTTGATGTCGCAGTGTGCCTCATTAAGAAAAACAACGAAAATTTTGTCAGTTATAGGACAACTGGTTTTAAGGATGCGCAGGTCCCAGCAAAAGAAATGTGTGAACAAATCGACACTGAGGCAGTGCTGAAGGAGAAGAGGCTGCTGTCCACCAAAAGGCACTTTGCCCATGAGGCAGCAGATGAGCCACTAGGTGATGCAATGAAGAGACTGGAAGTATCATTTTTTAATGCTGTGGTAGACTGTAGTATCCAGTCTTTGGTGGACCGCTATCAGTCTCTGGGGGAAGTTAGAGACAACTTTGGAGTGCTTCTCAACTTTAGCCAGCTTGATGCACAGACACGGAGGGACCAGTGTAAGCTTCTTGGAGACAAACTCACCTGTGGAGAAGAGGCTGATGTTGACGGGAGTGCACTTGCTACAGAGATAGAGAGCCTTCCAGAACTCCCCCAAGCAAAGATGACCACATTTGAGTTTCTCACTTACCTCTCTCAAAATGAGATCTGTGAGTTGTACCCAAATATTTGGGTAGCTCTCCGGATAGCCTGCACTCTCCCTGTGACTGTTGCGTCTGCAGAGCGGAGCTTTTCTATACTCAAATTGATCAAAAACTACTTGAGATCTTCCATGGCTCAAGACAGACTGAGTGGACTTGCACTAATTAGTATCAATAACAAAATTGGCCACCAGATCTCTTATAGTGATGTCATAAACGAGTTTGCCTCCAGAAAAGCCCGGAAACACAAATTCTAAGGAAAAAGTGCAATATTGAGGTAGTTTGTATTACATTTGAGGAAGTTTGTCTAAATTAAAGTGTTTATTTTGTAATTGTTTGTTGCATTCTTTTCCTAACCTTTTGCACATCTGTAAATAGTTTAATTCTTGAACCATTATTGTTATCTTGTTACAGGTTCCTATGTTCAATTCATGCCATTAAGTATCTGTTTAATTTATTTAATATTGTCTGTTTTTACATTTGCATTTATTTTTTATTTAAGAAAATACTGTTTACATTTATTTCATTTGTATTTGTTATTCAGCTTTATATTTTATTCTTGAACCATTGTTGTTATATTGTTACAGGTTCATCTGTTCATTTTATGTCATTATTTAAATATTTAATTTAATATTGTCTGTTTTTTTACATTTGCATTTATTTTTTATATAAGAAGATACTGTTTATCTTTGGTTATTTTATTTGTAGTTGATCTGCACTTTTGCATGTTGCTAATTCGTTTTAACTAAAAGCAAATAAACTGGTTAACTTGTTTACAGTAAATGCATCTGGTTTATTTTGCTACTTTTCAGTACACCACATTAACTATGCCACTTAGTACTGTAAGACTGAATATTTAAAGTACAAATGTATCACCTGACCACTCTTGTGGGTTTGCTACTGTTAAAACTAAAAACCGTAGAAGGGTAAAAACATGCCAGGCAGACACTGGTAGGATGTAAGCAACACAGCTACAATTAATAAAACTGCTAATTGGTTTGTTAGATTTATAGTGTGCGACTAATCAAGCATTGACAACAATCAATCGTATTGGCAGCACCGAGGGGCCCCCAAATCAATTCTGCTTAGGGCCCCATAAAGGCTTGGGCCGGCCCTGGAGCTGAGCCTTGACTAGTCTCTCAAAGCACTTCATGATGACAGAGGTGAGTGCTAAGGGGTGATAGTAATTTAGTTCAGTTACCTTTGCTTTCTTAGGTACAGGGACAATGGTGGTTATCGTGAAGCATGTGGGGATAACAGACAGGGAGAGATTGAATATATCTAAACACAACAGCCAGCTGGTCTGCGCATGCTCTGAGGACGTGGCTAGGGATACCATCAGGGCCAGCAGCCTTGCGAGGGTTAACACGCTGAAATGTCTTACTCACGTCGGCCACGGAGAGAGTGAGAGCCTACAGTCCTTTGTAGCGGGCCGGGTCTGTGGTACTGTGTTTTCCTCAAAGCGAGCAAAGAAGGTGTTCAGCCTGTCCGGAAGCAAGAGGTCGGTGTCCGCGACGTGTCTGGTTATAATCCATGTGTCTGTAGACCCTGCCACATGCATCTTGTTTTTTTTATTGTGTTTTTCGTCTGTTTTTTTGTGAGTTTTTTTGCAACAGTTGAACTATAATAGTTCATGATTATGGAGTGCTACTGTTTTACGATGCAATGTCTTTTTATAGCTTTTTTTGCACTTCAGACTTCTTGTATTTCTATACCTTTTCATACTGCCGCTCTATGTATCATGTATCTGTCTTTTGTGTACTTTCGTTCTGGCATTTTGCACCTGCCCTGTGTTTTTGTTGTAGCTGCTTAACAACGAAATTTCCCCTCAGGGATCAATAAAGTATCTATCCACCTACCTACCTACCTACCTACCTACCTACCTACCTACCTACCTACCTACCTACCTACCTACCTACCTACCTACCAACTCACTGTGTCTGCATATATGTCTATTATTATTTGAAGCTAACCTGAACATGTCCCAGTCCACATGATCAAAACAATCTTGAAGCGTGGATTCCGATTGGTCAGATCAGCGTTGAATAGACCTAACCACGGGTACTTCCTGACCACTCTTGTGGGTTTGCTACTGTTAAAACTAAAAACCGTAGAAGGGTAAAAACATGCCAGCGAACTCAACATGGCTTTGTGATTAGTTCTTTTGTCATTTACAGAACTGTTGTCTGTATGCCCCTGGGACCAACTTGTAAACCAGAATGATAACAGCTTTAACAGTGTTATAATCTGAACTATGGTCATGAGATAAAGCGGCGTACACTTTGAGCATTTCCCACTAGAACACTTTGGAGGAGCAGGGGCAAAATCTCTGCCGCTATTTTAGGGATGTGGCAATCCGCTCAAACAGAGTAAAATATACATCCACCTCTTTCGTTGAAAGGCACTACAAACCGGCTGTTCCGACCAAGATTAAACTCTGAGGATGCGGGATTGCTCAACTGAATTCGGAGCACTTTCAGATCTCTCTCTGAATCGAAGGGCATGCTCACGTTCTTGATCTTGTTATTTGGCTGCAGGTTCACGTTCCTGTTTTTTGGCTGCACGCTCATCTTGTCTTTCCCTGTACTACAATTTCTGTTGTTCCAATCTCTTCAAATGTTTTCCCTTTCCTTGTTGCTCCAACTTTACCTTTAGTTCAAACTCCCTCAGTTGCACATCTACGGGACTTACCCCACTACCCATAACACCCTTTTCACCAGCCTCTCTCGCCGAGAGGATTACCTCCACCACCAAAACAGTACCAATCAACTCTTTGACTACTGATTTTGGATCACCATATGTCACTTTAATGTCTTAATGCTTTGCAATGATGAGCAGATTCGCCTTTGTACAGTTATCTAGCATCCCCCATATAGGGTTTTCCAGATATGCTTCCAACTTAAAGTCCATGTTTTTTTATTTTATTTGCCTGTGTGTTTATGAAACTTTCGAAATGACTCCACCAACCCTATAACCCCTCAGGTTGGATGTCAGTGACAGAAACTCTACCACAAATATCTGGTCATAGCAGAGCTTCAGTGTAGCAGATTGGAGAGACTATCATAGGAAACAATATTGTTTTTCTAGAAATCAAATAGGGCTAGCCAACTAAAGTTGTTAAACCTTCACATTTTTCAAGACAACTGGAGCACTGGGCCAGCCACTTTTAAATATCACCTGGGCCAACACAGGTGAAACACTTTCCAACTAATGAGATGGACATGCCAGCACAGGTGTAACACATACTGATTAACGAGGTGACACCAATCGGTGCGCCCCACGCGCTAACGTCCAACCTCAAAATATACATGGAAAAACCAAAGCTTGCAACAAGAACCTCCTCACACAACCCTTATTGCCAATTTGAACTCCCCTTTTCAATGTTGAATGGTAATTCAGTTTCAACAAATATTTTGCTTTATACAATTAACCACACAGTTTCTGCTCTCTTAACTTGTACATTGAAGTAGGCCTTAATCCTTGCTTAAACATAGTTTACACAATGGCAGGTTGCATAGCAGACTTATGGTATTAATGCCTAAAACCGATAATTATACCTTACAAAGGCTTTTTTATATTTTTTTTATCAAAAGGCATTTCTGCCAAAAAACACATTCTGGACATTTTAACTTTCATGTGCCTTAATAACAAACTTGTATGCCATCTGTAAATACGAATAAAGTTGTTGAGCCTAGTTGGTTTAGCCACAGAAATAGAAAAGAACCTTGATTGCCATGATTGGCTGAGATAATGAGTGGGCTGGACATGCCGAGAGATGAGTTTCAGATTGGTCTGCAGTGTAGCATCTAGTGTCTATAAAATGAGATGCTCGTTATGCATAGATACTCCTTTCTCCTGAAGTTTTTTCGAAAGATATAACGTTAGCCATGGAGAACTGCAAATATGTTGCTACTACACTCAATAACATTGCTGCCCTGAATTTATCAGGCGCTATCGACAAAGGTCAATGGGAAAAAGATGTGATGATGGACTACTTTCTGGAGGACGATCGTGCCATGCTGACTCTCTGACTCTGAAAATGAATCAGACTGTTCGGGTGGCTTTCAGCGATCGACGTCACCGGCCTTCTAGCTGCCGAAGCTCCCCGTGTCATTTTTCATTAGTCTTGTCTTGTCGTTGTTCACACCTGGTTTAGATTCCATCATCATTATGTGTATATATACCCTCTGCTCCCCCATGTCCTTTGTGCGTTATTGTTGTTTGTCAGATCTTGTTCTTTGGAATCTCGTTCTCTCCGGGCATTGTGCGGCCGTGTTTGTTTCCGGGCCTTGTCGTGCCTATGTATTATATTTGAAGATAGACGCTGTTTCTCCGTCTGCTCTCTTGTGACTATTAAACTACATTCTCTCCTGTGCCTGACTTCCTCACACCCACTACATCTTGACACAGACGATGAGGAAATCCCTGATTTAGGTAAAAACATTTTCATTCATTGTAGAATCTTCTGATAACAGTGACTGGGACGAAACGGTGATCAACAGTGTTGTTGTCACGGAAGAAGTTGACCCGAGTTTTGAAATCAGTGGAATGTCTGGTAGAAGCAGAGTATGATAAGGAGATTAATAGAATTCTGACGTTTGATTGCAAATGCATAGGGAGTTGAAAAGAGAACACAGAAGGCTGTTGTATAAAACACCTGTCTCCGGATTACATCTTTAAACTAAGGCCAACCATGGCACCTGTGACAGAGAGGGAGAAAAATCTGATGATTCTTATGGCATTGCACACGGTCAGTGTGAACCAGAGTGACTTGACGCAAGAGGCCAATCAATTTGTACAAACAAGACGGAAACGATACAGGACGTCTTATTTAATGAAAGCTAACTAGCTAACATTGAACCTATTTGGTTAACTTTAGCTAGCTATGACAATCGGTTTGTATTGCTAGTACTCAATGGATTGGGATTATGGTTCATAGTTTAGCTAGCTAACTAGCTAGCTAGCTACATGTCTAAACAAAAGACCCCAAGTTAAAGCTTACTGTTAGCTAGCTAGATGACATTAGATGGCTGGCTTGCTAGCTAACATTGTGTATAGGATTAACTAGCTAACATTGAACCTATTTGGTTTAGCTAGCTATGACAATCGGTTTGTATTGCTGTTTTATTTATGAAATGTTTCTTAGGGACCTGCCTAAACAAATTAATAATGGATTTATTTTTCATTGGGTGTTTTCTCAATGGATTTATTAAAACCGACCCACCCACATCTGCACAGCACTACTACCACTAGTCCCCAGCAATAATGTGGTAAAAATGCTAGTGTAGGAAAGAAGCACAGGAAAAGAAATGCTAGTGTAGGAAAGAAGCACAGGAAAGGAATAATGAAGGGATGACAACAGGAAGAATATGGCAAAAGAAGAAAAGGACGATGGTCGAAATAGAGAGAACGCTGGAATAGTTTGGATCACGGTTGGGGTTAATTCATTTGCATTCACTCGACTCAGGGGAGGAATTTGATTTGTGCATGAATCTTATTGATGACATCAGTTACCCAATAAAGAGGTCAGACTGCACCTGACCATGTGCTCTCTTCGACAACTGGGTTCATCGAGGGTAGACGGTCTTTGTCAAAACCGTAGAATGAAAGAAAGAAACAAACACAGGTATAAAAAATGCTTATGTACCCATACACACAGACATACAGTGGGGCAAAAAAGTATTTAGTCAGCCACCAATTGTGCAAGTTCTCCCACTTAAAAAGATGAGAGAGGCCTGTAATTTTCATCATAGGTACACTTCAACTATGAGAGACAAAATGAGAAAATAAAATCCAGAAAATCACATTGTAGGATTTTTTTAAGAATTTATTTGCAAATTATGGTGGAAAATAAGAATTTGGTCAATAACAAAAGTTTATCTCAATACTTTGTTATATACCCTTTGTTGGCAATGACTGAGGTCAAATGTTTTCTGTAAGTCTTCACAAGGTTTTCACACACTGTTGCTGGTATTTTGGCCCATTCCTCCATGCAGATCTCCTCTAGAGCAGTGATGTTTCGGGGCTGTCGCTGGGCAACACAGACTTTCAACTCCCTCCAAAGATTTTCTATGGGGTTGAGATCTGGAGACTGGCTAGGCCACTCCTTCATTGCCCGGGTGATGTGTTTGGGATCATTGTCATGCTGAAAGACCCAGCCACGTTTCATCTTCAATGCCCTTGCTGATGGAAGGAGGTTTTCACTCAAAATCTCACGATACATGGCCCCATTCATTCTTTCCTTTACATGGATCAGTCGTCCTGGTCCCTTTGCAGAAAAACAGCCCCAAAGCATGATGTTTCCACCCCCATGCTTCACAGTAGGTATGGTGTTCTTTGGATGCAACTCAGCATTCTTTCTCCTCCAAACACGACGAGTTGAGTTTTTACCAAAAAGTTATATTTTGATTTCATCTGACCATATGACATTCTCCCAATCCTCTTCTGGATCATCCAAATGCTCTCTAGCAAACTTCAGACGGGCCTGGACATGTACTGGCTCAAGCAGGGGGACACGTCTGGCACTGCAGGATTTGAGTCCCTGGCGGCGTAGTGTGTTACTGATGGTAGCCTTTGTTACTTTGGTCCCAGCTCTCTGCAGGTCATTCACTAGGTCTCCCCGTGTGGTTCTGGGATTTTTGCTCACCGTTCTTGTGATCATTTTGACCCCACGGGGTGAGATCTTGCGTGGAGCCCCAGATCGAGGGAGATTATCAGTGGTCTTTTATGTCTTCCATTTCCTAATAATTGCTCCCACAGTTGATTTCTTCGCACCAAGCTGCTTACCTATTGCAGATTCAGTCTTCTCAGCCTGGTGCAGGTCTACAATTTCGTTTCTGGTGTCCTTTGACAGCTCTTTGGTCTTGGCCATAGTGGAGTTTGGAGTGTGACTGTTTGAGGTTGTGGACAGGTGTCTTTTATACTGATAACAAGTTCAAACAGGTGCCATTAATACAGGTAACGAGTGGAGGACAGAGGAGCCTCTTAAAGAAGAAGTTACAGGTCTGTGAGAGCCAGAAATCTTGCTTGTTTGTAGGTGACCAAATACTTATTTTCCACCATAATTTGCAAATAAATTCATTAAAAATCCTACAATGTGCTTTTCTGGATTTTCTTTTCTCATTTTGTCTCTCATAGTTGAAGTGTACCTATGATGAAAATTACAGTTTTTAAGTGGGAGAACTTGCACAATTGGTGGCTGACTAAATACTTTTTTGCCCCACTGTACAAGGCACGCAAACATAACCATCAATACACATATTGGAAAAAACCCTCCCCACCCCAATCTCCCCGCCCCAGATTGATGTGACCCCTGAAGGAGAAAGGGCCGGGAAAGACGGCTCTATAGAACTGTTGAGCTCCGCAAGTGGGTCGTACATGATGCAGATGGTATCGGAGAGCAGTGTGTCAGGGGAGGGAGGTACGGGAAATCGGGGGACTCTGGAGGTATACCTTCCCCCACGTAAAATAAATGCTGAGGAGTTCTCCGACCCCGAACAGGTGGATGAAAAGAAAGGGAAGTTGGCGAGCTCCCTGGGAGAGGAAGAATCCAGGGTCTTCCCTTCCGACTCCCCGAACCAAGACTCCTTTAAAAATCCCCATTTTAAGCTCTACTCCCTACCACCCCCACTTACCCCGTAGGGAGAGAGAGAAATTCCCTGACTGTTAGTTTAACAGTTCTAAATGCCTCCTTTTCTTGTCTCTTTTAGCTCTGGACCAGATGCTGTTTTATTCCTGTGGGGAAGCAAACGGGAGAGATTGAGGAGGGAGGTGGTAAAGAGACCCAGGTCCAAGGGGAGTAAGCGCTCGCCCGACCTCTACTTGTTCCTTGGCAGCCGCGACACAGCACTACATCTCACTCTTGCCACCTCTCCGGTCGTCAACCAGACCCAGGCTCTCGCACGGTTCTGATAGGGATCTTACCTCAGGACCCTTAGGCTGATCCTAGTCGACCTGCGAGCCCCGGTCTCTTTCCAGTTCCCCACACACTGTGCCCAGCTCCAAAGATTTTTAAGACATTTTAAACTGAAAAAGCAGTCCGTCACCATTTTTACCAAACACTGCTCTCTTCTTTCTTTTGTGCAGGAGCGGGAACCAGTGTGTCCAGTGCACGGGCCTGCTATAGGTGAACCCACAACAGTTTGGCGCAATGTGGCCCATCCTGCTCTGTTGAATCTGCACCGGGATGCTCCCGGTCAGGGCCATCATGCACTCCCGAGGCATGGCGAGGACAGCCGCGTGCCTGCGACCAGGCTGCGGCCAGGATGAGTCGGGGAGGCACTTGCTCTGGGAGTGCAGAGCCGCCAGGAACCTTTGGAAGGAAGCAGGCCCCCTGATCTCCCCACGTTTGCCAGCAGGGGAGGACCTAACACCCCAGGTCGTGGGAGATGGGGTGGGCCAAAAGCCTATCCTAGCGAAGGCCTTCACCAAGCTCTGGCCCACCCCCACGTCTGAAGGACACTTTGTGGTCCTCCCGCAACCTGCTGGTAGGACAACGAGTAGAGACCACCCCCCAGGCAGTACGAACGGAAGGGGGCCTCGACCCCAGATGAAGGGTCCCCCACGACATCTAAGGTCCCGGCGGCCACGGCCTGACAGTGCTGTGGCGCCTAGGGTGATGCGCCTAGGGGAGGAGTCTCCTCTGGGCCCCGACGGATATGTACGGAGTTGATTCGGAAGAGCAGGAGGAGGCGAGTTTGATAAGGACTCACCCTGTTCCTGTACAAAGGACCGAAGACAGCATTTCTAACAAAGTGACGTTTGAATATCTTAAAATTGTTTTACCTTTTACAAACCGATTGTGTACATTTTTAAATGGCCTTTAGAGATTGTACTCTAAAGTACTTTGTCTAATGTTGTTTTGTTTGAATTAAAAACATATACTTAACGTATATGTAAATATCCAATGCATGTTTTAAATGCCTTTATGCCGTTTTTATAAGTACACATTTTGAAAAAATACGAGCTGTTTAAGGAAATTATTTTAAATGTACATAAGAAAATGATTCAATACTTTTTTTTGTCAAAATAAAAAAATCTGTCCACTCTAGGGCAAGGCCCTGGCGTGGGCAACGGCAGTGTGGGAACAGCAGCCACCATCCTGCAGCGCCATTTTAGCCTTCACTGTCGAGCTGCGACGAGTCTTCGACCACCCAGTCGGCGGACGAGAAGTGGCAAGCCACCAAGGGGCCAGACCAGTTGCTGACTTCACCATCGAATTCCGCACCCTCGCTGCTGAGAGTGGGTGGAATACGGAGGCACTGGTCACAGCTTTCTGAGACAGCGCCTTTTTGACATCACCCCAGAATCCCGGGTTTCCTGAGCACACCAAGTCCCCCCGAGGCCAGCATTGAGGAGCCCATGCAGCTGGGACACACAAGTCTGAGCCCACAGGAACATGACAGGCACATGCGTGAAGGCTGCTGCCTCTACTGCAGAGGTCTCGGCCATCTCCGTGCTTCATGCCCAGAGCTGACGGAAAACATCAGGGCTCACCAGGATAAGGGGAGAACCTGATGAGCTGTGCAGTTTCACCCCGGCTACCCAGTCCGTCACTACACGCAACCCTCCACTAGGACAATCGTCAGCACCAGATTCAAGCCTTCATGGACTCCGGGGCCGCGGAAAATTTCATTGATCAAGATTTTGCTGAACAGGATTATGATTAAGATTACAATCTGGTGAGAATCAGGGAGGGAGATGAATGGAAAATTGCTCTTAACACCCCTAGTGGCCACTGAGTATTTAGTCATGCCATTCAGATTATTGAACTCCCCGGCAGTCTTCCAAGCATTGGTCAATGACACCCTTGGGGATATGTTGAATCGGTTCGTCTTTGTTGACCTCAACGACATCCTGATCTTCTCCAAGACCCTTCTGGAATACATCTTGCACGTCCGTCAAGTCCTGAGACGCCTCCTGCAGAGTCAACTATACATTGGGGAGAACAAGTATTTGATACACTGCCGATTTTGCAGGTTTTCCTACTTACAAAGCATGTAGAGGTCTGTAATTTTTATCATAGGTACACTTCAACTGTGAGAGACGGAATCTAAAATAAAAATCCAGAAAATCACATTGTATGATTTTTAAGTAATTAATTTGCATTTTATTGCATGACATAAGTATTTGATCACCTACCAACCAGTAAGAATTCCGGCTCACAGACCTGTTAGTTTTTCTTTAAGAAGCCCTCCTTTTTTCCACTCATTACCTGTATTAACTGCACCTGTTTGAACTCGTTACCTGTATAAAAGACACCTGTCCACACACTCAATCAAACAGACTCCAACCTCTCCACAATGGCCAAGACCAGAGAGCTGTGTAAGGACATCAGGGGTAAAATTGTAGACCCGCACAAGGCTGGGATGGGCTACAGGACAATAGGCAAGCAGCTTGGTGAGAAGGCAACAACTGTTGGCGCAATTATTAGAAAATGGAAGAAGTTCAAGATGACGGTCAATCTCCCTCGGTCTGGGGCACCATGCAAGATCTCACCTCGTGGGGCATCAATGGACGGATGAGTACAACACCAAGAACACCATCCCAACCGTGAAGCATGGAGGTGGAAACATCATTCTTTGGGGATGCTTTTCTGCAAAGGGGACAGGACGACTGCACCGTATTGAGGGGAGGATGGATGGGGCCATGTATCGCGAGATCTTGGCCAACAACCTCCTTCCCTCAGTAAGAGCATTGAAGATGGGTCGTGGCTGGGTCTTCCAGCATGACAACGACCCGAAACACACAGCCAGGGCAACTAAGGAGTGGCTCCGTAAGAAGCATCTCTAGGTCCTGGAGTGGCCTAGCCAGTCTCCAGACCTGAACCCAATAGAAAATCTTTGGAGGGAGCTGAAAGTCCGTATTGCCCAGCGACAGCCCCGAAACCTGATGGATCTGGAGAAGGTCTGTATGGAGGAGTGGGCCAAAATCCCCGCTGCAGTGTGTGCAAACCTGGTCAAGAACTACAGGAAACGTATGATCTCTGTAATTGCAAACAAAGGTTTGTACCAAATATTAAGTTCTGCTTTTCTGATGTATCAAATACTTATGTCATGCAATAAAATGCAAATGAATTACTTAAAAATCATACAATGTGATTTTCTGTATTTTTGTTTTAGATTCCGTCACTCACAGTTGAAGAGTACCTATGATAAAAAATTACAGACTTCTACATGCTTTGTAAGTGGGAAAACCTGCAAAATTGTCAGTGTATCAAATACTTGTTCTCCCCACTGTATGTCAAGATAAAGAAGTGTGAGTTCCATGTATCCCAAGTCTCTTTCCTAAGCCATATTATCTCTACTTCCGGCATCCAAATAGACCCTGTTAAGGTTTAGGCAGTCAAAATACTGTAAAGAATCCTGGAACATATTACATTCTGTGCTAGCAAAACAGTCCTGTAGTTTAGCATCTGCTTCATCTGACCATTTTATTATTCACCGAGTCACTGGTGTTTCCTGCTTTAGTTTTTGCATGTACTGTAAGCAGGAATCAGGAGTATAGAATTATGGTCCGATTTGCCAAATGGAGGGCGAGGGAGAGCTTTGTTGTTTCTGTGTGGAGTAAAGTTGGTCTAGAGTTTTTTCCCCCTCTGGTTGCATATTTAACATGCTGATTGAAATGAGGTAGAATGGATTTGAGTTTCCCTGCATTAAAGTAAAAATAAAAATACATTTTCCTATTCGATTATGATTCGCTTATCAATAAACTCTTTCTAAATAGTGTGGTCTACAGCTTATCATGAAAAACTCTACCACAGGCAAGCAAAACTGAGACTTCCTTAGATTTCGTGCACCAGCTGTTGTTAACAAATATACATAGACCGCCACCCTTTGTCTTGCCAGAGGCCGCTGTTCTACAGTCGTGGCCAAAAGTTTTGAGAATGACACAAGTATTGGTCTCCACAAAGTTTGCTGCTTCAGTGTTCTTAGATCTTTATGTCAGTAGTTACTATGGTACACTGAAGTATAATTACAAGTATTACATAAGTGTCAAAGGCTTTCATTGACAAAGACATTCAGTTTATGCAAAGAGTCAATATTTGCAGTGTTGACCCTTCTTATTCAAGACCTCTGCAATCCGCCCTGGCATGCTGTCAATTAACTTCTGGGCCACATCCTGACTGATGGCAGGCCAATCTTGCATAATCAATGCTTGGAGTTTGTCAGAAGTTGTGGGTTTTTGTTTGTCCACCCGCCTCTTGAGGATCGACCACAAGTTCCCAATGGGATTAAGGTCAGGGGAGTTTCCTGGCCATGTACCCAAAATGTTGATGTTTTGTTCCCCGAGCCACTTAGTTATCACTTTTGCCTTATGGCAAGGTGCTCCATCATGTTGGAAAAGGCATTGGTCGTCACCAAACTGTTCTTGGATGTTTGGGAGAAGTTGCACTCAGAGGATGTGTTGGTACCACTCTTTATTCATGGCTGTGTTCTTAGGCAAAATTGTGAGTGAGCCCATTCCCTTGGCTGAGAAGCAACCCCACACATGAATGGTCTGAGGATGCTTTACTGTTGGCATGACACAGAACTGATGGTAGCGCTCACCTTGTCTTCTCCGGACAAGGTGTTTTCCGGATGGCCCAAACAATCGGAAAGGGGATTCATCAGAGAAAATGACTCTACCCAGTCCTCAGCAGTCCAATCCCTGTACCTTTTGCAGAATATCAGTCTCCCTGATGTTTTTCCTGGAGAGAAGTGGCTTCTTTACTGCCCTTCTTGACACCAGGCCATCCTCCAAAAGTCTTCACCTTACTGTGCGTGCAGATGCACTCACACCTGCCTGCTGCCATTCCTGAGCAAGCTCTGCACTGGTGGTGCCCCGATCCCGCAGCTGAATCAACTTTAGGAGACGGTCCTGGTGCTTGCTGGACTTTCTTGGGCGTCCTGACGCCTTCTTCACAACAATTGAACTTCTCTCCTTGAAGTTCTTGATGATCTGATAAATGGTTGATTTAGGTGCAATCTTACCAGCAGCAATATGAAGCCTGTGAAGCCCTTTTTGTGCAAAGCAATGATGACGGCACGTGTTTCCTTGCAGGTAACCATGGTTGACAGAGGAAGAACAATGATTTCAAGCACCACCCTCCTTTTAAAGCTTCCAGTCTGTTATTCTGACTCAATCAGCATGACAGAGTGATCTGCAGCCTTGTCCTCGTCAACACTCTCACCTGTGTTAACGAGACAATCACTGACATGATGGCAGCTGGTCCTTTTGTGGCAGGGCTGAAATGCAGTGGAAATGTTTTTTTGGGGGTAAGTTCATTTTCATGGCAAAGAGTGACTTGCAATTAATTGCAATTCATCTGATCACTCTTCATGACATTCTGGAGTATATGCAAATTGCCATCATCAACACTGAGGCAGCAAAATTTGTCATTCTCAAAACTTTTGGCCACGACTGTATTCTGACGGAAAAACCAGCCAGCTGTATGTTTTTTATATTGTCGTTCAGCCACGACTCGGTGAAACATAAGATATTACAGTTTAATGTCCCGTTGGTAGGATATTCGTGATCGCACCTCGTCTAATTTATTTTCCAATGATTTTACGTTGGCTGTTAAAGGCAGAGTACCCACTCGCCTTTGTATCCTTACAAGGCACCCCGACCTACGTCCCTGATATCTCTGTCTCTTTCTCTTGCGAATGATGGGGATTTTGGCCTTGTCGGGTGTTTTGAAGTACATCCTTCCCGTCCAACTCGTTGAAGAAAAACTCTTCGCCCAGTCCGAGGTGAGTAATACCTGTCCTGATATCCAGAAGCTCTTTTCGGTTGTAAGAGATGGTGGCAGAAACATTTAGGTATAAAATAAGTTACAAATAACGTGATAACACAGTAGCACAATAGGTTAGGCGCCCGTAGAACGGCAGCCATCTCCTCCGGCGCCATTCAACCTCTGTTACGTCTCCACTAAGGCCATCAACTGGAGCAAGTTCCTCGTCTGGGCGAATATGCTCATAACACACTGCCGAACTCGTCCACTGGACTGTCGCTGTTCGAGTGTCAGTTCAGTTTTGCTCCCCCACTGTTTCCTGAACAAGAGGCTGATGCGGGGGTGCCATCAGCCGAGGCGTTCATTCGACGATAACGCCGCAGGTGGATCAGAGCGCTATCCTCCTTGCTCCGCTCCTCTGCCCGACACCAGGTAAACCGGCTTACACTGTCCGGCATCTGATGGTGGCTCTTCGGGTCCGAGGCACCCTGGTGGACTGGGAGGGCTACGGCCCAGAGGAGTGGGCGCGGGTGCCTAACCAGGACATCCTGGATCTGGGACTTGTCCGGGACTTCAACCAACTATGTGGTGGTCGTTCTTAGAAGGGGGGGGGGGTACTGTCATGGTTCCACCTGTTACCAGAGGGAGGCAGAGACCGTCCTAGAGACATTAATGACACATTATGATTTCCCTGTTAAAAGAGGTGTGTTTTCTGGTTTCCTTTGTAGAAGCTTGAATTGTTTGCTGAGTGCGTTTGTCTTCTGAGTGAGACAGTAAAGTATTTGTTTATCCTTAACCACTGATTCCTTGTCTGGTCACTTCTCTGTTCCTGGGTCCACCCCACCACGTCAAAATGCAAACCGAACGAGTGTGCTTGCATACTCCTTTAAAATTCCTTCGCTTGAAAAACTAGAAAGAAGTAGCAATAGTACTGTTTGTCCATTATCAGAGGTAGCCAGTATACACTTCCTGAAAATAGTCAGAATTAATCTAAGATAACTCAAGAAATCTGTCGTTAATTGACGTTTTTTGCATTTTAAATAGTCGTCTCTCATTGAATGAAAACATACTTTATTGAATAATCTTTACTGTTGACGATTCAGCAAGGAAGGGGCGTAGACTTCAGCTACCAACTTCAGCTTGCCTCGAGAATGTTGTGTGCCCGAACTGACAAATTCCTTGCCGAAGTCCAAAATTAACAAAAACTTGGCTGGGAAGCATGCGGACACCTTAAGTCTAGCTTTAATGCCAGTCGGTCTTCAAATTATTAATTGATATGTTGGATTCACGTCTCCATCTCAAACACTTTTTTTGGATGAGACGGAGACGTGAATCCAACATAAATGATTAATTTCAAGACGTTAACTTTGACAGCCCTTCTAGACACAGTGTGGGTGTGTTGTTGACGAAACGTGTTTTACTAACCTGAGTTACAATACTCTACACCACTACGTATCATTTTTCACATTGTGAATTTTACAAACATTCAAATCAATTCTGTGTTTGGTGTAGGCTTACCTTGGCCTGACAGTTTTGATAGCCATGTAATTCTCTGTCGGACAAGTTGAGAATTCCCTGTCAAGTAGAGAGACATGCAAGCCCAGCTAGCTTAGATAGCCTGAAGCCTCAAATGGAGGACGCTAACAAACGTTTTCAACGCTGCATGAGCTGTGTTTATTTTGCTTTATTTTGGGACAATGTGGACCGCCTGGACTTTCAATGTAGCAATTGTTTGCGTGCAGAGGACTACAGGGGCTAAGTGGCTACTCCTAGCAATGAACTTACACAAGCTCAAGGGCCTGATTGGTGGAGTGCTGCAGAGATGGTTGTCCTTCTGGAAGGTTCTCCCATCTCCACAGATTAATTCTAGAGCTCTGTCAGAGTTCCCTGACCAAGACCCTTCTACCCCGATTGCTCAGTTTGGCCGGGCATCCAGCTCTAGGAAGTGTTGGTGGATCCACACTTCTTCCTTTTAATGAGGCCACTGTGTTCTTGGGGACCTTCAATGCTGCAGAAATGTTTTGGTACCCTTCCCCAGATCTGTGCCAAGACACAATCCTGTCTCGGAGCTCTGCGGACAATTCCTTCGACCTCATGGCTTGGTTTTTGCTCTGACATGCACTGTCAACTGAGGGAACGTATATAGACAGGTGTGTGCCTTTCCAAATCATGTCCAATCAATTTAATTTACCACTGGTGGACTCCAATCAAGTTGTAGAAACATCTCAAGGATTGTCAATGGAAACAGGATGGACCTGAGCTCAATTTTGAGTCTCACAGCAAAGGGTCTGAATACTTACAGTATGTGAACCCTTTGGAATTAACTGGATTTCTGCAAAATTCGTCATACAATTTTATCTGATCTTTTATCTAAGTCACAACAATAGACAAACACAGTCTGCTTAAACTAATAACACACACTTATTCTTTCATGTCTTTATTGAACACACCGTGTAAACATTCACAGTGCATAGTGGGAAAAGTATGTGAACCCTTGCATTTAATAACTGGGTGACCCTCCTTAGGCAGCAATAACCTCAACCAAAACGTTTTCTGTAGTGCGGATCAGACCTACACAACTGTCAGAAGGAATTTTGAACCATTCCTTTTTACAAAACTGTTTCAGTTCAGCAATATTATTGGGATGTCATGCCACAGCATCTCAATCGGGTTGAGGTCAGAACTCTGACTGGGCCACTCCAGAAGGCGTATTTTCTGCTGTTGAAGCCATTCTGTTGTTGATTTACTTCTGTGTTTTGGGTCGTTGTCCTGTTGCATCACCCAACTTCTGTTGAGCTTCAATTGGCGGACAGATAGCCTTACATTCTCCTGCAAAATGTCTTGATAAACTTGGGATAACATTTTTCTGTCGATGATAGCAAGCTGTCTAGGCCCTGAGGCAGCAAAGCAGCACGAAACCGTGATGCTCCCTCCACCATACTTTACAGTTGGGATGAGGTTTGCATGTTGGTGTGCTGTGCATTTTTTTCTCCACACATGGTGTTGTGTGTTCCTTCCTAACAACTCAACTTTAGTTTAATCTGCCCACAGAATATTTTGCCAGTAGCGCTGTGGAACATCAAGGTGCTCTTTTCGGAACTTCAGATGTGCAGCAAAGTTTTCTGGGACAGGAGTGGCTTCTTCCGTGGTGTCCTCCAATGAACACCATTCTTCTTTAGTATTTTGCATATCGTAGACTCGTCAAAAGAGATGTTGGCGTGTTTCAGAGATTTCTGTAAGTCTTTAGCTGAGACTCTAGGATTCTTCTCCACCTCATTGAGCATTCTGCGCTGTGCTCTTAAGTCATCTTTACAAGGCCGGCCACTCCTAGGGAGAGTAGCAACAGTGCTGAACTTTCTCCATTTATAGGCAATTTGTCCTACCGTGGACTGATGAACATCAAGGCTTTTAGAGATACTTTTGTAACCCTTTCCAGCAACAATTCTTGAACTTAGGTCTTCTGATATATCTTTTGTTCGAGGCATGATTCACATCAGGCAATGCTTTTTGTGAATAGCAAACTCACATTTTGTGAGTGTTTTTCATAGGGCAAGGCAGCTCTAACCAACATCTCCAATCTCGTCTCATTGATTGGACTCCAGGTTAGCTGACTCCTGACTCCAATTAGCTTTTGAAGAAGTCATTAGCCTAGGGGTTCACATACTTTTTCCAGCCTACACTGTGAATGTTTTAAATTATCTATTCAATATAGACAAGACAAATACAATAATTTGTACGTTATTAGTTTAAGCACACTGTGTTTGTCTATTGTGGTGACAGACGCAGATCAGATTACATTTTATGACCAATTTATGCAGAAATCCAGGTAATTCCAAAGGGTTCACATACTTTTTCTTCCCACTGTATGTAAATAAGGTATTTCTGTTTTATTTCTTCTAAAAGCCTGTTTTCACTTTGTCATTATTGGGTATTGTGTGTAGATTGCTGAGAATTCTATATATTATTTGATCCAGTTTGAGAGGGATGAGGCAAACAGAATGGGAAATAAGTCTGGCTGCATGAACGATTGGCAAACGTATTGCAAATTGAGAGATAGATAGATAGATAGGTACTTTATTGATCCCCCGGGGGGGAAATTTCATTGTCAAGCAGCTACACAAAACACAGGGCAGGTGCACAATGCCACAACGAAAGTACACAAAATACAGATACAAGGTACATGATACATAGAGCGGCAGTATGAAAAAGTATAGAAATACAAGATATCTGGAGTGCAAAAAAATAAAAGCTATAAAAAAGACATTGCATAGTATGGGTGGTTGGCTGAATATGTACACTATACATTGGTGGATGTTGGATGGTTAACTATACTATACAGGTCGATGGCAGAGAAATACTTCAGTAGCTAGAAATGCGTATGGTATGAGCGAGGGTAATAATAGTTTACTTAATAGACAGACTGGGTAAATGAACAGGTAAGTGAACATTTGGCATGGTTAAATTAGCTGTACAGTTAAGTATACAGTTATATTTACAGATAAGTGAATACTTGCATGTTTACACAAACTGTACAGGTAAATGACAGGAAGAGATACTTTAATAGCTAAATGTGTGTATGATATCATTTGGGGTAATAATAGTAATTCCCTTAAAATACAGTCCTTAGTGCGCAGGGTTTAATTACAGACAACGAGAAAAGGTGCAATTGACAGGATACTAATATGCATTCCTGAGTGATTGCCTACGTAAGTTAGGTCCAAGAATTACTAGCAATATTGCACGTGATATGATATAACAACTGTACATGAGTATGTATATACAGACCTGTATGAATAAATAGGTCCTGAGTGAATGAGTGCTGACGGACCAGAGTTACTCACGGATGGATGCATAATTGTTAAACTAGGTCCTAGCACCCCAACAGTTCCAGATCTATGTTGCCGACGGCACGGCACCCCGGTGAGGCATTATATAGTCTAATAGCCGCCGGCAGGAAGGACCTCCTGTAGCGCTCTCTGGCACACCGTGGTGGGATCAGTCTGTGACTGAAAGTGCTCCTCTGCGTCATAACCATAGCGTGCAGAGGGTGGGTGACGTTGTCCATGATGGCCAGCAGTTTGGCCAGGATCCGTCTCTCCGCCACCTCCTCTAGAGTGTCAAGGCTCATCCCCAGGACAGAGCTAGCCTTCCTGATCAGCTTATTTACCCGAGAAGCATCACCGGCTTTGATGTTTGCTCCCCAGCACACCACTGCAGAAAAGATGGCACTGGCCACCACAGACTGGTAGAAGGTATGCAGTAGTTTACTGCACACATTGAAGGACCTGAGCCTCCTCAGAAAGTAGAGTCGGCTCTGGCCCTTTTTGTACAGGGCCCCGGTGTTACCAGCCCATTCCAGCCTGTTGTCCATATGGACTCCCAGGAACTTGTATGACCCAACCATTTACACATCCATCCCCTGTATAGGGACTGCAGTCAGTTGTGCCTTGGTTCTCCTGAAGTCCACCACCATCTCCTTTGTTTTGCTGATGTTGAGCTGAAGGTGGTTCTGCTCACACCACAACACAAAGTCACTGAGTCATCCGAGAACTTCTGTAGGTGGCATGTTCCAGAGTTATATCTGAATAATGTGACTAAACTGAATAAAAAGACCAAGAATATATACTATGAAACAAAGATGAATGATAGTAAAAAGCTTTTAGGCAAAAAGGCAAACTCCATCATTATTTGAATCAGATAGCTCATGCATCACAAATGCCAACTACTTACTAATGATTTTTCATTGGGAAGATTAGAAAATTTAGGCATGACATGCCAGGAACAAATGCAGACACTACACATCCAAGTATATCTGACCAAATGGAGTTTGACTAGATACAATGCTATTTTACAGTTAACAAATTGACAACAGACTTTCAGACCTCAGCTTGTCCTCCATCTTCTCCTTATACCCTCTCTTCCCCTCAGCAATCCACATCTTCAGCTCCCTCTGGACGCATTTCAATTTGTCCTTGTCCCCCTCCTTGAAGGCCCTCTTCATAGATAGATAGATAGAGATAGGTACTTTATTGATCCCCCGGGGGGGAAATTGCATACCTTTCATACCCACCTTCCTGGTGGGTACAATGTTGTCTACACAAAAATTAATAAAGTCCGTTATGCAGTCAGTAAGTCCATCGATGTCCTCCCCATGAGCCACACAGAGCACATCCCTGTAGGTAGGCCGTCATTGTAATTAAGAATTTGACTTGCCTAGTTAAATAAAATAAATACAATTCACTGACATTTTCAACCTGTCCTTGACTGAGTCTGTAATACCAACATGTTTCAAGCAGACCACCATAGTTTCTGTGCCCAAGAACACTAAGGTAACCTGCCTAAATGACTACAGACCCGTAGCACTCATGTCTGTAGCCATGAAGTGCTTTGAAAGGCAGGTCATGGCTCACATCAACACCATTATCCCAGAAACGCTAGACCCACGCCAATTTGCATACCTCTCCAACAGATCCGCATACTGTCCTTTCCCATCTGGACAAAAGGAACACCTACGTGAGAATGCTATTCATTGACTACAGTTCAGCATTCAACACTATAGTACCCTCAAAGCTCATCACTAAGCTAAGGACCCTGGGACTAAACACCTCCCTCTGCAACTGGATCCTGGATTTGACGGCCCGCCCCCAGGTGGTAAGGGTAAGTAACAACACACCTGCCACGCTAATCCTTAACACCGGGCCCCCTCAGGGGTGCGTGCTCAGTCCCCTCCTGTACTCCCTGTTCACCCATGACTTCATGGTCAGGCACAACTCCAACACCATCATTACGTTTGCAGACGACACAACAGTGGTAGGCCTGATCATCGACAACGACGAGACAGCCTATAGGGAGGAGGTCAGAGACCTGGCCATGTGGTGCCAGGACAACGGAGATGATTGTGGACTACAGGAAAAGTAGGACCGAGCACGACCCCATTCTCATCGACGGGGCTGTAGTGGAGCAGGTTGAGAGCTTCAAGTTCCTTGGTGTCCACATCACCAACAAACTATCATGGTCCAAACACACCAAGACAGTCATAAAGAGGGCACGACAAAGCCTGAAAAGATTTTGCATGGGTCTTACAGCTGCACCATCGAGAGCATCCTGACTGGTTGCATCACTGCCTGGTATGGCAACTGTTCAGCCTCTTACCGCAAGGCACTACAGAGGGTAGTGCGTACAGCCCAGTACATCACTGGGGCCAAGCTTCCTACCATCCAGCACCTCTACACCTTTTATTACACTGCTGCTAGTCTCTGTTTATTATCTATGCATAGTCGCTTTAACTATACCTACATGTACATATTACCTCAATTACCTCGACTAACAGGTCCCCCTGCACATTGACTCTGTACCGGTACCACCTGTATATAGCCTCGCTACTGTTATTTTACCGCTTTCATTTTTTACTTATCTATTGTTTACTTAATTTATTTTTCTTAAAACGGAATTGTTGGTTAAGGGCTTGTATGTAAGCATTTCACTGTAAGGTCTACACCTGTTGTATTTGGCGCATGTGACAAATAAAATGTGATTTGATTGGAGACTTCAGTGCGGCTTAACATTATCGATCATAGTCTGCTGCTGGAAAAACGTATGTGTTATGGCTTTACACCCCCTGCTATATTGTGGATAAAGAGTTACCTGTCTAACAGAACACGGGGTGTTCTTTAATGGAAGCCTCTCCAATATAATCCAGGTAGAATCAGGAATTCCCCAGGGCAGCTATCTAGGCCCCTTATGTTTTTCAATCTTTAGTAATGACCTGCCACTGACTCTGAGTAAAGCCTGTATGCCTATGTATGCGGATGACTCAACACTATACACGTCAGACACTACAGTGAGTGAAATCACTGCAATACTTAACAAAAAGCTGCAGTCAGTTTTAGAATTGGTGGCAAGAAATCAGTTAGTCCTAAATAGTTCTAAAACTAAAAGGATTGTATTTGGGACAAATCATTCATTAAACCCTAAACCTCAACTAAATATTGTAATGAATAATGTGGAAATTGAGCAAGTTGAAGAGACTAAACTGCCTGGAGTAACCATGGATTGTAACCTGTCATGGTCAAAACATGATGCAACAGTAGCTCAGATGGGGAGAAGTCTGTCCACAATAAAACGATGCTCTGCCTACTTAACAACACTATCAACAAGGAAGTTTTGCCACGCTGAATGCACAAGCTTTCTGTTTAAACTACTAGCACACAGCTCTGACACCCATGCATACCGCACAAGACATGCCACCAGAGGTCCAGAACAGACTATGGGAGGTGCACAGTATTACATACTGTAGAGCCATGGCTACAATGAACTCTATTCCACATCAGGTAACTGATGCAAGCAGGCACAGACCCAGGCTTGCACATACACATGATATACACACGTACAAATAGATTTTATATTGCAGATATGTGACTCGTTTTAGGAAACATTTTAACTTTTTATTTGTATTTTTTATAAAAAATCATTTTCTGGCAGAAATGCCTTCTGGAACCTTAACAAACTTGTATGTCATCTGTAAATACGAATAAAGTTGTTATATTACGATCCTAGTTGGTTTAGCCACAGTGAATGGGCTGGACCTCCTGTAGCGCTCTCTGGCACACCGTGGTAGGATCAGTCTGTGACTGAAGGTGTTCCTCTTCGTCATAACCATGGCATGCAAAGGGTGGGTGACGTTGTCCATGATGGCCAGATCCAGTTTGGCCAGGATCCGTCTCTCCGCCACCTCCTCTAGAGTGTCAAGGCTAACCCCCAGAACAGAGCTAGCCTTCCTGATCAGCTTATTTACCCGAAAAGCATCACCGGCCTTTATGTAGACCTGGACCTAGTTTAACAATTATGCATCCATCCGTGAGTAACTCTGGTCTGTAATCACTCATTCACTCAGGACTTACTCATTCAGGACTGTATATACATATTCATGTACAGTTGTTATATCATATCATGTGCAATATTGTAAGTCATTCTTGGACTGAACTTACATAGTCATTCACTCAGGAATGCATATTAGCATCATGTCAGTTGTATCTCTTTTTCATTTCTTTTAGTATATTGAATGTGCAATACAGGCATTTATCTGTAATCAAACCCTGCACTAAGGAGTGTATTTTAAGGGAATTATTATTATTACCCTAAATTATATCATACGCACATTTAGCTATTTAAATATCTCAGTTAATTTAACCATGCAAAATATGAACTTACCTGTTCATTTAAACTGACTGTATATTAAGTAAACTATTATAACCCTCACTTATATCATACGCACATTTAGCTATTTAAGTATTTCTCTGCCATCGACCTGTATAATATAGTTAACCATGCATAATATATATCTATATCAACTTGCAATATTTTCATCATTTTTTTTCACCTAACACTCTGTGACAATGTATACTGTACATATTCAGCCATACTATGCAATGTATTTTTTATAGCTTTTTGCACACCCATTTAATGCATTGTATTTGTATACTTTTTCATACTGCCGCACTATGTATCATGTATCATGTATCTGTCTTTTGTATCTGTAGTGACTCCTGTGGCGGGCCCGGCGCATGCATGCTGACATGGTCTCCAGGTGTACGGTGTTTCCTCATTGGTGCGGCTGTCTTCCTGGTTAAGCGTGCATTGTGTCAAAAAAGCAGTGCGGCTCGGCAGGTTGTGTTTCGGAGGGCGCACGGCTCTCGACCTTCGCCTCTCCAGAGTCCTTACGGTAGTTGCAGCGATGGGACAAGACTGTAACTACCAATTTGGATATGACAAAATGGGTGGAGAAAAAGGGGTAAAAAAATATATAAATAAAAAGAGAGCTGGCCCAAGCAAGAACAAGTTACACCTGAATCATGAGGACTTGCAGCGAGTTGTGAACTTTATCAATAACTACGCAGAGGATAATACAATAGTATTACCAGGATACCATCCAGGACACAAACACTTTGGTGGAAAGCTGCTACCATCTCGTGACAAAAGCAGCGGTGTGGCGTCTCTACAAGGAATCGATGACAACACTTGGTATGTAAAGCAAAAACAACACATTTTGATTATTGATTATTTACCTCCAACATGATTGGCACTACTTTTATTGATCTCACATTATTTCTGTATTTTCCGGAGGAAAGTGTAGTCGGGCTGTCTTCCTTCAGGAATCTGTGTAGAAAATTGCTGCCCCACATCTCAAACACTAAGCCCAGGACAGACCTGTGCTGGCAGTGCCGGAGGAACAACTATCAGATCTGCCAATCTGCCAGAAGATGGTTGCTGACTGCAAGACCACCTGTCAAGACCTGCAGTTGCCTCTCGAGTGCCCTACTGAACCAGCAAGCAAAGACATCAGGATGCATTACAGCTTTGATTTTGCTCAATATGTAAGCAACATTTCCTCCTTTATACTGATTAAGCACAGATACAGTGGGGAGAACAAGTATTTGATACACTGCCGATTTTGCAGGTTTTCCTACTTACAAAGCATGTAGAGGTCTGTAATTTTTTATCATAGGTACAATTCAACTGTGAGAGACGGAATCTAAAACAAAAATCCAGAAAATCACATTGTATGATTTTTAAATAATTAATTTGCATTTTATTACATGACATAAGTATTTGATCACCTACCAACCAGTAAGAATTCCGGCTCTCACAGACCTGTTAGTTTTTCTTTAAGAATCCATGCTGTTCTCCACTCATTACCTGTATTAACTGCACCTGTTTGAACTTGTTACCTGTATAAAAGACACCTGTCCACACACTCAATCAAACAGACTCCAACCTCTCCACAATGGCCAAGGCCAGAGAGCTGTGTAAGGACATCAGGGATAAAATTGTAAACCTGCACAAGGCTGGGATGGGCTACAGGACAATAGGCAAGCAGCTTGGTGAGAAGGCAACAACTGTTGGCGCAATTATTAGAAAATGGAAGAAGTTCAAGATGACGGTCAATCTCCCTCGGTCTGGGGCACCATGCAAGATCTCACCTCGTGGGGCATCAATGATCATGAGGAAGGTGAGGGATCAGCCCAGAACTACACGGCAAGACCTGGTCAATGACCTGAAGAGAGCTGGGACCACAGTTTCAAAGAAAACCATTAGTAACACACTACGCCGTCATGGATTAAAATCCTGCAGCGCACGCAAGGTCCCCCTGCTCAAGCCAGCGCATGTCCAGGCCCGTCTGAAGTTTGCCAATTACCATCTGGATGATCCAGAGGAGGAATGGGAGAAGGTCATGTGGTCTGATGAGACAAAAATAGAGCTTTTTGGTCTAAACTCCACTTGCCGTGTTTGGAGGAAGAAGAAGGATGAGTACAACCCCAAGAACACCATCCCAACTGTGAAGCATGGAGGTGGAAACATCATTCTTTGGGGATGCTTTTCTGCAAAGGGGACAGGACGACTGCACCGTATTGAGGGGAGGATGGATGGGGCCATGTATCGCGAGATCTTGGCCAACAACCTCCTTCCCTCAGTAAGAGCATTGAAGATGGGTTGTGGCTGGGTCTTCCAGCATGACAACGACCCGAAACACACAGCCAGGGCAACTAAGGAGTGGCTCCGTAAGAAGCCTGGTCAAGAACGACAGGAAACGTATGATCTCTGTAATTGCAAACAAAGGTTTCTGTACCAAATATTAAGTTCTGCTTTTCTGATGTATCAAATACTTATGTCATGCAATAAAATGCAAATTAATTACTTAAAAATCATACAATGTGATGTTCTGTATTTTTGTTTTAGATTCCGTCACTCACAGTTGAAGAGTACCTATGATAAAAATGACAGACTTCTACATGCTTTGTAAGTGGGAAAACCTGCAAAATCGGCAGTGTATCAAATACTTGTCAAATACAGATCCTTCAGGTTTCGGGGCTGTCGCTGGGCAATACGGACTTTCAGCTCCCTCCAAAGATTTTCTATTGGGTTCAGGTCTGGAGACTGGCTAGGCCACTCCAGGACCTTGAGATGCTTCTTACGGAGCCACTCCTCTTTTTTTTTTTATTTTTTTTTTTTTTCACCTTTATTTAACCAGGTAGGTCAGTTGAGAACAAGTTCTCATTTGCAACTGCGACCTGGCCAAGACAAAGCAAAGCAGTGTGACAAATAACAACACAGAGTTACACATTAAACAAACAGTCAAAAACACAATAGAAAAATCTATAGACAGAGTGCAAAAATGTAGTGCAAAAATGCAGTAAGGTTAGGAGGTAGAACAATAAATAGACTTATAGTGGTGACATAAATTATAGAATTATCATTATTAACACAGGAATGAAAAATGTGCAAATTATGATGTGCAAATAGAGATACTGGAGTGCAAGATTAGTGAAAAATAAACAAAAATAAATATGGGGAAGAGGTAGTAGTGTGGGCTATTTACAGAAGGGCTATATACAGGTGCAGTGATCGATAAGCAGCTTTGACAGCTGATGCTTAAAGTTATTGAGGGAGATAGGAACCTCTAGCTTCAATGATTTTTGCAATTCGTTCCAGTCATTGGCAGCAGCAAACTGGAAGGAATGACGACCAAAGGAGGTGTTGGCTTTGGGGGTGACCAGTGAGATATACCTGCTGGAGCGCATGCTACGGGTGGGTGTTGCTATAGTGACCAGTGAGCTGAGATAGGGCGGGGATTTACCTAATAAAGACTTATAGATGACCTGGAGCCAGTGGGTTTGGCGACGAATATATAATGAAGGCCAGCCAACGAGAGCATACAGGTCGCAGTGGTGGGTAGTGTATGGGGCTTTGGTGACAAAACGGATGGCACTGTGATAGACTACATCCAATTTGCTAAGTAGAGTATTGGAGGCTAGTTTGTAAATGACATCGCCGAAATCAAGGATCGGTAGGATAGTCAGTTTTACAAGGGCATGTTTGGCAGCATGAGTGAAGAAGGTTTTTTTTGCGAAATAGGAAGCCAATTCTGGATTTAATTTTGGATTGGAGATGGTTGATGTGAGTCTGGAAGTTGAGTTTATAGTCTAACCAGATGCCTAGGTATTTGTAGGTGTCTACGTATTCTAATTCGGATCCGTCGAGAGTAGTGATGATAGTCCGGTGGGCGGGTGCTGGCAGCGTTCGATAGAAAAGCATGCACTTAGTTTTACTAGCGTTTAAGAGCAGTTGGAGGCCACGGAAGGAGTGTTGTATGGCATTGAAGCTTGATTGAAGGTTAGTAAACACAGTATCCAAAGAGGGGCCAGATGTATACAGAATGGTGTCATCTGCGTAGAGATGGATCAGAGAGTCACCAGCAGCGAGAGCGACATCGTTGATGTATATAGAGAAAAGGGTTGGCCCAAGAATTGAACCCTGTGGCACCCCCATAGAGACTGCCAGAGGATCGGACAATAGGCCCTCCGATTTGACACACTGAACTCTGTCTGCAAAGTAGTTAGCGAACCAGGCAAGGCAGTCACTTGAGAAACCAAGGCTGTTGAGTCTGCCAATAAGAATGCGGTGATTGACAGAGTCGAAAGCCTTGGCCAGGTCGATGAAAACGGCTGCACAGTACTGTCTTTTATCGATGGCGGTTATGATATCGTTCAGTACCTTGAGCGTAGCTGAGGTGCACCCATGACCAGCTCGGAAACCAGATTGCATAGCAGAGAAGGTACGGTGGGATTCGAAGTGGTCAGTTATCTGTTTCTTAACTTGGCTTTCGAAAACTTTAGAAAGGCAGGGCAGGATGGATATTGGTCTATAACAGTTTGGGTCTAGAGTGTCTCCTCCTTTGAATAGGGGGATGACCGCGGCAGCTTTCCAATCTCTAGGGATCTCAGACGATACGAAAGAGAGGTTGAACAGGCTAGTGATAGGTGTTGCAACAATTTTGGCTGATAATTTCAGAAAGAGAGGGTCCAGATTATCTAGCCCAGCAGATTTGTAGGAGTCCAGACTTAGCAGCTCTTTCAGAACATCAGCCGTCTGGATTTGGGTGAAGGAGAAGCGGGGGGGGCTTGGGCAAGTAGGTGCCGGGGGTGCAGAGCTGTTGGCCGGGGTAGGGGTAGCCAGGTGGAAAGCATGGCCAGCTGTAGCAAAATGCTTATCGATAATCGTGGATTTATCGGTGGTAACAGTGTTTCCGAGCCTCAATGCAGTGGGCAACTGGGAGGAGGTGCTCTTATTCTCCATGGACTTTACAGTGTCCCAGAACTTTTTGGAGTTAGTACTACAGGAAGCAAATTTCTGTTTGAAAAAGCTGGCCTTTGCTTTTCTAACTGACTGTGTGTACTTGTTCCTGACTTCCCTGAATAGCTGCATATCGCGGGGGCTATTCGATGCTAATGCAGTGCGCCACAGGATGTTTTTGTGTTGGTCTAGTGCAGTCAAGTCTGGGGTGAACCAAGGGCTATATCTATTCTTAGTTCTACGTTTTTTGAAAGGGGCATGCTTATTTAGGATTGTGAGGAAAGCACTTTTAAAGAACAACCAGGCGTCCTCTACTGACGGGATGAGGTCAATATCCTTCCAGGATACCTGGGCCAGATCGAATAGAAAGGCCTGCTCGCAAAAGTGTTTTAGGGAGCGTTTGACAGTGATAAGGGATGGTCGTTTGACCGCTGACCCATTGCGAACACAGGCGATGAGGCAGTGATCGCTGAGATCCTGGTTGAAAACAGAGGAGGTGTATTTGGAGGGCAAGTTAGTCAGGATGATATCAATAATGGTACCCATGTTTACAGATTTAGGGTTGTACCTGGTGGCTTCCTTGATAATTTGTGTGAGATTGAGGGCATCTATCTTAGATTGAAGGACAGCCGGAGTGTTAAGCATATCCCAGTTTAAGTCACCTAACAGTACAAACTCTGAAGATAGATGGGGGGCAATCAATTCACATATGGAGTCCAGGGCACAGCTGGGGGCTGAGGGGGGTCTGTAGCAGGCGGCAACAGTGAGAGACTTATTTCTGGATAGGTGGATTTTTAAGAGTAGAAGCTCAAACTGTTTGGGCACAGACCTGGACAGTATGACAGAACTCTGCAGGTTATCTCTGCAGTAGATTGCAACTCCGCCACCTTTGGCAGTTCTATCTTGACGGGAAATGTTGTAGTTGGGGATGGAAATTTCCGAATTATTGGTGGCCTTCCTAAGCCAGGATTCAGACACAGCTAGGACATCCGGGTTGGCGGAGTGTGCTAATGCAGTGAATAAATCAAACTTAGGGAGGAGGCTTCTAATGTTAACATGCATGAAACCAAGGCTTTTACGGTTACAGAAATCAACAAATGAGAGCGCCTGGGGAATAGGTGTAGTACTGGGGGTTACAGGACCTGGGTTTACCTCTACATCACCAGAGGAAAAGAGGAGTAATAGAATCAGTATTCGACTAAGGGCTTTAAGAACAGGACGTCTAGTACGTTGGGTACATAGAATAAAAGGAGCAGATTTCTGGGGGTGGTGGAATAGATTCAGGGCATAATTTATAGACAGGGGTATAGTAGGATGTGAGTTCAGTGGAGGTAAACCTAGGCTTTGGGTAATGAAAAGAGAGGTTGCATCTCTGGAGACACCAGTTAAGCCAGGTGAGGTCTCCGCATGTGTGGGGGGAGGGACAAAAGAGCTATCAGAGGCCAGTTGAGCAGGACTGGGGGCTCTACAATGAAATAAAACAATAATAGCTAACCTAAACAACAAAAGACAAGGCATATTGAAATAAGAAAGGGGCAAAAATAAAATAAATAAAATGACAGTTAATTAAGAGGGCTAAGACAACGACGGGTAATGGCGACGAATGGACAAAGAGGGTCAGTTAAAAAAAAGTGATGTACTACACACAGGACCTGAGGCTTGATAGTTAAACAGAAATAAATACCATATAACCAAACAGTCCTGCAGGCATCAGCTATGAAGCTGAGCAATCATAGTATCCGATGAAATAGCAAAGTGGTGAGCCGGGGATCAGTTCAAATGGGCACGCCGTTCAGAGTGTTAGCAGGCTGGGCTAGCAGGCTGGGCTAGCAGGCTTAGTTGCCCTGGCTGTGTGTTTCGGGTCGTTGTCATGCTGGAAGACCCAGCCACGACCCATCTTCAATGCTCTTACTGAGGGAAGGAGGTTGTTGGCCAAGATCTCGCGATACATGGCCCCATCCATCCTCCCCTCAATACGGTGCAGTCGTCCTGTCCCCTGTTAGATTGCGTGAATTCAAATCTGGTATTGGAACAAAAGACATCATTATTCAGTGTCTACTTTAGTCTAGTATTTTATTAATGCAAATGCTTAAATGGTAAATATGAGAGTTTGTATACGGGCTCACTGAAATACCCCGCAGGGTCCACAGAGAACTGGGTGTCACATTGTTCTTACTCAAATACTCCCGACAGAATAGTTCCCGCTCGCTTCTGGCCTGTCAGAGTAGAGGCTGAGTGTGGTTTAGACTTACTCAGCCTATCGTTGGCGTGCAGGCTGGTCCCAGCCTCGTGACGCACTCCTATTGTCAGGCGTTGTTGTTATCTCGTAGCAGGTGGTGTCAAGGACATGATCGCACGTTCAGTTCCAGTTGTTGCACTTTCAGTACTTAGTGGTTTCTCATGTAGCTAACTCTCTAGCTTGTGAAACATTCTTCTTGCATGCATCACTAGCCTCACTTTATAATTAACCACACAGTTTCTGCTTTCTTAACTTGTACATTGAAGTAGGCCTTAATCCTTGCTTAAACATAGTTTACACACTGACAATGGCAGGTTGCATAGCAGACTTATGCCTATTAATGTGTAAACCGATAATTATACCTTACACCCCTTTGCAGAATAGCATCCCCAAAGAATGATGTTTCCACCTCCATGCTTCACGGTTGGGATGGTGTTCTTGGGGTTGTACTCATCCTTCTTCTTCCTCCAAACACGGCGAGTGGAGTTTAGACCAAAAAGCTCTATTTTTGTCTCATCAGACCACACTCCCATTCATCCTCTGGATCATCCAGATGGTCATTGGCAAACTTCAGACGGGCCTGGACATGCGCTGGCTTGAGCAGAGGGACCTTGCGTGCGCTGCAGGATTTTAATCCATGACGGCGTAGTGTGTTACTAATGGTTTTCTTTGAGACTGTGGTCCCAGCTCTCTTCAGGTCATTGACCAGGTCCTGCCGTGTTGTTCTGGGCTGATCCCTCACCTTCCTCATGATCATTGATGCCCCACGAGGTGAGATCTTGCATGGTGCCCCAGACCGAGGGAGATTGACCGTCATCTTGAACTTCTTCCATTTTCTAATAATTGCGCCAACAGTTGTTGCCTTCTCACCAAGCTGCTTGCCTATTGTCCTGTAGCCCATACCAGCCTTGTGCAGGTCTATCAAATACTTGTTCTCCCCACTGTATATACACATTTTGTTAGGTTACAGCCTTATTCTAAAATGTATGAAATTGTTTTTTCCCCTCATCAATCTATACACAATACCCCATAATGACAAAACCAAAACTGTTTTAGAAATTTTTGCAAATGTATATCAAAAACATGTACTAGGTGAAGCTGGTTGAGAGATTACCAAGATTGTGCAAAGCTGTCATCAAGGCACAGGGTGGCTACTTTGAAGAATCTAAAATATATTTTGATTTGTTTAACACTTTGTTGGTTACTGGATGATTCCATATGTGTTATTTAATAGTTTTGATGTCTTCAGTATTATTCTACAATGTAGAAAATAGCAACAATAAAGAAAACCCTTGAATGAGTATTTTTATCAAAGACATTTATAGCGTTTAGAAATTATCTTATTTAACATTGGATTTTTTTTAGAACTCAGTTTCTAATGACAACTCTTTTATGAACCTGTATACCAACAAACTAATAATCTAAACTAAACAAATATTAATTATATAGGCCTAGATCAACATTTGTTGTTTATTAGCTGTGTTTTAGATTTCTTTATTATTTTAATAAAAATGTATGCATATCAAATTGAGAATAAAATTGATCACACCAATAAGCTTGCATGTGCTTGTATGTGACGCTAGAGGTCACACTTTGCATGAACAATGAAAACACAATTACATCCCTTTCTTCCTCTGCAACTACATCACATCGTTTGCCTTCCTTAGTCATTGTTCGGGTTGCACAAACTGACCCCAAACTTGTGTAATGCTTTCTTCCCACTTCTCATTTTGGATTGGACGACCTTCTCCCACGTGTTTTGCCCGGTGATGGTTAAATATGCCCCCAGAGAGCAAATATTTGTATTCAAGGTTTAGTATTCTGAATAGCTTTCTTGAGACGTAGCCTACCTAAAAGAACCAACTGCCACAGGATGACATTGTTAATAGGAGGACTTGTCTGTTGCATGTCGTTGCTTGCCATGGAGGTCCAAGGAACATACCGACTTTATGGAGGATACCAGCCTCGGCAGCATCACACAGACAGCCCTATCGTGCCACTGCTTCAGCGGAGCATTCAACAGCAACAACCATTTCAGAGTGCTCCACAAGGACAGCAACAAATTGGGAATGTTCAGCAACCAGCTCAGAATCAGAATCAAAGAACTATTGATTTGGGAGGTTGGTTTATTTCCTTGCCATGTAGGCCCATAATATTCTGTAGAGAGCCTTTTATGCACAGGGTATGCTTGCTGTTCATAGTGCACAGACAGGGGTAGGCAATATTTTCTAATAGTACACCCAGTTATTCACCTTAAGTTGTATTGCTGTTTATGACTTTACATTTGAGATTATAGTATCTTTAAATTTGGCGTCCATGTATGATAAAAGTTCTGAAATGTAAGTGGGTATTGGCCAGTCCTCGTGTGTTACAGAACAAAGGCAGATGTACATTTGTTATTGTAAGTATACTTTCTTATCTTGCCATACAATTGCATACATTTTGAAATTCGTTAGCTGGAAAATGTTAACAAAATAGCACACCAAAGGAAGGACTGGTGTCAATGTGTACTCAAACCTTTGGGCTAGGCAACATTAAACGTTCTTGCTATTATATCCATACAATAATGGATTTATGAAGCGCTTTTCCAGGAGTTCAGAACACTTTACATTGTGAGAATTGCAATAAGCATAAACATGTGCTGATGCATAATAGACTCAATTGCTAGCAGACTGCCTCTCACTGATGCTTAAAGCTAATAACAGCAGGCTAATGTATTTCACATCATCACCATGTAAGCCATAAGCATCTCATTGCACTTGAGGCAAACAAAATAACCATTACTCTACTGGTTCTCCATCTTTCTCCATCATGGTGGCCCAAAGTACATGGCATTAACTACAGGTTTAATGGCTATCAATACTATGACCAGCCACCCAAGAAATGGCCGCCAGTCATGTACCTCCGGCCCACAGCACCACCCACTCCACCTGGACAGCAATTCAGTACCCCAAGCGACACCCCCACTCCCATCATCAGTGCTGGCACAGGTCGAAACCTCCTTTTGATTGAACCCCTCACGGACTGATTGGTTGCTGGGTAGAAATCTGAATCGGAACCTCCCCTCTTCTGTTGATGTTTTTATGTGGGGTTTTTTCTTCCTTTTTACAATCTTTGTCCTATGATTGAGCAGGTGCTGTCATATAAATCACTATTGGGTAATTTTTTCCTCTTCTGCAGGTGAATCTTGAGAGAAGTAAACATTATATTTGGTTTACCATATTGCATTGAAATTGATTTGGTTTAATTGAACCTTATCTTTCCCTGTTTCAAAGTGTCCATGTTTACTTGCCTCAGAAAAGTTCAGAAACTTCTCTCACTAAGCTTTGCTTCCCCTTATATCTAATCATAGCTTTAGAAGTTTGTATTCATCTACTTTTTCTTCTGACTTTTTTGAAGCCAGAATGTGTTTGATACAGTAGATGTGACAGAGAAACTCTGGCTAGTGTTGAATATTTTTAAGCTTTTGGTTAATATTTTTAGGCCTATGATCCAAAACACAGAATAGGAAGGTTAGAAACCACAGTAGGTTATTTAGTAAACATATAGATTGGTATGGGATAGCGACAGGATGGAGGTTAGAGCAGTCAGCAGAAGCCCAATAGTTAACACAGTCAGTGAAGCCCAAAGGTTAAGGGGTGAACTCAGACACACAAATAGAATAGTATGTGTTGTGCTGTGTTTGCACCGGGGTTTGACATACACTAGGATTTATGAGTGCCTATATGCTTATCTCTATATGTGCAGGTCCCATACGGGTCGCCCTGAGTTCGCCACTATCTTGAAGGTGTAACTGCCAATGGAGGGTGTAGACAAACTAGAACTGAAGAAGTTTGAAACGATAGTGCAAAACGGTTAAGGGGTGCTTATCATTCTACCCGTGAGGGAGGGACTATGTATGCTATGTAACTGTAAATTCTATAAAAAGAGCGAGATGAGCCTAGGAAGACGGAAGTCTCCGGGGGCTCCTCAGGTTTTGTTGCTTGCGTAATAAAAGTCTGTGTTGAAAGTGCTTTATTTTTAAGAGAAATAGTAAGATTTTCTACAACACTAGCAGATCTCTGTCAAAGTGTGTTGAGCAAACCATTCCATGCTCGGTGTTAAAAACCAATGCCCCATCTTTTCCCTCGCAGGAACCCACTGCCAAAGCCGGCCCCTAGACCTGGTGTTCATTATCGACAGTTCCCGTAGCGTGCGCCCCGCAGAATTCGAGAAGGTCAAAATCTTCCTTGCTGACATGGTCGACACCCTCGAGGTTGGCTCGGATGCCACGCGTGTGGCAGTCGTGAACTATGCTAGCATGGTGAAGATCGAGTTCCTGCTCAAGACGCACTTCGACAAGCCGAGCCTGAAGGCTGCGCTGGCCCGCATCGAATCTCTAGCGGCTGGCACCATGACTGGCCTGGCTATCAAGACAGCCATGGAGGAGACCTTCACAGAGGAGTCAGGCTCCCGGCCAGCCAACATGAACATCGCCAAGGTGGCCATCATTGTGACCGACGGACGGCCCCAGGACAGGGTGGAGGAGGTGGCCGTGGCAGCGAGGGCGGCGGGCATCGAGATCTACGCAGTGGGGGTGGACAGGGCGGACATGAAGTCCCTGCGCCTCATGGCCAGTCTGCCGCTGGACGAACATGTGTTCTACGTGGAGACCTATGGCGTCATCGAGAAGCTCACGTCCAAGTTCAAGGAAACCCTGTGTGGTAAGAGTGAGGCAATTATTTTATTTATTTCATCTGTATTTAAGCAGGGAGTCATGCTGAGACCACGGTTTCTTTCGCAGATGAACCCTGCATGAAAACATCAATACACATCAATTACACAATATATGAAAAGCAAACACAAAACACGAAAAGCAAAACCCAATCAACAAACAAACACATTCTTCAGTAAAAAGGCCCTCTAACATCCACCTGAATTACCCTAGAGGCACCAACTCCACCTACTTTAAGGACTTTTTGAGATCAAAAGGCTAAGTCATTTTATGTCCTATAACATGGGTGTACAATTCCTTAAGGGCCACAGTCCAGCTGCTTTGTGTATCTTCCCATCCTTGAGACCTACTTGATCAACTAATGTTGTTGATCACCCAGGAAGTACACACATCTGGTTTCTCAGTTCGAAACTAGTAGTTGGTTAAAAATCAAGAATGGAAACCAGCAGATGCAGCCCTCCAGAACTGGTGTTGTGCACCTGTAACCAAAAAACATTGATTCATGTGTTAGGTATGCAAATCATAAAATAATAATTATGTCAACATTTAATGTGAAACAGAAATCTTTGATTAGATTCTGTATGCTAACCCTCAATTGACCAATTTGAAAGTAATTGATAATTTACATTAATCCAAACCTGATTTATTCCTTTTCACGTTGACGATGTTGTCAGACTAAGCCAATCAGCTGTAAGGATGTTTGTTTACAGGTGTGGATGCCTGTCCCTTGGGACGCGACTGCGACCACATATGTGTCAAGAACAAAAACTCATACACCTGCAAGTGTCGAGAAGGCTATACACTGAATGCGGACAAGAAAACATGTTCACGTAAGCGCCACAAGCCTCTATCGGGAATGTAGGTATTACTTTGTAATATTGCTTAAATTGCAGATTTCAACTTGCGAATGTTGACATAAGTAAATCATGAAATGCTAATGTGCTGCTTATGAATGTGTTATTTATAAGCTATGAATGCATGATGAAGTCCTTAAGTAGGTACCCTTCAAATTAAGTGTTACCTGAATGTTTTTTGTGTGTAGTGGAAGTTTCTACTGTATTAATTGTGTAATAGAAAAAGGGGAGGGCAAATAATACAAGCCTTGTTTTTTGGAGCAAAGGTAAATATTAACGAGAAATATTTTGTCTTATGTTTACACTTGGCAGTGTCACGGTGAGTGTAGAGGGAACGAGGCGCAGCACGAGAGGACGTTGCGAACATGTTTTTATTATATAGAATATAATAATAACTGAAACAAAACAACAAAAGTACTCACGACCGTGGCGTTGTGTGAAACACACAGAAAACACAAGCAATGATCCACACACAGGTGGAAGTGTGTGGAGCCTAAATACTATCCCCAATCAGAGACAACGCTAGACAGCTGTCTCTGATTGGGGATCATAATCACCCTAGTTAGGGTGTGAGGACTTGGTTGTGTACCTCTCTCCTCCCCTAGGTGGGAGTAAGAGGCCTTACGACAACCAAGCCCTCACAGTACCCCCCCCCTAAGGTGCGGACTCCCGATCGCACAAATATCCCCCCCTCTCCTGAAAAAAAAATACACAAAAACTAGGGGGGACATGGCGGGGTACTGAGGTGGTTGCTGGTGGGGGCTCCGGTTCCGGCTCCGGGCGTGGCGCAGGCTTTGAGAGTAGCTTTCCTCCTACCTCTCCGTTGCACGCCCGGTCTGGACCCCGGCGCGATGGTTCCCCCCTCAGTACTCCCGCCATTCACCAAGTCCTGTCTGGACCCTGGTGTGGGAGCCCTTGACCCTGGAGAGGGGCTGATGTTTTCCCCTGGCTCGGACCCCAGTGGAGCAGACTGCTCCGGCACTGGAGCGAAGCAGACGACCGGCCCCGGACTGGGCACCGGTGGAGCGGACTGCTCCGGCACTGGAGCGAAGCAGACGACCGGCCCCGGACTGGGCACCGGTGGAGCGGACTGCTCCGGCACTGGAGCGAAGCAGACGACCGGCCCCGGACTGGGCACCGGTGGAGCGGACTGCTCCGGCACTGGAGCGAAGCAGACGACCGGCCCCGGACTGGGCACCGGTGGAGCGGACTGCTCCGGCACTGGAGCGACGCAGACGACCGGCCCCGGACTGGGCACCGGTGGAGCGGACCGCTCCGGCGCTGTAGCAGAGCAGACTGCTGGACCCGGATGGGGCTCCGGTGGAGGTTCAGGGCTGCTCACCTTCACCTGAGGTCTCGGGCTGCTGACCTTCACCGGAGGTCTCGGGCTGCTGACCTTCACCGGAGGTCTCGGGCTGCTGACCTTCACCGGAGACCTCGGGCTGCTGACCTTCACCGGAGACCTCGGGCTGCTGACCTTCACCGGAGACCTCGGGCTGCTGACCTCCACCGGAGGCTTCGGGCTGCTGACCTTCACCGGAGGCCTCGGGCTGCTGACCTTCACCGGAGGCCTCGGGCTGCTGACCTTCACCGGAGGTCTTGGGATGCTGACCTTCACTGGAGGTCTCGGGTTGGACGCCGTGCCCACCCTGGGCACCGACGTAGAGGTGGTCTCCAGCCCTGTAGTTGGCCCGTCTGTCGGCCCCAGGTTGAGCACCGACACGCTATGGAGCTCCTGCTCCACAGCGGGACTGAACGTCGTGCCCACCCTGGGCACCGACGCAGAGATGGTTTCCAGCCCTGTGGTTGGGCTGGCTGTCGGCCCCAGAATGGGCACCGACACGCTATGGAGCTCCTGCTCCACAGCGGGACTGAACGTCGTGCCCACCCTGGGCACCGACGCAGAGATGGTTTCCAGCCCTGTGGTTGGGCTGGCTGTCGGCCCCAGACTGGGCACCGACGCGCTATGGAGCTCCTGCTCCACAGTGGGACTGAACGTCGTGCCCACCCTAGGCACCGACGCAGAGATGGTTTCCAACCACAGAGCTGTGCTGACCGCTGAAGACTCTGCGCTGTCGGCCGTCGCTGGAGGCTCCGGGCAGTGGGCCGTCGCTGGAGGCTCCGGGCAGTGGGCCGTCGCTGGAGGCTCCGGGCAGTGGGCCGTCGCTGGAGGCTCCGGGCAGTGGGCCGTCGCTGGAGGACAGTGGGACAGTGGGCCGTCGCTGGAGGCTCCGGGCTTCGAACCGTCGTGGGAGGCTCCAGGCTTTGAGCCGTTACTGGAGACTCCAGGTTACGAACCTTTACTGGAGCGTCCAGGCCTCCACTCTTCACTGCCGGTCGAGTGCGTGGAGCAGGCACCGGCTGTCCCTGACTAGGGAGGTGAACCGGTTGTCTGGGGTGAGGAGGAGGCACCGGCTGTACCTGACTGTGGCGGTGAACCGGTGGTCTGGGGTGAGGAGCGGGCACGGGAGATGTAGAGCTGGACCCTCGACCGGGAGACGAATCGAGTTGAGAGGCTAGATCGGCTCCCATGCCCAGCCCAGGCAGCAGTGTAGATGACAGCTCCGGGTGTTTAATCGACCTCTCTGCCTGTCCTGAACTGGGCACCGGTCTGGCGAGGAGCTCCGACCCTCCCTCCTCCTTTCCCTCGGGAAAGAGGTGAGCCAGACGCTTCTTCCAGATCGCCAATTTAGCCTCAAAACTGTCCGCCTCCTCGATCTCCCGAACGTGAGGGTTGGGCTTGGTATCGGGAGGAAGGGCCACCCAGAGTCTCCACCACTTCGCTTGTTCCTCCTTCGACCGATCGAAGAAACCCTCCGGTGTCTTCCTGTTTTCGGCCGTCGGAGGCGGAAGTGGTGGGAGCTGTTCATTCAACTTTGGGTGGCTAACCGACGGTGGATCGCGTGGCGCTGGTACTGAGGTCCATGGGCTGGGAACATGCACTGGATCTCTGGTGCTGGAAGCTGTCGCTGGACATACCGGGCTGAGAAGGTGCGTGGGTAGGGCAGGCCGGGAGCGCGCTGAAGATCTGGCACTGGGACCGGAGACCGAACGCATCATCTCGTCGTCCTCCTCGGCCCACCCGAAATACCTCCTCAGCCGCTTCTCCTCCTCCTTGTCCCTCGCGTCCCAAGGACCCCACAACCCCCCCCCCCACCGTTAATATGGGGGACCTTCGGGGCTGTCCACTGTCGGTCCTTCCTCTCCTCATGCTCCGCTGGTAAGGGCTCCGTCCCAAGCCCCCACGCTGGTCCAGTCACGAGCCCATCTTCTCCCGCAGGTGTCGATGAGCCCCAGATGCTCCCCACCACCAGTGGTTGTTTTACCTCCACAGTCCTCACTCCTCGATGTCTTCGATGCCGACGCCGATGCTGTCCATGCTCCTCCGTTACGCCCGTAGTGTCGAAACACTGATAATCCTCATCCTCCTCCTCTCGCTGCGGGTTCCCTTGGTGGTGGATCATTCTGTCACGGTGAGTGAGGGAACGAGGCGCAGCACGAGAGGACGTTGCGAACATGTTTTTATTATATAGAATATAACCCAACTGATTTACCACTGACTTCCCCTCAATGATCGAAAAAGCTTCACCTGATCTTTGACTAACTACTTGACACCACTTGACTGTATGCAATGTCTGTATTGACTTCTGCCACTGATGTCTCTTTCAGAGGACGCAAACGAGATGAGTGGGAATAAATTGAGTGAAGACGTGTGCATGTGTGAGGCTCAGATTGCCTTCCAGATGAAGATGCAGACCACCATACAGGAGCTGAGCAGCAAACATATCCTTTTACCTCACCATTGTTTTAAAATGGGTGGTATTTCTTTATATAGCAATTTCACAAGATCTCAAAGCCACTACCACCAGATGCAATGTTGTACATACAGTATGCCTACCAGTGGCGTTGCACAGTTCTAAATGTGCAGTTTTATAGCTAATCTCACATTTAGCAATGAGACAGAGAAAATATTGCTGTTTTCAAGCTTAGGAATTCTTGAAAGATGGGGCAATCTCAATATTTGTCTTAATATCAACAACATTTGAAATATACACCCATGGTCAAAAGTTTGGAATACTACTCATTCAAGGGTTTTTCTTTATTTGAACATTTTTTTACATTGTAGAATAAAAGTGAAGACATCAAAACTATGATGTAACACATATGGAATCATGTAGTAACCAAAAAAGTGTTAAAAAAATCAAAATACATTTTATATTTGAGATTCTTCAAAGTAGCCACCCTTTGCCTTGACGAAAGCTTTGCACACTCTTGGCATTCTCTCAACCACCTTCATTAGGACCGCCACAGGAATAGAAGACCCAGAAATACCTCTGCTGCAGAGGTTAAGTTCATTAGAGTTACCGGCCTCAGAATGCAGCCCAAATAAATTCTTCACAGAGTTCAAGTAACAGACACATCTCTGGAGTCAAAATTTGAGATGTTTGGTTCCAACCTCAACCAAATTTAGATGGTTTGGGATGAGTCGGACCGCAGTGAAGGAAAAGCAGCCAACAAGTGCTCAGCATATGTGGGAACTCCTTCAAGACTGATGGAAAAACATTCCAGGTGAAGTTGGTTGAGAGAATGCCAAGAGTGTGCAAAGCTGTCATCAAGGAAAAGGGTGGCTATTTGAAGAATGTCAAATATAAAATATATTTGTTTAACACTTTTTTGGTTACTACATGATTCCATATGTGTTATATCATAGTTTTGATGTCTTCACTTTTATTCTACAATGTAAAAAACAGAGCAAATAAAGAAAAACCCACAAATGAGTAATATTCCAAACTTTTGACCTGGTTGTGTATATGTATTGAAGAAGACAAATGTTTCCTTAACTGTTATGTCCACTAGATGATATATCGAGGAAAGTGACCAAGTTTCGACGAAAGCGTATATTCTAAAGAAGAGGATGCTGCAAAGAGACCATTCAGAGCTCACCCAGTTAACCTTCATTATTAAGTCAATTTTGTACTGTATAACCTCCTTCAATCTATGTGTTTTACATAAGACATTTTGTTTACCATTGAATGACGGCCACTAATGTTACATTTGCTCACAACAGATAACCCCCATTTCATCCCATTTAAGCTAAGAACAAAGACCAAAGTACATTTTTTTGCACAATAATTTGCTCCCCATGGTAGCACCTTTCCAGTTAACAATATTTCATATGTATTTTATCTTCCACCTATAATGAAAGTGTAGAGGAAGCAATAGGCTACATCACTGACAAGTGATTTGTTTCCTTATTGTGGCATGTGCAAGATAAATGAAAGACATTACACATGACATGTAATTAATGTCAATGCGTAATTATTGAATATTCCTTAACTTGTATTTAAATTAGAAGATTAGCTTGTAATATTCATGTGGCTTACGGTTTGTGTTGATGAGGAAAAAGGAATTGTGTATTTGTGTAGTGTGTGTATATCAAAATAGAGTGCCTTCGGAAAGTATTCAGACCCCTTCACTTTTTCCACATTTTGTTACGTTACAGCCTTATTCTAAAATTGATTAAAAAAAATATTATCCTCAACAATCTACACACAATTGTCACGGATGGGTGTAAGGATAGACCAAGGCGCAGCCCAGTGATAGTTCGACATGATAATCTAATAAAGTAATATACTCAATGACGAACTATACAAAAGAACAACGATATCATAAACGTAAACACACTTACTTTCAACGGACAATCATACAATGACCCACACACAGGTGTGGGACAGAACAACCTAAATAGAATCCCCAATCAGAGACAACGCTTCGCAGCTGCCTGTAATTGGGGATTCAACACAAAACATAAACATAGATCTAGTTGACCTAGATCTGTCAGGCTCTGACCCTGGCTATCTAGAGGAGCCAAAGGGCTCACTATGGCCAGAGCCTGACAACAATACCTCACAATGACGAAGTGAAAACAGGTTTTTAGAATTTTTAGCAAATTGATTTAAAAAAAACAGATACCTTATTTACATAAGTATTCAGACCCTTTGCTATGAGACTCGAAATTGAGATCAGGTGCATCCTGTTTCCATTGATCATCCTTGATGTGTTTCCGCAACTTAATTGCAGTCCACCTGTGGTAAATTAAAATGATTGGACATGATTTAGAAAGCCACACACCTGTCTATATATGGTCCCACAGTTGACAGTGCATGTCAGAGCAAACACCAAGCCATGAGGCCGAAGGAATTGTCCGCAGAGCTCTGAGATAGGATTGTGTCGGGGCACAGATCTGGGGAAGGTTACCAAAAAATGTCTGCAGCATTGAAGGTCCCCAAGAACACAGTGGCCTCCATCATTCTAAAATGGAAGAAGATTAGAACCACCAAGGCCCTTCCTAGAGCTGCCTGCCCGGCCAAACTGAGCAATCGGAGGAGAAGGGCCTTGTTCAGGGAGGTGACCAAGCTCCAGAGTTCCTCTGTGGAGATGAGAGAACCTTCCTGAAGGACAACCATCTCTGCAGCACACCACCAATCAGGCCTTTATGGTAGAGTGGTAAGATGGAAGCCACTCCTCAGTAAAAGGCACATGACAGTCCGCTTGGAGTTTGCCAAAAGGCACCTAAAGACTCTCAGACCATGAGAAACAAGATTCTCTGGTCTGATGAAACCAAGATTGAAGTTTTTGGCCTAATGCCAAGCGTCACATCTGGAAGAAACCTTGCACCATCACTACAGTGTGAACCTGCTCCAGAGCACTCAGGACCTCAGACTGGGGTGACGGTTCAAGCTTGTTGACCAATCAGGACCTGAATATGACTGCACGTCACATAATAATTTAACACGTTCATACATTTTTTACGTAGTTATTACACATTGATTACACAAACTCGTGTTTCATATGTCACAACGATTCATCGATATGTATGCTATGATGCTGGTAAAGTTTTGTCTTGCGCACCTGCCCTTCCCCAAGCTCTGGACAGCGCTGGTCATGGATGCAAACAATGTTCTTCACCAAAAACATAGCAAAACGACAATCTGTTTCAGTAGCTATAGTCAGCTAGCTAACTATGTAGCTAGCTGTTGTCATCTAAAATACCCCTAATTTATACAACTGTTCTTATTTGATTAATGGTGGTCCGACCCACCTATGTGAAGCTAGCCACAATAAGCATTAGCCACAATAGTGAAATTTGCAGTTAGCCTTCAAAATAAGTATGTCATTGAAAGTGATGCAAATGAATACAAATAGTGGAATTATGCCATGGATCATGCTAAACGATGTTGGAATGTCGTTATATAAATTCAACAAAATACAATTATTTGTGAATTTGACAAATCGGTTGTATTAGACTTTAGAATTGCATTGGGGGCATACTTGTTTCACTGTACAGCCTTACCTATGGATTGTGGATCAATGACATGCGGTATCATTCTACTCAGTGACACCCAGAGAACATTAGCGCTGTAGCTCTTATTGCAGGACTCTGAAACAACTGTGAATTGAGACACATTTATTGTACCAGTCACCCTACTATGTGTATTGAACACTATTCCAGAAGAAAAACAATACAACGTGGATGTTTTGGAGTCTGATAACTCTGAGGAGGACATTGGGAAAGAAGCACTTGGGTGCTAATTAGACTTATTCTCCATTTCATTGATCCCCAATTCTTAGGTAAGGCTGTACAGTGCAATATGAATGGCAGTACGCACAATAGACTGACTGGGGAGGTTATTTCTCTATTTGCGTAAACTCTATACAGTTGTGTTCGTGGGTGTCACCGAGTAGACTGATACCCTATTTCATTGCTCCACATTCCAACCTTGTTTAACATTGTCTAGTCTCAATATTGCATTATTCCGCCAATTGTAATCTTCTGAGTCACTTTCAAACAGGTACTTTTATTTTGAAGGTGAACCACAATATCTACTACTGTGGCTAATCCTTATTGTGGCTATTTTCACAACACATAACCCGTTCCGGTTTAAACCTCACAAGCCAGATTAAGTTTACTGGCTTCTTGTAATATTAGCTTTGGGCAACAGGGCTAACTAGCTGGCTAGCTAGTTATTTTCATGAACTGAAGTTACATTTCAAATTCAAGTAACTACTTAGCTAATACCTACTCACATGGATTCCTAAATCATTACTAAGAATATTGAAAATGACTGCAGTTTCTATTGGTCATTGTTTTCAGGCTAGTTGCATTGGTGCTAGCTAGGTAACATTACCAAGCTAAAGCTAGCTAGCTACCCCAGAAGTTGCAAATAACATCTGTATCAAAGATACTGTGTTTGCAAACAGTTTTGATCCTGCTCATTTGATCCTGATCTTATTTCAAATGCTCACACAGACGTTTTTCCATTCGGTCAAACAAATAATGCATTATTACCCACGCGGTATGGTAAACACATCGTTCGGTCTTTGTTTGTTTGCAGAATATTTTTTGTACAGCTTTGACAGTACTACTGGCTTGCATGTGCAAATTCAGCACACACATTGTTCTATAATAGAATAACACTATTTGACGTGTTTCTTTTTTGACACGCAAAAATCAATACGCCGTATTGAATACATTTTAGAATAAGGCTGTAACGTAAAAAGTCAAGGGGTCTGAATACTTTCCAAATGCACCGTATACAGAGTTATATTTTGTATATTTGTACAAATGTTTCTGTCTGTATTTTTGTTTCGCACAGTAAAAATTTCAAAAGGTCTTACATGGATAGAAATAAGTCAAGCACAATACAAAAAACATAAGTGTATCAACTAGTAGTCTTGGAAGGATACTGCTGTATTCTTCAAGCAGGCTAAGTATAATTTGTTTGAACCTGTAACCTGTTGGTTTTGTCTGTCTGTCCCAGGTAGTTAGTAAGATACTTAGTCTGTGTGAACTGCTAATTTGCTTAAGAAGTGTTAGTGATTGCGACCCATTCATAGTGGGTGCATGTCCATCCACTCTGCAGATTACAATTTAATAGGAGGGGGAGTGGCTACACATGTGCTAGGCTATTAGCTTAGTTATTAGCACAGCCTCCTTGTTCAGTGGCAGCTGTTTGCGGCAGACATCCTCAAAACAAAGACAGTTCTGTCGAGTTGTTCTGCGGGAGAGTCGAGGAAGGTTACAGTCACTAGCTCACAGTCACTAGCCCATTCAAACTTAATATCCTTGTCATTTATCTCCCTCCAGATTCCCTTCATAAATTAGCTTGACGTCTTGATAAATTCATTCCCTGATGACGGCTCACCCCTCACAGTTCTGCGTGACTTTAACCTCCCAACGTCTCCCTTTGACTAATTTTCTCTGCCTCCTTCTTTCCAATCCTTTCCTATTTTGACCTCACCCTCTCACCATCCCCCCTACTCACAAAACAGGCAATACGCTTGACCTCATCTTTACTAGATGCTGTTCTTCTACTAATCTCACTAAAACTCCCCTCCAAGTCTCTGACCACTACTTTATATTCTTCTCTCTAGCGCTCCTCCAACACTACTCACTCTGCCCCTACTCAGATGGTAATGCCCCGCCGCAACTTTCGCTCTCTCTCTCCTGCTAATCTCCTCTTCCATCCTATCATCTCTTCCCTCTGCTATAGTGGCTTGCGACAGTATTCACCCCCCTTGGCATTTTTTCTATTTTGTTGCCTTACAACCTGGAATTAAAATATATTTTTTGTATCATTTGATTTACACAACATGCCTACCACTTTGAAGATGCAAAATATTTTTTATTGTGAAACAAACAAGAAATGATCTTTGGCGCCGCCCTGAGTGGTCGCCTGTTAAGCAGCTCCCGTTGTCCGTGCATAAATTGTTGTTTTAATTCGTTTTTTTTGTCTCTTTTCTTTAGTTTTTTTTGCTACAGTTGAACAATAATAGTTCAGGATTATGGATTTTCTCGCAGCTGAACGTCGACAGGAGTCTCTTGAGGCTCTTGTCCGTGGACAAAGGGATTATCGGGAAACAAGCCTAATGTTTTTTACTGAGACTTGGCTGAACGATAAAATCCCCAAAGAGAACGTCACTATCGACGGTTTCCAGCCCATCAGAGCAGACAGAGATAGCGTCTCTTCCGGTAAGAGCAAGGGTGGTGGGCTGGCTTTATTAGTTAACAACAGATGGTGTAATCCGAAACCATATTACTCTTAAGGAAGAGTTTTGTAGCCCGGACATTGAACTATTAGCTGTTAGCCTGAGACCCTACTATTTGCCGAGGGAATTCACGGCGGCCATTGCTGTTATTGTTTACATCCCGCCCTCCGCGGACGCAAACACAGCATGTGACGTCATCCACTCTGTTATCGCGAGGTTACAGACAGCGCATCCCAGTGCTTTCTTTGCCATTTCGGGGGATTTTAACCATGCATCTCTCTCTTCAACGCTGCCCACTATCAAACAGTTCGTGTAGTGCCCAACCAGGATTAATACAACTCTCAACTTTGTCCCTGACCTGTTTGGAAGTGGACAGCTCCCTCCCTGGAGCTGGTCTGACGACCGGTCCTGTAATGGGCACCGGTGTGGCGAACTGCTCCGGCCATGGAGCGGGGCAGACGACCGGGCCCGGACTAGGCACTGGTGTGGCAGGGGACTCCGGCTCTGGAGCGGGACAGACGACCGGGCCCGGACTAGGCACTGGTGTGGTGAACGGCTCCGGCCATGGAGCGTGGCAGACGACCGGTCCTGGAGAGGGCACCGGTGTGGCGTGTTTTGGAAAGGTACACAACTTTCTATATAAGGTCCCACAGTTGACAGTGCATGTCAGAGCCACAACCAAACTATGAGGTCGAAGGAATTGTCCGTAGAGCTCCGAGACAGGATTGTGTCGAGGTACAGATCTGGGGAAGGCTACCAAAACATTTCTGCAGCATTGAAAGTCCCCAAGAACACAAAGGCCTCCATCATTCTTAAATGGAAGAAGTTTGGAACCACCAAGACTCTTCCAAGAGCTGGCTGCCCGGCCAAACTTAGCAATCGGAAGGGCCTTGCTCAGGGAGTTTACCAAGATCCCGATGGTCACTGTGACATAGTTCCTCTGTGGAGATGAGAGAACCTTCCAGAAGGACAACCATCTCTGCAGCACTCCATCAATCAGGCCTTTATGGTAGAGTGACCGGACGGAAGCCACTCCTCAGTAAAAGGCACATGATAGCCCGCTTGGAGTTGCCAAAAGGCACCTTAAGACTCTCAGACCATGAGAAACAAGATTCTCTGGTCTGATGAAACCGAGATTGAACTCTTTGGCCCGAATGCCATGTGTCACACCTGGAGGAAACCTGGCACCATCCCTACGGTGAAGCATGGTGGTGGCAGCATCATGCTGTGGGGATGTTTTTCAGCAGCAGGGACTGGGAGACTCGTCAGGATCGAGGGAAAGATGAATGAAGCAAAGTACAGAGAGATCCTTGTTGAAAACCTGCTCCAACCTTCCAACAGGACAGCGACCCTAAGCACACAGCCAAGACAACTCAAGAGTGGCTTTGGGACAAGTCTCTGAATTACCTTGAGTGGCCAAGCCCGAGCCCGGACTTGATCCCGATAAAACATTTCTGGAGAGACCTGAAAATAGCTGTGCAGCGACTCTCCCCCTCCAACCTGACAGAGCTTGAGAGGATCTGCAGAGAAGAATGGGAGAAACTCTCCAAATGTAGGTGTGCCAAGCTTGTAGCGTCATACCCAATAAAACTTGAGGCTGTAATCGCTGCCAAATGTGCTTCAACAAAGTACTGAGTAAATGGTCGGAATACTTATGTAAATGTGATATTTTTTATACATTCGCTAAAATTTCTATTGTGGTAGCAACCCAGTCGCTCTTAACCCTTGCTTGCTAGCTTAACAACTACGGCTAACTTACAGTCACGTCAAACAGTGCAGCCAGAATAACAACAAAGTAGCAGCGTTTGCATTTGTTTAAGCTGTTTTCTAGTGACATTTTTTGGATACATCCATAATGAGCTAATGAGGCACGATTTCACCTGGCATAGAAAATGTGCTCTCTCGTCAGGACACGTGTTAAGAGGAGCTAGCCAACAACACAGCTTACACAATCACTTCAAACTGAAGCTGGAAAGACTGCAAACTAGCTACTCTTCGTTTCGTTTGATCTGTTTTCTATTGATATTTCATCAAAATGATTCATGATTTCGACTGGCTAAGAAAAGCTGCCTGCCTGTCTGTCTGTTTTGTCCCGACTCTTTCATTACTATGCGACAGCTGAGGATCGAATTTGAATATTGAAACAATGTTGCAGACCGCAAGGTTTATACAAATCTCCACTGTTGGAAACTAAATGTAAGTCTAAAAGAAATGTGAGATAATGTCTAGATGCTTTTTATAGTGGAGAACAAGTTTATGAATTGCCTGACTGGGCTGATGAGAGAGTGGACTGCGGAAGTCAGATGGAACAGAGTAAATAAGCATTTTAACGTCATAGATTTAGCTGGTGGTAACTTGTGGAATAGACACCGGCTGGAATGCGGTTTTAACCAATTAGCATTCAGGATTAGACCCACCCTTTGTATAATTGCCAGCCACTGATAAGAAGGTATGGATGCATACCTTCTTATCTCAGTAAGAAGGTATGCATCCATTTCCGTGACATTAAGCTATCAGATATTTGTGTCGATACGCGTGAAACAGCTTTGCATTTTTTGTTGCCAATCAGAGAGCAATAACATATGTTGTCATATGACATTGCCAATCGTTGGTGTTGCGTGCACTGTAATTATTGTTTTCATGACCATCATGCACACAGTCTCTACCATGCGTGAAACAGGCATTTACAGATAGCTAGCTACTTGAGATATCCAAAACATGAAATGAGTTGTTCCCATCTTCGGTAGCAGTCTTATTTTTCAGAGGTTCTGTTAGCATGAGTGATAAAATCAGTGTCCATTCTCTGCCTACACCAGTATGTCAGGTCCTGACCGTAGGGAGGGCTCTGGGCTTGTCTATGTTGGTCACGGTCAGGGCCTGACTGGAGAGTTTTAGTAAACTCTATGCTTTGGTTTGTTAATGATCCCCAATTAGAGGCAGCTGTGCTGTGTTGTCTCTAATTGGGGATCCTATTTAAGTTCATTCATTTCCACCTGTGATTGTGGGTTGTTGTGTTTGTACTGCGTACACACCAGTTCATGGTTGCGGTCTCGCATTTTGGCTGTTGTGTTACCTAATAAAAGGAATGTCTGTTCTTTTCTAGCTAAATGCACAACTCTCTTTCTCTCGCAGATTGCCATCCCCAACAACACATGGCTGAAGTTTTTGTCTTGTAACAAAGACCAAGGCTTTATAGCCTGTGGAGGAGATGAGGGTCTTCTCAAAGTCCTGAAGCTGGAGACACAGACAGGTGAGCTGGGTTTCCAGCACAAGTTACCTCTAAGATTTGCTGATACCCATCTTAGCTGTGTTATGCAAGTGTGATTCAGATTCAAAATGTTTGTGAAACAGCTACAGTAGCTAATTGTGTGTTAAAAACCATTTTAAACCCATAATGAGCTTAGCAACAGAAGGTATGTTCTGCCAACAGTATTAATCAGCCTGTGTCAGAAAGTAGACCTACAGTGCTATGGGGTCAGGGACCAATTTCCTCGGTCTTCTCTATATTAGGCTACTTTAGAGCTATTGTATAATTCAAGCAGCTTTTGAAGTTGACAGGATTATTTCACTTACTATAGGCCATATACAGTTTATTAGGTACATTTATCTAGTACAGGGTCGGACCCCCCTATGCAGAACAGCCTGAATTATTTGGGGCATGGAAACGTTGCTCAATTTGTATCAAGGTTCCTAACGCGTGCCAGGAAAAACATTCCCCGCACCATTACACCACTGCCGCCAGTCTGTACCGCAGGGCCTTCACCAGAGTTTCATAACACACAGGGCTCAGTCTTGAAAACCAGGGGATGAGGGGTTTGTGTGTCAGAGAAAAAAAAAAGGCCTTTTCTAAAACATTATTTCCTGCAATTCTACGTCATTTTACATGACTGGCGACATTACAATACTATTTTTTAATACCACACAATTGATCAAAATGACAAGCTACTCTTGCATTGACATACTGAGATCAATAAAGCGAATTACCCATGTCTTAAAATGTCATAGGAAATTACATGGTGTTTTTGGTATAACAGTAGCCTGACATTATTATGCTATTATATTCAGTTTGTTATGTAGAATACTAATTAATAATTAAGAGATCTTGTGAGACATAGCACCATTTTGAGAAGTGGTGGAGCTGTGCACTGGCCGCACTACACCCCTGTTTATAACAGTTGGATGACTTCGGGAGTTTTGGCGCATTCAGTTGACTCCAATTTTGTTTACACCATTGCAGCAGCACGAAATATTCAGGGCTGACACGAAATCATTCAGGGCTCAAGCCCCGAAAGCTTGGTGCGCCTGGCACCGCTGATCATACCACGCTCAAAGTCGCCCGTTTGCTAGCTTAACTCTTAACTCGTTTTGCCAATTCTATCGCTCAATTGAAACGTAACTGAATGCCTACAGTAGATGCCTTTATATAGCAGGCCATGGCCTCTGTCTGTAGGAGTGAAACATTTTCTTGAACAGTATCAAATAAACTGGCCACTGAGTTCCTTGCAAAAGTGTTGCATTTCTTCACATCTTATTGTCTAACAGTGGGATTAAAATGTATTTAATTGTCATTTTGTCAAACATCTCTAATGTTACAAAAAATAACATTTTCTAAAGAAAAAAAAGAAAAGAAAAAGTTGTTGCATCTCCCTGAGATAGATAGATAGGTATTTTATTGATCAATACATGTTAGAAACACCTTTTGCAACAATTACAGTTGTGAGTCCTCTGGGGTAAGATCTTTACACAACTGGATTGTGCAATATTTGCCCGTTATTCTTTAAAAAATTCTTCAATATGTTCAAAATCAAATCAAATCAAATGTATTGGTCACATACACATGGTTAGCAGATGTTATTGCCGGTGTAGCGAAATGCTTGTGGTGTAGCGAAATGCTTGTAAGAAACATAGCAGGTGTTGGGGATCATGATTAGACAGCAAAAGTCTAGCCATATATTTTCAAGTAAATTTAAGTAAAAACTAACTTGGCCACTCAAGATAATTCACTGTCTTCTTGGTAAGCAACTCACTGTCTTCTTGGACTTGTGTTGTTGGTTATTGTCCTGCTGAAAGGTGAATTCCTCTCCCAGGTGTAAAATAGACTGAAGCAGGTTTTCCTCTAGGATTTTGATTGTGCTTATCTCCATCCTGTTCCTTTTTATCCTGAAAAACTCCCCAGTATTTGCAGATGTCAAACATACCCATACCATGATGCAAACCACCATGCTTGTAAATAAGGAGGCAGTTACTCAGTGATGTCTTGTGTTGGATTTGCCCCAAACATAAGGCTATGCATTTAGGACAAAAAGTGTATTTCTTTGCAGTGTTTTTTTTTTTTGCAGTATTACTATAGTGTCTTGTTTCATACAAGATGTATGTTTTGGGGTATTTGTATTCTTCTTTTCACTCTTGTCATTTAAATTATTATTGTGGAGTAACTACGTTGTTGATCCATCCTCTGTTTTATCCCATCTAGGGCCGTGCGGTGATTAAATTTTGTCAGACGGTTATTGTCATGCAAAAGACTCACGGTAATTGTCGGTTAATTAGTATAAACATGTTTAGCATCTCCAGGCCTCCACATATACAAGCTTCTGGTGCGTGCCTTTGGAACATCTACATTAAAAAAAAACACTATCACAATAAATCCATTATTTCAGTCAGGTATTATAATATGAATAAAAAGTATTTCAGAACAGAGTATGAGTTGGCCTACTGTAGGCCTTTGTTAACTGGCTATGCTCCATGCCATAAACACTAGGCTTGTTCATTTAGATATGCTTATAAGTTGTTGTTTTTTATAGTAAGAAGAATATAATTGAACTTAGCTGAATAAAATAGAAAGGATATTCCCATTACTGAGCGAGTGCGCATATGAAGTGGCTATGTTGAGCATAAAAGTGAACATTTTGAAACAGGTTCTATATGCAAGATTAAGACTTATTTGGCAACTTTAGTTGTGGATGATACAAACCTTAGAATGTCTTAGAAATCAATACATACAGTATATTGGCTGCATGGTGCGGCTATAGACTATTGATGATTTGAGAAAGTAGCAAAAACAGCTTGGGCTCTTTTCTTTGCCTCAGGCTTCACAGCTGTTTATTCTCAATTTAATCTTGTCTTTACTAATATGTAAAATTAGTTTAGATTTAGATTGGCCCATTATCAAATGGGCAGGAACAGGAGCAGCAGAAAAAATACATTACATTTGCATTTTGGTCATTTAGCAGACGCTCTTATCCAGAGCAACTTTCAAATTGGTGCATTCAACATCTCGATCACAGTAAGTACAGTACATTTGTTTAAACACGCAGCTGTGAGAAAAGGCAGTGCTAGCAGGTGAAATAAGTCAAGTGTTAGTTTAGACAAAAGACAAGTGGTAGTAAAACAATGTTTTAATTGGGGGAGGTGGGGGGGGGGTGGTGGTAGAAGGATTACTGTTATACTATTCCAGGTATTCCTTAAAGAGGTAGGGTTTCAAGTGTCTCCGGAAGGTGGTCAGTGACTCCGCTGTCCTGGCGTCGTGGGGGAGCTTGTTCCACCACTGGGGTGCCAGAGCACCGAATAGCTTTCTTTGGGATGAGCAGGAACTGTGTTTCCGTAGAGGTAGGGGGGCTAGCAGGCCAGAGGTGGATGAACGTAGTGCCCTCGTTTGGGTGTAGGGTCTGATCAGAGCCTGAAGGAGGTGCCGTTCCCCTCACAACTCCATAGGCAAGCACCATGGTTTTGTAGTAGATGCGAGCTTCAACTGGAAGCCAGTGGAGTGTGCGGAGGAGCGGAGTGACATGAGAGAACTTGGGAAGGTTGAACACCAGACTGGCTGCAGTGTTCTGAATAAGTTGTAGGGGTTTATTGCGCAGGCAGGGAGCCCAGCCAACAGCGAGTTGCAGTAATCCAGACTGGAGATTACAAGTGCCTGGATTAGGATCTGTGCCGCTTTCTGTGTAAGGTAGGGTCGTACTCAGCGAATGTTGTAGAGCATGAACTTGCAGGATCGGGTCACCGCTTTGATGTTTGCAGAGAACAACAGGGTGTTGTCCAGGGTCACTCCAAGGTTCTTTGCACTCTAGGAGGAGGACACAATGGAGTTGTCAACCGTGATGGCCAGATCATGGAGCGGGCAGTCCTTCCCCGGGAGGAAGAGCAGTTCCGTCTTGCCGAGGTTCAGCTTGAGGTGATGATCCGACATCCAAACTGATATGTCTGCCAGACATGCAGAGATGCAATTCGCCACCTGGTTATCAGAAGGGGGAAAGGACAAAATTAATTGTGTGTCGTCTGCGTAGCAATGATAGGAGAGCCCATATGAGGATATGACAGAGCCAAGTCACTTGGTGTATAGAGAGAATAGAACTGAGCACTGGGGGACACCAGTGGTGAGAGCACGTGGTGCGGAGACAGATTCTCGACTCGCCACCCGATAGAAGCGACCTGTCAGTATCAAAGGCAGCAGATAGGTCTAGAAGGATAAGAGCAGAGGAGATAGAGTTAGCTTTGGCAGTGCGGAGAGCCTCCGTGACACAGAAAAGAGCAGTCTCAGTTGAATGACCAGTCTTGAAACCAGACTGATTAGGATCAAGAAGGTAATTCTGAGAGAGATAGCAGGAGAGTTGGTTAGAGACGACATGCTCAAGAGATTTGGAGAGGGAGATTTGAAGGGATACTGGTCTGTAGTTGTTGACATCGGAGGGATCAAGTGTAGTTTTTTTGAGGGGTGCAATTCTCGCCCTCTTGAAGGGACGCAGCCAGCGGTCAAGGATGAGTTAATGAGCAATGTGAGGTAAGGGAGAAGGTGTCCGGAAATGGTCTGGAGAAGAGAGGTTGGGATAGGGTCAAGCGGGCAGGTTGTTGGGCGGCCGGCCGTCATCCACAGAGAGGGAGGGGGAGGAGGATTCAGCAGGGAGGAGGTGGCGGCAAAGAGCTTCCTAGGGTTAGAGGCCAAGGCTTGACATTTAGAATGGTAAAAAGTGGCTTTAGCAGCAGAAACAGAGGAAGAGAAAGTAGAGAGGAGAGAGTGAACAGATGACAGGTCCACAGGGAGTTTAGTTTTCCTCCATTTCCGCTCTGCTGCCCGGAGCCCTCTTCTGTGAGCTCGCAATGAGACGTCTAGCCACGGAGCAGGAGGGGAGGACCGAGCTGGCCGGGAGGATAGGGGACATAGGGAGTCAAAAGATTCAGAAAGGGAGGAGAGGAGGGTCGAGGAGGCAGAATCAGAGACTGGAGGGAGAAGGATTTAGCAGAGGGAAGAGATGATGGGATGGAAGAGGAGAGAGCGACGGTTGTGACGGCGCATTACCATCTGAGTAGGGGCAGAGTGAGTAGTGTTGGAGGAGAGCAAGAGAGAAAAGGATACGAAGTAGTGGTCGGAGACTTGGAGGGGAGTTCTAGTGAGATTAGTAGAAGAACAGCATCTAGTAAAGATGAGGTCAAGCATATTGCCTGCCGTATGACATGTTATATGTACGCACTCGAATAGCGATGGAGGCCACCACAGGTCTGTTATGTAGGCTACTTCAGGTTTTTTTTATATAATAAATATATAAACACTTATTTTACTCCACGGCTGTTTGAGGAGCATGCTGCCCAACAGGTGATTTTCTGCCCAAACTCTGTATGCCATGAGCTCTCCAACCCAGTTCCTGCAGCTACCCAGCGCTGAATTTGGGAAACCAAGTGAAATCTGTTAGATAGATAGATAGATAGATAGATAGATAGGTACTTTATTGATCCCCCGGGGGGGGGAAATTTCATTGTCAAGCAGCTACAACAAAACACAGGGCAGGTGCAAAATGCCACAACGAAAGTACACAAAAGACAGATACACGGTACATGATACATAGAGCGGCAGTATGAAAAAGTATAGAAATACAAGATATCTGGAGTGCAAAAAAATTAAAGCTATAAAAAGACATTACATAGTATGGCTGGTTGGCTGAATATGTACACTATACATTGGTGGATGTTGGATGGTTACCTATACTATACAGGTCGATGGCAGACAAATACTTCAGTAGCTAAAAATGCGTATGATATGAGCGAGGGTAATAATAGTTTACTTAATAGACAGACTGGCTAAATGAACAGGTAAGTGAAAATTTTGCATGGTTAAATTAGCTGTACAGGTAAGTATACAGTTATATTTACAGATAAGTGAATACTTGCATGGTTCCACAAACTGTACAGGTAAATGACAGAACATTGAACATTGATAGTAACATGTTTTCGCAACAAAACATATTTCACTAAACTGAAACGTTGACAGCACGTCTGCATACTGGAGAAAGGAATAAAGGAGAGAGAGGAGGAGATGGAAATGCATGGTGGTGAGATATTATAGATAATGTCACCCAATGAATTATGAAAATATTAAAAATGTCCCTATTACTAGGCTATTCAAAATCAAATACAAATTCACTAATTGTAGGCTAACTGTTTATTTTTTATTTTTTATTTCACCTTTATTTAACCAGGTAGGTCAGTTGAGAACAAGTTCTCATTTGCAACTGCGACCTGGCCAAGACAAAGCAAAGCAGTGCGACAAAAAACACAGAGTTACACATTAAACAAACAGTCAAAAACACAATAGAAAATCTATATACAGAGTGCAAAATGTAGTGCAAAAATGCAGTAACTGTAAGCCACCCTGCACAGTCAATGAACAAACAGCATCAACAAGGGCTATACGTTCTCTCCCAGACTCATCAATATACATTTTGGAGCTTAGCATAAGTTAACCAGTCCATCCAGTATGCATAATAATACAATCCACACTCAAAGGCGATTACTTTAATTTTTGAGTGTAGGCTAGACCAATGACGTACTAAAGACATCTAAAATCAGTTTTATGTTTTATTGGCATGTGTAAGGTGCCGTAGGCTATGCGTTGTGTAACAGTACAATCAATTTTAATAACGTTTTTTGTTTTCGGAATTGGGCTCATAAACCTATGCATATGCATAACCTCTAATTTGTGAATGGCAGTTTTGAATTAATCATCACCTTAGAAAGCGCTGTCCAGTTCATTGTGTTAGGGTTTGAAATAACCATGTTTTAAACTGTTGCTTTTGAACTTCTTTCTTCAAATGTATCATCACAGTGAGTTGAGTTTTAAAAGTTAAATAGGCCTACTATTTTGATGATAAGTGTTTGATGAGATAGCATTTGCATTCATGTCAGAGTAGGCAAAGGGACAATAGAGCCTTGAGTACCGGGCCATTTGGTCCTGATGGTGGTTAGCAAAAAACTGGGTAACAATTGCGGATTTGACCCTGCTGGTCATCTATGAATATCTTGGAAAAAGATCTGGCCTTAATGGCCATGAATTGTTATAATCTCCACCTGGCACGGCCAGAAGAGGACTGGCCACCCCTCAGAGCCTGGTTCCTCTCTAGGTTTCTTCCTAGGTTTTTGCCTTTCTAGTGAGTTTTTCCTAGCCCCCGTGCTTCTACATATGCATTGCTTGCTGTTGGGGTTTTAGGCTGGGTTTCTGTATAGATAGATAGATTGTGTGGATGCTCTACAAAGGTAGGCTATATACTGGATGTTGGTACAACGTAAGATGCATCAGCACCCTGATGCCAATTCTATATGAAACAAAAATATAAACTCAACATGCAACAATTTCAAAGATTTTAAAGATCTCAGAGTTAAAGTTCATACAAGGAAATCAGTCAATTTAAATGAATTAATTAGGCCCTAATCTGGGAATACAGATATGCATCTGTGGGTCCTAGATACCTTAAAAAAAAGGTAGTATCTGGTGTGACCACCATTTGCCTCATTCAGCACGACACATCGCCTTGGCATAGAGTTGATCTGGCTGTTGATTGTGGCCTGTGGGATGTTGTCCCACTCCTTTTCAATGATTGTGCGAAGTTGCTGGATATATACACGTGGTCTGCGGTTGTGAGGCTGATTGGACGTACAGACAAATTCTCTAAACCGACGGAGGCGGCTTATAGTAGAGAAATTAACATTAAATTCTCTGGCAACAGCTCTGGTGGACATTCCTGCAGTCAGCATGCCAATTGCACGCTCCCTCAAACTTGAGACATTTGTGGCATTGTGTGACAAACATTTTAGTGACCTTTTATTTTCACCAGTGCAAGGTGCACCTGTGTAATGATCATGCTGTTTAATCATCTTGATATGCCACAACTGTCATTATGGATTATCTTGGCAAATGAGAAATGCTCACTAACAGGGATGTAAACAAATTTGTGCTCAACATTGAGAAATAAGCTTTTTGTACCTATGGAAAATGTCAGGGATATTTTATTTCAGCTGATTATATTTTTGTTCAGTGTATATCATTTTGTTTTATAGCTTATATTTTCAGTTTCAAGATCATTGTGATCACTGATTATTATGGCCCGGAAATTAGTGTCAGATTTTATGTTTGGGGTGACATTTTCCACTTCTGTCAGGTTATAGGGTTAGGACTAGGGTGAAAACTTGAATAGTCAGAAAGGTGGACCCAATTGCAGAAAACCAGATAACAGTCCTGGGAAATGTCTTCAAATCTTTTATTTTGAAGAAAAGTAACGTCCAAACTTTCCTAGTGTATATAAAAGTAAATTCCCCCCCCAAAAAATAATTGTTTAACAGTTCCAAAACGTGAATCCGAAAAATCCACAAGGTAAATCCAGAAGGAATTTGAAAAAGATCAAAGATCTGTGAGTACTCCAAAAAATGTCTGAGAGCAAAAGTTAATAAATCAAAAACAAAGGAAACATACCAGGTACACGAAGTAGAATAAGATCAGTCCAAAAGAGGCACAGCAAGAGAATGATCTAGACACGGTCATGGCACTGGAAACACTGAGCAAAGTACTCAGGAGAAGGGTGACTTAAATACACACAGGGAACAAGGCACAGGTGACAACAATAAGACCTAATGACAGAGACTGACAACCAACAAGAGACACAATGGGGACCTCTAGTGGCCAAACATACGTCTAAAACCCTGACGTTCCTCCCAGGACGATCAGGTCGACGAACGTGAAACTCTCTGATCAATTCGGGGTCAAGGATGTCCCGGGAGGGCACCCAGGAGCGTTCCTCTGGGCCATAGCCTTCCCAGTCCACCAGGTACTGAAGGGATCTCCGTACTCGACGAGAGTCCAGAACCCGATGGACTGTGTAAACAGGCTGGCCTCCAATCATCCGGGGAGGAGGGGGAGGCCTGACTGCGGGGGTAAAAGGAGAAGAAACAACAGGTTTCAGTAAAGACACATGGAAGGTGGGATTAATTTTTAGTGATCTAGGTAAGAATAAGCGGTAGGTAACTCGATTTACTTTCCTTGAAATGCGGAAGGGACCGATGAAACGTTGAGTCAGCTTGCGGGACTCCACACGCAGTGGCAGGTTCCTAGTAGATAACCACACCCTTTGGCCAGGACGCAAGGCAGGAGCAGCTCGACGACGACGATTGGCCTGGCGCTGATACTGCTGAGATGCCTGCAGAAGCTTGAGCCTTCCTCCAGGTTAGGCGGCAGCGTCGAACAAAGCGTAGAGCAGATGGAACACCAACCTCTGCCTCTTGGTCAGGGAATAATGGAGGTGTAAACCCGATCTGGCACTCAAAGGGAGACATGCCAGTTGCTGAGGAACGCAGAGTGTTATGGGCGTACTCTGCCCAAATGACAAAAGATGCCCAGGATGTCGGGTTGTTTGCTGTCATGCACCTCAGTGTGGTCTCTAGGTCCTGGTTTAGTCTCTCAGTTTGTCCATTAGACTCTGGGTGGAACCCAGAAGACAGACTCACCGTTGTCCCCAGCAGTCGACAGAAGGCATGCAAGAAGCTGGATGAAAACTGAGGTCCTCTATCTGTGACAATGTCTTGTGGAATCCCGAAGACTCTGAACACATGTTCAATAACAATTTCTGCAGTTTCCTTTGCAGAAGGTAACTTGGGCAAGGGGATAAATCTGCATGCCTTAGAGAATCGGTCGACTACTACTAGAATAGTGGTATTTCCTTGGGATGGTGGGAGCCCGGTGATGAAGTCCATCGAGAGGTGAGACCAGGGTCGTTGTGGAATGGGGTGCAGCAATCCTTGAGGTCTTTGATGGGGAACCTTCCTCTGGTTGCAAGTCGGGCAAGCAGCCACAAATGCCTGAGTGTCTTCCTTAATGGTAGGCCACCAACATTTTCTCAGGAGGAAATAGAGGGTTCGAGCAGCGCCAGGATGGCAGGTAAGGTTAGAACTGTGACCCCACTGGAGAACCTGGGAACGGACAATGCTCGGGACAAATAGACAATTAGCCGGTCCCCCTCCAGGATCAGGTTCTTGAGCCTGGGCCCTCCTTACTGTGGCCTCAACTTCCCATCTAACTGGAGCCACCACCTTAGAGCTCGGAATGATGGTTCTTGCTGGCTCTTAATGACCAGCGGGGGAGTAAACTCGAGACAGGGAGTCCGGTTTCCCCATTCTTGGATCCCGGTCAATAGGACAAGGTGAACTGGAAACGGCTAAAAAAATAGTGACCATCGGGCCTGCCGAGGATTGAGCCGCTTAGCCTGTTGGATGTACTCCAAATTCTTGTGATCCGTGAGAACTAGGAACTGGTGTTGTGCCCCCTCAAGCCAGTGCCTCCATTCTTCTAATGCAAGCTTGACCGCCAACAGTTCTCGATCCCCCACATCATAATTTCTCTCAGCAGGTGTTAATCGATGTGACAGGAAGGCGCAAGGATGAAGCTTGTTGTCCACTCCTTGCTGCGAGAGAATTGCTCCTACTCCTATATCAGAGCCTTCTACCTCAACCACAAATGGCTTCTCAGGATCAGGGAGAGTCAGAATAGGAGCAGAGGTGAAACGGTGCTTCAGTTCCTTGAAAGCCTCCTCGGCCTCAGAACTCCAGACATTTAGAGCCTTTCCCTTTAGTGCAGTAGCAGCCCCTCTCTCAGCCCTCACTAAAGTTCCGCACAAACTTGCGATAGAAATTCGCAAACCCCAAAAAACGTTGAACTTCCAGGCCAATTGGTGACAGCCTGGACCTTTCTAGGATCCATCTGGATGTTACCTGGGGTGATAATGAATCCTAGGAACTGCACTTCGGAAACATGGAACTCACATTTCTCTGGCTTAATATACAAATGGTTATCCAGGAGGCGACGGAGGACTCTTAGAACATGCGTTGTGTGTTCTTGCAAGGATCCCGAGAGAATCAGAATGTCATCTAGATAGACGAATACGAACTGGTTTAACATGTCTCGGAGGACATCATTGATTAGGGCCTGGAAAACAGCTGGAGCATTAGTGAGTCCAAAAGGCATAACCTGATACTCATAATGCCCTGTAGGGGTGTTGAATGCCGTTTTACACTCGTCCCCTTGCCTTATGCGCACCAGATGGTATGCGTTGCGCAGGTCAAGTTTGGTGAAAATGGAGGCTCCTTGAAGCAACTCAAAGGCAGTGGACATGAGGGGCAAGGGGTAGCGATTTCGGATCGTGATCTTGTTGAGGCCTCTGTAATCAATGCACGGGCGAAGGCCACCATCTTTTTTGCTCACAAAGAAAAATCCCGCCCCAGCGGGGGAGGTAGAGGGCCGCACGAACCCCGCAGCAAGGGATTCGTTGATATAGCTGTCCATAGCTTTCCGCTCTGGAGGGGATAGTGAAAAAATACGGCCTCTAGGGGGAATAGTGCCTGGAAGCAGATCGATGGCGCAATCATAGGGCCGATGAGGGGGTAACGAGGTGGCCCTGCGTTTACTGAAAACCTCCTGGTAAGGATGATCCACGGGGGGCACTCGAGAGAGGTCAATGGGTTCTTGGGGCTGAGGAGAAACATATGAGGAACTCGAGAAGATGCATGTGGCATGACAGGTGGGTCCCCACTCCAGGATGGTGTTGGTGGACCAGTCGATATGGGGGTTGTTTCGAAGAAGCCAGGGATAGCCCAGGATTACAGGGAATGCAGAAGACTGGATGAGATGGAAAGATATCTCCTCTTGATGTTGAAGAATGGAGAGACGTAGTGGGAGTGTTTGACGAATGATTTCTCCATTGCCCAGAGGTCGCCCATCCAGGGCAGTAACAACCAGGGGAGACGAAAGGGACTCAGAGGGAAGGCTCAACTTCTTGGCCAAGGAAATGTCCATAAAATTTCCAGCTGCACCAGAATCCACCCAAGCCTGCAGAGAATGTCTTTCCCTGCCCCAGGAGAGTGTGACCGGAAGGAGTAGGCCAGTGTCGGTTAGGGGAGAGATTTGAGTAACTCTCGTCACAGACCTCCCCTGTCTGCACGGGACAACGCTTTTCCCGAAAGCTCAGGACAGGAGACTCTGAAATGTCCAGACTGTCCACAGTAAAGGCAGCAGCCCTCTTTCATACGCCGATCACGTTCAGTAGGTGACAATCTGGTACTTCCCAACTGCATGGGCTCTGGGGTTTCTTGGGAAGCTTGAGTTGTGAGGTGTACAGGCATGGGGAAGGAAGACTTACGGGCCCATTCTCTCTCTCTAAGTCTATTGTCCAAGCGGAACGCCACCTCAATTAGAGTCTCAAGAGTACCAACAGGATCTCTGGTAGCAAGCTCATCCTGGATGGCCTCTGAGAGGCCGTTCTGAAAACATACAATGAGGGCCTCTTGATCCCAGCCACTAGCTGCTGCAACAGTGCGGAACTGGATGGCATAGTCTGCTACACTGCGTTTACCTTGCTGGATGGATAACAGCCTCTTCGATGCCTCCCGTCCTCGGAGGGGATGATTAAAGACCCGTTTGAACTCTCCCACAAAGGTAGAGTAACTGGTACAGACGGGGCTGTTGGCCTCCCAGATGGCTGTGGCCCAAGACAGGGCTCTTCCAGAGAGAAGGGTGATAATATAGGCTATCTTAGCCCTGTCTGAAGGGAAGGATGATGGTTGTAACTCAAAAATGAGAGCACACTGCGTCAAGAAGCCATTGCAGGCACTAGGGTCTCCAGCAAAGTGTTAAGGTGGAGGTAGCCGGGGTTCAGATAAGAGGCTTGGGTTAGGAGGCATTGGCTGAGGTGCTGGTTGAGGTGCTTGGGCTGAAGGATCGGCTGGTAGTCTCCGAAAAAGCTCTTGAAGAGATGCGAGAATGTCAGATAGCAGGCTATCATGTCTTGTCATCAGGGTCTCATGTTGGGCTAAAGCAGCCTCCTGACGTGCAACTGCCCCACGAAGATCCTGTGCATGAGATGAATCTGCTGGGTCCATGTCTGGCTCAGTGTTTCTGTCAGGTTATAGGGTTAGGACTAGGGTGAAAACTTGAATAGTCAAAAAGGTGGACCCAATTGCAGAAAACCAGATAACAGTCCTGGGAAATGTCTTCAAATCTTTTATTTTGAAGAAAAGGAACATCCAAACTTTCCTAGTGTATATACAAAAAGTAAATTAAAAAAAAAAAAAAAAAATAGTTTGACAACAGTTCCAAAACGTGAAACCAAAAAATCCACAAGGTAAATCCAGAAGGAATTTGAAAAAGATCAAAGATCTGTGAGTACTCCAAAAAATGTCTGAGAGCAAAAGTTAATAAATCAAAAACAAAGGAAACATACCAGGTACACGAAGTAGAATAAGATCAGTCCAAAAGAGGCACAGCAAGAGAATGACCTAGACACAGTCATGGCACTGGAAACACTGAGCAAAGTACTCAGGAGAAGGGTGACTTAAATACACAAACAGGGAACAAGGCACAGGTGACAACAATAAGACCTAATGACAGAGACTGACAACCAACAAGAGACACAATGGGGACCTCTAGTGGCCAAACATACGTCTAAAACCCTGACATCTTCTAATCGCACAAACACAGAAAGACTGCAGTTCTATTACACTGAAGTATATTTGAAGTCAGAGAGCCAATTGAGCTATCTTGCTACCTCAGTGCTGTCCATTTATGTTGACTATTTGATGTATGACATAATAATATGGTGTCTGAATAGGCTCGTGATACGAGGAGATGATCAACAACAGGAACAAGCCAGTGGTGAGGAACATGAGTTGGAATGTAGACGGCCAGAAGATTTGTATTGTTCGAGGACGGGGCAGTCATTGTTGAACCTGTAGATTGTAAAGGTCCTTTCATGCATTCTGCTATGCTCCTCCCTTTAGCACATTTGTCTGGACAGTATGGGCCGGTTTCCTAAACCAATATTAAGCCTAGTATTGGGCTAATAAGCACTTTTGATGGATCATGACCATAGCATTGTTTTTCTAACTCATGCACTGGGTCCATCAGGTTATTCCAGTTTTAACAAAGTCAGAACAAGTTGTCATTGTATTGCTATTGATTTCTCACACCTATTTTATAGTATAACGGTAACTAGAAAAAGTACCTTGCCTAATGTGTTTAGCCCTTTTATTAAAAGCTTTTTCAATGAATGGTTGCTCTCATTGTAAAGAGCTTTGTAATTTATGTCTGTAAATGAAATGTGCTCTACAAAAAGCAATTTATTCTTATTATGACTAATATGGCGCATGGTATTTTTATAATGGATGTGTTCTGTCTTTTTATGTAAGCAAATCTGTGGGGAAGAGCTCAAGGGAATTCAGCTTGTTCACGTGGCCTGGTCGCCAGATAGCAAGATCCTCCTTTTTGGGATGGCCAATGGGGAAATCTATGAAAATCAGCCATTCTAAGGCCCAGACTTAAGCCTCTCATAGCATAGCTTTCAGATGTTCCCTGTCGATGTGGAAGATTGCAGGCAAAACATGACTTGATTTTAGTTGCAATCAACCAGGTTTCTGAGTTTTACTGAATGAGACTAACCTGGATAAATTAAGGAAGTATAAATAAAAAGTTGTATAATAAATTGTATTAACTAAAAGGTTTTATATGAAATCCAGTTGCCAGTTTATTAGGCACAGTGGCTTGCTATATAAAGCAGGCAGACAGGCATTGAGGCATTCAGTTATCTGTTCGATTGAACATTAGACTAGGCAAAACGAGTGACCTAAGCGACTTTGAGCGAGGTATGATCATTGGTGCCAGGTGCACTAGTTCCAGTATCTCGGAAACGGACAGCCTCTTGGGCTTCTCACGCACAACAGTGTCTAGGGTTTACCAAGAATGGTGTGACAAACAAAAACATCCAGTCAGCGGCAGTCCTGTGGGCAAAAACAGCTCATTGATGAGAGGTTGAAGGAGAACGGCAAATAATGGCACAGTACAACAATGATGTGCAGAACGGCATCTCGAAAAACTCTCAACTCGTCGGTCCTGGTTCCTGTTGCGTCATGCTGATGGCAGAGTTAGGATTTGGCGTAAGTAGCATGCGTCCATGGCCCCATCCTGCCTGGTGTCATTGGCTGGTGGCGGTAGTGTAATGGTGTTTACCTGGCACACGATAGGTCCCTTGATGCCAATTGAATAATGTGTCCATGCCCCAAAGAATTCAGACTGTTCTGGAGGCAAAGGGGGGGTCCGACCCTAATAAACTGGCCACTGAGTATAGATATCCAATTAAGATTCAGCCCCTACAAAGTACACAATATTGTCATTAGGCTACATGGCATTTGACCAAAGCAATATTTACTCCCTTTTTCATAGCATCTGCAAACTCTGAAGGTGTCTGGAAAGCAGATGACAGCCGGTAGCTTGGGAAGGGAGAGGACTGAGGATCGGACTGGCTGGGGACTCCTACATTTACTTTGTCAACAAGCCTGATTTCGAGGTAAAACAATAATCTGGGGGAATAATCAGTTCCGCATGAAGGGGTAAGAAGGTTTCACATGCTTGTACTTTGGTTAGATTCGCTTAGTTTTAAGACTATTAACACAAACCTTTTGTGAAAGGAGATTAATATGAAATAACTTTGTTTTTGTGCTATTTGGTTTCTCGTTTTTGCTATTTTTAGGTAGGTAATTTCTTGGGAATTAGTCGTTATAAAGACTACGGTTCATATATTTGATTTTACAATGTTGAGTTTCAATGGATTGAATTGCAAGGGTAAGAAATACATTGGGAATATGTTAATGATATAAAAATATGACAAATTCAAAGCTATTCATACACTACCGGTTAAAGGTTTTAGAACACCTACTCAGTCAAGGGTTTTTCTGCATTGTAGAATAATAGTGAAGACATCAAAACTATGAAATAACACATATGGAATCATGTAGTAACCAAAAAAGTGTTAAACAAATCAAAATATAAAGAGTGTGCAAAGCTGTCATCAAGGCAAAGGGTGGCTATTTGAAGAATCACAAATATATAATATATTTAGATTTGTTTAACACTTTTTTGGTTACTACGTGATTACATATGTGCTATTTAATAGTTTTGATGTCTTCGCTATTATTCTACAATGTAGAGAATATAAAAAAAAAAAAAAAAAACTTGAATTAGGTGTTCTAAAACTTTCGACCGGTAGTGTATATGTGCTGTAATACAGTACAATGTCAGGTCGATTCATATTTAATCTGATAATTACATTACTGATAATCCCAATCAAAGTGTGTAATGACCAAAAATAACAATGTAAGGATAGATTAATTGAGTTAAAGTCACCAACATAATGTACACTAGGAGAAATTACACATCAAAGCACTAGTGTAGCTGTACTTACTAGGGCTGGGATTGTGAGGGTTTGGCTGTGGTTAGACCTTACTCCCAATAAGGGGAGTGGTAGAACCACAGTCGAGCCCTCACACCCTAACTAGGGGAGGTAATAATCCTCAATCAGAGACAGCTGTACAGGGTTGTCTCTGATTGGGGATTGTATTTAGGCACCCTACACATCCACCTGTGTGTGGTTCATTGTCTTGAAGTCACGTCATAGTAAGTGTGTTTTCCGTTCTTGTTCATTGCCTTTTGTTCATATAGTTCGTGACATTATTTGTTTATCATTTAATAAACGAACTATCGCTGCGCTGCTCCTTGGTCTCTCTCTACACCCACTCGTGACAGAATGACCCACCACAACGAGACCAAGAGAGGCAGCGGAAAAAACAAGCGACGGGCAAGGAAACAGCCTGGAGCCCAGAAACCCCAAACAGTTTTTAGGGGGGGGCTATGGGGGTGGTCGGGGGTTGACGGTGAAGAGCCCCGGCCACTGCACTCGTGGGGGATCCTGGAGGAGCCCCTACAGCCATGGGAGCAGAGGTACGGAGAGGAGTCGGAGAAAGACGATGACTATGTGCCTTTGTTTGTGGGGGCTCCCGGAGGAGTCCTCACAGGAAGGGGATTGGCGATGGAGAGAGGAAGATCGGGGCAGTAGCAGCCACCCTCCAACGCCAGTTCCCAACCCGGTGCCTCCAGCGCTGGCCCAGAGTCAGGTACGGTCCGTGCCTGCTCCGCGCACCACACCATCGGTGCGCAGCCAAAGCACGGAGAGGCTGGAGGAAGAGGATCGCCCACCACTTCGTCTTCCAACGATCCACGATCCAGGATCGAGAGAAACCCGAGGGGTTTTATGAATACCTGAAGGAGGAACAGACGAGGTGGTGGAGAGCCTTGCTCTTCCACTGGAGAAGCAGACGGACCCGCTTCTGATAGAGATAGAGGAGGAGGAGGACTTCGGGCGTCGATATGCTCTCGTGAACAGGCTGATGGATATGCGGGAGCGGGCTTCTGAGCAAGCGAAGGTCCACAGCCCGAAACCTCCAGCAAAGGTCCGCAGCCCTGAGCCTAAAGCGAAGGTCAGCAGCCCGGAACCTCCAGTGAAGGTCAGCAGCCCGGAACCTCCAGTGAAGGTCAGCAGCCCGGAACCTCCAGTGAAGGTCAGCAGCCCGGAACCTCCAGTGAAGGTCAGCAGCCCGGAACCTCCAGTGAAGGTCAGCAGCCCGGAACTTCCAGTGAAGGTCAGCAGCCCGGAACCTCCAGTGAAGGTCAGCAGCCCGGAACCTCCAGTGAAAGTCAGCAGCCCGGAACCTCCAGTGAAAGTCAGCAGCCCGGAACCTCCAGTGAAAGTCAGCAGCCCGGAACCTCCAGTGAAGGTCAGCAGCCCGGAACCTCCAGTGAAGGTCAGCAGCCCGGAACCTCCAGTGAAGGTCCGCAGCCCGGAACCTCCAGCGAGGGTCAGCAACCCAGAACCTCCAGTGAAGGTCAGCAACCCAGAACCTCCAGTGAAGGTCAGCAACCCAGAACCTCCAGCGAAGGTCCGCAACCCTGAACCTACAATGAAGGTCCGCAACCCTGAACCTACAGTGAAGGTCCGCAACCTTGAGCCTACAGTGAAGGTCCGTAGCCCGGAGCCTACAGCGAAGGTCCGTGGCCCGGAGCCTACAGCGAAGGCCCGCAGCCTTCTAGGGGAGGTAATAATCCTCAATCAGAGACAGCTGTACAGGGTTGTCTCTGATTGGGGATTGTATTTAGGCACCCTACACATCCACCTGTGTGTGGGTCATTGTCTTGAAGTCACGTCATAGTAAGTGTGTTTTCCGTTCTTGTTCATTGCCTTTTGTTCATATAGTTTGTGACATTATTTGTTTATTATTTAATAAACGATGTCGAACTATCGCTGCGCTGCTCCTTGGTCTCTCTCTACACCAACTCGTGACAGGGATGATACCAGCGTCACACTATTTTTTCCATGGCAAAAATGAAAACACGAAGCCGACCTCACTCTTTGGTCCTTTAATAACCTGCTGTATGTAAAATATTGTGTGCTGTAGCTTGGAAAATAAATACATGTGACTCTGGATAACAACATGATGATTTTGTTGTTTACAACATTAGGGCTGTTTTCCTAAAGAAGTTGAATCCACTTTGTGTTTTGTTTCCTTGCCCACGATACTGGTATCGTCCCGGCCCTAGTACTTACTGTACCGACTATCATTTTCACTGTATGCACATTGTTGTCCTAATGGAAATGCCGTCATGAACAATACTTCTAATCATGTAACAATGCAACATTACACAGCTACTTTTTTGTATTACAGTTACTTAAACCAATTTACATCGTCACAACTAGTGAGTTCTGAGGGGGTTATAATACGTTAGCCAGGAGTCTCTTTGGTGGTCTTAGGTGTTAGACCAAAGCACCCACGCAATACCAAACATCTGGGGGAAACATTTTTCATCAATGAAGGATTTGTTTTAAAGAAAAACAACTGATCGACACGTGGGTCTGTCTGAGAGAGGCATTCGGTCTTAAACTGCTCCTGTGTATATTTTCTTCTCCTAAAATATTATTTCATATGTAATTTTCTCTCATTCTCGCTCACTCTTGTTTGCTCATGTGTAAGGTGTTCACGGTAATATGAAGAAGGTCCATTAAACTGTCTGTACCAGTGGACAGACAGTAGACACCAGGTTGACTAGTGAGTCAGTGATACTGACCTCAGACAGACAGGCGAGGGTATGACCTAGTGTCATGCCAGGGATGTTCCTGTTTGCATGCCAACATATCAGCTTTGAGGAAAGTCTAATATGCTCCCTCTCTCTCCCTCTCCCCATGTCTGTTGGTTTCTCTCTCTCCCTCTCCCTCTCTCTGTTGGTTTCTTTCTCTCCCTCTCTCTGTTGGTTTCTCCCTTTCCCTCTCTGTTGGTCTCTCACTCTCTCTCTGTCTCTCTCTCTCTCTCTCTCTGTTGGTCTCTCGCTCTGTTGGTCTCTCTCTCTCTCTGTTGGTCTCTCTCTCTCTCTCTCTCTCTCTCTTTCTCTCTGTTGGTCTCTCTCTCTCTCTGTTGGTCTCTCTCTGTTGGTCTCTCTCTCTGTCTGTCTGTTGGGCTCTGTCTGTTGGTGTCTGTCTGTTGGTCTCTCTCTCTCGCTCTCATATTGATGAAACTCCATCTGGGACCACTGAAGGCCCTCTGGACGTTGCCATGGCTTTCACTGTGAGTTGCATTTTGAGAAGCACCCCCTTTGTTAAGACAAGCTGAAGATGTTGTTTTCTGTTATAAAATGCCTGTTGGAACCTAAGACGGCACCAGTAAATGTTGTAATGAGATCAGGGTCAGTATTTAAAAAGTGTCTCAGACACGAGTGCTGATCTGGGATCAGGTCCCCCCTATTCATATACTATTATTCATTATGATCTAAAAGGCAACACTAATCCTATATCAGTACTCATTCTCTGAGACTCTGTGAATATGGGCCCACAGCACCCAGCATTTGAACTCCATGTGTCAAAACTCTCCCTTGTGGTCCGGATTTATTCAATAAAGTTGCATAGAAATAGCAAACTCGTAACCCATTGCCATATACGTTGCCCTTATATATTTTAGGCAACACAAGATCTCATTTGCTGGATTACAGCAACAGACAAGACACTGATTGTGGTATGTATTTCTCTCTGGAGAGTATTAGTTAATCAGTCTATCAAGGATGTATTTTTCACTGTGTGCGCAATACAGAGGCTCTCTCGATGTTTATTTTTTACCAAAAACAAGAAAAGATAAATAAACCGTTAGTTTTATTAGTACATTGTAAATAAAATATTATATTAATGATGATAGGTTAATATTGAAAAACGTTTAATGTTCTAAGAATTTTTTAGGGACCCTGTCAGTCACAGGCCCTTAGAATCATCCTAACTTTTACCTCCCATACGGCACCCCTGCTCATGACGCCCTAATACAAACCCTTGGCCGCCAATTGGCGTAGGCCAGAGGGAAATATGGGCAGTCCCATGATAACATAATTCAGTACTGCCACCATTCACTAACACATTCAAAGCACATATGATCTAGTATTGCTATTATTTATTTAGACCTATCAATAGAAATAATAACAGCACAATCTTATAAATGCATGCTCATATTTATAAAGTCCTAGCAAGGCTTTAAGCATGTCAGCCCAGCTTGCTCAGTTCTTTATGTAAATTACATGCAAGACATATTTCATGTAGTTCTCATTATATCCTGTTTTATTCAGAAAAAAAATAAAATGTAAAAAAGCAGTACTGACAATCCAGAGCGAGTAAACCCGTAAAACCAACTCTCCCTCCACCCACACACATTTAGTTGTTTTATTCCAGGGTCGTTGCTCTATCAGCTCGGCTGTTTTACACCTTGGCCTATATTGAGATTACGTTTCATGAACACCTTGACGTGTTCCTCCATTGACTGATAGCTTTCCTTTTCTTCCTCCTTTATTCCCATTATAACAATATTATTCATACTTCTGCACTTTAGATCAAGTAATTAGTTTTTCGTACATGTAGCCTCTCTGTAGTGTATTTTAGGGAGAACACAGTAGTTTTCAGTATCTTATTTTCCGCTCTTATTTCTTCCATCATTTTATTACATTCCTGTTTTTAAGGCCTCAACCTCTCCCAGTAGCCCAGCCAATAGATCCAGATTTTTTAGCTGCTCATGCTTGTAAGCAATGCTCTATCTTCTGAAGACATAGTTATAAAAATGTCCCCCTCCAATGTTACATTTAGAATTTTACACGGCGGCTTCCCTTCAGTTTCGCTGGCAGAGCTAGAGGAAAGGTCTTCTCTTGTTAGCTTCGGTGTATCTGATTCTTTTTCGAGCATATCAAAATGCTGATCAATAAATAGTTCAAGGTTCCCTATATTATCCATAATGTTTGTTTCACAGTTATCAGCTAATACTCAATTTTTATGATAAATTCATGGGACAAGCTGTGCCTACCACGCTGCCACCTGCCACGTAATGCCTACCTATGTTTGTAGAAGTTAATGACCATCATCAAGGGACCACCCCAAGAATAAAAAAACTAGTTGGTGTTTTATTATTATTATTAATTATAAACTGGGAGGTTCGAGCCCTGAATGCTGATTGGCTGTATGACAAAACATGTATTTTTACTACAGTATTTACGTTGGTAACCAGTTTAGAATCGCAATAATGCACCTCTGGGTTTGTGTTATATTGCCAATATACCACAGCTAAGGGCTGTATCTAGGCACTCCACGCTGCGTCGCGCATAAGATCTTAGCCGTGGTATATTGGCCATATACAACACTTAAACATACTATTTCTTCTGGATACATCTGCAACTTTGAAGACCTGGAAATCAAATATGTCCTGCTGGATGAAATCATGAAGTTAACAGTCTTTTCTTCATACAGTGCATTCAGAAAGTATTCAGACCCTTTGAATATTTCCACATTTTGTTACATTACAGCCTTATTCTAAAATTGATCAATCTACACACAATACCACATAATGACAAAAGCGAAAACAGGTTTTTAGAAATGGTTGCAAATGTATAATTATTTAAAAACAGAAATACCTTATTTACATAAGTATTCAGACCCTTTGCTATGAGACTGGAAATTGAGCAGTGCATGTCAGAACAAAAACCAAACCATGAGGTCGAAGAAATTGTCTGCAGAGCTCCGAGACAGGATTGTGTCGAGGCACAGATCTGGGGAAGGGTACCAAAACATTTCTGCAGTATTGAATGTCCCCAAGAACACAATGGCCTTCATCATTTTTAAATAGAAGAAGTTTGGAACCAGCAAGACTCTTCCTAGAGCAGGCCGCCCAGCCAAACTTAGCAATCGGGGGAGAAGGGCATTGGTCAGGAAGTTTACCAAGAACCCGATGGTCACTCTGACAGAGCTCCAGAATTCCTCTGTGGAGATGGGAGAAGCTTCCAGAAGGACAACCATCTCTGCAGCACTCCACCAATCAGGCCTTTGTGGTAGAGTGGCCAGACGGAAGCCACTCCTTAGTAAGAGGCACATGACAGCCTGTTTGGAGTTTGTCAAAAGGCACCTAAAGGACTCTGACCATGAGAAACAAGATTGTCTGGTCTGATGAAATCAAGATGAAAGCCAAGCGTTACGTCTAGAAAAACATGGCACCATCCCTACGGTGAATCATGGTGGTGGCAGCATCATGTTGTGGGGATGTTTTTCAGCAGCAGGGACTGGGAGACTAGTCAGGATCGAGGGAAAGATGAACAAAGCAAAGTACAGAGAGATCCTTGATGAAAACCTGCTCCAGAGTGCTCGGGACCTCAGACTGGGGGCAAAGGTTTACCTTCCAACAGGACAATGACCCTAAGAACACAGCCAAGACAAGGCAGGGGTGGCTTCGGGACAAGTCTCTGAATGTCCTTGAGTGGCCCAGCCAGAGCCCGGACTTTAACCCGATCGAACATCTCTGGAGAGACCTGAAAATAGTTGTGCAGCGACGCCAAAGGTGCTTCAACAAAGTACTGAGTAAAGGGTCTGAATACTTATGTGAATGTGAAATCAATAAATATTTTTTAAGTTTAGCCAATATATAAAAACCTGTTTTGCTTTGTCATTTTGGGGTATTGTTTGTAGATTGCTGAGGGGAAAACATTTATTTAAATCAATTTTAGAATAAGGCTGTAACGAAACAAAATGTGGAAAAAGTCAAGGGATCTGAAAACTTTCCGAAGACTCTGTTAGATACAGGGGTGGGTAGTAACGCTGTAATTTTACTCTTACTCAAGTATTTTTTTCAGCAAGTAAAGTACTCTTTACTCAGCTACATTTCGTTTGTAACGGTAAAAAAATCGTTACAAAGGTTATCTTCAGGTATTTTTGTAAGCCCATTCGCGCTCATCATGTAGTATGACAACCCATTCTCACTACTACTCTACTCATCAGCATGAACAGCCCAGTAGAGGATCAAGATGTGGCAAATCGTGACAACCCTTGGCCACAATTGCAGGACATTTGTATTTTCAAAATACAAATGTACTTTTAAAAATTCATCCTCCAACCTTCGCAAGCACATTGAGGTAAGTTAGGCTAGTTAGGCTAGCTTCAGAAGCTAGCTAGCAATAGGTAGCCAACGTAGCTAGCTATCTAAATTGCCCAGTAGTGTAGATACAATGTAAAGCTAAATGTAAAAATATTATAGAAAAATGTAGGGTTATGTTGTATTAGTGGTCAATTTACTTTGCTTGATCTTATTTTTAGGATGGCATAAATAGTTACTCCAATGGTTAATTTTAAATGGGTTTCTAATGGAAACCTTTTGTCTCGGTTGTTGTAGCCAGCCAGCTAAGTTGTTATTTCTGCACATAAAGTATGAGAAAATATTGGAAAAGGTACAATTTATGATACAGTGGAGTCTGCTAATTGTGATCACGTCCGTCCGGGTCAATTTGATCACTAGGGATGACGCTATAACATTTTATTTTCTCATGCAGATTACCATTTATTTTTCCATTTAAATTTTTATTACATGAATATAAGGTAATGAAATGGACAGCTTCGATATTAATTGAAGTTTACTGACATTCAAAATACGTTTGTAAATTGCTGTACTGTTACATTAGTGCAAATAGGCTAGCACCACAGGTGCTTTCACCTGGCACATTTTTTTCACATTTAGTCTCCGTCACTACTAGCCATGACCGTACCTCGTTTTTTGAGTACACCACACAAGTTATGCTGAGGAACACCAAGTCTCACTGCAGCATCTCTTTGGCTCATTTTTGGCAGCTTGTCATATTGTTATAGGAGACAACGTTTATCACTGAGCAAAAATGACTTTCTTTTGCCCGCCATGATTTTAATGTGTAGTGAGCCAACAGAAAGCAGACAGCTTCCCGCGAGTAGGATCAAGTAGGAGGATGCAGTGATTTCAAGTATAGACTTAATTTCATTTTATGCCATGAAAAGTATAAATGTAATCAATGTTTATATAATTTTACAGTTTTAAGTCTCATTTTGATTTTTTAATCTACAGTTTGAGTGCAGGGAGTCACCAAAGTTGTTGCTTAATAAATGGCTAAATGACTGCTTTCTGGTTTAAGCAAACACACTAAATAAGTTTGTGATAATATTGTTTACAAATGAGTGCTATTCTAATCGTCTGTGTTTATTTACAGAGAAACCATCCAATGAAGCTCAGTGCATATAAAAACTGCTTCACCAAAACTTCCAAGCAGTGCATACCTCAAAGTGTCCAAACTAAACTGAGTGCTGGGCCCAGCATCAACCGGGTGCCCCAAGCTAAAGTAGACCAGCTCGTCATTGATGTGGTATGTGACGGTTTACTTCCTTTTTCACTTGTGGATCTACCTGCTTTCAAAGAGATGGTGACTACACTCAGCCCACAAAGCTCTGTGATGTCCAGGAAGACTCTACGCTCTAAAATAGAGGCTGCGGCTGTGGCCATGAAAACATCAGTCAAGGAAGTGTTAGGTGCTGTAAGGCATGTAGCAACCACCACTGACTGTTGGACTGCTAGGCAGCGTAGCTTCCTTGGGGTGACCTGTCATTGGATTGATGCAGTAACACTTCAAAGATGCTCTGCTGCACTGGCGTGCAGACGCCTGAGAGGGTTGCATACCTTTGAAGTATTGGCTGCTGCATTGGAAGATGTCCACTCTGAGTACCATATACATGACAAGGTAATTAAGACCACTACTGATAGTGGCTCCAACTTTGTCAAAGCTTTCAGGATGTTTAGCGAACAGGAGATAATCTCAGGAGGTGAGCCAGAGCGCCATCATGAGGATGATTATGAGAATGATGTTGAAGAGGGTCTTGAAATCCATGATTCCACTGAAATTTTGACTGACAACAGTGAAAACCTGGAGTATCATCTCCCACCCAATCAGAGATGTCTCTCATCTTCTAAACCTTGTGGCCACCGCAGATGACCATGAGACTGCTGGCAATGAAGTATACAGACGTCTAACTCGCTCTACTTTTGCAAAGTGCAATGCAGTTTGGAACAAGGTGGGGAGGTCTAGTTTAGCAGCAGAAGTGGTAGAGGAAGAGTATACACTGGTGGAACTAGACATTCATGGCGGTGGAACGCATGGGCCGCATTGTCAGGGAAAAAGGGGAGGAAGCTTTGAGGAATGTCGGTTCAAAGTTCAAAATCAAGATGTAAGGACAAGTATTAATACTATAATATTAGTAATACATATAATTTTCAAAAGTGTAAAAACAGTGTAATTTACATTAATTGTATTTGTATTTTAATGTTGTCCCTCTTTGATTTTGTTCCATAATGTTTAGGCTGAGTCCTGCAGAACTGTCCTTTCTGGAGGAGTATTGCACTGTTATGAAACCCATGGCAATGGCGTTGAACATCTTAGAAGCAAAGACCAACTCCTACATGGGTTGCCTGCTACCCACCATATACCTTCTAGAAGAGAAGCTAGCTCGAGTGGAGACGTCACTCAAGGTGTGCCACCCACTATTGCGCAGTCTTCAACTTGGCCTCCACAAGAGATTTGGCAACATGAAGACAGACCGAGAGTTGATTGCTGCTGCAATTCTTCTCCCGAAATTCAAGCTCAAGTGGACTGACAAGGACAACATTGTACAGATGGGTAAGTTTATCGACAGTGTATCAAAGAACTACATGGTAAAAAATATAATTATTCTAACAAACACAGATGTACACTTGTCTGAAAAAGTAAATCTTCAAGATATTTGCTATTTGATATTTGTCCAGTTGCCAGCTGCTCCGATGAGGAAGACTTCTTCTCCTCAATGCGACCAACACATAGCCAGCCTGGTGAACTGGATGGTTACCTGGCGTTGTTGTACTCTTTCCCTGAGCTAAAGAATCTATCTGTTAGGATCAACACTCCACTGCCTGCATCTGCTGCATGTGAAAGACTGTTCAGTTGTGCCGGACTGATTTTTACAAGTAAAAGAGCTAGACTAGGCTTTGAATTTGCAAAAACTTTGAAAACCAGCTTCTTCTGAAGCTGAACATAAAATACACAAAGTAGACTGGGCTCGATTGTGCTGTATAATTTATTTTCAAGAAATGTTTAAAGATAAATATATTATTATTTCTGTTATCCAAGCCCTGTTATATCCTCTACAATACGCTAACATAACAATTTGTTACAGTTTTACAATGTTAGTATTTGGTTTATTAAACAAAACTATACAAAATTAAAATGTACTCAAAAAGTAACTGTACTCAAGTACATTTTTGATTGAGTACTTTTTTACTCTTACTTTAGTAGTTTTCTTAGGTGGTAACTTTACTCCTACTTTAATAAAATGTTACCGTAGTAGTTGTACTCAGTACTAGATACCATTGCATGTCCCTTGTTAAACCTGTAGATGGAGATAGAGGATTATTTATGGGAGCTGCCTTCTCAAGGACATTAACTATAACTGCTCCTGTAGTCCACTTCAGCCCTCTGTATTATCATGGACCACAGTCATCCCGGTCATGAACTGGTTTCAGCCCTATGGACCAGCAGATGATACCATAGTTTTAAAGGATCAGTCTGCGATTCAGAACACAACAAACCCGTTCTCCACCACTTGTTTTGGGAAACAGCTGTGGGATGGGGCTAGAAAAATGTAACCACTCTCAAGCACTGACAATCAATGAGATACATTTTTTAGTTTTAACCATGTTTTGAAGCTATACACAGTATTTGTTTACAATTGATTTGAAACATAAATGTTCCATGTTAACAGCTGAACTAAGCTCATGAGGCATTTATAAATTGTAATCTGGAAGAAACAATGGCGATCATTAATAAAAAATAATAAAAAAAGTATATCAATCGCTGACTACAGCTTGAAGGCCCATGAGACAGGTTCTACCCACAGTCAGCGTGGATACTGAATAGGTGGCGGAATTGTTAATGACACATAGGCCTGTTCTACTGTGCTTCCTCATCAGCTTTGCATTTTCATTGTTGGTTGTTGTAGGTATATTCATTTGCATATTTCTTTCTGAGTAAGATGTCCAATCTATTTATTACACATGGCAAATTACCTTGAAACTTGCTAAAACAAAAAATATTGGCCCATTGGGCAAGTAAAGTTCCCTTTCACAGTTGCCAGTTATCTAGATTTTGCCACTGTTAGTGCTGACTTTGCTGTCATTCGATTGTAGAAAGCCCCTCTAATACTCACTCATAAACAGAATATATTGATAGAAATAAACATGGCTATGCTAACTAGGCTAATGTCATGAGAAATATGCAGAAAATAGGAGGGACTAGTAAGAGATTAGGCTCTCAGATAAAATATATTCATGTCTGTAAATGGATATCATGCCATTTTAATATTATGCAGCATTATACTGTCCTATACTATGACATTGGTCATGCGTTTGTGGTGAAGTAGTAGTCTAACATAATTAAGTCTAAACATGAAAGATTTGTCAATGTCGGGCCTCGCGAGTGGCGCAGTGGTCTACGGCACTGCATCGCATCAGTACAGACCCGGGATTGACAAACTGTAACTACCAACTATCACGAAATCGGGGAGAAAAAAGGGCTAAAAAGTACAATAATAATAAACAAGATTTGTCAATGTCGACTAATAATGTTAGCTGAGACTGCTGAGCCATCATGCAAAATGATTTGTTCATCTTGCTTTCAATTCAGCATTTCTTGCTGAATTGTGTGCAAATCGTTACGTGTTTCAAGCTAAATTTACACTGAATAGCCTTGAAATGTGACATCTCACTTCGATTTCCCTTGAAGAAACTTTCCAGTCTACTCAGATTATTCTCCGCATGCGTCTGGCTCTGGGGACTTCACGCGCACACCAAGTGGATAGTGCGCAATTTGGGGAGTAAGAAGTGTGAGCGCGCACGCTACTGGTAAATGGACCACTGAGTGACGCATTGATTCTTCCCTTGGACATTGAATCACTTTGCTCCTCTTCAAAAACACTCGGAGCATCCCGACTGAATCAGTGTGATGGGACATGGGAGGAACACGAGCGCGAGTTGGTGAGCCTTTCAGCAAAATACATTTGCCTTTGGAATAATGTTCTATAATATAGGGGGTCCACGAAAGACAGGTATGTGACTTTGTTGTTGAGGTTTTGTTGTTTGTGGGGAGTCTACAATGAACTTTCTTAGATAATGAACTGTGCTGTGGTTTCTATTGTGGTTTTTGTATTGTGTCCCATTGACTTCAGTTTCAGCTCTTAGGCTTGGCACAACTCTTCTTAATATATTTTATTATCCATTATTACATTTATGTAAGAACGTTCTGAACTACTTTTAATAATTATCTAGGCAAAAAGTACTAAATGGAGAAACCAATAATTTATATCTTTTTTTATGTTGGATTGGATGGGTTTATTTACATTTTAGTCATTTAGCAGACGCTCTTATCCAGAGTGACTTACAGTAAGTGCATACATGTTCATACTTTTTTAGTACTGGTCCCCCATGGGAATCGAACCCACAACCCTTGTAAGTGCCATGCTCTACCATCTGAGCTACATGGGACTGTTTATGAAGCTCAGGGATTATAGCATGGATATGGGCCATCTATAATTGTAGTCAAAGTTATATTGTTTGAAATCTTGATACATAATATCTCAACTTGGGTTTCAATGAACCCAATACTGTGGAACAATACCAATCATGTTCATGTAGGCCTAAGCACTATGATAAGGTATAGTACTATTATGTTTTATAAGGTACAATTATTTGTGATGAATAATTAATATAGTATTTGTTTTCTAAAAGCACAAAGCTTTTCAGAACCAAAATATATTGGGTAAGAAGTATTCATTCACACAGTCTCAAACTCGGGCCCCTCTTTTAAAAGTGTGCAAATCGTTTTTTCTTCTTGATCTCACAGTTTGAAACAGATATAGTATACCAATGCTCTGGTTTGTGCCAGTCACTGAGGTTGGTATTTTGTTTCCTTGTGTAGGTGATGGATCCTCAGCCTGGAAGTGAAATGAGCAAGCATTGAGCAGTTAATGCCTCCCCCTTCTCATAAGGCTCCCGCATGCCACAGATCCACTATGCTATACGGCCAAATCCTTCACAGGCGTGGCCCGGACGAAAGCTTCCTCAACCTGAACGTGGGCGGCTTCAAGCAGCGCGTGGAGCGCAGCATTCTGCAGCGCTTCCCTGGGACCCGCCTGGGGTGCCTGCTGGGCTGCGCCTCCGAGGAGGCCATCTTGGAGCTTTGCGATGACTTCAGCCCCACCGACAAGGAGTACTACTTTGACCGCAACCCGCGCTTCTTCCGCTATGTGCTCAACTTCTACCACACAGGCAAGATCCACCTGATGGAAGAGCTGTGTGTCTTCTCCTTCAACCAAGAGATTGAGTACTGGGGCATCAAGGAGCTCCACCTGGACTCCTGCTGCAGCAACAAGTTTCAGGAGCAGAGGGAGTTTGCAGAGGACAAGGACTGGGACCGGAGGAGCGATGAGCAGCAGTTCGGGAGCATTGACTCATCCATGGAGGAGCTTTCAACTATAGACAAGGACTTGGAGATGTTTGAGGGCACCTGGTGCTCGGAGGTCCGCAAGAACCTCTGGCTGCGCCTGGAGAACCCAGGCTACTCACGTTTGGCCAAGGTGATCGCCGTGGCCTCGCTGACCATGGTGCTGACCTCCATCGTGGCCATGTGTATCCACAGCATGCCAGAGTTCCACCAAGTGGACCTCAATGACAAGGAGATTGAAGACCCGGTGCTGGCTATTTTCGAGGCTATGTGCGCTGTCAGCTTCTCTGTGGAGTTCCTGGTGCGGCTTTCCGTGGCACCGTGTCCCAGGAAGTTCCTGAGCAACGCTCTCAACATCATCGACTTTGTGTCCATTGTGCCCTTCTATGCCACGTTGGTTTTCGAGACGGTGGACGAGGAGAACGAGGAGCTGGAAAACGTGGGGAAGGTGGTGCAGATCCTGCGGCTGATGCGCATCTTCCGCATCCTCAAGCTGGCACGCCACTCGTCAGGGCTGCGCTCGCTGGGTGCCACGCTAAGGCACAGCTACCATGAGGTGGGCCTCCTGATGCTCTTTCTCTATGTGGGCATCTCCATCTTCTCCGCACTCATTTACTTTGTGGAGAAGGAGTCAGAAGAGTCAGACATAACGACCATCCCCGTGGGCTGGTGGTGGGCCACTATAAGCATGACGACGGTGGGCTATGGCGACACTTGCCCGGTGACGGTGTTAGGGAAGCTGGTGGCAACCCTGTGCATCATCTGTGGGCTGCTGGTGGTGGCCCTGCCTATCACCATTATCTTCAACAAGTTCTCCATGTACTACCAGAGGCAAAAAGCCATGGATACCGATCAGAGCAATAATAACGATATTAAGATCCCCGACCCCAGTATACCTTACTTTAATGTCGGGGACCTATACACCCAAAAGATTAACTCATTCATCGCCAGTATCTCTGTCAGGAGCAGTATCCGCAGTGATAAGGACACAGACGTCTCAAGTATCCAGGATGGAGTGACGACTTGTATCCTAAGGGGTACTTGAGAGCTCAATTTACTAGATTAAAACGTCTTTACTCCTTGAGAAGCATAGGTCATCCACAAATGATCTTCTTCACTTTTGGGCCAGTTTCTCAAGTTCCATGACTAGTTCTTCCATCGTTACATTGCAGATCTTCTCCAGGTGTTCCTTGGTGTCCCACGGGTTCCTTTGCCTTGTGGGTTCCACATAAGGGACTGGAACAGTGGATGCTGGCTTTCTTAGAGTGTGGCCACAGTTGAGAGCGGGGAGGCGAACCAGGACCACTCTGCTTTCACCTGAGACTTTTGAAATAGCTGGACATGAGAAAAAACACTTTGCGGTTCTCAGAGTGAAAGTAAGTGCTGTATCTCTCCACGCTCTTGTCCATAGAGACTATGACCCATTAGGCGTAAGAATTGGCCTGTTTTGCATTAGTGACTTGAGAACCTATTTTGATGCTGAGCAGTATCTGTCAACATTCCTTTTGAATCAATACTTTTTATTTTTACATATGGAATGAAATAGCCATGGTTTGAAACAACAGTGACTGAAACTTTAATTTAGCAATATCTGGCAAGCATCTACTCAATGGCATGCTACTGCATTTCTCCTTCTCTTCTATACTAATATTTGAAAGAGACGACTGCATGTGTGCTTTAAGGATTAAGTCAGTATAGGGGGCCTATTGCTGTAATGAGATTTTACAGCTGAGGCTTGTCTTTAAGAAATCAATGCATCAATCCAGAGTTCTCTGCTTCAGCTGTCAGTCAATTATGCAATACCTGCCACATAACCATCAGTTGTGGCACAATTACCTATTTTAGGTCATAAAATATTTACCATATCAGTTAACTGTGCCAGGAAAGGCACTTCTTAGCAAATGTGACGGACACACATGCAGCACAAAATACAGATATACTGAATATTAGTTACAGATGACTGTTTTTATGCCCTGTGTGAAGCTTATTGTCTTGAACACATTTTTACTTTACCAGAATTTCAACAATTTGACATTGTTCATAGGTGCATAAAATATGCTTTGCCTGTCTCTCTCTCTCTCAATCTCTTCTTTAATCCCCCTTTCTCATCCCTTCCATCTGATCTCCCTTAATGCACTCAGAGGGATGTCTCTCTCAGATTAAGACTTGCACATCAGATCGATTAGAGAGAAAGGCCAAACATGGGGGCTGCGATCCAAGAATGATAATGTAATGGCAGAGACAAAAGTGCTTTCCCAAGTGCCCCAGTTAATCCAATTGATTTGTTCAAATTTTGGAGGCAATCAGTGATCAAAATGTCTAAACTGAATTCAAATTGCACCTGTCGCAGCAGGTAACTATCTACCTTTTGCAAATATAATTGTCATTTACAAGAGTCGTCGGTCAGTAATGTTTTTTTTTCTCTGCTATTACTCTAAAACGTGGCAGAACCATTTATAAAACTACTGTAATTTAGGTTAATTTGGCATAGGTACATCCAAGTCTATATGTCTTTGAATTTGACATTGCTTAAAAACACAAACACAACACTTGCAATGTCGGAAAGCTCTGGCCATCAGAGTCCCTATACTGTATTACCTCTGGCCATCAGAGTACCTATACTGTATTACCTCTGGCCTTCAGAGTACCTATACTGTATTACCTCTGGCCATCAGAGTACCTACACTGTATTACCTCTGGCCATCAGATTCCCTATACTGTATTACCTCTGGCCATCAGAGTACCTATACTGTGTTACCTCTGGCCATCAGAGTACCTATACTGTATTACCTCTGGCCATCAGAGTACCAATACTGTATTACCTCTGGCCATCAGAGTACCTATACTGTATTACCTCTGGCCATCAGAGTCCCTATACTGTATTACCTCTGGCCATCAGAGTACTTACACTGTATTACCTCTGGCCATCAGAGTACCTATACTGTATTACCTCTGGCCATCAGAGTACCTACACTGTATTACCTACAGTATACTGACACTTTATGTATACCTTTTTATTTGCCTTAAAATGGAATTCCTGAACTATTTTATGAAAACAATAAAGATGTGACATTGTGTTTTTTTATTTATTATTATTATTATATACATATATATATATATATCTTTATCCACCACAGCAAACAGTAAATGCAGACCATTTGAAGTATAGACTGAAATGACCACAAACTGGCTTTTTTTGGCAGCAAGCTGCAGTTGTCAGGGATTGCTAAGCAGCCTGATACTGATATTGTTTACATAGCACTGCAGAGTGTGTCATTACCCTTTACGACATCATTACGTGACCTTTTATGGTAGACCTGATAGTTGGTTGATAATTGAGTGTCGGACAAATGCTTCACAGTTGTAATACACAGTTATTGCCGTCCACATTATTATAAGCCTAATTTATATAGCAATATAGGTACTGTATGTAGCAGAGCAATATAATTTACACTGTCGTCATGACAGCTTTACTTTGTCTATATGCGGTACACTTTTGATTAGATTTCTTGTAGTTGTAAATACAGCATAAGCTGCATATACCCCCTTACTTAATACAGGCTAATGAATTTGTTATTCTGCTAGTTAGCAATGCATTTTCATAAGTCATGGGACTGGTGCAATGATTATCATGCATCATAATAAAATTATTTGTTCATTTTTAACACAGAATAAGATTTTATACTCATTGAGGCATTGTAAATGTTACATTTAAAGACTTCAGCGAGTGCACAACAGCCAGGCTCAAATGACAAAATGTCAATAAATGACTAACAACGTGTCTTGATAGAAAAACCCATGAGTGGTCACTATTGGCCCACTAGCAACCAGAGACCAGCTTACTCATATCACCATTTCTAAGTGCAGGGGAGTCATGCCCCCCAAAAATCTGAGGGGGCACAAAGTACGTGAGGATAGCTTGGGGGTGGTCCAGAGAACAGAACAGAACAGAAGAAACAGAATTACATCTACTCTCATGGATGGCCAGAAATAACTATCTGAAAGCCACGCCCCTACTAAGCCCCACCTCCAGTCTTTTGATCTGACCCGGTGGATCCTATCGCAATAACCCAACTAAGTGACCCAACTGGCTGGGTCAACAATAACCCAACGTGTGTTCTGTCTACTTTTTACCTGTAAATAAAAATGACATGTTTCACTGGGTTGTTTGTGACCCAGCATTTTTTCAGAGTGAAGTGTCTGGAACTGTACTTGAGGGATGCGAAATTCCATAATTTGGTGTTTTGTTGATGGTGGTGGAAAACTCTGTCCCAGGCACCGCTCCAGAATCTCCCGTAAGTGTTCAATTCGGTTGAGATCTGGTGACTGAGACACACACACACTTTAAACCCCATATGCTTCTTTGAGAGCCCGCTTTCAAAGTCACTGAGATGTCTTCATCTAGCCATGGTAGCCCAAATAATGGTCAACTGGGCAGTTTTATACATGACCCTAAGCATGATGGGATGTTAATTAACTCAGGAACCATACCTGTGTGGAAGCAACTGCTTTCAATATACTTTGTACCTGTTATTTACTCATGTGTTTCCTTTATTTTGACAGTTACCTGTAGGTATAACACCTTGCAAGTAATACAGTGAACTCCAAAAGTATTGGGACATTAACACATTTTTGTTGTTTTGGCTCTGTACTCCAGCACTTTGGATTTGAAATGATACAATGACTGAGCTTAAAGTGCAGACTGTCAGCTTTAATTTGATGGTATTTTCATCCATATCTAGCGAACCTTTTAGAAATTACGCCACTTTCTTTTTACATAGTCCCCCTATTTTAGGGGACCAAAATTACTGGGACAAATTCAATTATACAGTCAGGTCCATAAGTATTTGGACAGTGACACAATTTGCATAATTTTGGCTCTGTACACCATCACAATGGATTTGAAAGGAATCAATATGTGCTTTAGGTGTAGACTTTCATCTTAATTTAAGGGTTTTGTCAAAATTATTTTATGAACCGTGTAGGAATTACAACCCTTTTTAGACATAGCCCCCCCAATTTTAGGGGCTCAAAAGTAATTGGTCAAACTAACATAATCATAAATTAAATTGTGAGTTTTAATACTTGGTTGCAAATGTCTGGAACCCATAGACATCACCAGATAATGGGTTTCTTCCCTGGTGATGCTCTGCCGGGCCTTTACTGCAGCTGTATTCAGTTCCTGCTTGTTCTATGGGGTTTTGCCTTCAGTTTTGCCTTCAGCAAGTGAAATGCATGCTCAATTGGATTCAGGTCAGGTGATTGACTTGGCCATTGCAGAACATTCCACTTCTTTGCCTTAAAAAAGTATTGGATTGCTTTCACAGTATGCTTTGGGTCATTGTCCATCTGCACTGTGAAGCGCCGTCCAATGAGTTTTGAAGCATTTGGCTGAATATGAGCAGATAATATAGCCCTAAACACTTCAAAATTCATCCTGCTGCTTTTGTCAGCAGTCACATCATCAATAAATACAAGGGAACCATTTCCATTAGCAGCCATACATGCCCATGCCATAACACTACCTCCACCATGCTTCACATATGAGGTGGTGTGCTTTGGGTCATGAGCAGTTCCTTCTCCATACTCTTCTCTTCCCATTGTGGTACAAGTTGATCTTTGTCTCATCTGTCCATAGGATGTTGTTCCAGAACTGTACAGGATACTTAGATGTTTTTTGGCAAATTAATCTGGTCTTCCTGTTTTTGAGGCTTACCAATGGTTTACATCTTGTGGTAAACCCTCTGTATTTACTCTGGTGAAGTCTTCTCTTGATTGTTGACTTTGACACAGATACGCCTACCTCCTGGAGGGTGTTCTTGATCTGGCCAACTGTTGTGAAGGGTTTTTTTGTGGTCTTCCGGGCATTTTGTTGTTCCTGAGCTCACCAGTGCGTTCTTTCATTTTAAGAATGTACCAAATAGTTGATTTGGCCACACCTAATGTTTTTGCTATCTCGCTGATGGGTTTCTTCAACATCCCCTGTTATTGTAATGGTGAGAGGTTAGCATGGCTTAGGGGTATGATATTTGTACATTATTCATGATTCATTGTGTGCTAGGAATATGGGACCAAATACTAAACTTTTGACTACTTTAATACACATAAGTGAATTTGTCCCAATACCTTTTGTCCCTTAAAATGGGGGGATTATGTACTACAAGTGCTGTAATTCCTAAACTGTTTGCCCGATATATTTGAAATGATAAAATCCAAAGCGCTGGAATGCAGAGCCAAAACAACAACAAAAAATGTAATGTCCCAATACTTTTGGGGCTGCCTGTATGTAACTATGTGTATCTACACTGTAACTATCTGCCTAATACAACCACCATGCAAATTTTTTTTTTTGTAAATACCTAGGCCACTTACTAAACAGTGGGACCAAAAATACAGCTGGAAGAAGCATCATGTGTCTGTCATCCACTACTGAATGACAGATTCTAAAAGCAGCTTTAAAAGGCGGCAGGTAGATTAGTGGTGTTGGGCCAGTAACTGAAAGGTTGCTGGATCAAATCCCCGAGCCGACAAGGTGAAAACCTGTCGATGTGTCCTTAAGCAAGGCACTTAACACTAATTTGCTCCAGGGGTGCTGTACTACTATTGCTGGCCCTGTAGGTAGGCTGTCATTGTAAATAAGAATTTGTTCTTAACTGACAAATACAAAATTTAAAAAATAAAAAGAGCCAAGTGAAATCTCCACAGACAAATCTGCCTCTGAGGCATTCCCTCTAGCTAGAGGGATATTGATTTTGTGTCCACTGTTAATGCTTGGGATTCTGAGGCCCCACAGCATTTGACACATCCTTTCCATTTGCCTCTGGTGGAGAGGAGCATGAGCAGCAGACTTTGGCTAAACGAAAATGCATGTTTGAGATGCACCAATAGTTCACATGCCAAGTTGACAAACAGCCTCTCAAAGACGTTTCCATGCAATGCTAAGGATAGCAAAAAGAAATCAAGTGTAGATAAAGTTGACATCAAAATCAATTCACTATTATAGTATAATAGTCTCTTACACAAAATAACACGTGCACATGTTTAGTAAATCAGGGCTAAAGAGTGGACACAGCTGGAGGAAAACATATGCTATAGAAACATGCTCTCCAGTGTGGTATAGTTAAAATATCTTGTATAGCTTGCTCCAATCTAGATTGAAACACTATTTACAGTTGAAGTCGGACGTTTACATATACCTTAGGCAAACACATTTAAACTCAGTTTTTCACATTTTCTGACATTTATCCTAGTAAAAATTCCCTGTCCTAGGTCAGTTAAGATCACCACTTTATTTTAAGAATGTGAAATGTCAGAATAATAGTAGAGAGTGATTTATTTCAGCTTTTATTTTTTTCACCACATTCCCAGTGCGTCAGAAGTTTACATACAGTGGGGAGAACAAGTATTTGATACACTGCCGATTTTGCAGGTTTTCCCACTTACAAAGCATGTAGAAGTCTGTACTTTTTATCATAGGTACTCTTCAACTGTGAGTGACGGAATCTAAAACAAAAATCCAGTAAATAACATTGTATGATTTTTAAGTAATTAATTTGCATTTTATTGCATGACATAAGTATTTGTATCAGAAAATAAGAACTTAATATTTGGTACAGAAACCTTTGTTTTGCAATTACAGAGATCATACGTTTCCTGTAGTTCTTGACCAGGTTTGCACACACTGCAGCAGGGATTTTGGCCCACTCCTCCATACAGGCCTTCTCCAGATCCTTCAGGTTTCGGGGCTGTCGCTGGGCAATACGGACTTTCAGCTCCCTCCAAAGATTTTCTATTGGGTTCAGGTCTGGAGACTGGCTAGGCCACTCCAGGACCTTGAGATGCTTCTTACGGAGCCACTCCTTAGTTGCCCTGGCTGTGTGTTTCGGGTCGTTGTCATGCTGGAAGACCCAGCCACGACCCATCTTCAATGCTCTTACCTAGGGAAGGAGGTTGTTGGCCAAGATCTCGCGATACATGGCCCCATCCATCCTCCCCTCAATACGGTGCACTCGTCCTGTCCCCTTTACAGAAAAGCATCCCCAAAGAATGATGTTTCCACCTCCATGCTTCACGGTTGGGATGGTGTCCTTGGGGTTGTACTCATCCTTCTTCTTCCTCCAAACACGGCGAGTGGAGTTTAGACCAAAAAGCTCTATTTTTGTCTCATCAGACCACATGACCTTCTCCCATTCCTCCTCTGGATCATCCAGATGGTCATTGGCAAACTTCAGACAGGCCTGGACATGGGCTGGCTTGAGCAGGGGGACCTTGCGTGCGCTGCAGGATTTTAATCCATGACGGCGTAGTGTGTTACTAATGGTTTTCTTTGAGACTGTGGTCCCAGCTCTCTTCAGGTCATTGACCAGGTCCTGCCGTGTAGTTCTGGGCTGATCCCTCACCTTCCTCATGATCATTGATGCCCCACGAGGTGAGATCTTGCATGGTGCCCCAGACCGAGGGAGATTGACCATCATCTTGAACTTCTTCCATTTTCTAATAATTGCGCCAACAATTGTTGCCTTCTCACCAAGCCGCTTGCCTATTGTCCTGTAGCCCATCCCAGCCTTGTGCAGGTCTACAATTTTATCCCGGATGTCCTTACACAGCTCTCTGGTCTTGGCCATTGTGGAGAGGTTGGAGTCTGTTTGATTGAGTGTGTGGACAGGTGTCTTTTATACAGGTAACGAGTTCAAACAGGTGCAGTTAATACAGATAATGGAGAACCGGAAGGTTTCTTAAAGAAAAACTAACAGGTCTGTGAGAGCCGGAATTCTTACTGGTTGGTAGGTGATCAAATACTTATGTCATGCAATAAAATGCAAATTACTTATTTAAAAATCATACAATGTGATTTTCTGGATTTTTGTTTTAGATTCCGTCTCTCACAGTTGAAGTGTACCTATGATAAAAATTACAGACCTCTACATGCTTTGTAAGTAGGAAAACCTGCAAAATCGGCAGTGTATCAAATACTTGTTCTCCCCACTGTACACTCAATTAGTATTTGGTAGCATTACCTTTAAATTGTTTAACTTGGGTCAAATGTTTCGGGTAGCCTTCCACAAGCTTCCCACAATAAGTTGGGTGAACTGGCGTAACTGAGTCAGGTTTGTAGGCCTCCTTGCTTGCACACACTTTTTCAGTTCTGCCCACAAATGTTCTATAGGATTGAGGTCAGTGCTTTGTGATGGCCACTCCAATACCTTGACTTTGTTGTCCATAAGCCATTTTGCCACAACATTGGAAGTATGCTTGGGGTCATTGTCCATTTGGAAGACCCATTTGCGAACAAACTTTAACTTCCTCACTGATGTCTTGAGATGTTGCAGCAAAGAACCCCCACAACATTGTTTGTCTTGGCCAGGTCGCAGTTGTAAATGAGAACTTGTTCTCAACTGGCCTACCTGGTTAAATAAAGGTGAATTAAAAAACATGATGCCACCACCCCCATGCTCCACGGTTGGGATGGTGCTCTACGGCTTGCAAGCCTCCCCCTTTTTCCTCCAAACATAACGATGGTCATTATGGCCAAACAGTTCTATTTTTGTTTTATCAGACCAAAGGACATTTCTCCAAAAAGTACGATCTTTGTTCCCATGTGCAGTTGCAAAAAGTAGTCTGGCTTTTTTATTTCGGTTTTGGAGCAGTGGCTTCTTCCTTGCTGAGCGGCCTTTCAGGTTATGTCTATATAGGACTAGTTTTACTGTGGATATAGATACTTTTGTACCTGTTTCCTCCAGCATCTTCACAAGGTCCTTTGCTATTGTTCTGGGATTGATTTGCACTTTTCGCACCAAAGTACGTTAATCTCTAGGAAACAGAACGCATCTCCTTCCTGAGCGGTATGACAGCTGCGGGGTCCCATGGTGTTTATACTTGCGTACTATTGTTTGTAGAGATGAAAGTGGTACCTTCAGGCATTTGGAAATCGCTCCAAGGATGAATCAGATTTGTGGAGGTCTACAATTGTTTTCTGAGGTCTTGGCTGATTTCTATTGATTTTCCCATGATGTCAAGCAAAGAGGCACTGAGTTTGAAGGTAGGCCTTGAAATACATCCACAGGTACACCTCCAATTGACTCAAATTATGTCAATTAGCCTATCAGAAGCTTCTAAAGCCATGCCATCATTTTCTGGAATTTTCCAAGCTGTTTTAAGGCACATTCAACTTAGTGTATGTACATTTCTGACCAACTGGAATTGTGATATAGTGAATTATAAGTTAAATAATCTGTCTGCTGATGTAAAAAGTGCTTTATAAATAAAATTGATTTGATTTTGTTTGTTAACATAAAATCTGTGGAGTGGTTGAAAAATGAATTTTAATGACTTCAACCTAAGTGTATGTAAACTTCCGACTTCAACTGTACATATAAATAAAAATGACATGTTACAAAGCCATCTGCTTTCCTCTAACTTGTTGCTGGTTCATAAAATTGGAGAATCAAATGCCAGGACCGTGCACAGACCTTTTACACTGTTAGAAAAAAAAACCTAAAAGGGTTCTTCAGCTGTCCACATAGGATAACCCTTTGAAGAACCCTTTTTGGTTCCAGGTAGAACCCTTTCCACAGAGGGTTCTATATGGAACCCAAAAGCATTCTACCTGGAACCAAGAAGGATTCTACCTGGAACCAAAAAGGGTTCTCCTATGTGGACAGCCAAATAACCCTTTTGGAACCCTTTTTTTTAAGAGTGTAGGTGCGGAAAATGAAAAAAGCCCTCCCTTGATTATTTTATTGTTACTTTCATAATAGATATCTTGAAAATCATAACATTACCTCAATAGGTCTTTCTGCCTCTTTCTGCTGCATGTATCAGCCAACCAAACCGGGGGGGGGGTTCCAAACAACAATGACAAAAGAGCACTTTGGAGACTGGTGGGGCAAAAGGGAATGTTCTCTGCATAGGTACAGCCCTATCTGTGCATGTGTCTGAGGTGTTATCTGCCAACAAACCTTGTCAGGGAAAATGTGCCATCATGAGCTGAGAATATGATTTGGATTTCACACCATAAATGGAAAGTTAGCTTGGTGGTATACTGTGAGGTACATCTGTTATATCTATATTCTCTAATCGCAACAAAAAGCAATGTGAAGAGCATATTGTTTTTGCTGCACCTGATATTACATGTTAGTGGATCGAAACAAAACCATGTGGGGTGATGTGAATGCCTTTGAATGACTGATTATGTGACAAAATGTCGACACTTTTGACAGCCCCTGTCACGAAATGGGGTTTGGAGAGACCAAGACGCAGCGCAGGGATAGCAGTTCGACATTTTTCTTTATTATTTACTATGTAATAAATATTTCAAAATGAACGAACTAAAACAAAACACAAAACAAACACGATAGACAAAACGTCACATTCCCCTAACATACGAAATGAACGGACGTAAAACAAAGCACACTTATATTCACCGTGACTGCGACATATACCTCGACATGTACGATAACAACCCACACCCGCGTGAGGGACAGACTCAACATATATTGGATCCCTAATTAGAGACAACGGGTAGCAGCTGCCTCTAATTAGAGATCCACCCAAAACCCACAAAGAAACAGAAAAGAACGACACTGTCAGACTCTGACCATAGCTACATAGAGAAGCCTATTGCTTCTCTATGGCCAGAGCCTGACAGTACCCCCCCCCCCCCCAAGGCGCGGACTCCCGGACGCCTAAACAAAAACCCACACACAAAACACGGGGGGGTAAATGGGGGGGAAAACTAGTCCATCGGGGGCGGCTCCGGCGATGTGGACAGTTTTGTCCCGTGCCCCTTCCTTATCACATGGAGCGGGGAAAACAACCGGGCCCGGACTGGGCACCGGTGGGGCAAACGGCTCCGGCCATGGAGCGGGGAAAACAACCGGGCCCGGACTGGGCACCGGTGGGGCAAACGGCTCCGGCCATGGAGCGGGGAAAACAACCGGGCCCGGACTGGGCACCGGTGGGGCAAACGGCTCCGGCCATGGAGCGGGGAAAACAACCGGGACCGGACTGGGCTCCGGTGGGGTAAACGGCTCCTGCCATGGAGCGGGGAAAACAACCGGGCCCGGACTGGGCACCGGTGGGGCAAACGGCTCCGGCCATGGAGCGGGGAAAACCTCCGGGCCTGGACTGGGCACCGGTGGGGCAAACGGCTCCGGCCATGGAGCGGGGAAAACAACCGGGCCCGGACTGGGCACCGGTGGGACAAACGGCTCTGGCACTGAGGCGGAGCAGACGGCTGGACCCGTAATGGGCACCGGTGAACTGACCTTCGCTGGAGGTTTGGGGGCGCTGACCTTCGCAGGAGGTTCGGGGGCGTTGACCTTCGCTGGAGATGGCGGGACGCTGACCTTCGCAGGAGGTTCGGGGGCGCTGACCTTCGCAGGAGGTTCGGGGGCGCTGACCGTCGCTGGAGGTGGCGGGGCGCTGACCGTTGCTGGAGGTGGCGGGGCGCTGACCTTCGCTGGGGGTTCAGGGGCGCTGACCTTCGCTGGGGGTTCAGGGGCGCTGACCTTCGCTGGAGGTTCAGGGGCGCTGACCTTCGCTGGAGGTTCAGGGGCGCTGACCTTCGCTGGAGGTTCAGGGGCGCTGACCTTCGCTGGAGGTTCAGGGGCGCTGACCTTCGCTGGAGGTTCAGGGGCGCTGACCTTCGCTGGAGGTTCAGGGGCGCTGACCTTCGCTGGAGGTTCAGGGGCGCTGACCTTCGCTGGAGGTTCAGGGGCGCTGACCTTCGCAGGAGGTTTAGGGGCGCTGACCTTCGCAGGAGGTTTAGAGGCGCTGACCATCGCAGGAGGTTTAGAGGCGCTGACCATCGCAGGAGGTTTAGAGGCGCTGACCTTCGCAGGAGGTTTAGAGGCGCTGACCTTCGCTGGAGGCTCAGGGTTGCTGGCCTTCGCTGGAGGCTCAGGGTTACTGGCCTTCGCAGGAGGTTTAGGGGCGCTGACCTTCGCAGGAGGTGGCGGGCCAACAATCTTCCTCGCCACGAGAGTCATCTGGCGTTTAAAGTCCACCAACGCCTGTATAACCAGCGGATCCCTCAGCTTCTCCAGAGGAAGAGCATTCCAGGCTCTCCACCACCTCGTCCGCTCCTCCTCCGGGTATTCCTCGAACCCCTCTGGCCGCTCCCGATCCAGATCCGTGGGCATGCGAAGTGGCGTGCGATGCCCTTTTTTCAGCCTTTCCGGGCTCTGGCCGCGCACCGATGGTGTGGTGCTCGCCGCCACTACGGACCTTTGCTTCTCCATCCTCCTCCATTGCTTCAAGAACCTACCCCTGTCCTCAGGCTTCACCCTAGGCCACGTAGGAATAGGTACTGGCACGCACACCTCTCTCTCCCTCTTTCCCCAGTCGCGCTGCTTGGTCTCGCAGTGGTGGGTTGTTGTGTCACGAAATGGGGTTTGGAGAGACCAAGACGCAGCGCAGGGATAGCAGTTCGACATTTTTCTTTATTGTTTACTATGTAATAAATATTTCAAAATGAACGAACTAAAACAAAACACAAAACAAACACGATAGACAAAACGTCACATTCCCCTAACATACGAAATGAACGGACGTAAAACAAAGCACACTTATATTCACCGTGACTGCGACATATACCTCGACATGTACGATAACAACCCACACCCGCGTGAGGGACAGACTCAACATATATTGGATCCCTAATTAGACACAACGGGTAGCAGCTGCCTCTAATTAGAGATCCACCCAAAACCCACAAAGAAACAGAAAAGAACGACACTGTCAGACTGACCATAGCTACATAGAGAAGCCTATTGCTTCTCTATGGCCAGAGCCTGACAGCCCCTCTGAAACAGAGCAGTGATCTGGTTGCCCTTGAATTGTAACTCTGATAAAAGGGCCCAATAAAATAGGCCTGAGTGAGTTTTTTAAATTACCAATTCATGTGTCAATGAAAGTGTTCTTTCAATTCAACTGTCATTCGTCTATAAATATTGATTAAAATTGAGTATAAGAGGTACATCCCATTATTGAGTACTGTACAAATGACAAAAAAAGCTTTAAAAATAATTAGAACATATGAAAGAATGGTTTCCAGTCCAAAAATGAATGTAGGGAGACCAGGCCAGCTGCTGCTGCTTCTCCATTGAAGGATCTCCATCACTGTCTGGCATCCATCTTTATTTACATGGGCGTCACATCAACCACCCTGCATCCACAGTCACAGAAAAAAGGCCAGCATTACAGAATTATTTGGCAATTCTACATCAGAGATCGCAATAAATGTTTAATATGGGCATGTCACGAGAGGGTGCATAGGGAGACCAAGACGCAGCGCAGGGATAGTAGTTCGACATTTTATTTATACTATGTATAAACCAACACAAATGTTCGAACTAACAAAACAAACACGCAATGTACAAACGTCACGTTACAAAACAAACGAACGGACGGACGTAATCAAATGTGCACACTTACTGTCACCGTGACTTATACATATAACGATAACGACCCACAACCCAGTGTGAAACCTACAAACCTATGTAGGATCCCTAATTAGAGACGATGCGCTACAGCTGCCTCTAATTAGGGATCCCACACAAACCACCACCAGAAACAGAAAGAATAGAACTGTCAGACTCTGACCATGGCTACATAGAGAAGCAAATGGGCTTCTCTATGGCCAGAGCCTGACAGGGCATTACTATGAAATGTAATTGTCACAGGAGGCTACCGTCAGCCATCCCTCTCCCCAGTTCTATTATCATCAGTTAAAAGAACTATAGACGGATACACACAAAATACAAAATCACTGGAATGAGGATTCAAAGATTGGTCGAAAATAGCACCGTGTAGAGAAATGTTGTTATACAATCAAATAAAAATAAAAAATGTATTGAAAGGAAGTTTGGGAAGTCATTGTTTCGTGGTTGGAGTCATCTGCGGAAATCCAGACATGCGTAAATAACTAGACGATTATACAAACTGGCAGTCCACACGTGTAATGGCATGGTTCAAGTCTACAGATATTGGATATGTAACAAAGTGGAAAATACATTATTACATGTTTTTTTAGTTTTATGCAAAGAGCATGTTGTCCAGTGTTGCTTTCTTATTGATTAATTCAGCATAATTATAAATAAATTGTACCTTTGCAAAAAGCTACTTTCTTTTGCCAAGATCTTCATGTACTGAATACTAATTATGGCATGGGCCATTTGCATGTGGATTGAGGGAGGGCTTGGAAAGATACGGTGTCCATACAGTGCCTTCAGAAAGTATTCATGCCCCTTGACTTATTCCAATTTTTTGGGATGAAATATATATTTTTTCCTCACCCATCTACACACAATAATACCTGATAATGACAAAGTGAAAACAGATTTTCAGAAATGTTTTCAGAAATATCAAATTTACATATGTATTCACACCCCTGAGTCAATACTGTGTAGAATAACCTTTGGCAGCGATTACAGCTGTGAGTCTTTCTGGGTAAGTCTCTAAGAGCTTTGCACAACTAGATTGTACAATATTTTCACAGTATTCTTTTTAGAATTCTTCAAGCTCTGTTAAATAGGTAGTTGATCATCGCTAGACAGGCATTTTCAAGTTTTGTCAAAACTGTAGGCCACCCAGGAACATTCAACGTCGTCTTGGTAAGCAACTCCAGTGTATATTTAGCCTTGGATTTTAGGTTTTTGTCCTGCTGAAAGGTGAATTTGTCTCCCAGTGTTTGTTGGAAAGCAGACTGAACCAGGTTTTCCTGTAGGATTTTTCCTGAGCTTAGCTCTATTATGTTTATTTTTATCCTAAAAAACTCCCTAGTCCTTGCCGATGACAAGCATACCCATAACATGATGCAGCCACCACCCTGCTTGAAAATATGAAGAGTTGTGTTGGATCTGCCCCAAACATTACTTTTGTATTCAGGACATAAAGTTAATTGCTTTGCAATTTTTTTTTTACAGTTATGCTGTAGTACCTTATTGCAAACAAGATGCATGTTTTGGTATATTTGTAGTCAGTACAATCTTCCTTCTTTTCAATCTGTCATTTAGGTTAGTATTGTGGAGTAACTACAATGCTGTTTATCCATCCTCAGTTTTCTCCCATCACAGCCATTAAACTCTAACTGTTTTAAAGTCACCATTGGCCTCATAGTGAAATCCATGAGCGTTCCCCTTCCTTCCCTGCAACTGAGTTAGGAAGTACGCCTGTATCTATCTAAAGTTTAATTAATAACTTCACCATGCTCAAAGGGATATTAAATGTCTGCTCTTTTTGTTTTTTACCCATCTACCAATAGTTGCCCTTCTTTGCAAGGCATTGTGTTTGACATTCACTAATATTCCAAACTTTTGACCGGGGATGTATGTTCTCACCATGAACCGTTCATAAGAGGGCACCGATAGACATGGCCGCCTTGTTTCAGGCTCCAAAGCAACTTTGCAGTATTTTTATTAAAATGTTTTATGTTGTTTCTCACATTATTAGCCCAGAACGTTCTTTGCATTATTGCTTTTGGAATTGGATCCTTTGTTCGTAACTTCCAAGGTGATTGAACTTATACCAGAGGCTGCTCCAAGAATGGCGCTGGAGGGGAAGGCTGCCGTTTTACAGCCTCTTAACAGACTATGTTATTTTGTAAATTTTTATGCGTTGTTTGTAACCTTTTTTTTACTTAGTGTACATAATGTTGCTGCTACTGTCTCTTATGACAGAAAATAACTTCTAGACATCAGAACAGCGATTACTGACCTCGAACTGGAATGTTTTTTCTTTAACGAATCTGACGCAAAGGATATACTGCTTTCTCAGGAACAGGCCCAAACTCCTCATCTTCCTGATGAAAAGGTGGAGGAAAAGGGTGCGGAGGTCTTCGCCTTCGGAGAATTCGCAGGCAAGTGAGTAAACCCCCACTACCATCCGTTCTATTGGCCAAAGTGCAATCATTGGAAAATAAAATGGATGATTTAAGATCAAGGATATCCTACCAACGGGATATTAAAAACTGTAATATCTTATGCTTCACAGAGTCGTGGCTGAATGACGACACGGATAATATAGAGCTGGCGGGATATCCAAGCATTGCAAGGACAGAGAAGCTGAGGGGAGGGGGGTGTCTTTTTGTCAATAACAGCTGTTGTGCAATGTCTAATAATAAAGAATTCTTGAGGTATTGCTCGCGTGAGGTAGAGTACCTTATGATAAGCTGTAGACCACACTATCGACCAAGAGAGTTCTCATATACCGTATATTATTCGTAGCCGTCTATTTACCACCACAGACCGATTTTGGCACTAAGACCACACTCAACCAGCTGTATAAGGCCATAAGCAAACAAAAAAATCCTCATCCAGAAGCGGCACTCCTAGTGGCCGGGGACTTTAATGCAGGCAAACTTAAATCTGTTTTACCTCATTTCCACCAGCATGTCACATGTGCAACCAGAGGGAAAAAACTCTAGACCACCTTCACTCCACACACAGAGACGCATACAAAGCTCTCCCTCGCCCCCCTTTTGGCAAATCTGACCATAATTCTATCCTCCTGATTCCTGCTTACAAGCAAAAGCTAAAGCAGGAAGTACCAGTGACTCAATCTATACGGAAGTGGTCAGATGACGCAGATGCTACACTACAAGACTGTTTTGCTAGCACAGACTGGAATATGTTCCAGGATTCATCCAATAGCTTTGAGGAGTATACCACCTCAGTTATCGGCTTCATTAATAAATGCATCAACGATGTCGTTGCCACAGTGACTGTACGTACATATCCCAACCAGAAGCCATGGATTACAGGCAACATCCGCATCGAGCTAAAGGCTAGAGCTGCCACTTTCATGGAGTGGGAAACTAATACGGATGCTTATAAGAAATCCCGATATGCCCTCAGACGAACCATCAAACAGGCTAAGTGTCAATACAGGATTAAGATTGAGTCCTACTACACCGGCTCTGACGCTCGTCGGATGTGGCAGGGCTTGAAAACTATTACGGACTACAAAGGGAAACCCACCCGTGAGCTGCCCAGTGATGCGAGCCTACCAGATGAGCTAAATGCCTTTTATGCTTGCTTCGAGGCAAGCAACACTGAAACATGCGTGAGAGCACCAGCTGTTCTAGACGACTGTGTGATATCTCGGTAGCCGATGTGAGCAAGACCTTTAAACTGGTCATCATTCACAAAGCCGCAGGGCCAGACGGATTACCAGGACGTGTACTCAAAGCATGCGCGGATCAACTGGCAAGTGTCTTCACTGACATTTGCAACCTCTCCCCGACCGAGTCTGTAATACCTACATGTTTCAAGCAGACCACCATAGTCCCAGTGCCCAAGGAAGCTAAGGTAACCTGCCTAAATGATTACCGCCCATAGCACTCATGTTGGTAGCCATGAAGTGCTTTGAAAGGCTGGTCATGGCTCACATCAATAGCATCATCCCGGATTCCCTAGACCCACTCCAATTGCCCTTTCCCACCTCGACAAAAGGAACACGTATATGATAACGCTGTTCATTGATTACAGCTCAGCCTTCAACACCATAGTGCCCTAAAAGCTCATCACTAAGCTAAGGACCCTGGGATTAAACACCGCCCTCTGCAACTGGATCCTGGACTTCCTGATGGGCAGCCCCTAGTTGGTAAGGGTAGGCAACAACACATCTGCCACACTGATCCTCAAGACTGGGGCCCCTCAGGGGTACGTGCTTAGACCCCTCCTGTACTCCCTGTTCACCCACGACTGCGTGGCCAAACACGACTCCAACACCATCATTAAGTTTGCTGACGACACAACAGTGGTAGGCCTGATCACCGACAATGATGAGACAGCCTATAGAGAGGGGGTCAGAGACCTGGCAGTGTGGTGCCAGGACAACAACCTCTCCCTCAATGTGAGCAAGACAAAGGAGCTGATCGTGGACTACAGGAAAAGGTGGGCTGAACAGGTCCCCATTAACATCAATGGCGCTGTAGTGGAGCGGGTCAAGATAACCAACGAACTATCATGGCTCAAACACACCAAGACAGTCGTGAAGAGGGCACGACAAACCCTTTCCCCCTCAGGAGACTGAAAAGATTTGCCATGGGCCCTCAGATCCTCCAAAAGGTCTACAGCTGCACCATCGAGAGCATCCTGACCGGTTGCATCACTGCCTGGTATGGCAACTGCTCTGCATCTGACCGTAAGGCGCTACAGAGGATAGTTCATATGGCCCAGTACATCACTGGGGCCAAGCTTCCTGCCATTCAGGACTTATATACTAGGCGGTGTCAGAGGAAAGCCCAACAGTGGTCAAAGTCACCCAAGTCATAGACTGTTCTCTCTGCTACTGCACGGCAAGCGGTACCTGAGTGGCAAGTCTAGGACCAAAAGGCTGCCATTTTCTTCAAGCAAGTACCCCCAGCCACACTTCCCACATGTGAAGCGAGAGATCTAGAGGCTTTGAAGCCCCCTCCTGCTGTTCAGAGCCCATTCACTGGCATTTTTCATCCAGCACACAGGCACTGTTAAAATGGCTAGCCCCAAGTCGTTATATATTTTATTTTTTTCTTGCACATTTTTCTATTTTGGCATTTGCCTGATGTCTCATAATGCTTTGTTGACTACAAACTTTCTTTACCCAACCGTGGGACAGACTGTGTCTGTTCCCACACTCGGGACTCCGACTCTCTATTGGTTACACAGACGTTTGGCCTACCATCCCATTCTAACCACCTCCCGCCGGCTTTGTATTCATGTTACCTGATGAAATTGCTGTACAATATGATCTTGTTGCCATCTGATGCACATTCAGATGTCATACATCAGCACTGCAGAGCTCTCCGTCCTATGCCGTGCCTTGATTGTATTACTGTTGATGATATCTGGTAATGTGCATGTACACCCTGGCCCATCTACTGTTGCTAGCCCCAATTCGGACTTGATATCCGCTCTGATATCTGCTTCACTGATTTCTGCTCTCGTAAAAGCCTGGGTTTTCTGCATGTTAACACTAGAAGCTTATTACCTAAAATGGATCAATTGAAAGTGTGGGTTCACACCAATCCAGATGTGTTGGTCATTACTGAGACATGATTAAGGAAGAGTGTTTTGAATACTGATGTTAACCGTTCTGTTTATAACCTTTTTCGGCAAGACAGATCTCCAAAGGTGGGGGAGTGGCAATTTTTACCAAGGATCACCTTCAGTGCTCGGTTGTCTCCACCAAGTCTCTCCCCAAACAATTTGATTAGCTGGTTTTAAGTATTCAACTTTCAAATAACTCTTTGTTGATTGTTGCTGGGTGCTTTCGTCCTCCATCAGCATCGGCAAGTACCCTACCTGCCCTCTTGGCCCCTTACACTAAGTCTGAATATGTCCTGCTAGGTGACCTAAACTGAGTCATGCTTAAACCATTTGACCAGGTCCTAAAGCAATGGGACTCTTTCTCAGATTATTAGCAATCCCACAAGGTATGACTCCAAACACCCAGAAAAGGCTATTCTTCTTGATGTTATCCTCACAAATAATCCTGATAGGTATCAGTCTGGTGTTTTCTGTAATGATCTTAGTGATCACTGTTTTACAGCCTGTGTTCGTAATGGCTGCTCAGTGAAACAGCCTGTCCTGATTTGTCACAGACCCTTGCTAAAAAACGTCATTGAGAAAGCCTTCCTTCATGAACTGGCTTCTGTAAAAATGGAATAGAATCAGCTTGATCCCCTCTGTCGAAGACGCTTGGACCTTCATTTTTTATATTTTCAGTGGTATTGTTAACAAACACGCCCCCATAAAGAAAATTTGAATTATAAACAGGTTCGACCGTGATCTTGCAGTGTTACTCCACCTCAAGAGTTTCATTTGGAGAAAGGCCTGGCACACGCTTACTCAGGCCGACTGGCTCTTGTTCAGGCAAATGAGAAATAAGTGCACTCAGGCTATCCGGAAGGCCAAAGTTAGTTACTTTAAGGAAAAGTTCTCTCTCTGTGGGTCTAACCCCAAGAAATTCTGGAGAATAAACCCTCCTCCTCACAGCTGCCCATGTCCCTTAAAGTTGATGATGTGGTTGTTACTGACAAGAAGCACATGGCTGAGCTCTTTAATCAACACTTCATTAAGTCAGGATTCCTATTTGACTCAGCCATGCCTACTTGCCCGTCCAACATTTCCTCATCTGCCACACCTTCTAATGCAACTATCCCTGATGTTTCTCCCTCTTTTTCCCCTGCCCCGCTACAAAGTTTTTCCCTGGAGGCAGTTACTGAGTCCAAGGTACTAGAGAAGCTCCTGAAACAACCCCAAAAAACCATCTGGGTCAGATGGTTTAGACCCTTTCTTCCTTAAGGTTGCTGCCCCTATCATCACCAAGCCTATCTCCAACCTTTTTAACCTGTCTCTCCGTTCTGGGGAGGTTCCCATTGCTTGAAAGGCAGCCACAGTTAGTCCTAATATTTAAAAGGGGGAAATCAAGCCGGTTTGGCACCGCCCTGAGTGGTCGCCTGTTAAGCAGCTCCCGTTGTTCGTGCATTAATTGTTGTTTTAGTTCGTTTTCTTTCGTCTATTTTCTTTAGTTTTATTTTTTATTTTGCTACAGTCGAACTATAACAGTTCAGGATTATGGATTTTATGGATTTTATCGCAGCTGAACGTCGACAGGAGTCGTCAACTGTTATTGTTTACAGCAGAGCCCAGCTCCTGGATTTAGCCCACGCAGCGCTGCTGCTCCCCAGGGAAAAGTTTGATATTCCGGACGAATTGAAAAGACGACGCCGTGGATGCAGGGCGGGATTGAAATGTAAGGCAAAGCGGAGGAGGTTCAAGTACAAGCCGGCTATACCATCTATTATTATGGGCAATGTTAGGTGTCTACATAACAAGATGGATGAGTTGGCGGGACTTGTTCGTGGACAAAGGATTTATCGGGAAACGAGCCTAATGTGTTTTACTGAGACTTGGCTGAACGGTAACATCCCCATACAGAACGTCACTATCGACGGTTTCCAGACCATCACAGCGGACAGGGATCGCGTCTCTTCCGGTAAGAGTAAGGGTGGTGGGCTGGCTTTATTAGTTAACAACAGATGGTGTCATCCGAAACATATTACTCTTAAGGAACAGTTTTGTAGCCCGGACATTGAACTGCTAGCCGTTAGCCTGAGACCCTACTATTTGCCGAGGGAATTCACGGCGGCCATTGCTGTTATTGTTTACATCCCGCCCTCTGCTGACGCAAACGGAACGTATGACGTCATCCACTCTGTTATCGCGAGGTTACAGACAGCGCATCCCAGTGCTTTTTTTGCCATTTCGGGGGATTTTAACCATGCATCTCTCTCTTCAACGCTGCCCACGTTCAAACAGTTCGTGAAGTGCCCAACCAGGAATAATAAAACTCTGGACTTGTTATATGCTAATGTGAAGGATGCATACAACTCCACTGCACTCCCTCCCCTCGGTAGATCGGATCACAACCTTGTCCACCTCACCCCACTCTACAGGCCTATGGTCCAACAGCAGCCTGCTACCACCAGGACTATTAGGAGATGGTCCCCAGAGGCGAATGAGGCCCTACAGGACTGCTTTGAAACAACAGACTGGGATGTGCTCTGTGAGGCTCATGGGGAGGACATCGATGGACTCACTGACTGCATAACAGACTATATTAATTTTTGTGTAGACAACACTGTACCCACCAGGAAGGTACGCTGTTTCCCAAACAATAAACCCTGGGTCACCAGCGACCTGAAGGCCCTGCTGAATGAGAAGAAGAGGGCCTTCAAGGAGAAGGACAAGGACAAATTGAAATGCGTCCAGAGGGAGCTGAAGTTGCGGATTGCTGAGGGGAAGAGAGTGTATAAGGAAAAGATGGAGGACAAGCTGAGGCAGAGCCAGGTGAGAGAGGTGTGGAAGGGTATGAGAAATATCACTGGCTTCAAAAAGTCAAACAGTGGGCAGACGGAGGGGACCCAGGACAGAGCCAATGAGCTGAACCAATTTTTTAACAGGTTCGATACTGGCCCTGTCCACCTCCCCTCCAGCTCCCCAGACCACACACCCTCACGGCTATCCTACCCCCACTTTGCTCACAGCACCTCTGCTGAGACAATCAGTGACCCCACCTCCGCCCCTGCCCCCCCTGGACTGATCCTCTAACTCTGAAACATGCCACCTACAGAAGTTCTCGGATGACTCTGCTATTGTAGGGTGCATCAGGGGTGGGCAGGAGGAGGAGTACAGGAGCACAATCAGTGACTTTGTGTTGTGGTGTGAGCAGAACCACCTTCAGCTCAACATCAGCAAAACTAAGGAGATGGTGGTGGACTTCAGGAGAACCAAGGCACAACTGACTGCAGTTCCTATAAAGGGGATGGATGTGGAAATGGTTGAGTCATACAAGTTCCTGGGTGTCCATATGGACAACAGACTGGAATGGGCTGGTAACACCGGGGCCCTGTACCAAAAGGGCCAGAGCCGACTCTACTTTCTGAGGAGGCTCAGATCCTTCAACGTGTGCAGTAAACTACTGCATACCTTCTACCAGTCTGTGGTGGCCAGTGCCATCTTTTTTGCAGTGGTGTGCTGGGGAGCAAACATCAAAGCCGGTGATGCTTCTCGGGTAAATAAGCTGATCAGGAAGGCTAGCTCTGTCCTGGGGATGAGCCTTGACACTCTAGAGGAGGTGGCGGAGAGACGGATCCTGGCCAAACTGCTGGCCATCATGGACAACGTCACCCACCCTCTGCACGCTATGGTTATGACGCAGAGGAGCACTTTCAGTCACAGACTGATCCCACCACGGTGTGCCAGAGAGCGCTACAGGAGGTCCTTCCTGCCGGCGGCTATGAGACTGTATAATGCCTCACCGGGGTGCCGTGCCGTCGGCAACATAGATCTGGAACTGTTGGGGTGCTAGGACCTAGTTTAACAATTATGCATCCATCCGTGAGTAACTCTGGTCCGTCAGCACTCATCCACTCAGGACCTATTTATTCATACAGGTCTGTATATACATACTCATGTACAGTTGTTATATTATATCACATGCAATATTGTAAGTAATTATTGGACGTAGGCATTCACTCAGGAATGCATATTAGTATCCTGCCAGTTGCACCTTTTCTCATTGCTTTTAGTATATCGAATGTGCAATAAGTGCAGTTGTCTGTAATTAAACCCTGCGCACTAAGGACTGTATTTTTAAGGGAATTACTATTATTACCCCAAATGATATCATACACACATTTAGCTATTAAAGTATCTCTTCCTGTCATTTACCTGTACAGTTTGTGTAAACATGCAAGTATTCACTTATCTGTAAATATAACTGTATACCTAACTGTACAGCTAATTTAACCATGCAAAATTTTCACTTACCTGTTCATTTAGCCAGTCTGTCTATTAGTAAACTATTATTACCCTCGCTCATATCATACGCATTTTTAGCTACTGAAGTATTTCTCTGCCATCGACCTGTATAGTATAGTTAACCATCCAACATCCACCAACGTATAGTGTACATATTCAGCCAACCACCCATACTATGCAATGTCCTTTTATAGCTTTTTTTTGCACTCCAGATATCTTGTATTTCTATACTTTTTCATACTGCCGCTCTATGTATCATGTACCGTGTATCTGTCTTTTGTGTACTTTCGTTGTGGCATTTTGCACCTGCCCTGTGTTTTGTTGTAGCTGCTTGACAATGAAATTTCCCCCCCGGGGGATCAATAAAGTACCTATCTATCTATCTATCTATCTATCTATCTATCTATCTATCTATCTATCTATCTATCTATCTATCTATCTATCTATCTATCTATCTATCTATCTATCTATCTATCTATCTATCTATCTATCTTTCTTTCTATTTTGCCCTGTTTATCAAAAGTGTTGAAAACACTTGTCAATAATCAACTGACTGGCTTGCTTGATGTCTATAGTATTCTCTCTGGTATGCAATCTGGTTTCCGCTCAGGTTATGGATGTGCCACTGCAACCTTAAAGGTCCTCAATGATGTCACCACCGCCCTTGATTCTAAGCTGCTATTTATATTGACTTGGCCAAAGCTTTTGATACGGTAGACCATTCCATTCTTGTGGGCTGGCTAAGGAGTATTGGTGTCTCTGAGGGGTCTTTGTTCTGGCTTGCTAACTACCTCTCTCAAAGAGTGCAGTGTATAATGTCAGAAAATGTTTCAGCCACTGCCTGTTACCAAGGGTGTACCCCAAGGCTCAATCCTAGGCCCCACACTCTTCTCAATTTACATCAACATTATAGCTCAGGCAGCAGGAAGCTCTCTCATCCATTTATAGAGATCGGCAGGTAAGGGTGCTCTCGAGCGGCTAGATGTTCTTTACCATTCGGCCATCAGATTTGCCACCAATGCTCCTTATAGGACACATCACTGCACTCTATACTCCTCTGTAAACTGGTCATCTCTGTATACTCGGCTTAAGACCCATTGGTTGATGCTTATTTATAAAACCTTCTTAGGCCTCACTCCCCCCTCCACAAACAACACCCGGTCAGTTGTTCTGCCAGTCAGATTCTGTTAAAGGTCCCCAAAGCACACACATCCCTGGGTCGCTCGTCTTTTCAATTCTCTGGAACGAGCTGCAACAAACAAACACTCAAACTGTATCTCAATCTCTTCATTCAAAGACTCAATCATGGACACTCTTACTGACAGTTGTGGCTGCTTTGCATGATGTATTGTCATCTCTACCTTCTTGCCCTTTGTGCTGTTGTCTGTGCCCAATAATGTTTGTACCATGTTGTGTTGCTACCATGTTGTTGTCATGTTACATTGCTACCATGCTGTGTTGTCATGTGTTGTCAGGCTCTGGCCATAGAGAAGCAATAGGCATCTCTATGTAGCTATGGGCAGAGTCTGACAGTGTCGTTCTTTTCTGTTTCTTTGTGGGTTTTGAGTGGATCTCTAATTAGAGGCAGCTGCTCCCGTTGTCTCTAATTAGGGATCCGATATAGGTTGAGTCTGTCCTTCACGTGGTGTGGGTTGTTATCGATATCGAGGTATGTCGCAGTCACGGTGAAGTAAGTGTGCCTTTTGTTTTACGTCCGTTCATTCCGTGTGTTTTTTGGTGAACGTGATGTTTAGTCGATTTTGTATGTTTACCTTGGTTTTGTGTCTGGTAGTTCGTCAGTTTCGTTTTGTATATTGACATAGTATAAAATAAACGATGTCGAACTACTATCCCTGCGCTGCGTCTTGGTCTCTCCAAACCCCATTCCGTGACAGAACAACCCACCACTACCAGACCAAGCAGCGTAACTGGGGAGAGAGGGAGAGAGAGGAGGTGCCGCTGCGTTATGCGCGACGCGCGATAAGGGGAAACGCCCGCCAACAACCCCAAAGGAATTTTGGGGGGGGGCTATGGGGGTGGTCTGGCCGAGAGGAGGAGGCGCCAGTACCACTCTCCAGGTGGAATGATGAAGAGGAAGAGGAACAGGGCTGGACGGCGTTGGAAGAGGAGGCGCGATACCGGGCTAGAATGTTCAGGAGGATCACAGAGCTGAGTAGGCAGGATTGGAAGGAATGCGAGAGCGAGAGGACGGAGCTGAGGGGAAAGAGGCCCAAGAGGGGCATTCCCAATCCGGGTCATTCGGAGGCAACCTTCCAAGCCGAGTCTCCAGGAAGCCTCTCCAGTTCGGTACGGACCGCACCTACTCTCCGCACTCGCCCTGAAGTGTGTGTCACCAGTCCGGTGCCATCGGTGCCGGATCCACGCACCATGCTTCCAGGTCACCTCTCCAGTTTGGTACGTGCAGTGCCTACTCTCCACACTCGCCCGGAGGTGCGTGTCACCAGCCCGGTGCCTCCAGTGCCGGCTCCACGCATTCAACTTCCGGTGCGTCTTCCCAGTCCGGTACGCCCAGTGCCGGCTCCACGCACTCGACCTCCAGCGAAGGTCAGCAACCCTGCACCTCCAGCGAAGGTCAGCGCCCCTGAACCTCCAGCGAGGGTCAGCGCCCCTAAACCTCCAGCGAGGGTCAGCGCCCCTGAACCTCCAGCGAGGGTCAGCGCCCCTAAACCTCCTGCGAAGGTCAGCGCCTCTAAACCTCCTGCGAGGGTCAGCGCCTCTCAACCTCCAGCGAGGGTCAGCGCCTCTCAACCTCCAGCGAGGGTCAGCGCCTCTCAACCTCCAGCGAGGGTCAGCGCCTCTCAACCTCCAGCGAAGGTCAGCGCCTCTCAACCTCCTGCGAGGGTCAGCGCCTCTCAACCTCCAGCGAAGGTCAGCGCCTCTCAACCTCCTGCGAGGGTCAGCGCCTCTCAACCTCCTGCGAAGGTCAGCGCCTCTCAACCTCCTGCGAAGGTCAGCGCCTCTCAACCTCCTGCGAAGGTCAGCGCCTCTCAACCTCCTGCGAAGGTCAGCGCCTCTCAACCTCCAGCGAGGGTCAGCGCCTCTCAACCTCCAGCGAGGGTCAGCGCCTCTCAACCTCCAGCGAAGGTCAGCGCCTCTCAACCTCCAGCGAAGGTCAGCGCCTCTCAACCTCCTGCGAAGGTCAGCGCCTCTCAACCTCCTGCGAAGGTCAGCGCCTCTCAACCTCCTGCGAAGGTCAGCGCCTCTCAACCTCCTGCGAAGGTCAGCGCCTCTCAACCTCCAGCGAAGGTCAGCGCCTCTCAACCTCCAGCGAAGTCAGCGCCTCTCAACCTCCAGCGAAGGTCAGCGCCACTCAACCTCCAGCGAAGGTCAGCGCCTCTCAACCTCCAGCGAAGGTCAGCGCCTCTCAACCTCCAGCGAAGGTCAGCACCTCTCAACCTCCAGCGAAGGTCAGCGCCTCTCAACCTCCAGCGAAGGTCAGCGCCTCTCAACCTCCAGCGAAGGTCAGCGCCTCTCAACCTCCTGCGAGGGTCAGCGCCTCTCAACCTCCAGCGAAGGTCAGCGCCTCGCAACCTCCTGCGAAGGTCAGCGCCCCTGAACCTCCTGCGAAGGTCAGTTCACTGGTGCCCATTCAGGGTCCAGCCGCCTGCTCCGCCTCAGGGCCAGAGCAGTCCGCTCCACCGGTACCCAATCCGGGTCCAGCCGCCTGCTCCGCCTCAGTGCCAGAGCAGTCCGCTCCACCGGTGCCCAATCCGGGTCCAGCCGCCTGCTCCGCCTCAGTGCCAGAGCAGTCCGCTCCACCGGTGCCCAATCCGGGTCCAGCCGCCTGCTCCGCCTCAGTGCCAGAGCAGTCCGCTCCACCGGTACCCAGTCCGGGTCCAGCCGTCTGCTCCGCCTCAGTGCCAGAGCAGTCCGCTCCACCGGTACCCTGTCCGGGTCCAGCCGTCTGCTCCGCCTCAGTGCCAGAGCAGTCCGCTCCACCGGTACCCAGTCCGGGTCCAGCCGCCTGCTCCGCCTCAGTGCCGGAGCAGTCCGCTCCACCGGTGCCCAGTCCGGGCCCAGCCGCCTGCTCCGCCTCAGTGCCGGAGCAGTCCGCTCCACCGGTGCCCAGTCCGGGCCCGGCTGTTTTCCCCGCTCCATGGCCGGAGCAGTTTACCCCACCGGTGCCCAGTCCGGGCCCGGTTTATTGCCCAGCTCCATGGCCGGAGCCGTTTGCCCACCGGTGCCCAGTCCGGGCCCGGTTGTTTTCCCCGCTCCATGGCCGGAGCCTTTTGCCCCACCGGTCCACAGCCCGGGACCGGTGATAAGGAAGGGGCACGGGACAAAACTGTCCACAGCGCCGGAGCCGGAGCCGCCCCCGATGGACTAGTTTTCCCGCCCATTTACCCCCCCCCCCGTGTTTTGTGTGTGGTTTTTTTTAGGCGTCCGGGAGTCCGCGCCTTGGGGGGGGGGTACTGTCAGGCTCTGGCCATAGAGAAGCAATAGGCATCTCTATGTAGCTATGGGCAGAGTCTGACAGTGTCGTTCTTTTCTGTTTCTTTGTGGGTTTTGAGTGGATCTCTAATTAGAGGCAGCTGCTCCCGTTGTCTCTAATTAGGGATCCGATATAGGTTGAGTCTGTCCTTCACGTGGTGTGGGTTGTTATCGATATCGAGGTATGTCGCAGTCACGGTGAAGTAAGTGTGCCTTTTGTTTTACGTCCGTTCATTCCGTGTGTTTTTTGGTGAACGTGACGTTTAGTCGATTTTGTATGTTTACCTTGGTTTTGTGTCTGGTAGTTCGTCAGTTTCGTTGTGTATATTGACATAGTATAAAATAAACGATGTCGAACTACTATCCCTGCGCTGCGTCTTGGTCTCTCCAAACCCCATTCCGTGACATGTGTTGCTGCCTTGCTATGTTGTTGTCTTAGGTATATCTTTTGGTGGTGTTGTTTTGTGTGTTGGTCCTATATTTAGGCCGTCATTGTAAATAAGAATTTGTTAACTGAATTGCCTAGTTAAATAAAGATTAAATAAAAAAATAAAATACCCCCAAGCTATAAGACTGCTGAACAATTAATCAAATGGCCACACTGACTATTTACATTGGCCCGCTCCCGCTACCCGTTGTCTATTATCTATGCATATTCAATCACTGGACTCTACACACACATTCACTGGACTCTACTCAAACACACCACACTGACACTCCAACACACATATACGCTCACACACACACACACACACACACACACACACACACACACACACACACACACACACACACACACACACACACACACACACACACACACACACACACACACACACACACACACACACACACACACACACACACACACACACACACACACACACACAAGCATATTGACGCCACACACACTCACACATAGACACTCTCTCCCACTCTTCACACACTCTGCTGCTACTCTTCGGTAAATCAGATCATGACTCCATTTTGCTCCATTCCTATAGGCAGAAACTCAAACAGGAAGTACCCGTGCTAAGGTCTATTCAACGCTGCTCTGACCAATCAGAATCCATGCTTCAAGACTGTTTTGATCATGCAAACTTGGACAGGTTCTGGGTTGCCTCTGAGAATAACCTTGACGTTTACACTGACACAGTGACTGAGTTCATCAGGAAGTGTATAGGGGATGTTATTCCCACTGTGACGATTAAAACCTATCCAAACCAAAAATGTGGATAGATGGTAGTATTTGTGCAAAACTGAAAGTGCAAATCACCACATTTGGCCATTGCAAGGTGACTTGGATAGGGAGAGATTGAATATGTCCGTAAACACTCCAGCCAGCTGGTCTGCGCATGCTCTGAGGACGTATTGACATTTTGCCTGTTTGATTGCCTTTCGGAGGGCATAACTGGACTGTTTGTATTCGATCATATTCCAAGTCTGCTGTCCCCACTTGCTTCAAGATGTTGTTCCATTGTTCCTGTACACAAGAAAGTGAGCACTCACTTCTGTCATCATGAAGTGCTTTGAGATGCTAGTTAAGGATGATATCAACTTCACCTTACCCGACACCCTAGACCCACTACAATTTTCATACCACCCCAATAGATCCAAGGAGGATGCTATCGCCATCGCATTGCACACTACCTTATCCCATCTGGACAAGCTCAGCCTTCACACCATAGTACCCTCCAAGCTCATCATTAAAATTGGAGCCCTGGGTCTTAACCCCACTCTGTGCAACTGGGTCCTGGACTTCCTGACGGGCCGCCCCCCAGGTGGTGAAGGTAGGCAACAACACCTCCACTACACTGATCCTCAACACAAGGGCCCACAAGGGAGCATGCTTAGCCACTTCCTGTTCTCCCTGTTTACCCATGACTGCGTGGCCACGCATGGCTCCAACTTATTCATCAAGTTTGTAGACGGCACACCAGTGGTAGGTCTGATTACCAACAACAACGAGACAGTCTACAGGGAGGAGTGGTGCCAGGAAAACAACCTCTCTGAAATGCTCCACCCACACAAAAAGTATGATGAAAAAGGCGCAACAGCGCCTCTTCAACCTCGGCTTGGCACCTAAAACCATCACAAACTTTTACAGATGCATCATTGAGATCGTCCTGTCAGGCTGTGTCACCGCCTGGTACGGCAAATGCACCATCCGCAACCGCAGGGCTCTCCAGACCACGGTGCGGTCAGCCCAACGCATCACTGGGAGCACACTGCCTGCCCTTAAGCCACGGCCATTGTCTGAAGAATTGCATTATGGGCCCTAAAATTGCGAGGGTATACAAGCAATGTAGTACGACATCCGGGAACTTTAGTCTTAAGCTGTGTTCGAATTATCATACTAACTGCACTAACCGTACTATTTTGTTATGTAAATTGAGTATGTAGTATGCTTATTGGTCATAGTATGGCTAGATTTAGTATGCCAAAAATTCCCATATGTCTATTAAAGAGCGCAGAATAACTGATGAATTTACAAACACTCAACGCCCGTTGAATATGGCTGGTGTAAGTAAACGTTGGCAAAAATAGTGTAATTAAATTGTTGCCAGCAGCACAGTCACCAACTCTCTGGATAACATGAAAACAGCCTAACCAGCTATGCTAGGGCGAGTAAAATGGTCAGAGTGAGGTGTGCGTTCTGAACGTTCCGAGATCAGATCTGAATTTACGAACGGACAATCTGACAACGCGCTGGATTTACGAATTCCCAGAGCGCACTCTGGCACTCCAGATTGAATTCATGAACACACCCAAAATCTTAAAATGTTTAGCTAGTCAGTTGTTATGCTAACATGCTAGCAAGAGGTTGCATAGCAACAGCATCAACTTCCGGTAGACAGGCAAAAAATGAACTAATAGTGTATAGTATGTAGTATACACTAGGGAAGCGAGGGTGAGGTTCCAGCTAGGAAACATGCCACAAGGCCGTAAAAGGATTGTCATCAGAAGCTAGTGTCTTCCTAGAATCAATATTTGAAATGTAAGGTTATCGATTATTCAAGAAATTAAGGCTGCTCAATTTCTGGGATCTGTATAAATGTGATCAAAGAAAATACAATTTTCTAATTGAATAGTGTCATATAAATTATAGCTTGGCTTTCAAAGATTGCATGTCTGGTTGAGAATTGGACAGGACCAAATGATTTCCAATATACAAATTGTTCGGAATCGTGGATCTCATACCTCACTCGTGTGCAGCATTGATATACAGTACATGTGCAGTACCAGTCAAAAGTTTGGACACGCTTACTTATTCAAGGGTTTTTATTTATTTTGACTATTTTCTACATTGTAGAATAATAGTGAAGACATTAAAACTACGAAATAACACATATGGCTACTTTGAAGAATCTCAAATATAAAATATATGTTGATGTGTTTAACACTTGTTTAGTTACTACATGATTACAAATGTGTTATTTAATAGTTTTGATGTCTTCACTATTATTCTACCACGTATAAATAGTAAAAATAAAGAAAAACCCTCAAATTAGTAGGTGTGTCCAAACTTGTACTGTACTGTACATACGACTGGTACTGTACATACACTACATGACCAAAAGTATCTGGACACCTGCTCGTCGAACATCTCATTCCGAAGTCATGGGTATTTATATTGAGTTGTTCCCCCCTTTGCTGCTATAACATCCTCCACTCTTCTGGGAAGGCTTTCCACTAGATGTTGGAACATTGCTGAGGGGACTTGCTTCCATTCAGCCACAATATTATCAGTGAGATTGGGCACTGATGTTGGGCGATTAGGCCTGGCTTGCAGTCAGTGTTCCAATTCATCCCAAAGGTGTTCGATGGGGTTGAGATCAGAGCTCTGTGCAGGCTTGTCAAGTGTTCCACACCGATCTCGACCACTCATTTCTGTATGGACCTCGTTTTGTGCACGGGGTGCTCACCGACAACGATGAGACTATAGAGAGGAGGTCAGAGACCTGGCCGTGTGGTGCCAGGATAACAACCTCTCCCTCAACATGATCAAGACAAAGGAGATGATTGTGGACTATAGGAAAAGGAGGACTGAGCACGCCCCCATTCTCATCGACGGGCCTGTAGTGGAGCAGGTTGAGAGCTTCAAGTTCCTTGGTGTCCACATCACTAAAAAACTATCATGGTCCAAACACACCAAGACAGTCGTGAAGAGGGCACTACAAAGCCTATTCCCCCTCAGGAGACTGAAAAGATTTGGCATGGGTCATCAGAAAGTTCTTCAGCTGCACCATCGAGAGCATCCTGACTGGTTGCATCACCGCCTGGTATGGCAACTGCTCGGCCACCGACCGCAAGGCACTACAGAGGATAGTGTGTACGGCACAGTACATCACTGGGGCCAAGGTTCCTACCATCTAGGACCTCCATACCAGACGGTGTCAGAGGAAGGCCCTAAAAATTGTCAAAGACTCCAGCCACATTAGTCATAGACTGTTCTCTCTGCTAACGCACGGCAAGCGGTACCGGAGCGTCAAGTCTAGGTCCAAAAGGCTTCTTAACAGCTTCTACCCCCAAGCCATAAGACTTGTAAGTAAGCATTTCACTGTAAGGTCTGCACTTGTTGTATTCGGCACATGTGACAAATAACATTTGATTTTATCTTATTTCCATAAGTAATGAAACCCTTTGCTACGAGACTCAAAATTGAGCTCAGGTGCATCCTGTTTCCATTGATCATCCTTGATAGTTTTCTACAACTTGATTGGAGTCCACCTTTGGTAAATTCAATTGATTGGACATGATTTGGAAAAGCACACACCTGTCTATATAAAGGTCCCACAGTTGACAGTGCATGTCAGAGCAAAACCCAAGACATGAGATCTAACGAATTGTCCGTAGCGCTCCGAGGCACAGATCTGGGGAAGTGCACCGCAAAATTTCTTCAGCATTGAAGATCCCAATCATTCTTAAATTGAAGAAGTACGGAATCACCAAGACTTCCTATAGCTGGCCGCCGGCCAAACTGAGCAATTGAGGGAAAAAAGGCCTTGGTCATGGAGGTGACCAAGAACCTTATGGTCACTCTGACAGAGCTCCATAGTTCCTCTGTGGAGATGGGAGAATCTTCCAGAAGGACAACCATCTCTGCAGCACTCCACCAATCAGGCCTTTATGGTAGAGTGGCCAGACGGATGCCACTCCTCAGTAAAATGCACATGACAGCCCGCTTGGAGTTTGCCAAAAGGCACCTAAAGGACTCTCAGACCATGAGAAACAATATTTTCTGGTCTGATGAACAAAAGATTGAACTCTTTGGCCTGAATCCCAATCGTCACATCTGGAGGAAACCTGGCACCTTCCCTATGGTGAAGCATGGTGGTGGCAGCATCATGCTGTGGGGATATTTTTCAGTGGCAGGGACTGGGACACTAATCAGGATCGAGGGAAAGATTAATGACTAAAGTACAGAGAGATCCTTGATGAAAACCAGCTCCAGAGCGCTCAGGACCTCAGACTGGGGCGAAGGTTCGCCTTCCAACAGGGGCAAACTGCGATGAGCAAAGTTATTCTAAAAGCCAAGCATGTGTATCTGAGTGTGATGTCTTTATTGAACCTTTATTTAGTGGGTAGAAGTGCATTTCTCCTATCTCAACAAGGAGCATGTGGAGACGGCATATTTAAAAACCTAACCAGACTATATTTGAGTGGATTATTAATTTCTAATCTGAAGCAGCGCAAACTAACTAACAGAAGGGCTGGATATTGAAATGAGATTTTGTCACAATTTTGTCACATGCATTGCCCCTTTAATCATTGATATCAACAATCATTTGGAAAGAGATGCACTACATCAACTAAGACAACCAATATGTTGCATATATTTTTTTTTAATGATCACTTATCCCTTTGACTTTACTCACCTAATTGTCATTACTGTGCTGAAATGTGTGTGTGTGTGTGTGTATTTTGTGTGTGTATGGCACACTCAACAGATCTTGCAAATTGCATTGTGTCTGAAGGGGAAGATAAGAATACTGAAATGGGGATAAAATATTCAGAGATTTCTGTGCAATCCTGAGGTCATTACAGCGTAATCGATGAGACTAACATTTCACCTTGACAGAATGGGTAACTCGCAAGAGGTCAGAGTTGACAGTGGAAAATAAAGATATACCAAAAACGACCATATAACATTAAAATACTCGCCACCGCATTTAACAAGTTCTGAATAAAGCAGACCGCAATCATACTGTGCCTGTCAGGCTCTGGCCATAGAGAAGCTTTGCTTCTCTATATTTCTATGGTCAGAGTCTGGCAGATCTAGGATTTCTACGTCTGTGTGGTGTTGTGTGTGGGATCCCTAATTAGAGGCAGCTGCTATGCATTACCTCTAATTAGGGATCCTACTTATATGTCTATGTTCCACTCCCTTGGCGTGGTTCATTGTATTGTTGTATGTTGTCCCGTGTTCGTGCTACGTGTGTTTCGTATTGAATTACATATTTGTTATTTTGTATAGTTCGCATCCAGTATAGTTTATTCAATTCAATAAACGATGTCGAACTATCACTACACTGCGCCTTGGTCTCTCTACACACCCGAACGTGACAGTGCCTTCAGAAAGTATTCATACCCCTTGAGTTATTCCACAATTTGTTGTTTTACAGCCTGAATTCAAAATCAAACATTGAAAACATGTTTTTAGAAATGTTTGCTAATTTACTGAAAATGAAATACAGAAACACCCTTGAGTCAATAAAGTGTAGAAACACCTTTGGCAGCGATTACAGCTGTGAGTCTTTCTGTCTCCAAGAGCTTTCCACACCTGGATTGTGCAACATTTTCCCATTATTATTTTAAAAAATCTAATTGGTTGTTAATAATTGCTAGACAACCATTTCATGTCTTGCCCTAGATTTTAAGTAGATTTAAGTCAAAACTGTAACTCGGTCACTAAGGAACATTCACTGTCTTCTTGGTAAGCAACTCCAGTGTAGATTTGGCCTTGTGTTTTAGGTTAATGACCTGCTGAAAGGTGAATTCATCCATTACAAGAATAACATGATGCAGCCCCCACTACGTTTGAAAATATGGAGAGTGGTACTCAGTAATGTGTTGTATTGGATTTGCCCCAAACATAACATTGTATTCAGGACAAAAAGTTAATTGCTTTGCCACATTTTTTGCAGTATTACTTTAGTGCCTTGTTGCAAACAGGATGCATGTTATGGAATATTTTTAATCTGTACAGGCTTCCTTCTTTTCATTCTGTCAATTAGGTTAGTATTGTGGAGTAACTACAATGTTGTTGATCCATCCTCAGTTGTATCCTATCACAGCCATTAAACTCTGCAACTGACATAAAGTCACCATTGGCCTCATGGTGAAATCCCTGAGTGGTTTCCTTCCTCTCCGGCAACTGAATTAGAAAGGACACCTGTATTTTTGTAGTGACTGGGTGTATTGATACACCATACAAAGTGTAATTAATAACTTAACCATGCTCAAAGGGACATTAAATGTCTGCTTTTTTATTTTTATCCATCTACCAATAGGTGCACTTCTTTGCGAGGCATTTGAATACCTCCCTGGTGTTTGTGGTTGAATCTGTGTTTGAAATTAACCGCTCGGACTGAGGGACCATTCAGATAATTGTAACAACAACAAAAAGGTTGAATACCTTTATTTTTTATTAATTTGTACAAAAAACATCATAACATTATGGGGCATTGTGTGAAGGCCAGTACTAATAATATTAATACAAAAATCTCAATTTAAAAATTCATTTTGTAACACAACAAAATGTGGAAGAGGTCAAGGGGTGTGAATAATTTCTGAAGGCATGTACATCACATAGCATTTCCCTATCCTCTATTGGACAAAATAATACTTTTAGTTGTATTATAAATGTCACTAGGTATTGTAAGGATTTATGTTCAGAGAGGTCTCTGGAAACCTTTATGTTTTCTAGGTTTAGTGTCCAGAGACCTCTCTGGAAGTCTGTTTGTTTTGGAATTGGTCCCCAATTAGAGGCAGCTGCGCTGCATTGCCTCTAATTGGGGAGCCTATTTAAGTTCAGTTTTCCCACGTGTGTGTGTGTTTTCTTTTCGTGCACGCCAGTTCATGGTCGCTGTCTCTCCTTTTGTTATTTTGGTGTTTCGTATAATAAAAGGAATGTATTCTCACCACAGCTCTGCGCTTCGGGTCCTGTCTCATAGCCATCGTGACAGATATGGTGAGCGATACATTTTTGAAAACCTCTCTGTCCAACCTCTCTGCACTTTCCAAACGAGACCCAAGGTGTAAGCGATAAATAATCCTCATCCCCCTGGCTGATGGCTCTCGACTAAGGCCATTGCCATGGTTCAATCCCCCTCCTGCCAAGTGGCTGCCTTGTCAGCGTTTCTCAAGGGCCACCCCTGTCACATGCTGACACATTGAGAAGCCATGTCCCTGATTAAGAGGCTCCATATATGACAGTAAAATGGGAACATTTATCTGACAACCTCTGACTGAGGAAATATCTCACTCTCTCCAGGACAGATTTATAGTGGCTTGCGAAAGTATTCACCCCCCTTCACCCCCCCCCCCCCCCCCCCTCAAAGTCAATACTCCGTAGAGCCACCTTTTGCACCTTTTGCAGCAATTACAGCTGCAAGTCTCTTTGGGTATGTCTCTATAAGCTTGGCACATCTAGCCACTGGGATTGTTGCCCATTCTTCAAGGCAAAACTGCTCCAGCTCCTTCAAGTTGGATGGGTTCTGCTGGTGTACAGCAATATTTAAGTCATACCACAGATTCTCAATTGGATTGAGGTCTGGGCTTTGACTAGGCCATTCCAAGACATTTAAATGTTTCCCCTTAAACCACTCGAGTGTTGCTTTAGCAGTGTGCTTAGGTTCATTGTCCTGCTGGAAGGTGAACCTCCATCCCAGTCTCAAATCTTTGGAAGACTGAAACAGGTTTCCCTCAAGAATTTCCCTGTATTTTGCACCATCCATCATTCCTTCAATTCTGACTAGTTTCCCAGTCCCTGCCAATGAAAAACTGGATGGTGTTCTTGGGGTGATGGGTTTGCGCCAGACAGTGTTTTCCTTGATGGCCAAAAAGCTAAATTTTTGTCTCATCTGACCAGAGTACCTTCCTCTCTTGGCAGGTTTGTTGTGGTGCCATATTCTTTAAATTTTTTTGGCCATCAAAAAAATGTTTTTTTTTTTTAAATGAAAATTGAAAATGTTCAAATATTGTTCAAACATTATTTTATAACCCAACCTTGATTTGTACTTCTCCACAACTTAGTACCCTGACCTGTTTGGAGAGCTCCTTGGTCTTCGTGGTGCAGCTTGCTTGGTGGAGCCCCTTGCTTAGTGGTGTTGCAGACTCTGGGGCCTTTCAGAACAGGTGTATACTGTATATACTGAGATTATGTGACAGATCATGTGACACACAGGTGGACTTTATTTAATTAATTTGGTTGTAATGCAACAAAATAGGAAAAACGCAAAGGGGGATGAATACTTTTGCAAGGCACTGTACCAAGTAGCATATTCACCTTATTCTGGAACGTCACAGTGATCGTGGTGAGTTAGTTGCAATTGTGTTTCTATTTCCTTCAACATTCACGCGACGTTAGCGCATGCAAAGTGGTACTTTTAGGTGAGAGCTTGATAGTTTTACACTGACAGAACCACACAAAGTCCTAAAATCGATCAACACAACAAGCATTATATGTTCAGTATGAGGCTGTCACAATAATTGGATGAAGAGGAGGCAGTTTTTACAACAGCAATGTTTTGAACACCAACCTCTACATAGATCTGAATGTAACATTACCTGTGGAGACGCATACAACCTGCATCCACCTCCTAAAGACTCAGTCTTTGCGGCTCTGGCTCAAAGCATTGAACCTAAAAAAAACACCAAAATGTCCCTTTGTGTGCTCCTACCACTTATTTGACAAGAATCCTACATCCTTACACAGAAAAATGGCTTGGCTAAGATGCTCCACTCGTGAAGAAGCGTTGTGTGTTGGTCAGGCAGTAATCAGTGACAGGTTAGTGTGGGGTGTTGGTCAGGCAGTCATCAGTGACAGGTTAGTGTGGGATGTTGGTCAGGCAGTCATCAGTGATAGGGAAGCCAAACGCTTGAGCAGTTTGCCTGCTCTCATTTTGTGTCTCCCTCTTGCTCTTGTGTCTAAGCACAGTCTTACAATAGCACCATTTATTTCCTCTACAACTCAACAAAAAATCGAATTTGATATGACTTAATTATTACGATTATTAAATATTATTAGGAGCATCCATGCAGTATGGTGTTTTATTGTACGGTTTTGTTATTATTAATTGTTCATTGACTTGTTTAACAAGCCATACTGATTTCTTAACAGATGACACAACAGGCTCAAGTGTTCACCAAATTGAAAATGGGGATTGGCCAACACAGAAGGAATGGATATGCCTTCAGAGAAGGATGCCCAAACCCAATGGCAAGACCATCGCTAAGTGATCACAACTACAGCTCAGGTGATCATGTAAAGTCCACTACCTGTGAGGCAGGGACACAGTGTCCAGCAGCACCTCTCTACAGGAACTACCCTGAGGAACTAAGCCCTCTTGCTGCCTTATCTACCCTGGCAGAACATCTTCTACCCCTCTACAAAAGGTAGCAAATATATAACATTGGATTCTGGATTCCTGGAGTACCTCTGTCCAGGTGATGAGGTCATGGCTGACCGGGGCTTCACAATCCGTGATCTTCTACAAATGAACAATTCCAGCCTTCACAAAAAGAGGCGCACATCTGTCAGAGGAGGACACCATGTTTAGAATCATCTCATAGACACTGCCAATCAACCTCTCATCTAAAATGGACAAAATACTTTGAATCTGTGCTGCCCTGTGTAACCTGCGTGGTGATATCATTCATGAAGATGCTGAATGAACTGACCAGTCATGCCATTCACAGGATCGATTTCCCAATATGAATTTAAGTTATTTGTCAAAAGTTACAATAAATACATTTCAATTAGTTCTATAACAACTTAATTATTTGTTTTACATACTCATTAATGTCACGACTGGGTGTGTAAATCGACCAAGGTGCAGCGCAGTAGTAGTTCGACATAATCTTTAATATAATAAATATACTTTATGACGAACTACACAAAACAAGAATAACGTAAAACAAGAACAGACACACTTACACTTACACTTACAAGACTGACATATAGACAATGAACCACACAACAGTGTGGGTGTCACGAGATGGGATGTGGAGAGACCAAGACGCAGCGCAGGGATAGTAGTTTGACATTTCTTTATTTATTCATACTATGTATATTCAAATATATACAGTGGGGAGAACAAGTATTTGATACACTGCCGATTTTGCAGGTTTTCCTACTTACAAAACATGTAGAGGTCTGTAATTTTTATCATAGGTACACTTCAACTGTGAGAGACGGAATCTAAAACAAAAATCCAGAAAATCACATTGTATGATTTTTAAATAATTAATTTGTATTTTATTGCATGACATAAGTATTTGATCACCTACCAACCAGTAAGAATTCCGGCTCTCACAGACCTGTTTGTTTTTCTTTAAGAAGCCCTCCTGTTCTCCACTCATTACCTGTATTAACTGCACCTGTTTGAACTTGTTACCTGTATAAAAGACACCTGTCCACACACTCAATCAAACAGACTCCAACCTCTCCACAATGGCCAAGACCAGAGAGCTGTGTAAGGACATCAGGGATAAAATTGTAGACCTGCACAAGGCTGGGATAGGCTACAGGACAATAGGCAAGCAGCTTGGTGAGAAGGCAACAACTGTTAGCGCAATTATTAGAAAATGGAAGAAGTTCAAGATGACGGTCAATCTCCCTCGGTCTGGGGCACCATGCAAGATCTCACCTCGTGGGGCATCAATGATCATGAGGAAGGTGAGGGATCAGCCCAGAACTACATGGCAGGACCTGGTCAATGACCTGAAGAGAGCTGGGACCACAGTCTCAAAGAAAACCATTAGTAACACATTACGCCGTCATGGATTAAAATCCTGCAGCGCACGCAAGGTCCCCCTGCTCAAGCCAGCACATGTCCAGGCCCCTCTGAAGTTTGCCAATGACCATCTGGATGATCCAGAGGAGGAATGGGAGAAGGTCATGTGGTCTGATGAGACAAAAATAGAGCTTTTTGGTCTAAACTCCACTCGCCGTGTTTGGAGGAAGAAGAAGGATGAGTACAACCCCAAGAACACCATCCCAACCGTGAAGCATGGAGGTGGAAACATAATTCTTTGGGGATGCTTTTCTGCAAAGGGGACAGGACGACTGCACCGTATTGAGGGGAGGATGGATGGGGCCATGTATCGCGAGATCTTGGCCAACAACCTCCTTCCGTCAGTAAGAGCATTGAAGATGGGTCGTGGCTGGGTCTTCCAGCATGACAACGACCCGAATCACACAGCCAGGGCAACTAAGGAGTGGCTCCGTAAGAAGCATCTCAAGGTCCTGGAGTGGCCTAGCCAGTCTCCAGACCTGAACCCAATAGAAAATCTTTGGAGGGAGCTGAAAGTCCGTATTGCCCAGCGACAGCCCCGAAACCTGAAGGATCTGGAGAAGGTCTGTATGGAGGAGTGGGCCAAAATCCCTGCTGCAGTGTTTGCAAACCTGGTCAAGAACTACAGGAAACGTATGATCTCTGTAATTGCAAACAAAGGTTTCTGTACCAAATATTAAGTTCTGCTTTTCTGGTGTATGAAATACTTTTGTCATGCAATAAAATGCAAATTAATTACTTAAAAATCATACAATGTGATTTTCTGGATTTTTGTTTTAGATTCCGTCACTCACCGTTGAAGAGTACCTATGATAAAAATGACAGACTTCTACATGCTTTGTAAGTGGGAAAACCTGCAAAATCGGCAGTGTATCAAATACTTGTTCTCCCCACTGTATATACTATGTATAATCAAACCAAAAAATTACGAACTAAAACAACACCAAACAAACAGACTAACGAACGTCACGTTCACAAAAACACACTAAATGAACGGACGTAACGAACACACTTACTTCACCGTGACTGCGACATACATCGATAACGACCCACACCCAAGTGAAGGACAGACTCAACATATATGGGATCCCTAATTAGAGACAATGCGGTGCAGCTGCCTCTAATTAGGGATCCAACCCAAACCCCACACAGAAACAGAAAAGAACGACACTGTCAGACTCTGACCATAACTACATAGAGTAGCAAAAGGCTTCTCTATGGCCAGAGCCTGACAATTAATAAAAAACAAAGCCATAAAAACAATTTCCACATTACTGTGACTGTTGATGCATTAAGTCAGGCGTTTTAATTGAAAAACTATTTGTTCTTGGCTGACAATCTGCATGAATTTCTGCATATTGGTCACTGGCCTTATGGTGTGTGAAGTCAATGCTGTTTAAATGCTTTGGCTCAAGGTTCCTCTGAGTCCCCTGCATTCCATTGTTGCTATGCCAGTTAGCCCACTGGACACTGCATTCTGCACCTGTGATAAAATCCCATTATTAACAATTGTGTGACTCACGACTATGTGATCAACTTAATCAAAACGCATGCAAGTTTCATCAAACTTACCTTGCTATTGTTCCCAATGAGATGAGACCACTTATACTTACCGTACTTTAGGCATTACCCCCAACCACAAGGATATTTTACAAACCTTAAAGAAATACATGTGATGCTGACGTGTTAAAATAAATGTTATACCCTACTCACCTGGACTCCATAAACCTACCTTGCTTACCAACACAGGATACTTAGATTCCCCACATTAATACAGCAGTTCTGTTGATCACAAATACATGTTAACATAACCAATAAATCATGACATTCTCAATTCAGCTTTCATCCAACAAAACGTTTGGTCTAACTCACTAGCGGTTCTGGGGGTGGGGGGGTAATAATAATAACATGATAGCAAAAATATATTCTGTGAAAATGATTTTAGACTATTTATTTACATTAACTATAGAATTATTAATATACGCCTACTGTACGATAGCTAGCAAATTAATTAGCTAACTAACGTTAGCCTGCATAGCTGGAACTTCTGAAGAAGGAAAATATTTTATTTCTAAATTTTCCAAAAATGAACCATTCAAAAACATAATTACTTTTACGAGACGTGTTTATGCCGCCATGTGCATTATTAGGACAATTTCTAACTTATTTGCATTCGTTTTTACTTACACTTGTATGTTGACTTCTTACACTTACATGTTGTTTTTAAGTTTTCGCTGACTTTTCTTAGCGGATATACAATATTTGCAAATTGAATTATGGGGAGCTTCAGGCCCCAGAGTGAACATAATTGTACACTCGCAAACTCAACTAAAAACGAGTGCTGAGGGTCTTAGTCTTCCAAATGATTAGTTGGCTAATCATTTGGACCGCCCTCCAAGATGGCGAAGGGGATTCCCCCAAGGGCTTAAAGTGAGGGAAAGTGGACGAGGGTCTTTTAAGTGTTTGGACCACAGCCATGGATCTGCAAGTTTTTTTCAATTCAAAAGTTGAAAGAAATTCAGAGCGAATAATATCGTTTAAGCAAGATGAAGGAAATAAAGAGGAGAGCAAAATGTTTAATATGTTGTATTTGTAATATAGTTAACTATTAAATGCATTACAGAAGTGTAACGTTATATCAGCTAATGTTAACGTGGCCGTTTGTTACTTTCTTTGTGAATTAATTAATGAATTGGCTTGAATCCTGGGCTATGTATTTGTTTGCATTAATTTAGTTTTGTAGCTAATTCTAACAGTCAGGCATCAAAAAACATTCTACATGAAAGCTAGTAAGTCAGTTATTTTCAGTAAATTAATTAATAAGCTTGGTCCCCCATTGCTTTTGCTCTATAGTTCTCACCAAAATGAATTGAAAAAAGGACATAATGTCCTTCTTCCAAAGAAAAGACAAGGCATAAAGTCAGACAGAGCCAGAGGGTTCAGGTGTGGAGAGAGCAAGAGAGAGCAGAGAGCCTGCAGAGAGAGAGAGAGTAGGAAGACTTGTCCATTGGAGAGACTGAGAGTGAAGGCATAGTAGAGCAGGAATGTGAGACAGATGGAGAGACTGAGGGAGACGTAGAGGCTGAGAGAGACACCAACAGAGGATCCATGTACGTCCACAAGCAGTGGACCATCAGGTTTGTGATGTTGAATACATCTCTGGTTACTTGTAAAAGCAGTGCAATTAGTCAGTTTAAATGGTGTATAGAAATGTGTTGGTTTATGATTGAAATTAATGATCTCATTTAACATGCTATTGGGCTTGTGATATAGATATCAGATGGATTTCAGAAGTTGTCTGATGGCTATGGTATGTGTCTAAAATTACCCAAATAGATACTTTTAAATGTAGTTTCTTTTTTTTTCTTCAACAGATATCTGAAAATCCCGGGAGGACCCACCGGTGCAGCCAGTGATGAACATGTACCCAAGAACTCTGATGGGGGACAGGAGGAGGAGCTTCAAAGCGGCCTGGTACCACATCCACCCCTGTCTTGAAGTTTCAAACCAATCAGACTATGTGTTTTGTTACGCCTGCAGCCATTTTAGCCCTCCCAAAGACTGTATTTGATTCAAAATGGGGTTTTAACAACTGGAAGAAGCCAACTTACAAAAAGGTCTGAGCGGCACAAACAAGCAATGATTACATGGAGAGACTATCAGAAAGCTGTAAAAAAGAATGCAACACTGGTAAATGCCCTATACAAGGAACACAACAGACATGTTCAAGAAAATCAGGACTATATTAAAACAATAGGAGAAGTACTACTACTTACAGCCACACAAAACATTGCACAAAGAGGCTAAGCATGACACAACTGTGATAAAAAGGTTGACTTCCATTCATAATGCAAAATACACAAGCAAAGGGATTCAGAATGAGGTTTTGAGTTGTTTTGGCAGACATGTTTCGAACAAAAATTATTGAAGAAGTGAAAGACAGTGAGGTCTTTAGTATAATGGCAGACAAAACAAAATATGTAAAAAAAATTATAAAAGGAGCAGATATCTCTAGTACTCAGATACTATTTCAGTGGAGCTGTCCATGAGAGCTTTCTCCACTTTGAATCGGCTCATCGACTAGATGCAGCAGGGCTTAATGACAAAATCATACACATATTAGAAAGTCATGGTCTTGAATACAAAAACAACCTAGTAGGCCAAGCATATGAAGGTGCTTCAGTTATGAGTGGCAAGCATTCAGGCGTCCAGGCACACATTATAGAACAAGCAAAGCATGCCTTTTACATCCACTGCAGTGCACACTGTCTAAACTTAGTTTCAGTGGATACAGTCAAAGCTGTCCCTGAGGTAGGACAGTTATTCTCCTTACTAGAAAGACTATGTCTTCACATCTGGGTCATATGTGCATCAAAAATGGCTTAGCGTAGAAAGAGAGATGTACCCAGGTGCAGCTAGAGAGCTTCAGAGACTAAGTGACACTCGCTGGGCATGTAGATATACAGTCATGTGAAAAGTACACCGCCTGGAAAGTTTTTTTTTACATATTTGGACAGATGGATATGTAATCTTCACTTCAACGCTATTGACAGATAAAGGTTACCCAATTTAACAAATCAATTTTAATTGACTTTACCCAGGTGTTGTCTGGCCAAAGTCAGTTGGTATTATTTTTTGAGAGCAGAGGCTTCCTGACCTCCCATGTAGGCCAAGTTTGTGCAGTGTACCCATGCACTTCGACAAGAGAGGCCTGTAGATCCCTTGATGTTACCCTGGGGTTCTTAGAGACTTCTATGAGCATCTTTCGGTCAGCTCTTGGGCTGACTGGTGGAACGACCTGTCCTAGGTAGTTTGCCAGTGGTCTGGAATTTTCATCGGACAGTGGAATGATGAACTTCAAATGCTTGGAAATGGAATGATGTACTTCGAATAGCTTGGAAATTGATTTGTAATCCCTCCCAGACTCATGGGCATCATTCATCTTTCTTCTGAGGGCCTCGGGTAGGTCTTTTGATCTTTGAATGATGTGTTACCACACACCCATATGGTTTAGACAAAACCAGACCAATGTTCTTATCTTTAGTTTCTCTCTGTTTTCTAATAATTTGCACTTGTTTTGGTACACCTAATTCTAATTTTAGCCATTTTATGTGATGGTAAAGGTAGGGGTGTACTAACTTTTTCCCCATAAGGAAAAGGCATTTTTGTTTGTTTTATCTGTCAATAGTGTTGAAGTGAAGATTACATATCTATCTGTCCAAATATGTAAAAAAACTCTTCAGGGCGTGTACTTACTTTTTCACATGACTGTGTGGCTCTACATACTATTATGGATAGATTTCCTGCCTGCCATTAAGCGAGTCCTGCTTGCACAGCTGAGCAATGTGATACTGCAATACAGCCCCTTGCAAAACGACCAAAAAAGCTAATCTCTCAATTCAATGGAGACTGTACTCAGTACAGTAGGTCAGAGGTCAGATTCAGAAATAGATAGACAGTTTTCATACAACCTTTTTCTACCCTGTCTTAGATCAGATGCTCAAAGAGCTTAACAGACAGTTCTCTAGCAAAAACTGTGACATAAGGAATGGCATCCGAACTCTAAACCCCAAGAGTTATGCATTTCTCAAAGAGAAGTCCCTGTTTCCATTTGCTAGAATGTATGAATCAAATATTGAGGACTTGGGGCATGAACTCCATCAGTTCAGAAGAATTTAAAAAAAGGAACATACAGAGTGGCATGCAGAAAATAGTTCAATCGTTAGTGCTCGGTTTGTGCTGCAATTATTTTTGTTTGTGCTGTTTTAATAGTTTAGATATTAAAGAATACTTTATAGGTCATTCAGAGGTCACTCAGCCACCCACATGCTCAGAATTAACCCAAAATAGTGTCGATCGTTGGTGCTCCGTTTGTGCTGGTTTTTGCCGTTCAAATTGTGGTTTGTGCTGTTGCGGTATTTTTTTATATTAGCCATTTAATTACGGGTGATGACGTCACCAGCCCCCCACTTGCTCCAAATTAACTGGAAATAGTCTCAATCGTTAGTGCTCCGTTTGTGCTGGTTTGTGCTGCAATTATTTTGTTTGTGCTGCTTTCATTTTTTTTATGTTAAAGAATCTTTCATAGGTCATTCTGAGGTCACTCAGGCCACCACATGCGCAGAATGAACCCAAAATATCGTCAATCGTTTATGCTTCGTATGCATGCTTTTGTGGAGTGTGTAGTAGAGTTTAGTAGAGGAACAATTTAACCATATCTAGTTATAGAATAGCCTTACATAAATCATATTCCTGGCAAATGTTTTGTTACTGTCAGTTAATAAAAAAGTTAACTTTTTGATTAATGGTACAACAAAAGCTACGATTGGCAATGTTTTTGGCAACAGAAAGCACATTGCTAATGTTAATATTGCTAATGTTAATATTGCCTATGTAACTATGAAATGCTAATTACATTTAGGGGTCAATATCAATACTTGAAAACATGTTTATACTGTAGATGAAACACTTGACCCAAAATAAGTCATAATTATTGAAGTAATTATGTTTTACTTTCTTATGGCAGATGCCCAAAAAGCAAGCGGTAGACAGGGATTCAATTTTCACAGTCCTGTGTTCATCAAAGGAGGCCATAGTAAAAAATTGTAACATAGCTACTCCTAATAACAGCATCTGGCCAGAGCTGAGTGAGTAGCTAGGAAACAAGTTCACTGCAAAGGCCCTGTACACTTTTGTTAAATTAAACAGACACAACATCTGGTCTGCTTTAGGGTTTAATCATGAACGTGATCATGAAGTGGCATGATCAAGTGGCAGTAGTGATGACACAGATTTTGAGCCACAGTCCTTTCCTCCCAGACCAAAAGACTGCAAGGCTTTTGAGCTTGAAGTTCCATTTGAGAAATGGATTGAATTTATGCCTGAAACAGTTCAATACAAAGACAAGTTCTCTAAAACACAAAAAAGGAAATGCACAGTTTTGAAGCCTGGCATCTGGACTCATGTAATAAATCACCAAATTTGGAAAGAAGTGAAAAGCACCTGCACATTTGTATTTAAAAGAGCCATCCATCAGCCACAACAAAATACATTGAAATCAGAAGCAACTGTAAGGAGTGTCATGGCGACCTTTACATCAAATGTGACAGAGAGCCTGAAATGAACAACCCAATGGTGCTGAAATGTTTTATTAAAAACATTGATTACTCCCTGCATATTGACCTTTCCAAGTGTGCCATATCTGGAAACCTGCGTGTGCAGATAGCCAAGGAACTGTGTGAGGGTAGAATGGAACCACATGTATGGAGGGCATCGGAGGCAACAAAGTTGATGGATTTTGGAGATCCTGAGCCAAGCCATCTACCTAATTTGGCCACCCTGCGCAAAGCAAAGCAAGAGAGAAATGACTTAGAATTAGGTGACAAGGATCCTATTTTATCACTGCAGATGCTAAAATATTTTTCTGTCACTACTGGAGTCAAACACAAATGTAAATGTACAAGTCAATATCATAGAAATCTCACCCCACTGTGAGTTTTGATGCAACTGGTTCATTAGTCAGGAAACTACAGAGACCAGTTGGTATGTCTGGCCACATCTTCTTATACCAGGGAGTTCTGGCAGGGGATGGGAGCGCAAGTGTCCCAGTGGTGGAAATGCTGTAAGAGTGCACCAATTCCAAAAGTGGTTGTGAGTGACTTTTCTCTGGCTTTGCTCGGAGCTCTGGTCAAGGCTTTCACTCCTCATCCTGATCTGAAGACTTACATCAATGAGTGTTTTGGTGTCTTACTTGGTAACCAGTCTGCACAGCTGCCACCTTGTTTTGTCCGGGTTGATGTTGCACACTGCATCAAGATGATCTGCCAATGGGACTGCTTGAAAAGAAAACCACATCGCATTAAAGCTATCAGACTTACTTACCACTCTGGACAGGGGTAATGATCCCTCACTTCCGTAGCACCAACATCACCGCAAGTTCAGCCAATGTTGAAGCAGAGTTTAAAAACATCAAACACAGCCTTTTCAAGCATGAAAGCCTACCTATTCGGGTGGATCAATTCATTACTCGACAGGCAACATGCGCATTTGTTCTGCAAAACAAAAAGGTACAGAAAATGCTCATGTTGAAACAGTGATCACAGGACCACTGCGACCTGCAGTGTAGATGGAAAAAAAATGGATGCTTCGTGTTCTGGGGAGTCGTCTGACACTGTCACAAAAATCCATTCAACAAACGAAGATGTTGTTGAAAACTGGAGAGGCCTAGCTGTTCCACCAAAAAAGAGGAAGATTAATTCATACCTTTCTCCTTGTCCTGAATTGCTCCATGCAGATCCATCTGTGAGGGGAAAACAATGAAAAGGGAACTGCTAAAAAATGGAAACAATCAACAGCCTGTTAAACTCAGCAAGTCAAGAGTCTCTGTGCTTAATACATGTGCATTTGATGCTTTTTGTCAATGCTTATGTTGTGCTTTCTGCGACAGTAACACTTTTGAAAATATTGTTTGCAGTGAAGACTCCAACAACCTCCTCCAGCTAGTGAAAAGCATCACCACAGAGGGTCTTACCCCACAGGCCTACATTCAGAGGGCAGAGCTGCTAAGTGGAATATTCAAAGCTGTCCAATTGAGGTCTGGTGCTCTCCAAATCGATGCACAGTGCCACATCTCTGCTATCATTGAAAAGACAATGAGAAAACTTGCAAGTGTTTACTTCACAAAACAGTGCTCCTCACACTATTGCAGCCTCAACACACAAGTCACAAGGGAAATGCTATTTGTTTCTACTTCTGTTGCTGTACTGCAAGATTTTGGCATGGCTCATCTTCAGACCGCAGTGGTATTTCTATACTTTTTCATACTGCCGCTCTATGTATCATGTATCTGTCTTTTGTGTACTTTCGTTGTGGCATTTTGCACCTGCCCTGTGTTTTGTTGTAGCTGCTTGACAATGAAATTTCCCCCCCGGGGGATCAATAAAGTACCTACCTATCTATCTATCTATCTATCTATCTATCTATCTATCTATCTATCTATCTATCTATCTATCTATCTATCTATCTATCTATCTATCTATCTATCTATCTATCTATCTATCTATCTATCTATCTATATATCTATCTATCTATCTATCTATCTATCTATCTATCTAAACAAATGTTTTGTTAATTCCTGGAGTCATTAGTTTCCACATATATAGTACATTTACATATGTATTAACACTCAGCTACAGAAAACATATTAAATGGGGCATCATCTGTGCATGGACTCAGTAGGCAGCATAATAACATGTATCAAATTAATACATTTAACTATATACATTATATAAAATACTTACCTGTATAGTTACATTTATGCACCAACAATTAGCTAACACTGTAACTTAAAGTGCACTTAGTTAAACACGTTGGTGAGAAACACTCAAAAATGTTGGGTCAAAAACTGGAAACACATCGATAAAACTGTCTTACAAGTTAGGTAATGAGATTATTTAAATATATGGGGAAAACATAACAAGTGTGTTTATGACATAACGTTGATAACTGCATTTTTTGTGCGGGGAAATATTCACATAACATCACAAGTTAAAACATTTACCTTGGAGTTCGCGTTACATTCCACACATTATGTGAGCCTCGTTGTGTCCGTTGCCAGTTGAAAAGGCACAGTGGATTAGGTAACAATTTTGGTTTGGTCTTCAACTGTATTAGTAAAAAAGACAATTGAAAAAAAAAACTTTTACCAGCACACACGATTAGAGTATTTGGAGTTCATTTGGAGCAGGTGGTGAGGGCTGGTTACGTCATCGGCCATAAGTAAATGTCTAATATAAAAAATACCGCAGCAGCACAAACAAAACTTGTAACGGCACAAACGGATCACTAACGATTGAGACCATTTTCAGTTAATTTGGAGCAAGTGGGTGGCTGGTGACGTCATCGCCCATAAATGGCTAATATAAAAAATACCGCAACAGCACAAACCACAATTTGAACGGCACAAACCAGCACAAACGGAGCACCAACAATCAACACTATTTTTGGTTAATTCTGAGCATGTGGGTGGCTGAGTGACCTCTGAATGACCTATAAAGTATTCTTTAATATCTAAAAAATGTAAAAAGCACAAACAAAAATAATTGCAGCACAAACCGAGCACTAACGATTGAGACTATTTTCCCGACGTTTTGCGTTGGGTGGGGGGCCAACTTCACGCAGGTTCTTCCAGATGAGAGATTAAGCAAGTTAGGTGTATTAAGAGTTGAGTCAAAGAGTGCAAAGGCCTTGAATCTAGATGAATTTGCTGATCTTTTTGCAAGAAACCACAAAAACTTGTAATGCTAATAGTACATTTTTGAATGATTATATACATGGTCTTTTGCCTATTAATGCCTGCAATGCAGTGAAGAAAACGATATGACAACATGTCAGGCTCTGGCCATAGAGAAGCCTATTGCTTCTCTATAATTCTATGGTCAGAGTCTGGCAGTTCTATATGTTCTTTATCTGTGTGGTGTTGTGTGTTGGATCCCTAATTAGAGGCAGCTGCTATGCATTGTCTCTTTGTTATTTATTGAACCAGGTAGGTCAGTTGAGAACAAGTTCTCATTTGCAACTGCGACCTGGCCAAGACAAAGCAAGGCAGTGCGACAAAAAACAACAACACAGAGTTACACATGGGAAATAAACAAATGTACAGTCAACAGTCAAGAAAATAGAAAATCTATATACAGAGTGCAATGTAGTGCAAAATGCAGTATGCAGTAAGGTTAGGAAGACAATAAATAGGCCATAGTGGGGAAATAAATTACAGATTAGCATAATCATGTAATTTATGTGTGCAATGTGCAAATGAAGATGTGCAAATAGAGATACTGGAGTGCAAAATTGAGCGGAAGTTAAAATAAATAAATATGGGGATGAGGTAGTAGGATGGGCTATTTACAGAAGGGCTATATACAGGTGCAGTGATCGATAAGCAGCTTTGACAGCTGATGCTTAAAGTTAGAGAAGGGAGATAGGAACCTCTAGCTTCAAGGATTTTTGCAATTCGTTCCAGTCATTGGCAGCAGAGAACTGGAAGGAATGGCGGCCAAAGGAGGTGTTGGCTTTGGGGGTGGCCAGTGAGATATACTGTACCTGCTAGAGCGCATGCTACGGGTAGGTGTTGCTATGGTGACCAGCTAGCTGAGATAAGGTGGGGATTTACCTAATAAAGACTTATAGATGACCTGGAGCCAGTGGGTTTGGCGACGAATATGTAGTGAGGGCCAGCCGACGAGAGAATACAGGTCGCAGTGGTGGGTATTATATGGGGCTTTGGTAACAAAACGGATGGCACTGTGATAGACTACATCCAATTTGCTGAGTAGAGTGTTGGAGGCTATTTTGTAAATGACATCGCCGAAGTCAAGGATCGGTAGGATGGTAAGTTTTACAAGGGCATGTTTGGCAGCATGAGTGAAGGAGGCTTTCTTGCAAAATAGGAAGACGATTGTAGATTTAATTTTGAATTGGAGATGGTTAATATGAGTCTGGAAGTTGAGTTTACAGTCTAACCAGACGCCTAGGTATTTGTAGTTGTCCACAAATTCTAAGTCAGACCCGTCGAGGGTAGTGATGATAGTCCGGTGGACGGGTGCGGGCAACGTTCTATTGAAGAGCATGCATTTAGTCTTGCTAGCATTTAAGAGCAGTTGGAGGCCATGGAAGGAGTGTTGTATGGCATTGAAGCTTGTTTGAAGGTTAGTTAACACAATGTCCAAAGAGGGGCCAGATGTATACAGAATGGTGTCGTCTGCGTAGAGATGGATCAGAGAGTCACCAGCAGCGAGAGCGACATCGTTGATGTATATAGAGAATAGGGTTGGCCCAAGATTTGAACCCTATGGCACCCCCATAGAGACTGCCAGGGGACCGGACAGCAGGCCCTCCTATTTTACGCACTGAACTCTGTCTGAGAAGTAGTTGGACAACCAGGCGAGGCAATCACTTGGGAAACCAAGGCTGTTGAGTCTGCCAATAAGAATGCGGTGATTGACAGAGTCGAAAGCCTTGGCCAGGTCGATGAAGACGGCTGCACAGTACTGTCTTCTATCGATGGCGGTTATGATATCGTTAAGTACCTTGAGCGTAGCTGAGGTGCACCCATGACCAGCTCGGAAACCAGATTGCATAGCGGAGAAGGTCCGGTGGGATTCGAAGAAGTCAGTGATCTGTTTATTAACTTGGCTTTCGAAGACTTTAGAAAGGCAGGGCAGGATGGATATAGGTCTGTAACAGTTTGGGTCTAGAGTGTCTCCCCCTTTGAAGAGGGGGATGACCGTGGCAGCTTTCCAATCTCTAGGGATCTCAGACGATACAAAAGAGAGGTTGAACAGGCTGGTAATAGGGGTTGCAACAATTTTGGCTGATAATTTTAGGAAGAAAGGGTCAAGATTGTCTAGCCCAGCAGATTTGTAGGTGTCCAGATTTAGCAGCTCTTTCAGAACATCAGCTGTCTGGATTTGGGTGAAGGAGAAGCGGGGGGGGTTTGGGCAGGTTGCTGCGGGGGGTACAGAGCTGTTGGGCGGGGTAGGGGTAGCCAGGTAGAAAGCATGGCCAGACTATCGATTATTGTGAATTTATCGGGGGTGACAGTGTTTCCTAGCCTCAGTGCAGTGGGCAACTGGGAGGAGATGCTCTTATTCTCTTTACTTTACTTTACAGTGTCCCAGAACTTTTTGGAGTTAGTACTACAGGATGCAAATTTCTGTTTGAAAAAGCTGGCCTTTGCTTTTCTAACTGACTGTGTATATTTGTTCCTGGTTTCCCTGAAAAGTTGCATATCGCGGGGGCTATTCGATGCTAATGCAGCGCGCCACAGGATGTTTTTGTGTTGGTCAAGGGCAGTCAAGTCTGGGGTGAACCAAGGGCTATATCTAGTTTTAGTTCTAAGTTTTTTGAAAGGGGCATGCTTATTTAGGATGGTGAGGAAAGCACTTTTAAAGAACAACCAGTTATCATCTACTGACGGGATGAGGTCAATATCCTTCCAGGATACCTGGGCCAGATCGATTAGAAAGGCCTGCTCGCAGAAGTGTTTTAGGGAGCGTTTGACAGTGATAAGGGGTGGTCGTTTGACCGCGGACCCATTACGAACACAGGCAATGAGGCAGTGATCGCTGAGATCCTGGTTGAAAACAGAGGAGGTGTATTTGGAGGGCAAGTTGGTCAGAATGATGTCTATGATAGTACCCATGTTTACGGATTTAGGGTTGTACCTGGTGGGTTCCTTGATAATTTGTGTGAGATTGACGGCATCTATCTTAGATTGAAGAACAGCCGGGGTGTTAAGCATATCCCAGTTTAAATCACCTAACAGTACAAACTCTGAAGATAGATGGGGGGCAATCAATTCACATATGGTGTCCAGGGCACAGCTGGGGGCTGAGGGGGGTCTGTAACAGGCAGCAACAGTGAGAGACTTATTTCTGGATAGGTGGATATTTAAGAGTAGAAGCTCAAACTGTTTGGGCACAGACCTGGACAGTATGACAGAACTCTGCAGGTTATCTCTGCAATAGATTGCAACTCCACCTCCTTTGGCAGTTCTGTCTTGACGGGAAATATTGTAGTTGGGGATGGAAATTTCAGAATTTTTGGTGGCCTTCCTAAGCCAGGATTCAGACACAGCTAGGACATCTGGGTTGGCAGAATGTGCTAAAGCAGTGAATAAATCAAACTTAGGGAGGAGGCTTCTGATATTTACATGCAAGAAACCAAGGCTCTTACGGTTACAGAAGTCAGCAAATGAGAGCGCCTGGGGAATAGGTGTAATGCTGGGAGCTACAGGACCTGGGTTTACCTCTACATCACCAGAGGAACAGAGGAGGAGTAGAATCAGTGTTCGGCTAAGGGCTTTAAGAACTGGACGTCTAGTACGTTGGGTACATAGAATAAAAGGAGCAGATTTCTGGCCATGGTGGAATAGATTGAGGGCATAATGTATAAACAAGGGTATAGTAGGATGTGAGTTCAGTGGAGGTAAACCTAGGCGTTGGGTAATGAAGAGAGAGGTTGCATCTCTGGAGACACCAGTTAAGCCAGGTGAGCTCTCCGCATGTGTGGGGGGTGAGACAAAGGAGCTATCAGAGGCAAGTTGAGCGGGACTGGGGGCTCTACAGTGAAATAAAACACTAATAGCTAACCTAAACAGCAAAAGACAAGGCATATTGAAATAAGAAAGGGGCATAAAAAAAAAACACAGTTAAAGAGGGGCATTAAAACAAACACAGTAAATTAAGAGGGCTAAGACAACGACGGGTAATGGCGATGAATGGACAAAGAGGGTCAGGTATAGAAATGTGATGTGCTACACACAGGACCTGGTTCCTGGTAGTTAAACAGAATGAAATACCGTATAACCAAACAGTCCTGCAGGCATCAGCTGTGAAGCTGAGTAGTCATAGGATCCGATGAGCAGCAAAGAGGTGAGCCAGGGAGCAGTTCAATGGGCACTGCACTAGGCGAGCGAGGAGGCACAGCGTTCAGAGTGCTAGCAGGCCGGGGCTAGCAGGCCCGGGGCTAGCAGATGGATCTTCGGCGACGTCGCAGAGGAAAAAGCCAGTTGAGACCACGTCGGACAATTACGTCGGCAGACCAGTCGTAGTAGCTAGTACACGTCGGCTGTCCGGGATATGGGCCTAGCTCACAGCTAGCTCAAGGTAACATATAGACAAAGTTTAGCCAAAACGGCAGTCACTCGATTGCAGCTAGCTAGCTGTGATGATCCAGTGTGATGGTCCTGTGATTTCAGTGGAAATCCGGTGAACTGGAAGGCACAGATGTCCGGTGCCATCTGTGTCGGCGTCATCTAACCCACTGATGTCTATTCCAGGACCAGTCGCCTGCCACACCGGTGCCCAGTCCTGGCACAGTTGTCTGTCCCGCTCCATGGCCGGAGTCGTTCACCACACCGGTGCCCAACCCGGGTCCAGTCACCAGAGTAGAACCAGGGAGGAAGATGTCTACTTCGCCGGGGCCGGAACTGCCACCTGCGATTATTGTTTTGTTTTTCCCCTCCCTAACCCTCCCCTCATGTACTTGTGTTTAGTTTATTGCGGCCGGGAGTCCGCGCCTTTGAGGGGGGGTACTGTCAGGCTCTGGCCATAGAGAAGCCTATTGCTTCATTGCTTCTCTATAATTCTATGGTCAGAGTCTGGCAGTTCTGTATGTTCTATATCTGTGTGGTGTTGTGTGTTGGATTGCATTGTCTCTAATTAGGGATCCTACTTAAGTGTGTATGTTCCACTCCCTAGGCGTCGTTCATTGTCTTCAGTTCCGTTTGAAGTAAGTGTGTTTTCCTTTTATATATGTATCGTTGTTGTTTTGTATAGTTCACGTCAAGTTTAGTTTATTATTTAAATAAATGATGTCGAACTATCGCTGCACTGCGCCTTGGTCTCTCTACACACCCGAGCGTGACACAACAGTTGAAATGGTCTAGAACTGCCACTGGTCTAATTGCTATGTTAAACCTGACTATTTTATAATTCTGTGTCTAGATAAGGCAGTATTGCGCATTTTCATCTATAAAAGGAACAAAGAAAATAGGCTATAAACAATAAGAAGACCAAGTAATGCGGAGATCATAGATATCATCTGAGAACTCTAACGTTAGCCTTTGGATTATAGTAACTGTCACCACAATACATTGAGGTTGCTTGTATGCTGTAATCGCTTATGTTAAGTAATGTTAGACATAGAAATGCAAGTGACTTATTAGCCTACCTTCAACAAAATTGAGGCTGCATGATTGAGGCTGCATGATTGAGACTGCATGCCAGCGACGCAAGCGCATACAACCGTCTCTACTGATCCGTTGTTGAGTACAAGTACCCAAGCAGAGTGGTAAGAGCTGCTTGATTACGTAGTCCCATGTAGCTCAGATGGTAGTGCATGGTGCTCGCAATGCCAGGTTTGTGGCTCAATTCCCACGTGGGATCAGTACAAAAAAAGGTATGAACGTGTATGCACTAACTGACTGTGTCGCTTTGGATAAGAGCGTCTGCTAAATGTCAAATGTTTGGCTGGGCTGCACATCGGCCTTCAAAAATACCAATCCTTTAACAATCCGACCTCCGAAGAGCCATTTGTGTGTGTTCTCAAAAGTGAGCCATGATTTGTTTTTGTTTATTTGTTAATGATGCGCATTTTTTAATTATTAACTAGGCACCGCTCTGAGGTAATTTGCTAGCGTTGACAGAAGTTGCGAAATGAAAACACAAATAGCCTTTGAAGAGAACTGGGTCAAGTGGGCGGGGCTACATATTAACTTCTGGGCCACATCCTGACTGATGGCAGGCCATTCTTGCATAATCAATGCTTGGAGTTTGTCAGAAATTGTGGGTTTTTGTTTGTCCACCTGCCTCTTGAGGATCGACCACAAGTTCTCAATGGGATTAAGGTCTGGGGAGTTTCCTGGCCATGGACCCAAAATGTCAATGTTTTGTTCCCCGAGCCACTTAGTTATCACTTTTGCCTTATGGCAAGGTGCTCCATCATGCTGGAAAAGGCATTGGTCGTCACCAAACTGTTCTTGGATGGTTGGGAGAAGTTGCTCTCAGAGGATGTGTTGGTACCATTCTTTATTCATGGCTGTGTTCTTAGGCAAAATTGTGAGTGAGCCCACTCCCTTGGCTGAGAAGCAACCCCACACATGAATGGTCTCAGTATGCTTTACTGTTGGCATGACACAGGACTGATGGTAGCGCTTACCTTTCCGGATGGCCCAAACAATCGGAAAGGGGATTCATCAGAGAAAATGACTCTACCCCAGTCTTCAGCAGTCCAATCCCTGTACCTTTTGCAGAATATCAGTCTGTCCCTGATGTTTTTCCTGGAGAGAAGTGGCTTCTTTGCTGCCCTTCTTGACACCAGGCCATCCTCCAAAAGTCTTTGCCTCACTGTGCGTGCAGATGCACTCACACCTGCCTGCTGCCATTCCTGAGCAAGCTCTGCGCTGGTGGTGCCCTGATCCCGCAGCTGATTCAACTTTAGGAGACGGTCCTGGCGCTTGCTAGACTTTCTTGGGCACACTGACTCCTTCTTCACAACAATTGAACCTCTCCTTGAAGTTCTTGATGATCCAATAAATGGTTGATTTAGGTGCAATCTTACCAGCAGCAATATCCTTGCCTGTGAAGCCCTTTTTGTGCAAAGCAATGATGACGGCACGTGTTTCCTTGCAGGTAACCATGGTTGACAGAGGAAGAACAATGATTTCAAGCACCACCCTCCTTTTAAAGCTTCCAGTCTGTTATTCTGACTCAATCAGCATGACAGTGTGATCTCCAGCCTTGTCCTCGTCAACACTCTCACCTGTGTTAACGAGACATATACTGACATGATGGCAGCTGGTCCTTTTGTGGCAGGGCTGAAATGCAGTGGAAATGTTTTTTTGGGATTAAGTTCATTTTCATGGCAAAGAGGGACTTTGCAATTAATTGCAATTCATCTGATCACTCTTCATGACATTCTGGAGTATATGCTAGTTGCCATCATCAACACTGAGGCAGAAAACTTTGTGGAGACCAATACTTGTGTCATTCTCAAAACGTTTGGCCACGACTGTAGATGTTGGTAGACAGAAGGTGGATCTTTAGTAAAAGGGGTAAATTGGTTACCAAAGGCTGTATATGCTATCAAAAAGAATCGAAGCATGCCTTACAAATAAAGGCATTTTAATTAATTATATGAAGAGTGCCTCAGTCCTCCTTTCTTTTTGATAGCATATACAGTACTTATAGCATGAAGGAATGTATTGGGCATGCATTCTAAGGGGTGTGCTAGTATGGATATTGGAACGTGTACTTTGAGTCAATTGTTTTCTTCTTGCAGTTGATTGTTTGAGCATCTATATATTTTTACTTAGATAGGTGCAACTTTGGCAGCTGTGCAAAAGTTTAATTAATCTTTATAGTAATATCTATGAATTTACATATTAATTAAGATAAAGTATGTGATGGTAGAGCATGGCGCTTGCATTTATCTCAATAGCAAAGGCAGAAACAATTATCTTTCCCACTACTCTCTGCAGGACTGGAAGTTCCATGACAGGTGGCAGTCTCAGTCAACTAGGTTGCTTCCCAAATTACACCCCATTCCCTATATAGTGCACATATTTTGGCCAGGGCCCATAGGACTCTGGACAACAGTTAAAGTTATTGTCACATGCACAAGTACAGTGAAATGCTTAACTTGCAATCTCTACCCAACAGTGCTGTAATCAATAATCAAAAATAGTATAACTAATAATATATATATATAAATATATATAATAAAGAAAACAAGAAATAAGAGAGGAAGCTATAGAGATCTGAGGGGCCATGGCAAATCGTTTCAGACACCCTTCACAACTGTGCTAACAGTAGTTCACTACGAAGGGAATAGGGTATAATTTAAAACGCTATGCTACGTATATTGATTCCTCTAATCTGTTAGGGAGAGAGTTAGAGACTGCTGACTGCTGGGGGACTGAAATGAAATGCTGCAGCGTACATTGCTAAGTTGGCTAATAATGTTTCCAAATAATCTTTTTGTCATTCCTATCTAAATGTTGTAAAACAAATTGTAAAATGTGCATTGTCCAGCTGTGATAAAATAGCTGTTTTCACAGAATAGTATTTGTAGTTTAGGCAGGTGCAAGCACATGAAAATAATTTGTCTTCAATGGGCTATGTGCTACATGTTGGAATTACACATGAGATATCATTATATTGTTTTGCATCCAACAATGTGATTTGAATAGATATACTATTGTTTAAAACCTCTTAAGGATCTGACCCTTTTTTTCCAATTGTCGCCTAAAATGACATACCCAAATCTAACTGCCTGTAGCTCAGGACCTGAAGCAAGGATATGCATATTATTGATACCATTTGAAAGGAAACACTTTGACGTTTGTGGAAATGTGAAATTAATGTAGGAGAATATAACACATTAACACAAGATGATACAAACAAACAAAAAACATACGTTTTCTATTTTTTTTCTTCATAATCTTTGAAATGCAAAAGAAAGGTCATAATATCATATAGGAGTTTAGGCGCGATTTAGTGTTAAGCCACTAGATGGTAGCAGTGTGTGTGCAAAGTTTTAGATTGATCCAGTAAAGCATTGCAATACTGACTATTTTGTATCAAGTCTGCCCAAATGTGCCGAATTGGTCAATTGATACATTTTCAAGTACAAAACTATAGAGAACATACAAAATGATATGGTGATACAAAATGTAAGTTTAGACACTCAGCAGGGGTTCCCAGTTCCTACATTTGAATATAAAAATGGATTTTATCAAACAAAACTATGCTACATTTTATCTCTGGGACCCTCAGGATGACAAATCAGAGCAAGATTACTGAATGTAAGTACGCCACGGAAGGAGTGTTGTATGGCATTGAAGCTCGTTTGGAGGTTTATTAACACAGTGTCCAAAGAGGGGCCAGATTTATACAGAATGGTGTCGTCTGCGTAGAGATGGATCAGAGAGTCACCAGCAGCGAGAGCGACATCATTGAGATATATAGAGAATAGAGTCGGCCCAAGATTTGAACCCTGTGGCACCCTCATAGAGACTGACAGAGGACTGGACAACAGGCCCTCTGATTTGACACACTGAACTCTATCTGAGAAGTAGTTGGAGAACCAGGCAAGGCAGTCACTTGAGAAACCAAGGCTGTTGAGTCTGCCAATAAGAATGCGGTGATTGACAGAGTCGAAAGCCTTGGCCAGGTCGATGAAGACGGCTTCTAAGTGGTCAGTGATCTGTTTGTTTAGAAAGGCAGGGCAGGATGGATATAGGTCTGTAACAGTTTGGGTCTAGAGTGTCTCCCACTTTGGAAGAGGGGGATGACCGCGGCAGCTTTCCAATCTCTAGGGATCTCAGACGATACGAAAGAGAGGTTGAACAGGCTAGTAATAGGGGTTGCAACAATTTAGACGGATAATTTTAGAAAGAAAGGGTCCAGATTGTCTAGCCCAGCAGATTTGTAGGGGTCCAGATTTTGCAGCTCTTTCAGAACATCAGCTATCTGGATTTGGGTGAAGGAGAAGCGGGGGAGAGGGCTTGGGCAAGTTGCTGCGTGGGGTGCAGAGCTGTTGGCCGGGGTAGGGGTAGCCAGGTGGAAAGCATGGCCAGCCGTAGCAAAATGCTTATTGAAATGTTCGATTATCGTACATTTAAATCGTTGGTGACAGTGTTTCCTAGCCTCAGTGCAGTGGGCAACTGGGAGGAGGTTCTCTGATGCATGATAATAATTCCCCCTAATTCAAAATCATGATTACATTAGCACATTACCTTGATAATAGCAAGGATTCTATAGCAACAGCTACATTTGGTTACGAGGCACTGACCCTTTCGCTGCTGTGAAATGACAAGTATGCATTTGTTTGGATTGACATTTAAATGTTTTCAGTGCAAATAATTGTGTCCTCTCCGAAGAAGAATTGTATTCATCTGACTACAAAAGGAAAATGGGATTGGCTTTTTCTGATGTAGGAAGGCAAACTACATTTTCCAACTTTTTCTGAATCGTAGTTGGGGTTGTCTTCAGCCGCAGTCAAAGTGAACAAATGCCAGGGAGGCAGTAATGATTCATTTAGCATGAGCGCTGACTGATGGAGCAAAGCTCGGTTAGCAATTGTGATGAGTTTTATGAGCTCCGTGAATGGCAGGAATGGGCCGCGATACGACCAACTCTGAAGTCCCAGTGAAAGATCAGGGAGTTGTGGACATAACTAGGGTTATAAACATCAGAAAAGGATGACAGGTTACAAGGGTGCTTAATAATATAGCCGCCCCATCTCAATACCTGTTCTGATTATCCCTTTTTATTTCAGCAGCATATAGCCCCGCTCCATCCACCCGTGCTGACATGAGGTAACCTGTACCTTCGATAGGTTCTTGGGGTGTAGAGTTCTATTTTGCTCTTCCTCACAAATAGCGATGAATCAGGATTTTCTGTTGGAACCTATTATCATAGACGAAAGTCAGAGCCTTTCTTTGCTGACAGTGCTTTGTCATTTTTGTCTTCACTTAGCAGGATTGAAACTACTCCCTGGTCAACTAAATGTACCCAAAAGGTTCCAGAAGGTCTTAGTAGTATTTGGTAGTATTGGACCCCAGTTTGTTATTGGCCTGGCAAAAATAGTTATGTGTATATTCTAAAACATGGGTGCCCAATACGTCGATCGCGATCGACCGCAAAGGTAGTGCGAGTAGATTGCGTGACATTCCAAAAAAATATATACAGTGGGGAGAACAAGTATTTGATACACTGCCGATTTTGCAGGTTTTCCCACTTACAAAGCATGTAGAAGTCTGTCATTTTTAGCATAGGTACTCTTCAACTGTGAGTGACGGAATCTAAAACAAAAATCCAGAAAATCACATTGTATGATTTTTAAGTAATTAATTTGCATTTTATTGCATGACATAAGTATTTGATACATCAGAAAAGCAGAACTTAATATTTTGTACAGAAACCTTTGTTTGCAATTACAGAGATCATACGTTTCCTGTAGTTCTTGACCAGGTTTGCACACACTGCAGCAGGGATTTTGGCCCACTCCTCCATACAGACCTTCTCCAGATCCTTCAGGTTTCGGGGCTGTCGCTGGGCAATACGTACTTTCAGCTCCCTCCAAAGATTTTCTATTGGGTTCAGGTCTGGAGACTGGCTAGGCCACTCCAGGACCTTGAGATGCTTCTTACGGAGCCACTCCTTAGTTGCCCTGGCTGTGTGTTTCAGGTCGTTGTCATGCTGGAAGACCCAGCCACGACCCATCTTCAATGCTCTTACTGAGGGAAGGAGATTGTTGGCCAAGATCTCGCGATACATGGCCCCATCCATCCTCCCCTCAATACGGTGCAGTCGTCCTGTCCCCTTTGCAGAAAAGCATCCCCAAAGAAGGATGTTTCCACCTCCATGCTTCACGGTTGGGATGGTGTTCTTGGGGTTGTACTCATCCTTCTTCCTCCAAACACGGCGAGTGGAGTTTAGACCAAAAAGCTCTATTTTTGTCTCATCAGACCACATGACCTTCTCCCATTCCTCCTCTGGATAATCCAGATGGTCATTGGCAAACTTCAGACGGGCCTGGATATGCGCTGACTTGAGCAGGGGGACCTTGCGTGCGCTGCAGGATGGTTACTAATGGTTTTCTTTGAGACTGTGGTCCCAGCTCTCTTCAGGTCATTGACCAGGTCCTGCCGTGTAGTTCTGGGCTGATCCCTCACCTTCGTCATGATCATTGATGCCCCACGAGGTGAGATCTTGCATGGTGCCCCAGACCGAGGGAGATTGACCGTCATCTTGAACTTCTTCCATTTTCTAATAATTGCACCAACAGTTGTTGCCTTCTCACCAAGCTGCTTGCCTATTGTCCTGTAGCCCATCCCAGCCTTGTGCAGGTCTACAATTTTATCCCTGATGTCCTTACACAGCTCTCTGGTCTTGGCCATTGTGGAGAGGTTGGAGTCTGTTTGATTGAGTGTGTGGACAGGTGTCTGTTATACAGGTAACGAGTTCAAACAGGTGCAGTATTACACCTGTATTAACAGGTAATGAGTGGAGAACAGGAGGGCTTCTTAAAGAAAAACTAACAGGTCTGTGAGAGCCGGAATTCTTACTGGTTGGTAGGTGATCAAATACTTATGTCATGCAATAAAATGCAAATTAATTATTTAAAAATCATACAATGTAATTTTCTGGATTTTTGTTTTAGATTCCGTCTCTCACTGTTGAAGAGTACCTATGATAAAAATTGCAGACCTCTACATGCTTTGTAAGTAGGAAAACCAGCAAAATCGGCAGTGTATCAAATACTTGTTCTCCCCACTGTATATTTTAGATGTATATATATATATATTTTTTTAAAGGAATGAATGTATCATCCCTATGGCATTTGCCACTTCATTGACATACAGGGCGGCCAGTCTGAGATCTCTTCTCTTCTACAGGACATCACAGTTAATCGGACAGCAGTTGTTTTTCACACAGCGGAATTCAAAAGCAAAGGCAGCCACCGAAGCATCGTTCCGGGTGAGTCACTCCATCATTAAGCATAAGAAGTCCTTCTAAGATGGAGAGATGATCAAAGAGGCCTTCGTTGAGGCAGCTGACTCGTTGTTTCGGGATTTTAAAAACAAACCAGAAATATTATCTTCAATCAAAGCTCTTCAGCTATCAAGAAGTACAGTTACACGGCGCTGTGATGTAATGGCCGATGATTTGGCACAGCAGCTTTGGAAGGCTGGAAGCTTTGTTTCTCACTGCAATTAGACGAGTCTACAGACATAGGTGATCCAGCCCAGTTGTGCATTTTTATTCGGATGGTGTTTACAGATATGACTGCAAAAGAGGAGCTGTTAACACTACTGCCCATGAAAGAACACACGCGGGGAGAGGACATTTTTCAGTCTTTCAAAAACTTTATCGAGAAAACCCAGCTCCTGGTGTGTAAATGAATGTCAATCACCACAGACGGTGCTCCCGCAATGGTGGGCCTCTTGAATGGATTTATTGCCAAGTGCAGGCAGGACGATGCTTTCCCCGACTTCCTTAATTACCACTGCATAATACACCAACAAGCATTATGTGCTAAAATGCTAAACATGAAAGAGATAATGGATGTGGCTACGAAAATCGCCTGTTCTATTCGAGCGAAAAATGCAACATCTATCCTCAAAGCTGCAGCGCCATGATTTGGGGAACTTCCAAATCCTCGCATCAGAGCTGGAGACGCAACGGAAGGCGTGTGCGCAACTTGACAGTGCGCGCTACACAGAGCAGATTGAAAATTGTCTGTCAGACTTTGACAAACGTTTTCAAGACTTTGCTTTACTCGAGCCAATCACTACATTTATGTGCTATACATTTAGGGAAGATGTTGAGGTTGATTTACTCGCATCAAAAATTGCAGCACTGTTTCACCTGAACTCGTCTGCAGTGGAGGATGAGATTTTGACAGTAAAAGCTGATATTGAGCTTAAGTCCAGGGCTCATGGACAATTTTGGAACACTCACAGAGGAAAAGTATCCAAACATGAGGAAATGTGCTACCTCCTTGACTGCATTATTTGGCTCTACTTATTTATGCGAGTCAGCCTTTTCCTACATGAAGATTATTAAGTCCAAATACCGTTCCACCATGACTGATGATCATTTGGAAGCCGGCTTGAGACTAGCTACCGAAGAATCGTTCCGGGTGAGTCACTCCATCATTAAGCATAAGAAGTCCTTCCAAGATGGAGAGAGGTTGCGGTGCTTCACTTGGGTGGCCGTATTGATGAGGTTTTGCAACGGAATTTCTCTTGTATCTACATCACAACCCTACCGTATTTCTGAAGGGTAAACACGGAAGCGAGGGACTTGCTATTGTTGCTAGCTAGCTAGCTACTTTGCTTTTATATCTTTTGTTTTTACTACTGTACTTGCACATTTTGAATTCTGGACTGTTTCCGAGGCGTCTTATTGAGGACATTAGGAGGTACGAGCAGTTGACCACACTTTGAGTTTGAAGCTATTGAAAATAGCTGACACGAGATTAACAGCTGATGCAAGATTGCACAAAATGTGTTCTCCGTTTCAATATGTTTGTGCTCTCAAAAAAGATGAAGAAGACGAAGAGTAGTAATGCTGCCTAGGGTGTGTGTGTCCCGAGTAGAGTCTGGCACCCTGGATAGCTATACTCAAAAAACCTTGAAGCTTTCAGCACTGCATAAAGTTGTGTTAAGAGGACACAAATTCCCCAAGTTATCTACAGCAACATGTTGGTCCTCCTACTAATCTCCCAACATTTTTTAAAGAACAACAAAAAAAACAAAAGGTAGGCTAACCTGAAAAAGGAGGTGAGGTGAGAGCAGCCGTCTGTAAAATCTAATGACACAGTGTTTTGCCAGACCGTTTGAAATCCTTCACTCTCCAGTGAGTTTCTCAGTTGAGGTGAGCAGCGGCATTAAAAATGTAAGCTCCAAACCTCTCGTGTATCTCAGAATTATGTTTGTCAGCGGTGTCAAGTGAATTGAGGATTTAATGTTTTAACACCAATGATTCCTTTATTGGGTTGGAAAACCATCATGGCATATTAAGCTGTGTCTGTTTTACAATAAGGAGTTATATCAACAGAAGGAGGTGCAGACCTAACCAATACCCGATTCAATTCAAATTTACATTGAAGTGGTGGAAGGAAACAAGTTCTGTAGTATTGCAACATCGTTTCAATATTGAAATTCGATCTCCACTGTCCCATTGAAGATTAACATGTCAGGATGAGACAGACAGCTTTTCTTAGCCAGTCAAAAGACAGGAATCAGCATAATTTGTATGGATATACAGTAACAGTCAAACATTTGGACACACCTACTTATTCAAGGGTTTTTCTTTATTTTTACTATTTTCTACATTGTATAATAATAGTAAAGACATCGAAACTATGAAATAACACACATGGAATCATGTAGTAACCAAAAAAGTGTTAAATGAATCAAAATATATTTTATATTTGAGGTTTTTCAAAGAAGCCACGCTTTGGCTTGATGACAGCTTGGTACACTCTTGGCATTTTCTCAACCAGCTTCATGAGGTAGTCTCCTGCAATGCATTTCAATTAACAGGTGTGCCTTGTTAAACATTTTTATTTGTGGAATTTCTTTACTTCTTAATGCGTTTGACCCAATCAGTTGTGTTGTGACAAGGTAGGGGTGGTATACAGAAGATATCCCTATTTGGTAAAAGACCAAGTCCATATAATGGCAAGAATAGCTCAAATAAACAAATAGAAACAACAGTCCATCATTACTTTAAGACATGAAGGTCAGTCAATCCGGAACATTTCGAGAACTTTGTGCAGTCGCAAAAATCATCTAGCGCTATGATGAAACTGGCTCTCATGAGGCCCGTCGCAGGGAAGGAAGACCCAAAGTTACGTCTGCTGCAGAGGATAAGCTCATTAGTTACCAGCCTCAGAAATTGTAGCCCAAATAAATGCTTCATAGTTCAAGTAACAGACATCTCAACATCAACTGTTCAGAGGAGACTGTGTGTATCAGGCCTTCATGTTCGAATTGCTGCAAAGAAACCACTACTAAAAGGACACGAAGAAGAAGATACTTGAAACACGAGCAATGGACATTAGACCCGTGGAAAGCTGTCCTTTGGTCTGATGAGTCCAAATTTGAGACTTTTGGTTCCAACCGCCGTGTCTTTGTGAGACTCAGAGTAGGGGAACGCATGATATCTGCATGTGTGGTTCCCACCGTAAAGCATGGAGGAGGATGTGTGATGGTGTGGGGGTGCTTTGCTGGTGACACTGTCAGTGATTTATTTAGAATTCAAGGCACACTAAACCAGCATGGCTACCAGCGATATGCCATCCCATCTGGTTTGCACTTAGTGGGACTATCATTTGTTTTTCAGCAGGACAATGACCCAACACACCTTTGGGCTATTTGACCAAGAAGGAGAGTGATGGAGTTACTACATGATTCCATATGTGTTATTTCATAGTTTTGATGTCTTCACTATTATTCTACAATGTAGAAAATATTAGAAATAAAGAAAAACCCTTGAATAAGTAGGTGTGTCCAAACATTTGATTGGTACTGTAATTGTAAACAAACACGGTATAACCTCAAAACATGGTTAAAACTATAATTTTTATCTCAATTATTTACCAAATCAGTGGTGGGGTGACTGCTTTGTTATTGTTTGAACTGAAGAGTTCCCCTTTCAGGGAACAATGTGTTCAGTCCAATTCCAATGTTCTAGGTCAGCATCTGGAGCCCAACGGCAGGCCCACCACTTAGTTTGGGACAGAACAAGCTACATAATCAGGACAGTGGCTCTAATGGAAGGCAGATGTCTCTTTGTGTACCTTGCAGGTACAGGAAAATCCATACAATATTTGTCACAATACAACAAATGTCAAACATCCATACGTGGATCAGCTATAGCCACATCAGTTTCCAAACAATTATTGTCCAGAAGTCATGTACCAACATGTACTAGTTATGTACTAAATCATTGCCAAAGCCATCAAGACAATGTTTGATTTACTAATTTGCATGTTAAAACTAGCAACATGGTAATAAATAGATCACTCTTAAATTCACCTCCCCTTAAGTTGGTGGCAGCAGTGGGATTCCGGTGCTCGGGTAAATAAGCTGATCAGGAAGGCTAGCTCTGTCCTGGGGATGAGCCTTGACACTCTAGAGGAGGTGGCGGAGAGAATACACACATTTAGCTATTTAAGTATCTCTTCCTGTCATTTACCTGTACAGTTAATGTAACCATGCACATATTCACTTACCTGTTCATTTAACCAGTCTGTCTATTATGTAAACTATTATTACCCTCACTCATATCATACGCATTTTTAGCTTTGGGTGGGGCTTTGTCCACAAGAACATTTCTTGAAATAGGGGGAACTATAACACAAGGCTTTTTTGTTGTACATGTGGTACAGCACTTGTCTGCCCTGCAGGATTGAGCCCCTACCAGTAACATGAACAAGTTTAGCATCTCCAGGCCTCCACAGAGCCCAAGCAAGCTGCATACAAGCCTCTGATGGGCGCCTTTGGATCTACATTTTAAAAAGTCCAATAAATCAAATGTAATATGCTCCATCATAATAAAAATTAATTATTTATTTTAGTCAGGTCTAAAGCAACATTATTAGATTAAGCAAATGTATTTCAGAAGAACAGAATATGAGTTGGTGTCAGGGAACTCGTATGAGGTCGTGGTGGTGGAAGCAGGCGCAGGGAAAACAGGGTCGTGAATAAACTACATTTATTTTACTCATCAAAATAACCTCCAACTGGAGTACACTAAACACATAACAATCACGGACAAAGACCATGGGGGAGCAGAGGGAATAAATAGGACACAGACAATTTGTGGGATGGGAACCAGGTGTGAGTGAACCAGGTGTAAAATGTGAACTGGATCGGTGGCGGCTAATACACTGGTGACGTCGACCGCCTGTGGCCGCCCGAACCAGGAGAGGGGCCGATCCAGGATGTCCTCCACCGGTACCCAGCATCTCTCCTCCGGTCCGTACCCCTCCCACTCCACGAGGTACTGTAGGCCCCTAGCCCGACGTCTTGAGTTCGTGATAGCTCGAACGGCATACGCCGGGCCCCCTCGATGTCCAGTGGGGGCGGAGGGACCTCCAGAACCTCATTAGCGTGGAGTGGACCAGCCACCACCGGCCTGAGGAGAGACACATGGAACGAGGGGTTAATACGGTAATCGGGGGGGAGTTGTAATCTACAGTGGGGGGAACAAGTATTTGATACACTGCCGATTTTGCAGGTTTTCCCACTTACAAAGCATGTAGAAGTCTGTAATTTTTATCATAGGTACTCTTCAACTGTGAGTGATGGAATCCAGAAAATCACATTGTATGATTTTTAAGTAATTAATTTGCATTTTATTGCATGACATAAGTATTTGAAACATCAGAAAAGCAGAACTTAATATTTGGTACAGAAACCTTTGTTTGCAATTACAGTGATCATACGTTTCCTGTAGTTCTTGACCAGGTTTGCACACACTGCAGCAGGGTATTTGGCCCACTCCTCCATACAGACCTTCTCCAGATCCTTCAGGTTTCGGGGCTGTCGCTGGGCAATACGGACTTTCAGCTCCCTCCAAAGATTTTCTATTGGGTTCAGGTCTGGAGACTGGCTAGGCCACTCCAGGACCTTGAGATGCTTCGTACGGAGCCACTGCTTAGTTGCCCTGGCTGTGTGTTTTGGGTCGTTGTCATGCTGGAAGACCCAGCCATGACCCATCTTCAATGCTCTTACTGAGGGAAGGAGGTTGTTGGCCAAGATCTCGCGATACATGGCCCCATGTACGGGCCTGGACATGCGCTGGCTTGAGCAGAGGGACCTTGCGTGCGCTGCAGGATTTTAATCCATGACGGCGTGGTGTGTTACTAATGGTTTTCTTTGAGACTGTGGTCCCAGCTCTCTTCAGGTCATTGACCAGGTCCTGCCGTGTAGTTCTGGGCTGATCCCTCACCTTCCTCATGATCATTGATGCCCCACGAGGTGAGATCTTGCATGGTGCCCCAGACCGAGGGAGATTGACCGTCATCTTGAACTTCTTCCATTTTCTAATAATTGCGCCAACAGTTGTTGCCTTCTCACCAAGCTGCTTGCCTATTGTCCTGTAGCCCATCCCAGCCTTGTGCAGGTCTACAATTTTATCCCCGATGTCCTTACACAGCTCTCTGGTCTTGGCCATTGTGGAGAGGTTGGAGTCTGTTTGATTGAGTGTGTGGACAGGTGTCTTTTATACAGGTAACGAGTTCTAACAGGTGCAGTTAATACAGGTAATGAGTGGAGAACAGGAGGGCTTCTTAAAGAAAAACTAACAGGTCTGTGAGAGCCGGAATTCTTACTGGTTGGTAGGTGATCAAATATTTATGTCATGCAATAAAATGCAAATTACTTATTTAAAAATCATACAATGTGATTTTCTGGATTTTTGTTTTAGATTCCGTCTCTCACAGTTGAAGTGTACCTATGATAAAAATTACAGACCTCTACATGCTTTGTAAGTAGGAAAACCTGCAAAATCGGCAGTGTATCAAATACTTGTTCTCCCCACTGTACACATACTGGTGATAGATTGTGATTTTCAGTGTAGGCTCACACTTCGTTCATGAAGAACTGTTCTCTTACAGATGAGAACCAGTGCTTCTGAAATCCTTTCATAATTTGACTTTCTACAACATACCAAGTTTGGGAAAAACAACCTTTATTTAAGGAATATGTTTTTACATTTTTTGTTTTAGGTCAGGGACTGGCCACCTTAACAGTTTACATTGTCCCTCAAAAGTACAAAGTGTGTTCAATAATGCAGGAGGCTGGTTTAAATGCACACTCACCCCTGCTACTGATTTCAGGGACATCCTGTTCACAGCACATAGATAAGACAACCATCAACCAACTCAAGGTCCCCTCAAGATCATCAAATTCTCTGATCTGATCACAAACAGGGTTGCAATTTTATCACAGCTTCTAGGGTTTATGTGTCCGCATACATATTTGCCCCTGGGAGTCTGAATGTCAGCATTTGAGTATGTGGTTAAAAAACAAAAATAATTAAATGACCACAATTTTATGTAAATCTTCGTAATAAAACTGACCTGAAATGAATGTGTAGATTAGCACATTTTTATTGTTCCACGCTAATCACTTTATTTTTAGTTAGGTGCCAAATTCCCTTCCTTCCAGAGGTAGGCTATTTCGAAGAGCATAAAAGTTAATCAAAGCCCTATTTCAAAGGAATCACATGCGATATAATTAAGATAAAATACATTAAATGGCGCTGCGGGTACCTGATGTTCCATTCACAATGTCAATTGAAATAGCCTCGATGGCAGTGCTAGACATCTGAGAAGCCCATCCAGTGCTGTCTCAGCGATAGCCTGAGCCTGGGAAAAGCTTATCCTGAACGTACTGTACCAGGGCATTTGCCTGTCTCATGTGTCATTAAGATTAAAAAGGGAATGAAAGGCTGATAAAAAAAATAAAAAAAATACTGGTGAGAGACTCCAGACGCTGATGGACGTTTCTTCAGGAGGAGATTCCCTGTCAGACACCACATTGTTCCACCAACTGCATACAGATTTGAACATTAGTTTCAGAATATTCATTTCTCTGGTACATCTCACAAAAAAGTAAGGTCAGGATAAGACGCGAGCAACAATCTTGACGAAGTAAACTAAGGGGAAAGGAATGAGAACTCATTTATACAGGAATATGTGGGCCTGTCTTTTGTGTCACTAATCCTTTGTAAAGTTGGAAACAATTCGGTGGAAAATCCAATTGGTTGTTAATGAAGTTATTAGATGAATAATTTAGGTTTGAGTGGAAAGACCTCTGCTCAACTCTATTCATTGGAAACCAGAACTACTGTACCTGTTCCCTCTGTGCAATTGCATTACATAGTGCTACTGTCAATGGAAAGACCCGATATAGCAAAGAGAGCCGAACTGCACATCAATATCCGACTACAACCTCCAACCTGCCTCCTGCAAGCCCCACATAGTTGCCTCACCTCAGTGGCCAAGATGGTTTACCACCTACATGTCATGATCGGCCCCTTCTCTTTTAGTGCAGGTTCAGTTCGAACTACCCTTCAATCCACTTCGAGTGTCCATTATCCTTGAAGACAAAGTGGTAATGGGGGATCTCATATGCTGGCCTTATACAGTATTTGTTACTCTATTTGGGCTCCTCTATGCTCTTCACTTGAAATACCCTAAAGGTATGTTTAAAAAAAAAAAAGTGCTGCTCAAAATGGATGGTGAGAAACTTAAACCGAAGCGGCAAACTTTGAAAAACCAACTGTTCATCTTCTGCGATCTCCATTGTTAAAGCTTTCAAAAAGTCTTCCTACCTGCCTGCCCTTGGGAAGCTATGTGTGGCTAGGGCAGGTGGCTCCAGACGCCCCCGGGCAGACAGCAGGGGCTCTCAGCCTAGAACTGAACTCACCTCTTGCAGCTAGAGCACCCGGGGGACCGGCTCAGGGCCTGCTATTCCTGTCTGTGAAGGGAATTTCCTCTCCATGGACAATGTTAAGAGATGACAGTCATCAGATTGCCATGATTTAAAAATGTGCATGCCCCACCCACCTCATCTGTCTTTTTCAGTCATCGATTTCTTGTGTTTGAGGGATGCAAAATTTACTTGTCACTTAAATCTCACTGGATTGATTGCTTTCATTTTACTCCTGCGACTCTTTCATACTCTTGCTTGTGCCTGTCGTTTTTCCTGTTAAAGTTACAATTGCAGAAATGTTTGTAATGACTTGTCAAACACACCCCGGTAATGGCTGAAATGGGCTCAGTGGAATTGTCTTTCCGTTGAATCTATAAGAACACAAAAGCTTCGTAGGGGATTTAACGCACCGTCTCAACACTTACATTACAATAAAATGAAAAGATTTTGATGGGTGTTCAAGTCATAATTTACACTGAACAAAAATATAAACACAACATATAAAGTGTTGGTCCCATGTTTCATGAGCTGAAATAAAAGATCACAAAAATGTTCCACACACACAAAAAGCTTATTTCTCTCAAATTTTCTGCACAAATGTGTTTACATCCCTGTTAGCATTTGTCCTTTGCCAAGATAATCAATCCACCTGACAGGTGTGGCATATCAAGAAGCTGATTAAACAGCATGATCATTACACAGGTGCACCTTATGCTGGGGACACCAAAAGGCCACTCTAAAATGTGCAGTTTTGTCACACAATACAAAGCCACAGCTATCTCAGGTTTTGAGGGAACGTGCAATTGGCATGCTGACTGCAGGAATGTCCACCAGAGCTGTTGAAGGTAAGCCACCTCCAACATCGTTTTAGAGAATTTGGCAGTACATCCAACCGGCCTCAGAACCGCAGACCACCTGTAACCTCAACAGACCAGGACCTCCCCATGAGGGACCGTCTGAGACCAGCCACCCAGACAGCTGATGAAACTGTGGGTTTGTGACTATAGGCTATCGATGATTTGAGAAAGTCACAAAAAAAGCTTGCGCTCTGTTCCTTGCCTCACACCGTTCTCTCATCAAGTGATCATAAAGTATTTTCAGATTATTCTCAATTTAATCTTTGTTTTTACTAATATGTACAAATAGTTTAGATTTAGAATGGTCCATTATCAAATGGGAAGGAACAGGGGCAGGAGAAAAAGGGCACTGTCCCCCAGGTTCGTTTTTCAATCATGCCGGGTAGGCTACTAGGTTTTATAGCAGAGCATGTCCTTATTATGAGTAGTAAATATAGTAGTCTTTTTTAGTTTTCAACCATCTACTCAGCTTTCACAAGGGATTGCACATAGAATTGTCTGGGCTTATTACACTTATTTCACTCCATGCATCAACCACTGTTTGAGGAGCATGCAGATTCTCGATGCGCGACATTTCTCCTAAACTCTGTATGCAGGGGTTTAGGAGCAAAAACATAATTAATAATAATTTTTTTTTAAATCTTAAGTCGATCTCAGATCGATTGTCAGGGGCCAAGTTAACCTCCCCTTTCATGACGGACCTCACGATTGTTTAAAAATGCTTTCAAAAGTGTTGTCAGGTGACTGCATTAATTGTTGTGCATTGACTGCTTGTCAAAATACGTTTTCCACCCTATCGCTTTCACAACTTTAATGCGCCAAGATCACACAACAACAAGCCAACTAGGTAAACTATTATACTATGTGGATGTCTGTCTATGTTTGTTTTGTATTTTCCAGCAGCTACAGTAGGCTACACACCTCTGAGTTGAGTGCTGCATTATTATAGACGTGAAGATTAGGTTTTGAGCCGGCAATGCATGTTAAAGTGAGTTTTTTTCCCCTCATAATTTCTCAGTCAACGGAGAAAAGTTCACTGGGCTTAAACCAGTCATCCTCTGCTCGCAAACACACGTGACCGTCCTCCTTGACAACGTACCAACGGTTTGAGCCACCCAAAAGGTACCAATTGGACGGCTCCGTCCGCGACATTTCAAGCTAGCTGTGGAGTGACCTTGTGGCATCTTCTTAAATCTCCAACCCTGTTCCTGGAAAGCTACCCTCCTGTAGGTTTTTGCTCCATCTCCAGGGTCTGACGCAATTGTGGAGCCCCCGGAGGCTTGCTGAGGCCAAATCGAGCACCGTACCACATTACCCTGCACCTCTAAAATCTTGCAACAATGCGGAGGGATCAGTATAGCTCGCATTGACATTATTAGTAGATGGTAGGTGGGGGCGGGAGGTCCTGTATAAACACAAACGAGGTCCTGTATAAACACAAACTTAATTCCTTGACAACTTCCTTCACAGCTCTGCTCTGCTCCACAAAGCGCAATAAGTATGAATATGCTCTGACTTCTGTTTAGGCCGCATGGCAGTAAATGCTGTACAGCCACTGCAGATGTCGGATTGACTATGCAGAACCTTTTACATAGAGAAATACAAGGGAAAGGTGGTGTGTCGGTGTGTGTCTCGCTGTGTCTGTCAGCAGAGTGTTATACTACGAAGCAAGTCAGGCTTTATCCATACTACAACGGTGGATATTGCCCGCCCGACTGCTACTAACTCTAGCAGGCTTGTACCTGCGTGTGCACATTGCACACGGCTAGTTGAACACAGAACTCTTCATTGAGACAATGCTGAAACAACAATCCATGGGTGAGTCAGTGTCACATTTAAATTTGTGCCGAAATCAAAATAAAAGTTATCTTGCAAAATTAGCTGGCTATGGTGCGAAATAGGCTTTTAAAAGGGATGTCTATCTTATTACTTATGCCGTCTTTGGTGTGCTTATCAATGCACAAGCACATTTTTCCCACTCTTATCGCTCCTGTCGGTGTAACAGCTTGTTACGTTGTGGCCATAGTTATATAATCCAAAAAACCTCTAACACTGGCAATTTGACTGTTAAACTCATGTGTACACTAGCAATGGCTGTTATATGTCTATGGTTGGTTACGGCTGTCAGTTACCTTTTTCGCAAATTTGAAAATACAATCTGCAACAAACATACTGTTTTGAAAAGAAAATGCTGTCCTTGAGAAGTATGTAATGTGATAGGTATTTTAACATGATTTTTTTTTTTTACAAAAAAACATCTAATTAATGAAATATTTAAATCAGTCTTCTTCCTCAAATGAAGGTGATGATGACAATCTTTGCGATAGGGAGGGTATCTGATTTCATTGATGCTCAACAGACACTTTATTCATAATAAATTGAGTTATTCCTGATTCAGCCTGCTCTGGAGCAGGTTAGTTCTGAAGGATTCTTTGCCATAGAAATTTACTTGACTAAAAGGTGAGCCACTTTCATGTTACTTCTTATCCCGAATTGAACTCAGAGTTAACCAAAGTTACCTAGCTAACTCTTCAAGCCTGATTCTAAGTATAGGGTCAGGACTAAGCCCCCTCTGTTGCGGTCTCCTCTGTCCCACCGCTAAAGCACTCTGCTCCTACTTCACCCCCCAAAACGTTGATCACTGTGTCTTTTGTGAATGCATCCATCCACAGAGAAACAGGATACATAAATGTAAATTAACCATACACTTACACAATATCCAAACAATTAACAAACCAATCAGTAAATAGAAATTGATGATTCATCATAATGAGACGGAAAGTGAGTACTGAATGATAGTTGTACTGTAGCATGAGGTCATAAAAACAGATGAAGACATACTCACCACTATTGTGCCTTAATGTGCCTATACCTCATTTTTCCCCCTTTTTGCTTTTCTTTTCTGGTGCCTACTCCTGAACGAGAGGTTTCATTACACTTCATTGAAGTGTAATGAAACCAGTATATTACCCTCCAGCAGACTCTAATAACGGTGACATTGATAGACCATACACTACTGTTATACAGTCTGCTACATTAGCTTGTAACACTGTTCCCTACATTAGACTAACTGACAATAACAACGGGGCTGAAGTCTACATCATCCCATATTACAGTACACTCCATTAGGCCCCATTAACTTCCATTAGCCCGCATGTGTGTGTGCGTGTGGCAAAGAAAAAGCCATATATCAGACTGGCCAATAAAAATAAAAGATTAAGATGGGCAAAAGAACACAGACACAGAACACTGGACAGAGGAATATATTGCTAGAAGGCCAGCATCCCGGAGTCGTCTCTTCACTGTTGACGTTGAGACTGGTGTTTTGCGGGTACTATTTATTGAAGCTGCCAGTTGAGGGCTTGTGAGGTGTCTGTTTCTCAAACTAGACACTAATGTACTTGTCCTCTTGCTCAGTTGTGCACCAGGGCCTCCCACTCCTCTTTCTATTCTGGTTATAGCCAGTTTGCGCTGTTCTGTGAAGGGAGTAGTACACAGCGTTGTACAAGATCTTCAGTTTCTTAGCAATTTCTGCATGGAATAGCCTTAATTTCTCAGAACAAGAATAGACTGAATAGAAAGATTTTGAGCCTGTAAACGAACCCACAAATGCTGATGCTCCAGATACTCAACTAGTCTAAAGAAGGCCAGTTTTATTGCTTCTTTATTCAGCACAACAGTTTTCAGCTGTGCTAACATGACTGCAAAAGGATTTTCTAATGATCAATTAGCCTTTTAAAATAATAACCTTGATTAGCTAACACAACGTGCCATTGAAACACACAAGTGATGGTTGCTGATAATGGGCCTCTGTACGCCTATGTAGATGTAAAAAAATCTGCCATTTCCAGATATAAAAGTCATTTAGAACATTAACAACTGTATTTCTGATCAATTTTGTTATTTTAATGGACAAAAAAAATCGCTTTTCTTTCAAAAACAAGGACATTTCTGTGACCCCAAACTTTTGAACAGAAGTTTACATGAGGGGATATTCCTCAATGTTTCCTGGATCGGCTGCATATGAGCTGTTTTGGACCCTTAAAGGACTATCCATAATAAATCAAGGCCTTATTAACCCCCTAGAGTCGATGTCCACGCCCTGCTAAAATCACCATCAAAATCCGCCAGTTTCAGTGGTGAAAGTTGGAAGCGCTAGAGCGGTGTTTGTCAGACCATGAGACATCCTGAAAATTGGTCTTCTCAAGAAAACCTCTGTAGCCTCCGAACGGTTTGGCCTACAAACTATTATTATTATGACACCTCTATGTAAAGATGAGACTTAAGAACATGATGGTGTTCTCTGTTTTGCTCTACGCCCCCTCAAGTGTCATGGGACTTGTCTAATGTCGGTACAGACGATCTGCCAACTTTTATCTGTAGCTTCCTAACAGTTTGGGCTACACACTAATGTGTCCCCTCTATATATGGAAAGGTGAGTCTCACAAACATGTACATGTCGGCTGTTTTGCTCTAGGATGCCCACAAGCCTCACTAGACTAGTCAGAAGGTAGCTGGGTACCAGATAAAACAATGAATTGAAGTTTTTATATATATACTGTACATACAGTGCATTCGGAAGTATTTTTTTTATCCCTCAATTTACACAGTACCCCCGATGACAAAGCAAAAATAGAGTTTTAGATATTTTTGCAAATGTATATAAAAAAACGTGAAATATCACATTTACTTAAGTATTCAGACCCTTTACTCAGTACTTTGTTGAAGCACCTTTGGCAGAGATTACAGCCTTGAGTCTTCTTGTGTATGATGCTACAAGCTTGGCACACCTGTATTAGGGGGGTTTTTCAGGCCTCTCCAGAGATGTTCGATCGGGTTCAAGTCCGGGCTTTGGCTTGGCCACTCAAGGACATTCAGAGACTTGTCCCGAAGCCACTCTTGTATTGTCTTGGCTGTGTATTTAGGGTCGTTGTCCTGTTGGAAGGTGAACCTTCGCCCCAGTCTGAGGTCCTGAGCACTCTGGAGCAGGTTTTCATCAAGGATCTCTCTGTACTTTGCTCTGTTCAACTTTCCCTCGATCCTGACTACTCCCAGTCCCTGCTGTTAAAAAACATCCCAACAGCATGATGCTACCACCACCATGCTTCACCGATGGTGCTAGGTTTCCTCCAGACGTGAAGCTTGGCATTCAGGCCAAAGAGTTTAATCTTAGTTTCATCAGACCAGAGAAGTTTGTTTCTCATGGTGTGAGAGTCTTTAGGAGCCTTTTGGCAAACTCCAATCGGGCTGTCATGTGCCTTTTACTGAGGAGTGGCTTCCGTCTGGCCACTCTACCATAAAGGTCTGATTGGTGGAGTGCTGCAGAGATGATTGTCTTTCTGGAAGATTCTCTCATCTCCATAGAGGAACTCTGGAACTCTGTCAGAGTGACATCACTCCCCCGATTGCTCAGTTTGTTCGGGCGGACAGTGCTAGGAAGAGCCTTGGTGGTTCCAAACTTCTTCCATTTAACAACGATGGAGGCTGCTGTGTTTTTGGGGACCTTCAATGCTGCCGAAATGTTTTGATACCCTTCCCCAGATCTGTACCTTGACACAATTCTGTATCGCAGCTCTACGGACAATTCCTTCGACCTCATGGCTTGGTTTTTGCTCTGACATGCACTGTCAACTGTGGGACCTTAAATATATATATATATATATATATATATATATATATATATATATATATATATGCCTTTCCAAATCATGTCCAGTCAATTGAATTTACCACAGGTGGACTCCAATCAAGTTGTAGAAACGTCTCAAGGATGATCAATGGAAACAGCATGCACCTGAGCTCAATTTCGAGTCTCATAGCAGAAGGTCTGAAGGCTGTTTTTTTATTTTTTCATGAATTTTCAAAAATTCTAAAAATCTGTTTTTGCTTTGTCATTATGGGGTATTGTGTGTAGATTGATGAGGGAATTTTTTAAATAAATTTTAGAATAAGGCTGTAACATAACAACTTTGAAAAAGTGAAGGGGTCTGAATACTTTCCAAATGCACTGTATATACAGGGTCACTTACAATATCATATTTATGTGCAGGGATACTGGAGTGGTAGGGAAAGATATGTATAGGGGTAAGGTGACTAGGCATCTGGATAGCATATGATGATTGCGTGTGTGTGAGTAAATTAAGTTTGAGTGTCTGTGTGAGTGAGTATGCATAGTGTCCTGTGAGTGTGCATAGTCAGTGAAAAAAATTATAATTCTTAATACAGAGCTCTGTTACCCTTAGCCCGACTGGCCCCGACATTATACATTGGGTTAGGGCAGGTTAGGGTCTGTTTTCTTCATCAAACTAGGGTACAGGCAGGGCTCGGGTGTTACTAAATTGATCACTAACATTTTGAAGCTGAGCCACTTAATCGTGCTCTGCAGCAAAGTACAGTCATATGTGACTAAGGTCATAACATTGTGTCAGAAATGCTTCCACCTCGTCAAATATAAGACAGGAGAGATGTTTTCACAGAAAATAATAATGTTCCTTGAGTTTTGTGTGACAAAAACTAGCTAACAGCAAACTGCTCTCTAATGTCTCGTTATTGAGCAGAGCAACCCAAGTGGAGCCGTGCTATGGATACTCACAGACCCAGAGCCGCCATGAGCAGAGCGTGCAGGAGCGAGTGACAGACGGAGAGAAGCAGATAATGGATTTGCTAACGGAGGAAGTTATTTCCGTCTAATGTAAATAGCTACTTTGTTAGCTATTTAGCCGTCTTGGCTTGGGGATAGAAGCTGTTCAAGAGCCTGTTGGTGTCAGACTTCTTGCTCTGGTACTGCTTTCCGTGCGGAAGCAAAGAGAACAGTCTATGGTTTGGGTGGCTTGAGTCTTTAACAATTTTCCGGGCCTTCCTTTCACACCGTCTGATATAGAGGTCCTGGATGGCAGGGAGCTCGGCCCCAGTGATGTACTGGGCTGTCCACACCACCCTCAGTAGCGCCATGCGATATAGGGCGGTGCAGTTGCCATACCAAGCAGTGATGCAGCCAGTCAAGATGCTCTCAATGGTGCAGCTGTAGAACTATTTGAGGGCCCATGCAAAATCTTTTCAACCTCCTGATGGGTAAGAGGCGCTGTCGTGCATTCTTCACAACTGTGTGTGTAGACCATTTTAAGTCCTTCGTGATTTGGACACAGGAACTCTCGACCCGCTCCACTACAGCCCCGTAGATGTGGATGGGGGAATGTTCGCCATTTCCTGTACTCCACGATTAGCTCCTTTGTCTTACTGATGTTGAGGGAGAGGTTGTTGTCCTGGCACCACACTGCCTGGTCAACACCGGTGATCAGGCCTATCACTGCTGTGTCGTCAGCAAACTTGATGATGGTGTTGGAGTCATGCGTGGCCACGCAGTCGTGGTTGAACAGGGAGTACAGGAGGGGACTAGGCACACACCCCTGTGCGGCCCCCGTGGTGAGGGTCAGCGTGTCGGAGGTGATGTTGCCAACCCTCACCACCAGGAGTCAGCCCATCAGGAAATCCAGGATCCATTTGCAGAGGTAGGTGTTCAGTCCGAGGATCCCAAGCTTGGTGATGTGCTTGGAGGGTACTATGGTGTTGAACGCATGCACACGGGTACATAAAGCAAACTTTAAGCCACAAACTTACAAACAAGTGGTATTATGAGTACAAAATAAAAAGTAGGAAGGGAGATTATTTGGTAGTTTTTGGGGAGATGAGGGAATTTGCACGGCACTGGATGTCAACAAGCGGTTGCATATACCCCGTCCAAATACAGGGTTCTTTGACACAGTGTCCTCTGACTATCAACACGAGCACACCAGTGTCATGACTCTCCTGGGTGAGGATCAGCTTGGCAATGGCTGATGATGACCAGACCCCCTCTAACCCACATAAGAGGAGAGGGGGGACTGGGCAGGTTTTGACAGTTCACACCCTGTCATATATTAGGGAAGAAGGGAATCTCCCTCCTGCTCTTCAGTATTACTAAAGAAATGTCCTTTGTCTACAGAAGACTGTTGCCACCAAAACTATAACGTCCAAAAACTTGAATACTGGAATAATATTTCTAACATCCGAATGTGTGGAAGGATGACAGTTGGTCTATGAAAAACGAATGTCTATTTTGTGATGTCATTAAAAATGGTATAACATTTTTATAACGAAAATACTGTAATTTGAAATGTATACATACTCTGTCAAGTTTACATCCAAATGTTGTATAAAATAGATTAATGACGAAAGTATCTTTGTTAAGATAGGATTGTGATTGTAGTTTTCTAATGAGATAATTGTTTTTCATATAAGATATGCACAGGGACTGGACAATAAGAGCCTTACGCCAACCGACCCCTTCCCCATAGAAGGATTGATTGGTTTCAACAGAGTTAGACGATGAACAAAGACATCCACACGTTTAATACATTCATGATTTCTTACTCCAAACGGGCGGTGGTTCGTGAGCAAAGTATTAGGATTACTTTGAGGGTAGTTTACAAATGTGTCAACGATAAGATTGACTCTCTCTTTGTCTCTCTCTCCCTCTTTCTTTTTTTTTTTTCATCACAATATTTTTTGTTGAACAGGTAGACAGTAGTGACAATGAAAACTAGCACTCAGAGAGTAGACCACTGCTCAGTTTTTTTCTTTAACCCTATCCCCTATCATTCCCAGTAAACCCCACACACACATACACAAACACATACACAAACACAGACTACATACCTAAAAATGAGGACCTGGAAAACATAAAAGGCACGAGAAAACCAACACAGTACAAGGGAAGGAGAAAGAAGAAAAGAAAAGGGAGGAAAGAAAGATAAGTAAACTAATCAGGGGGTAGTGTCTCTAACTTTTCAAAGTAAGAAATAAATGGCTGCCATTTTTTTGTAAAGTTGAAAGTGGAGCCCCTTATTGAAAATTAAAAATGTTCCAGTTGCAAGAAAAACATAACATCCCTGAGCCATTGAGAGATGGATGGGGGGTGGACTGACTTCCAATCCAAAAGTATTCTACGTCTGGCCTGTAAAGAAGTGAATGCAACCACCTCTGCCCGTCTGTGGTTCAAGGAGGACAAGTCAGCAGGGATGCCAAACACTGCTAACAGAGGGCACGGACGCAAGGCCACACCCAGCACCTCAGACAGTACCTTGAATATAGAGTCCCAATAGCTATTTAAGGCAGGGCATAGGGCAAACATATGAGTGAGATCACAGGGGGAGGCATGGCATCTATCACACTCATCCTTTATGTCAGGGTAAATACAAGCCAGTCTGGCCTTGGAGAAGTGCACCCTGTGTACCACTTTAAATTGGATAAGACCCAGGCGAGCACAAGGTGTCATGGAGCGTATCCTGTCTATTGCCTCACTCCACCACTCCTGCGTAAACTCAACCCCCATCTCCCGCTCCCAAGCAGACTTGATTTTATCAGTGGAATGCACATCAAGAGACATAATGCACGAGTAGATTTGAGAGATTAGCCCACTCTGATGGGGCAGAAGAGATAGCACAACATCCCAGGGTCTACTTGGGGGCGGGGCAGGAAAGCCTGGGAACTGGGAGGAAACAAGGCGTACCTGAAGGTAGCGGAAAAAGAGAGATGGAGGCAAGGAGCGCTTAGAGACAAGATCAGGAAAACTGTCAAAACCACTGTCACCATACATGTCCTGAAAGGTCGCAATACCCTTTCTTGACCAGAGGGAGAAGGCAGTATCCACTATGGACGGGGGAAATGCATGATTTCTATTGATAGGGGCTAAGGTAGATGCAGAGGAGAATTTAAAGTGCTGTCGAAACTGGTACCAGATCTTAAGGGTGGAGAGTACCACAGGGTTGCCAGTATAACGGGAAGGTGCTATTGGGAGGGAAGAGCAGAGCAGGGCAGGGAGAGAAGTAGAGATACAGGAGCATGACTCAAGGTGGCACCATTGGGAGTCTGAAGCATGTAGCCAGAATGGCAGTTTCTGAAAATTGGCCGACCAGTAGTAGTATAGAAAGTTGGGTAAAGCCAGACCACCACTAAATCTGCATCTCTGAAGTAGAGCTCTACTGACTCTGGGTACCTTACCCGCCCATATGAATGATGTGATGGCCTGGTCAATTGACTTGAAAAAGTTCCTCGGCAGAAAAAGGGGAATAGACTGAAAAAGATAGAGGAATTTAGGCAGACTATTCATCTTAACTGCATTAATCCTTCCTATGAGTGTAGGAATTACCCCACCTCTGAAAATCAGACTTCATCTGTGTGAGAAGGGGAGCAAAGTTCGCAGAGAAAAGAGAGGGAAAAGACCGAGTCACATTCACTCCCAGATATTGAAAGCCAGAGCGGCTGAGCTGGAAAGGCAAGTCAGACTGTCGTAGCTGGAGTGCCGCCGGGTTTACTGGAAAGCATTCGCTCTTCTGGAGATTTAATTTGTAACCTGAGAAAGACCCAAAGTTGTCCAAAATAGAAAGAATAGAGGGCAGGCAAACCACCGGGTTACTGACATAGAGCAGCAAACCATCGGCATACAACGACAACCTGTGCTCAATCCCCTCCCGTGAAACACCCTGAAACAGGGGAGATGCTCGCAAGGCAACAGAAAGGGGCTCAATCGCAATGGCGAACAGTAGGGGGGACAGAGGACAACCCTGCCTAGTGCCGCGTCCCAGGGCAAAATAGTTGGAACGGGTGTTGTTGGTGCAGACACTGGCCTGAGGGAATGCGTACAGTAGGCTGATCCACAAACCCAAACTTTCCAAGAACTGCAAAGAGATTCAATTCTATCAAAAGCCTTCTCCGCATCCAGAGAGATTACCAGCTCAGGGCACTCAGAGACTTGCTTGGAATAAATAATATTAAACAAAGTCTGAATGTTGAAAAAAGAATGTCTCTCCTTGATAAAGCCAGTTTGCTCCTCCCGAAATGATTCCCGGTAGGACCGTCTCCAAGCGTTGTGCGATAAGCTTCGCAAGCACCTTAACATCTACATTAAGGAGGCTTAAGGGCCTATACGAAGAACAGGAAGTGGGGTCTTTTCCTTTTTTAAGAAGCAGCGCTATGGATGCCTGCGTTAAGGTCAGGGGCTACGTGCCGCGTTCAAGCGACTCGTTGTATACAGATAGTAGTAAGGGTGCTAACTTGACCTGGAATTTCTTAAAAAACTCAGTGGGAAAGCCGTCAGGCCCCGGGGCCTTGCTACTCTGCATTGATTTAATAGATATAACCACTTCCTCAATGGTGAGAGGGGAATCAAGGTGAGCCGTAGAGTCATCGTCAACCACAGGGGTGTCCAATAAATTGTTTCATTTTGGACTTGTCTGTCGGGGACTCTGACGTGTATAGGGAGGAGTAAAAGGATGTAATGGTGTCATTGATTCCTTTAGGATCCAAGGTCAAAGTTTGGGAGGCATCTGCAATTTGGGGAATCAGCCGCGTAGCAGACCGTCGTTTCAATTGATGTGCCAGCAGGCGAATGGCCCTGTCTCCATGCTCAAAATAGGTAGCACGTGAGCGTAAAAGCAACCGCTCAGCATCCTTAGTAGAAACAAGGTTGAATTCAGACTGTAAGTTTAAGCGCTGTTTATATAGCTCAGGGGAAGGGGCCAAGGCATATCGTCGGTCCAAGTCAAGGATGGCCGAGGAAAACTCCTCAAGTTTAGCCCTACGGGTTTTGTTTAAATAAGAAGAGTAGGAGATAATAACCCCCCTCAGGTAGGCTTTGAGTGTCTCCCATAAAAGAGAGTGAGACATGGAATCTGTCTGGTTGGAAAAGAGAAAGTTATCAATGGAGGTGGAAATGAGATTACAGAAGTCTATGTCAGAAAGGAGAAGAGAATTGAATCTCCAACAGGGAGGAGAACGAGGTTGCACTGACAGAACAATATCCAGGGCTAGCGGGGCATGGTCCGAAATTACAATGGGTAAGTATTCAGAGGAGGTCACATTTGGAAGCAGCGCCTGATCAATAAAAAAATAGTCAATACGAGAAAAAGAGTGGTGCACGTGAAAAAAAAGAATATTCTCTTGCCTGGGGGTAAAGAAATCTCCACGGATCAGTACACCCATTCTCAACCATAAAATCAGAAAAGGCTTTAGACATAGCAGAAGGAGAGGCATTCCGTGGGTTGGAGTGGTCCAGAGCTGGACTAGCAACGCAGTTCAGATCCCCGCCAAATATCAAACGGTGGGTATCCAAGGAAGGGATTTTCCCCAGCAAGTGGTTGGCAAAACAAACGTCATCAAAGTTTGGGGCATACACGTTAACCAGCACCACAGGCGTGTGCCAGAGAGTGCCGGTTATGATTAAATATCTGCCATTGCTGTCAGAGATAACATTGGACACAGTAAACTGTACTCTGCTGCTAACCAAGATTGCAACCCCCCTTGCTTTGGAGTTAAAAAGGGAGTGAAAAACTTGGCTATATCTAGAGTTTTGTAACCTTGAGTGGTCATTAATGCGAAGATGTGTCTCCTGTAAGAAAACCACATCCGCTCCAAGCTTTTTCAAATGAGAGAGGACCCTAGAACTCTTAACTGGGGTGTTCATCGATTTTACATTCCAAGATATGAACTTAATAGGTGCAGGCGCACTTCCACCAACACTACTGGAGCTAGCCATGTTAACTATTTAAAGAGGAGAAATTAAGAGACCGGCCAAGCTTTAGTGAAAAAAACAGATCTAATAGACAAAAAAAGACAGAAATACATCCATACAAACAAATTACGCCCACTCCCCCTCCCAAGTACCCAGTCTCCACATCCGGAGATAGCACCAAAACCCTGACGTAGCTCCCGTGCATATTAAGAAGTGAACGTGGGAGACACCGTCGCACATATACAACTTAAAAGAACTCTATGCATTTAGCAATTTAAACAATGTGTTAGAACACAGCATCTTAACTATACATCACCAACAGAAATTACACACAAAGGTGCTTATACTTGCAAGCATATCTACATAAACAAACCAACATGAGCACAAGGAATAATTTCTAAACATACAGGCAGCCAGAAGCGCACACACATTGAGACCATAAGACACATGATCACATATTGTACACAAACACACACAAATGGATACGCAGCCACCACCAAACCCAGCCACAAGCCCACACACATACTTTTAAGACGTGCACACGCGCACGCACACACACACACACACACACACACACACACACACACACACACACCCATGCCTACATACATAGTGGTCAAAAATAAAATTGAAATAGAAAATATGTATATATGATAAAGTTCTGTGAATATATAAACACAATACCCCAGGCAAGTATGAGGTAAATACGGGAAGCTATTCAGTCGTATACTAGTATGCCATCCTACGTGAGAAACAATCTATACATACATTTATTTACCAATACACAAGAAAAAAAAAATAATACAAAAAAAAAAAAAAACTCTAGCTAGGAAGAGGGATATCTGTATCCAAGCCTATATGGGAGTAAAATTTTAGAAAATAAATAACAAATTAACAATTCAATTAGTCAGTAAATTAACGATTGAAAAAAAAAAATGTATATATATATACAGCGGGTGAAATAAGTATTGAACACGTCACCATTTTTCTCAGTAAATATATTTCCAAAGGTGCTATTGACATGACATTTTCACCAGATGTTGGTAACAACCCAAGTAATCCATACATATAAAGAAACCAAAACAAATAAGTTCAGAAATTAAGTTATGTGTAATAATGTGAAATGACACAGGGAAGACGCGTCGAGAAATGCTGCCCTTTTCTTGGCCACAACAGACGTGAAGTCCGGGAAGATGTGGACTTTCTTGCCGCGGAAGTGTAGTTGTTCCTTCGCGGGCCTGCGGATGATTGCCTCCTTGTCCCTGAAGTTGTGAAACTTCACGATCACCACTCTCGGTCTTGCGTTGACAGCGTTGCCCGTGGGAGGGGTGCCGAGGCGATGAGCTCTGTCCAGCTTCATGGGGGAGGGCGCAAGAGAATTGCCGAGGACCTCCGTCAAGAAAACGGACATGAAGGCCACTGTATCCGCCCCTCCACTCTTTCAGGGATACCCACAACACGCAGGTTGCAGCGATGCGATCTCGACTCGAGATCGTCTATCTTGTCAGCCATCTGCACGCATGCGGACACAGTGCGGATTGAATTAAATGCAAATTGCAAAAAGGAATAGTAAGAATTCTACACACAACTCACTCGCTCTCCATGACACCCGGAAGTCTCCCTCTCCCTCTTTTGATAACCAAGCAGTCATGTGTAGAATTCGTTGAGTAGATGGTAACTCTATAAACAACTTCCATGGTGCCCCAAATTCCTAATGAGTTAATTGTTACATGATTAATTTTATCGGGTAACAATTAAACTTTGTTAGTTGACTCGATAAATAACAGTCACCTCATTAATTAAACTGACGTCACGACACCAGCAAGGGAAACAAAATTGCATGTTCTCTCGTCTGGCTACAGATGTTTCTATGCACTGTGGAGGGTGCTTGACAAAGCTGGGAAATAGGGAACAAAGGAATAAGAGGTAAAATACTCAGCATGATGACTGTTCCAGAGGACATACAGAACAAGATCACCCAGTGTTTTCCAGTCTCCATTCTCAGCTTCATATTAGATTTTTCCTGGTCATAGTGTAGGCAGTAAAGAAGGAAAGTCGAAGTAATGCAGCTGCGATAATGAAATTATGCTTTACACACACCCATACATCCAGCCTTAAATCATTTATTCGCAACTTTTTCCTAGACATGCCACTATGCAAATCTTATGCCATTAGTAACTCTAACATGTAATCCATATTGCTTTTTTTTCAAGTATGTAAAAAAGTAAGTGCTCTGCCTATAATACAATTAATACATGTACATCTATTCCTCAGCCCCAATATATATATACCTCAGCCCTGTTACCCCTATGCCCCAACCCTAACACCCAAACACGTCTACTACTACGTCAGTCCCAATTGTCATGAAAAATAGGTGTACTAATGCATTTCAGCCCCAATATACATAGATAGATACGTAGGTATTTTAATGATCCCCGTGGGAAAATGACTTTATCAAGCAGCTACGAAAAACACAGGGCAGGTGCAAAATGCCAGAACGAAATACACAGAAGACAGATACAAGATACATAGTGCGGCAGTATGAAAAAGTATAAAAATACATATACAAGTCTGGAGTGCAAAAAGCCATAGAAACACGTTGCATAGTATGAGTGAATGACTGAATATGTACACTATACATTGTTAAAGTGTTAGGTAAAACAATTATACAATTATTGCACGTTGATGTAAATAAAAAAATATTGAACGATACAGGTCGATGGCAGGGAAAGATACTTAAATAGCTAAATGCGTGCATCATATAAGTGAGGGTAATAATAGTTTACTTAGTATACAGTCTGGTTAAATGTACAGGTATATTAATATTTGCATGGATAAATTAACTGTACAGGTAAATGACAGGAAGAGATACTTAAATAGCTAAATGTGCGTATGATATAATTTAGGGTAATAATACTAATTCCCTTAAAATACACTCCTTAGAAAAGGGCTAATTACAGATAAATGCACATATTGCACATTCGATATACTAAATGCAATGAAAAAAAAAAGATACTACTGACAGGATACTAGTATACAGTCCTGAGTGAATGACTACGCAAGTTCAGTCCAAGAATTACTTACAATATTGCACACGATATGATATAACAACTGCACATGAATATGTACATACAGTCCTGAATGAATGAGTGCTGAATGAATAAGTCCTGAGTGAAAGAGTGATTACAGACCAGAGAGTTACTCATGGATGGATGGATGCCTAATTGTTAAACTAGGTCCTAACACCCCAGCAGTTCCAGGTCTATGTTGCCGACGGCATGGCACCCCGGGGCATTAAATAGTCTAATAGCCGCCGGCAGGAAGGACCTCCTGTAGCGCTCTCTGGCACACCGTGGTGGGATCAGTCTGTGACTGAAGGTGCTCCTCTGCGTCATAACCATGGCATGCAGAGGGTGAGTGATGTTGTCCATGATGGCCAGCAGTTTGGCCAGGATCCTTCTCTCCACCACCTCCTCTAGAGTGTCAAGGTTAATGCCCAGAACAGAGCTAACCTTCCTGATCAGCAGAGAAGCATCACCAGCCTTTATGTTGGCGCTCCAGCACACAACTGCAAAAAAGATGGCACTGGCCACCACAGACTGGTAGAAAGTATCCAGTAGTTTACTCAACACGTTGAAGGACCTGAGCCTCCTCAGAAAGTAGAGTCGGCTCTGGCCCTTTTTGTGCAGAGCCCCGGTGTTACCAGCCTGTTGTCCATATGGACACCCAGGAACTTGTATGACCCAACCATTTCCACATCCATCCCCTGTATAGGGACTGCAGTTGGTTGGGCCTTGGTTCTCCTGAAGTCCAGCACCATCTCCTTTGTTTTGCTGATGTTGAGCTGAAGGGGGTTCTGCTGACACCACACCACAAAGTCATTGATTGTGCTCCTGTACTCCTCCTCCTGCCCACCCCTGATCCACCCTACAATTGCGGAGTCATGCGAGAACTTCTGTAGGTGGCATGTTTCAGAGTTATATCTGAAGTCCGAGGTGTAGAGGGTGAACAGGAAGGGGGACAGGACCATTCCCTGGGGGGGCCCTGTGTTGCTCACTGCCCGTTCTGACACACAGCTCTGTAGCCGCACAAATTGTGGCCTACCGGTCAGGTAGTCCGTAACCCAGGAGACTAAGGATGCTTCCACTTTCATCCTCCTCATCTTCTCACCCAGTAGCAGGGGCTGAATGATGTTGAAGACTCTGGAGAAGTCAAAAAACATAATCCTCACAGTGCAAACTGTGTTGTCCAGGTGAGAGTAGGGCCTCTGCAAAAGGTAGATGATTGCATTATCCACCTGATGTTGCGCTGGTATGCGAACTGCTGACAGGATATCTATCGCCATCTGCAGGGGCCTAGCTTGAGGATGCTTTTTCTTTCCTCCATGGATCTCTGCTGGATACCAGTGGCTGGCTTCTCAAACCTCTGCAAGTTTGCTTTATATGTGTCGAGTTCCCTGTGGAAGGCCTATCTTAACACTGGCAATTCAAACCTGACAGATCCTCTCAGATAAGTGTACATCTATATTGTGAGTGTGTGTGTGTCATATCCTTACATTACCACCATCACCACCACTATTGCTACACCAATACAATTCACTAGTGGAACATATGATCTTTACTCTCTCTTGTGATGTGTACCAAATGAAAGAATGCCCACCAATGGTCCCAGTTGATGTGGTTTATTCTGATAAAAAAAGAAATAGCACATTAGCTGTGCAGAGCTCGATGCTCTTGATTACTGTAGATAGCAACAGCTCTGTATTAGAAGGGAGACAATATGACCACCACATCCAGAGCATGCCAGCCAAATCGCTCTCACAGCAACAATATATACAAAAGGCTATCACAGAAAGCTCCCAAAATCTAACGTACATATATATATAGATACAGCGGGTGAAATAAGTATTGAACACATCACCATTTTTCTCAGTAAATATATTTCCAAAGGTGCTATTGACATGACATTTTCACCAGATGTTGGTAACAACCCAAGTAATCCATACATACAAAGAAACCAAAACAAATAAGTTCAGAAATTAAGTTATGTGTAATAATGTGAAATGACACAGGGGAAAAGTATTGAACACACTTACTGATATTTATTTAATACTTTGTACAAAAGCCTTTGTTGGTAATGACAGCTTCAAGATGCCTCCTGTATGGAGAAACTAGTCGCATGCATTGCTCTGGTGTGATTTTGGCCCATTCTTCCACACAAACAGTCTTCAAATCTTGAAGGTTCCGTGGGCCTCTTCTATGAATCTTGATCTTCAGTTCTTTCCATAGATTTTCAATGGGATTTAAGTCAGGTGATTGGCTGGGCCATTCTAGCAGCTTTATTTTCCTTCTTTGAAACCAATTGAGAGTTTCCTTGGCTGTGTGTTTGGGATCATTGTCTTGCTGAAATGTCCACCCTCGTTTCATCTTCATCATCCTGGTAGATGGCAGCAGATTTTTGTCAAGAATGTCTCGGTAAATTTGCCCATTCATCCTTCCTTCAATTATGTGAAGTTTTCCAGTACCATTTGTTGAAAAGCAGCACCACACCATGATGTTCCCACCTCCAAACTTCACTGTTGGTATGGTGTTTTTAGGGTGATGTGCAGTGCCATTTCTCCTCCAAACATGGTGTGTATTATGACATCCAAACAGTTCAATTTTGCTCTCATCTGACCACACTATATTCTCTGAGTATTTCACTGGCTTTTCCAAATGTTGTGCAGCAAACTTTAAACAAGCTTCAACATGCTTTTTTTTCAGCTATGGAGTCTTGCGTGGTGAGCGTGCATACAGGCCATGGCGGTGGAGTGCATTACTTACTGTTTTCTTTGAGACAACAGTACCTGCTAATTGCAGGTCTTTTTGAAGCTCTCCACAAGTGGGCCTTGGCTCTTGGACAACTCTTCTGATTATTCTTTTCACTCCTCTGTCAGAAATCTTGCGAGGAGCACCTGGTCGAGGCAAATTTATGGTGAAATCATTGTCTTTCCACTTCCATATTATGGCCCCAACAGTGCTCACTGGAACATTCAGAAGGTTAGAAATGCGCCCATAACCAATGCCATCATTATGTTTTGCAACAATTAGGTTGCGAAGGTCTTGAGACAGCTCTTTGCTTTTACCCATCATGAGATGTTTCTTGTGTGACACCTTGGCAATGAGACCTTTTTGTAGGCCATCAGTTGGGACTGAACCAGCTGATATTAATTTGCACTGACAGGGGGCTGGATTGCTTTTTAATTACTGATAGTTTTCAGCTGTTGTCTTGGCTTTCCATGCCTTTTTGCACCTCCCTTTCTTCATGTGTTCAATACTTTTTCCCTGTGTCATTTCACATTATTACACATAACTTAATTTCTGAACTTATTTGTTTTGGTTCTTTGTATGTATGGATTACTTGGGTTGTTACCAACATCTGGTGAAAATGTAATGTCAATAGCACCTTTGGAAATATATTTACTGAGAAAAATGGTGACGTGTTCAATACTTATTTCACCCGCTGTATATAGCTGGGCCGCCTATGGCTAGAAAAGCCACATTGAAATCCAAACCCTGTCCCTCACCCACCCCCGTATGGCCCCCTCAGGACCTTCCATCCTTAACCGTTTACAGAAGACCCTGACAACGTGTGTATATTATATCCACTTCCTTCTGGGGAACGAATCATAAAGCATTTTCTTTTCTCCAACGCACAGCCCGATTAAAACTATGATAAATGAATGGTTGGAGAGAGGCCACGAGTAAGAGTTATATTTTATTGTAGGCAACAGTGCACTAAATGGTATTTGTGTGTGGAGTGCCGGGGTATGGGACTGGGAGGCATCATTAATTGTAGAAGATTAGACGGAAGAATTGGAGGAAAACAAAATAGCAAATGTAACGTCCCAGAGTATGACAGACGCAAAGGTAGCCTAGTGGTTAGGGAATTGGGCAAGTAACCGACAGGTTACAGGATTGAATCCCTGAGCTGTAAAGGTTCAAATTTTGTATGTCGCTCTGCCCCTGAACAAGGCAGTTAACCCACTGTTCCCCAGTAGGCAGTCATTGTAAATAAGAATTGGTTCTTAACTGACTTGCCTAGTTAAATAAAGGAAAATATATATATGATGTAGAGTAACTGTAGTCTCCAGTCTCTAGAAGTTTCCTGGGTAATATAAAACAAAAACTTAAAATTCATTTGTTTAGTATTTCAGACATGAAATGTGTGAACCAAGTGTAATTTAAACTGATTAGATTCAAGCATCAGCACGTTTTGCCCTGTACAACTCCTGAATACCAGTTTAGATTGGAGCATTGATTGCAGCATTTTCTGGCTAAATGTTGAACCACCTTCTTGACCTAGGTTAATTTACCAAAGTTAGCCTGCTAACTCTGGTTAATAGACTTGATTGCATACGTCCAATGTCTATGTAGAAACTTGACAGCCATGTTTACTGCATCTAATTATACACCCTGGTTGCTAATACAATCTGTTTCACTAAACGTTTGGTTTCCTTGTTCGATGGTAGCTATAGTTCAACGAATGAGAGCATCTTGCGTGTGTCTTGCGAACTCAATGATCACTCTCTCTTTTTTTAATGCTGGGAGAGTGGATTAGGTATTTTGTAGCATCAGCTGTGGCTCAGTGGGATCTCTCTGCCCCCCTCACTCTCTCTCCATCCCCCTCTCTCCCTCTTTCCCATCCCTGAATATCTCTCATCATATCTAATGAGTATGCATTTTTCTCTCAAGACAGCAGAGGGAGCCATTAGTCTACATTTGTCTGGCAGAAGCAGGGTAAATTGATTTCAGTTTATGACTACTCTCCCTGATGTTCTTACTACTGTACACTTACCAGCAGCAATGTGGGGTATCGGTCACCGGGTCCCCTGCCAGTTAAAGGTTTAACCAGCAGGTGGGGCTACTCTGCTGTGCAACACTTCACTAGAATGCTGTAGCAGACGTGGGTTCAAATACTATTTGAAAAAATGACAAATACTTTATCTGTGCTTGATTGAGCTTGCCTGGCCCAACAGACCAATAGAATAGTGACACAATTTAAAACCCCACCCACCTGGCACTCCAGGCAGGCTAGAGCAAACACTCCCAAGTATTTTAAAGATTTGTAATAGTATTTGAACCCAGGTCTGCATTGTAGCGCTGAGCAAAATCAAATCCAGCTGTACAAAGTAATAATACTTACCAAATGTAAATCTTCCTGTATCAAGTGAACGATGAAATTGAAAATGAATGATTTCGTGTAGTTCTATAATTTGAATGATCTTCTATTAATAAAGGTAATTGGCTGATTGCCTAATTGCGTTTGAGTCTGGGGGCTCGGTTTCTATGGCTGATGTACCTATGAACCTTACGGCCTTGAGACCATGAAGATTCAACTCAATCTTTAGGCATTTCTGGCCACGAAGATTCAACTCAATCTTTAGGCGTTTCTGGCCACGAAGATTCAACTCAATCTTTAGGCGTTTCTGGCCATGAAGATTCAACTCAATCTTTAGGCATTTCTGTCCACAAAGATTCAACTCAATCTTTAGGCATTTCTGGCCATGAAGATTCAACTCAATCTTTAGGCATTTCTGGCCACGAAGATTCAACTCAATCTTTAGGCATTTCTGGCCACGAAGATTCAACTCAATCTTTAGGCATTTTATAATTCTCTGACCGCCCAATGCATTATTTCACTGCAATGTCAGTATAAATGTTTAGAATCTCACACCAACGTCTTATTTTGTGAAGAATTTGTTAGCCGGGTCATATACAGTGCCTTCGGAAAGTATCCAGACCCCTTGACTTTTTCCAAATTTTGTTACGTTACAGCCTAATTCTAAAATGTATTAAAATAAAGAAATTCCTCAGCAATCTACACACAGATTTTTTTACATTTTTGCAAATGTATAAAAAATAAAACAGAAATACCTTATTTACATAAGTATTCAGACCCTTTGCTATGAGACTCGAAATTGAGCTAAGGTGCATCCTGTTTCCATTGATCATCCTTGAGATGTTTCTACAACTTGAGTGGAGTCCACCTGTGGTAAATTCAATTGATTGGACATGATTTGGAAAGGCACACACATGTCTATATAACGTCCCACAGTTGACAGTACATTTCAGAGGTGAAACCAATCCATGAGGTCGAAGGAATTGTCCATAGATTTCTGAGACAGGATTGTGTCGAGGCACAGATCTAGGAAAGTGTACCAACACATTTTGGCAGCATTGAAGGTCCCCAAGAACACAGTGGCCTCCATCATTCTTAAATGGAAGTAGTTTGGAACCAACAAGAATCTTCCCAGAGCTGGCCGCCCGGCCAAACTGAGCAATTGGGTAAGAAGGGTGTTGCTCAGGGAGGTGCCCAAGAACCCGATAGTCACACTGACAGAGCTCTAGGGTTCCTCTGTGGAGATGGTTGTTCTTCTGGAAGGTTCACCCATCTCTGCAGCACTCCACCAATCAGGCCTTTATGGTAGAGTGGCTAGACGGAAACCACTCCTCGGAGTTTGCCAAAAGGACTCTCAGACCATGAGAACCAAGATTCTCTGGTCTGATGAAACCAAGATTGGACTCATTGGCCTGAATGCTAAGCATCACCTCTGGAGTAAACCTAGCACCATCCCTACGGCGAAGCATGGTGGTGGCAGCATCATGCTGTGGGGATGTTTTTCAGCAGCAGGGACTGGGAGAGTAGTCAGGATCGAGGGAATGATGAGCGGAGCAAAGTACAGAGAGATCCTGGATTAAAACCTGCAAAGGTTCACCTTCCAACAGGACAACGAGTTATTTCTGAAGATTAATTTATTTGGGATTAATGATTTGTTTACTTCTGTCCCTGTTACGTAAACTGAACTCTCGTTTTAATATAGAATAATATACATATATTAAATATAAAATATTTATTTCAAAAGGAACATCGAACATCTAATAGTCAACTCATAGTGAGGGCCTCCCGAGTGGTGCAGTGGTCTAAGGCACTGCATCGCATCGCTGTGCAAGCTGCATTACTACAGATGCGGGTTCGAGCCCTGTCTGTGTTGGAGCTGGCCGCGACCGGGAGACCCATGAGGCGATGCACAATTGGCCCAGTGTCGTCCGGGTTAGGGGAGGGTTTGGCCGGCCGGGTTGTCCTTGTCCCATCGCGCTCTAGCATCTCCTGTGGCGGGCCGGGGGCATGCACGTTGACTCAGTCTCCAGGTTTACAGTGGTTCCTCTGACACATTGGTGCGGCTGGCTTCCGGGTTAAGCATTCATTGTGTCAAGAAGCAGTGCAGCTTGGTGGGTTGTGTTTCGGAGGACGCACGGCTCTCGACCTTCGCCTCTCCCGAGTCTGTACGGGAGTTGTAGCGATTGGACAAGACTGTAACTACCAAATGCTGGTTCTACTCTTTTTGGTCATTTTCTGGTGTTTTGTGGTGAAAAACTGAGCAGGTCGAACATGCCTACCCTGTAACCCATAGATAGACAGGCTAGAAATGATAGAAAATAAAATTGTGAAGCACACAACAAGCTTCCATTCCCCCGGTCACAAAATTATTCATGGCTGATTTAACTAGTAAATTACCAGTTGGAGGTTCGTTTCAAGTGGATTTTTCCCAGATGTAGTTACGAACGCACCATAACACTGCTAACCATCCACCGTAGAGCTGTATAATAACAGTCATTGGAAGCACAAGACCTAGACCTACACTTTGACATATTGTGGAGCGTTGTACGATGTATAGTTTATGTTTAAAATAATAAAATAAACAGACACTTTTTTTTAATCCATTATTTAATTAAGCTTAAGAGAGGCACTTACTATAGTCTTTTTTAACCTCTTGAGATAGGAAATGTGTTTTGTTATGAAATTGAATATGTGCTCTTTATGACAAAGATGTTGGTGCCCCAAAAAAATATCTCCATTGATCAACATGTAAAGAAGAGTAATTTAAGAAGCCGATTTAGGAACCACTTTGGCCACCCTGTAAACTGGATGTCATAGCCATGCATTTCTGGAATATTTTCAGGTATTACATGCATTTGAGAAAGATGCAAATGTATGAATTACAATTTACGTGACATTTTATAAATTGAAATGTATTTCTTTTCAGTATGGGGGAGGCCGGAATTTGATTTGCTGAGATGATACACCATGTCTAGGGTCACCAATCACACTAACGGTACTTGATAGCAAATACGGTGGATTACACGTAAAAGAGGAAGACATTAAACGCTAATGACAGCGGTCACAATCCACAAACCTATAAAACATTCAGACGAAAAAACGAGGCACATTTTCCACACAGCAACCCATGATGTACTGTGGTCTGGCTTTGCACTGACAACTAACCGGGATCTGACATTGAGCAGACGGGGACGCGGTGACAGGATACATCTCTCTGATATTAACAATAAATAACGCCTCGAGTCAGGTGGGTCACTATCTGACAGGGTCCATTTTGTGCCGTCACTCTGGAAAAAACCCACAAGTGTCACACAACCCCCTCACTTCTGTCTCCGAGCACGGAGATTAAAGTCTGCCCAGGGCCTACTGACGCCCCATTTGTCTCGGAGTTACATCATAGAGAATGGGACATTGCTATGGGGGGTGTAGAAAGAGCTTTTGTCAGCCTGGACCTTGAAGAGTTTAAACGTGGCTGTGATATTTTCTTGCGCATTTGTGCCCAAATGGGATGGAATGGTCAAGTCAAGCTATGTTTAGAATAGGGACCTTAGGGTGCATTGCGGTGTCCCACCTGGATACATGTTGCCATTTAGATCAGTCAGAGCTGGCAAGCAGATATTTTGCAATATTGTACTTCTAACCTTTCCCTATCTGCACGGCAAGTGTTCATTAGCCAATAATCGTAACCCAAGTCCCAAAATCACGAGTCAAAGAACATTTGTCAGGAAATGGAGAGAAAGTCGTACAGAGTCTGTCAATGGATGTAAAAGGGACGTTAAGCCATTTAGTGTGGAAGAAATAGTTCTGCAAATCCATTTATGAGTACATCAGAGAGACCCAACATAGAGACACACAACACTGAACATTTTGGAGACAGTTTAGTTGAGGGCACATCCCTCAAGTGGAATCGGCAAAAAGTGTGTGTTTACGTTAGACGCTAACCCCGAGAGTGGATGTGTGTGTGAGAGAACAAGCATATGAATCTGACAGGGAAAAAAGGAATGAGAGAGAGAGAGAGAAGTACGGTCCGGCAAGCGACCTCGACTGAGACAAATGTAGACAGGCGAGTGAGAGGCCCTGGGCCTTTCTTCTCCTGACTGTTTGGATTGGTTAAACCAAACAAATCCCTCTGGCCAAGCGGTGGGCTCTGGAGTAGAGCGCCCAGGGACCTCCTGAACTCTCTTGCTACTTTACAGTAAACTCTTCCAGATGATTAACGAGTGCACCCTAAGCTGAGCAGAGTCCGGGACTCAGTCTTTTTCACTGCTGCTCCTCTCCTCTTTCACTAGAACATGGCACTCTGTGCTATATAGACTGAAACACTCTTCAACCAGCGTACTGCAAATAGCTAAAACTGTGCTGACCCACTAAGCCATTCACAAACTATCGCAAATTAACTCACAACTAACTCAAACTGTACTGACCCACAAAGCCATCCATAAACAAACTAAAATTAACTCACCACATCTAACTCCAAACTTTACTGGCCCACAAAGCCATTGACAAACCCAGCAAATACTGTAACTGCAAAAGCTACTTTAGGGTGTCAACGCAGAACTTATTGAAAAGATGTCAGTGGTAATGTCGACAATAAATAAGAGTGTCACTTCAGGATAGTGTGAGGCTTTTGCCGTTACACCAATTCCACACCACCTGCGTTGTGTGCAAGAGTGTTTACAACTACCTGTCAATCAATCAGGTCATCCACATTACTTGTGAGTGTCTGCGTTACATTGAGACACGACTCTTCGGTTCATAGATTGGAAACTCCATTCCATGAGGACTAACTCGGTAGGAAATTATTGTGACTGGTGTGGATATTAAAGAGTGACTTTTTTGTATATATACACATCACCAGGGGTATACAGTGGGGAGAACAAGTACTTGATACACTGCCGATTTTGCAGGTTTTCCCACTTACAAAGCATGTAGAAGTCTGTAATTTTTTTCATAGGTACTCTTCAACTGTGAGTGACGGAATCTAAAACAAAAATCCAGAAAATCACATTGTATGACTTTTAAGTAATTAATTTGCATTTTATTGCTTGACATAAGTATTTCATACATCAGAAAAGCAGAACTTAATATTTGGTACAGAAACCTTTGTTTGCAATTACAGAGATCATACGTTTCCTGTAGTTCTTGACCAGGTTTGCACACACTGCAGCAGGGATTTTGGCCCACTCCTCCATACAGACCTTCTCCAGATCCTTCAGGTTTCGGGGCTGTCGCTGGGCAATACGGACTTTCAGCTCCCTCCAAAGATTTTCTATTGGGTTCAGGTCTGGAGACTGGCTAGGCCACTCCAGGACCTTGAGTTGCTTCTTACGGAGCCACTCCTTAGTTGCCCTGGCTGTGTGTTTCGGGTCGTTGTCATGCTGGAAGACCCAGCCACGACCCATCTTCAATGCTCTTACTGAGGGAAGGAGGTTGTTGGCCAAGATCTCAAGATACATGGCCCCATCCATCCTCCCCTCAATACGGTGCAGTCGTCCTGTCCCCTTTGCAGAAAAGCATCCCCAAAGAATGATGTTTCCACCTCCATGCTTCACGGTTGGGATGGTGTTCTTGGGGTTGTACTCATCCTTCTTCTTCCTCCAAACACGGCGAGTGGAGTTTAGACCAAAAAGCTCTATTTTTGTCTCATCAGACCACATGACCTTCTCCCATTCCTCCTCTGGATCATCCAGATGGTCATTGGCAAACTTCAGACAGGCCTGGACATGCGCTGGCTTGAGCAGGGGGACCTTGCGTGCGCTGCAGGATTTTAATCCATGACGGCGTAGTGTGTTACTAATAGTTTTCTTTGAGACTGTGGTCCCAGCTCTCTTCAGGTCATTGACCAGGTCCTGCCGTGTAGGTCTGGGCTGATCCCTCACCTTCCTCATGATCATTGATGCCCCACGAGGTGAGATCTTCCATGGTGCCCCAGACCGAGGGAGATTGACCGTCATCTTGAACTTCTTCCATTTTCTAATAATTGCGCCAACAGTTGTTGCCTTCTCACCAAGCTGCTTGCCTATTGTCCTGTAGCCCATCCCAGCCTTGTGCAGGTCTACAATTTTATCCCTGATGTCCTTACACAGCTCTCTGGTCTTGGCCATTGTGGAGAGGTTGGAGTCTGTTTGATTGAGTGTGTGGACAGGTGTCTTTTATACAGGTAACGAGTTCAAACAGGTGCAGTTAATACAGGTAATGAGTGGAGAACAGGAGGGCTTCTTAAAGAAAAACTAACAGGTCTGTGAGAGCTGGAATTCTTACTGGTTGGTAGGTGATCAAATACTTATGTCATGCAATAAAATGCAAATTAATTATTTAAAAATCATACAATGTGATTTTCTGGATTTTTGTTTTAGATTCCGTCTCTCACAGTTGAAGTGTACCTATGATCAAAATTACAGACCTCTACATGCTTTGTAAGTAGGAAAACCTGCAAAATTGGCAGTGTATCAAATACTTGTTCTCCCCACTGTATGTGGTTCAGAGTCTGGGGGGCTAACTACTATGCCAGACTCTGGCACATTCAAGGAGACTCTTAACCTGTGCCACTGTATTCAAGTTTTAGAAATGTAACACTGCATCAACCTGAGAAGTTGGCTTCACTACACTACACTACACTACAACTACTTTGACCTCCACCTATCCTTACCAATCTGTGATACATGTGAGATGTTTGTTTGGGGTCACGGCAGTAACGTAACGAGTCAATTCCATTTAAGATTTAAACCTGGATTCATCAGTATTCTGCACCGCAAAGGATAAGAGGCCAATTGCTCAAGAGTCGATTAGGGGCTCCCGGGTGGCGCAGTGGTCTAAGGCACTGCATCTCAGTACAAGAGGTGTCATTACAGTCCCTGGTTTGAATCCATGCTATCACATCCGGCTGTGATTGGGAGTCCCATAATTGGCCCGGTGTTGTCTGGGTTTGACCAGGGTAGGCTGTCATTGTAAATACAGTAACTGACTTGCCTAGTTAAATAAAGAATAAATTAAAAAAGAGTCAAGATTACTGATGCCCAACTGCCTATCTAGCTCTTCTACACTATGCAACAAACATGCCTCCATGTTAGGGAAATATTGAATTGAAAAACAAGAACTGAACTATGTAAATTGTCTCAAACCATGAGCCATGCAGTAGAAAATAAATACTTAACAACTAACAATGTTTATGTCACACCATGACTCTGCCCTAATAACAATGAACCTGTGTTATTGGCACCAGCCTGGACCATAAATGTAACTACATTTCATAACACCCATACATATTTATCCAACTCAGTGAACTTTCATGAGATGAGCGAGAACATATATATGGGTATTTTACTCTGTTCTGTTGATGTTTTCATTGCAGAGTCCTACACTATGATTAATTGCAAAATGTTCCATATGTGCAACAATGCCATTAATAAACTTGCATTCAAGCTTTAAACTACACCGCCATAGCATTTAAAAGGAAACAGTAGACAGAGTATTTTATGTACGTATATCCCCACTGATCCGAGTACGTGCCTTATCACTCAGCAATTACTTCACTTGAAACCTCGTTTTAGTAATCATTACAAATCGCAACGGCACAATAAACCACTGAGATATGACCACATAGAATAATTAGTTATGGACATGGGGAGAAGTTGAAAAGTTCAGTAGTGGGGTCTGTGTGCAGCTCTCTGTACAGTGGTGGATGTTTGGGAGACCCTGGGCCAAGCAAAACAACGCTGCTGTTTTCCTTCTACTTGTGGTAGGCTTGGCCTGTGGACAGACGGTATTAGGAACCATGTTGAAAGACAGAGATAAATAGCTGGTGTAAAGGGAAGCTGGGCAGGTTACATTGACAGCAGGACAGAGAGCCATCTAACTTGAGTTAGTACATGCTTCCATAATGTTTGTGACAGAATGCGCAAGTGGGTTGGTATCATTCCTACCCATCTTCGACATAAGCAGGGATGTGTCATTTGTGTGAGGTACCTGAAATATAAGGCTTTTACAAAATACCCTATTGCCCTTGTTAGAGCCATGATGCTACCTCAAGCAATCAGTGCTCTTGTAATGCACTGAAATGCAAAAGGTTCGCCCGCCACAGATTTTGCCCCAGCTCACCTAGTTGTGTTCCCACTGGGTGACTTAGCTGTTGAGAAATTAAGCGTGTTGTAAACCTGCTGAGAGCAGAAACACACGTTAAAGAAACAAACCCGTTGGGCCGCATGCTCGATGTCAGGCACCGATTTGTTTTGTTGATACAATGATTATGTGGTTTAGTAAAGTGAGCCACGAGACGTTCTGTTTGTTTACACGTTAGGCAATTTTTCCCAGGCAACTTGTGTTTTCACAGTACAGTTGAGTCACACTGTATCACATCCGGCTGTAACACCGTAACCTTAAGCAACTATTTCTTTGCCTTATCTATGTAGGCATTAATATAGTATGAAAGAGTCCACATCCTCAATGGAAACAGGATGCACCTGAGCTCAATGTCGAGTCACATAGCAAAGGGTCTGAATACTTACTTTATCATGGGTTATTGTGTTTAGATTGAGGAAAACAATTAATTTAATCAACTTTATAATAACGCTGTAACGTAACAAAATGTGGAGGACTTTGCGGGAAACTGTGTTTGTCCTATAAACCTCAGAGTACATACAGTGCCTTCAGAAAGTATTCATACCCCTTGACTTATTCCAAATGTTATTGTGTTACAGCCTGAATTCAAAATGGATGAAATATATTTTTTTTACACACAATACCCATGTTTTTTTATTTACCCCCCCAAAAAATAAATACAGAAAAATCGAATTTTATAAGTATTCTCACCCCTTCTACTTTGTAGAAGCACCTTTGGCGTTGATTACAGCTGTGAGTCTTTCTGGGTAAGTCTCTAAGAGCTTTCCACACCTGGATTGTGCAACATTTGCCCATTATTCTTTTAAAAATTCTTCAAGCTCATTGCTAGACAACCATTTTCAGGTCTTGCCATAGATTTTCAAGTAGATTTCAGTCAAAGCCAATTAAACATTCACTGACTTCTTGGTAAGCAATTCCAGTTAAGATTTGGCCTTGTTTTTTAGTTATTATCCTACTGAAAGGTGAATTAATCTCCCAGTTTCTGGTGGAAAGCAGACTGAACCAGATTTTCCTCTAAAATGTTGCCTGTGCTTAGCGCCATTCCGTTTCTTTTTTTATCTAGGAAAAACTCCTGTCTTTAACGATAACAAACATACCCATAACATGATGAAGTGTCACGATCGCAGTTAGACAGGACCCGAAGCCCAGAACTGTGGTGCGAATACATTCCTTTTATTAGTAAAAATCCCAAAACCAACAAAAGGAACACACACAAAACCCACAACGCAGGTGGGAATAACTCATACTTAAATAGGCTCCCCAATTAGACCTTGCTGCGCAGCTGCCTCTAATTGGGGACCAACCTGAACATAGAATGTCCAGAGAGATCTCTGGACACTAAACCTGAAAAACATAAAGGTTTCCAGAGACCTCTCTGAACAAAAATCCTTACAGTACCCCCCAGAGCTAGCGCTACCAAGCTGGGGACACGCACTGGAGCTACCGGGCTAGGTACCGGCACTGGAGCTACCAGGCTAGGAACCGGCACTAGTGCTACCGCGATGGGGACACGCACTGAAGCCACTGGGCTAGGAACCGGCACTGGCGCTACCGAGCTGTGGACCGTACCTGGAGGATCCGGGCTGTGGACCGTACCTGGAGACTCCGGGCTTTGGAGGCGCACCGAAGGTCTGGTGCGTGGAGCCGGCACTGGGGGCACCGGGCTGGGCGCACACACTGGAGGTCGGGTGTGGGGAGCCACACCGGAGGTCTGGTGCGTGGGGCCGGCACCGAGCTGGAAGCACGCACTGGAGGTCGGGTGTGGGGAGCCGGCACAGGGCTTACCGGGCTGGGGAGGCACACCGGAGGTCTGGTGCGGGGGGCCGGCACTGATCTGTCATCAGCACTGTGGAACAAATCGGTTAAGATTTGTAAGGAGAACGCTGATCTGAGAGCAGCGCTGCCTTTCTTTCGATCCTATCAGTATCGACACATTTTCCAACAATGCACTTAGTGAATGTTCTCCCTAGGTGGTGTTTTGGGAAACATATTTTACAATGCATCGTTAAAACACTCGTAAGCAATGTTCCCTCAAATTTTTCTCGGGCACTGAGCACATTTCAGGATTGCTGAGCGCAAACTTAAGTTTTGAAAAAAAAAACTTCCAGGGCACGTTTATTGTGAACACTGAGGCTGTTCCCGCTTTTTAGTTACAGTTTTAACAGTGGCCAAGTAGGCTATTGTGGCTATTTGATCATAATGTAGGCCTACCAGAGTGGCCTACCACAAAGAACTATGGTGAAAATGCATCCCATAACATTTTAACATGGAAATAGCTGTTCTATCATACAACCTACAGGAGCAGGCAATGTGTGTGGTTCAATGTAGGCCTACATTCCATGACACATAAAAAAAAAAACATGCAAGGTTTGACATTAACCTGTTTATCCACTTGTCTTTCAGACAAGGAGGTGACTGTTTGATGCAAGAAACCACTTTACAAAATAAAATGCATTATTATTCCCATACCATTATTACACAGAATCAGACAAATTATGCTACCCTCAACCTATTGCTACTTAGCTTATCGAAGCCTGTCTCAAAATGCAACACTGCCCCTTTAAGACATAGGAAAAGCTCTTTACCTGACTCACTTTTCAAAGATGTCTAGAAATGTCCACGTTTTGTGCTCTTGTAGGAAGCAATCCCTCAACAATTGTTGTCTACAAATGATCTATAATTGGCTTAATAACTCACTTACTAGCAAAGGATATGAACAAAATGTGTACACGTGGCTACATGCAGCTCTCACTTTGATCTCAAAACAACCACATCTAGTCCACAGCTGTAAACAGTCCAGATCAAAGTAATTGGCACAGATCCATATATGGCAATGGTCTATTTGCATACAGGCCTACGGCAGCTCTGATTGGTTATGCCGCACAGGGGCCGGATTCACGAAACATTACTTATGAAAAAACGTAAGAAGTTCTTAATTGTATATTTACCTGTACAGCTAATTTAACCAGGCAAAATATTCACTTACCTGTTCATTTGGCCAGTCTGTCTATTAAGTAAACTATTATTACCCTCGCTCATATCATATGCATTTTTAGCTACTGAAGTATTTCTCTGCCATCGACCGTATAGTATAGTTAACCATCCAACATCCACCAATGTATAGTGTACATATTCAGCCAACCACCCATACTATGCAATCTCTTTTTATAGCTTTTTTGCACTCCAGATATCTTGTATTTCTATACTTTTTCATACTGCCGCTCTATGCATCATGTATCGTGTATCTGTCTTTTGTGTACCTTCGTTGTGGCATTTTGCACCTGCCCTGTGTTTTGTTGTAGCTGCTTGACAAAGAAATTTCCCCCTCGGGGATCAATAAAGTACCTATCTATCTATCTATCTATCTATCTATCTATCTATCTATCTATCTATCTATCTATCTATCTATCTATCTATCTATCTATCTATCTATCTATCTATCTAAGTTCTATTCCTTAAAAATGTTCTTAGGAATTCATAGTTCGTAAATTACTTCTTATGTGGCATTGATTGTAGTGACGTGCTTGAAACCAATAAATAATCCTGTGACAGCAATGATCGGATGTGGCCCACTAAATAAAGTGTTGATATTTCAGTTTATCAAATTTATTTGTTTTGCTTTATGTCTCGAGAATAAAACATTTTTAGTTGGCTCGCGAACCCTTTATACACACACACAAAAAGCGTTATTTTTCACACATTATAGCTATCAGACTAGCCATATCAAAACCAAAAATGGATAACCAAGGAAAGCGCAAAAAAAAACTAAAGCTGTCGGGGGTATGGCAAGAGACATTGACACCGTAAAAAATAAGTGGTCCAACATCAAGTCGGCTGCTAAGAAGAAGGGAGCGTTGAAGAAGACTGGAGGGGGGTGTCGACCATTCATTTGGACCAGCTGGAGGAGAAGGTGTTGTCCATGATAGGAGAGATGGTGGTAGAGGGACTGCAGTCAGGCATCAACTCGGACTACGCGAATAAGCCAACATATTTAACAACGTTAGCGTTAGCTAAGTTAGACAAGTTCTTCTTTGCAAATTGACGAGCTAACTAGCTATATAGAGTTAGCTCATATTGTTAATTACTAACTAGCTAGATAATGCACGTTTAATTTGTTTTCTTGCTGTATTTAAATGTCCGGTAGCCGTCTGTGGCAATGGCCCGAGAAAACGTTAATTGTTACAAAAGTATCCAGTTGTGCAGCCAACATTACACTTGTTTACTTCTCTCATCATATCAAGCCTACAGCTCTTGAAACGTTGTTGTCATGCTGACACGATGTGTTTGACCTTCCAGAAATAACACTGGACCTCATCCATATGCCCCTGTGCCCGGATGTGGGAGCCATGTATCATCATGATCATATGACAGAAGAACAAGCAGAGGTAGGTGTTTGTTTGATTTCTCATTATTATTCTATAATAGGCCTACAACACATCATTCCCATGACAGATTCATTGTATTTTTTCAACAGATCATCACTGAAGACACAGAGGAGATACGCCTGTCTCAGATTATTATCCATCCTGACACCCCAATGTACGAGCCAGTGCTTGCTGGTGTGGAGGAGATGGTGGCTGTCCAGAGGATGCTCCTGGGCGAGGTCACGACCCTGCGCAGGGTGCAGGAGCAGCTGCTGAAGGTGGAAGGAGAGAGATTAGCCCTGGAGAAGGAGAAGCTATCCCTGGAGAAACGAAGAAGACTTGAAGATGAATATTCTAAAATTAATGTAGATAGATAGATAGATAGATAGATAGATAGATAGATAGATAGATAGATAGATAGATAGATAGATAGATAGATAGATAGATAGATAGATAGATAGATAGATAGATACTTTATTGATCCCCGGGGGGGGGAATTCTTTGTCAAGCAGCTACAACAACAAAACACAGGGCAGGTGCAAAATGCCACAACGAAAGTACACAAAAGACAGATACACGGTACATGATACATAGAGCGGCAGTATGAAAAAGTATAGAAATACAAGATATCTGGAGTGCAAAAATAAAATAAAATAAAAATAATAATAATAAAAATAAAAAATAAAAACAAAAAAATAAAAAAAACTATAAAAAGACATTGCATAGTATGGGTGGTTGGCTGAATATGTTCACGATACATTGGTGGACGTTGGATGGTTAACTATACTATACAGGTTGATGGCAGAGAAATACTTCAGTAGCTAAAAATGCGTATGATATGAGCGAGGGTAATAATAGTTTACTTAATAGACAGACTGGCTAAATGAACAGGTAAGTGAAAATTTTGCATGGTTAAATTAGCTGTACAGGTAAGTATACAGTTATATTTACAGATAAGTGAATACTTGCATGGTTACACAAACTGTACAGGTAAATGACAGGAAGAGATACTTTAATAGCTAAATGTGTGTATGATATAATTTGGGGTAATAATAGTAATTCCCTTAAAATACAGTCCTTAGTGCGCAGGGTTTAATTACAGACAACTGCAAGTATTGCACATTCAATATACTAAAAACAATGAGAAAAAGGTGCAACTGACAGGATACTAATATGCATTCCTGAGTGAGTGAATGCCTACGTAAGTTAGGTCCAAGAATTACTAGCAATATTGCACGCATACAACTCCACTGCACTCCCTCCCCTCGGTAGATCGGATCACAACCTTGTCCACCTCACCCCACTCTACTTGCCTTTGGTCCAACATCAGCCTGCGACCACCAGGACCATTAGGACAAGAGAGGAAACATTGCTGATAAACTTAAATTCATTCGCTATTGGGAAACCGGGCCCAGGACGCTTGGTCTCGGAACTGTGCAAGTAGTTACTATGGGACATTTGGTGTAAGAGTTGACACAATGCAAACATCAATAGACTGTAGTTATTGGGAAAGACAAAACATGTTGCTACTGGTGTTAACACGGCTACGTGAAAAAATTATTTGTACACGCTTAAGGCAGTCTCTATCCGCAACTCTGATATTACAATATCTAATGTATCATCTAATAATAGTAATTTGTACCAGATTATATTGAAATGTGGGATATCAGGGCCGTTCTGTTTTATATACTGTATGTTATGTGTGATTCTGACCTGACAAGGTTTACTATATGTTTTTCTACTGTCACAAACATACCTCTGCCCTCTGGCGATGCTGCTAAATATTTCAGTTTATCATCTTCATCTTTGTAGTGATTGTTGTGTAATGCAACAATAAAAAGTCATTACAGTCCACACATTCCATTACATATTTTCCTCACCCTTCATAAGGACTAGGTTGCAGACTGCACTTATATCTGAAACAATCATGTCTAGCATCAAATGTTTTGATGAAGGGGCCTGCTTCGTGTTAGAGGCAATAGCTAGTGGAGTGGTCTCTCAAATGTAGGTCCTTTGGCAGTTATCATTGCCAGACTGAGTGCTTCGAATAGCATGTCATTAGCTACTTTGACCCTGCATGTCACAATAATTACAACACTACAGGAAGGCAATTGAAAGGATCTGAATTTCATGCGTAGCGTGAAGTCCCTGGGAGGAATGAAGGTATGTTTGCATTTGCTGACTAAAATGCGGACTGTTGACTATCCAGTATGAATGAATTGTTTTACTTTTTGACCGTGAGCAAAAAATACCCAATAAATAAAAGTATGGACAAAGGTATAAAACTAATATGTTATGTAAGGGACAAAAGCTCTTTGAACATGTATGTGATGTTTAGCCTGTAAATTACATTTTCAAGCCATGTCTTGTTGTCTTTCAGTAGATTTAACGAGCATTACATTAACTATATTAATTAATCAACCTGATTCGATCCAACATGTGTCATTCAATACTGTATGTCAGCCTTGAAAAACCTGAATATTCTACATAGAATCTAGATGATGGTCTATGGAACATTTTAAGAAATGTCTTAACAGTTTCTCAATAATTTGTTTGTTTGCATGGTCACCATTTGAGGTCTTACTATCGAAAAACTAAATTACTTCAGCAGCCTCCATCCCTTAACCCACGTTTTGATAATTGTGTTCTCTCTTTGCATCGTGGCAGTGTTTGTGTTGGATGTCATTGGGGTATTGATGTAGATTCTCCGATGAGGGCTTGGAACACTAACTTACTTCCCAAGAGTCCATCTGACACAAGTGTTTTAGCATTTTGTAAATCACCCCAAAATTACCCTCCAGGGTTCACATTTGAAAAACAAGAAAAGTAATGTTGTGTTCCTAATGAGTTGGTGGTGAATGTTTCTTGTAAAATGCTGTTTGGTTTTTCCTTCATAAATTTTTTTTATTGAGGTCTCTACGTACCCCTCATTGACTCTCTTGCTTAGTCCCACCAGCAGCATGGTAGAATCATGTGTACTTGTCTACACTGTCAGTAAAGTATTTGCTGTGTCCTTTGGGTAAAATGTTAAGTTAATAATTGAGGCGGGAAAAAAATAAATTGGTAGAAGGTTCACTGCAATTAGTGGGCAGAGAATTGCAGTGTGCTTTCATTCTGCTCTACTGATTGCATGCTTAGTTGTATCAAAATCAAGCACCCACATATAGACGCTCTGTACCAATGATGTGAAATTTTGCTATAGCACCTCTTCCAGTTCCATGTCTGTTTTGCCTGAGTACATCCCAAGTTATTGGCTTGACTTAGGCAACACTTGACTTTTATACTTAGGAAAATCTACACATATCCCATGAAAAATGTACACTCGTACTCAGACACGTATGAATAGCCCCTGACTCGTTTTAGTAGTACGTCCAACCGTCGTAACAACCGCAGACCACGTGTAAACCCGCTAGCCCAGGACCTCCACACCCATCTTCTTCAGATGCGGGATCGTCTGAGACTAGCAACCCGGACAGCTGATGAAACTATGGGTTTGCACAACCGAATACTTTTTGTACAAACTGTCAGAAACTGTCTCAGGGAAGCTCATCTGCATGCTCAACGTCCTCATAGGGTCTTGACCAGACTGCAGTTTGGCGTCATAACCGTCTTCAGTAGGCAAATGCTCACCTTCGATGGCCACTGGCACGCATTCAAATGCACATTCATCCGCCGCCATCACCTGTTTCAGCATGATAATGCACAGCTCCATGTCGCAAGGATCTGTAAACAATTCCTGGAAGCTGAAAAGGGCCCAGTTCTTCCATGGCCTGCAAACTCACCAGACATGTCACCCATTGAGCATGTTTGGAATGCTCTAGATTGACGTGTACGACAGCGTGTTCCAGTTCCCGCTAATATCCAGCAACTCCCACAGCCATTGAAGAGGAGTGGGACAACATTCCACAGGCCACAATCAACAGCATGATCAACTCTATGCGAATGAGATGTTGCACTTTATGAGGCAAATGGTTGTCATACCAGATACTTACTGGTTTTCTGATCCACACCCCTAAAATGTTTTTAAGGTATCTGACTAACAGATGCATATCTGCCTTCCCTGTCATGTGAAATCCATAGATTAGGGCCTAATCTATTTTTCAATTGACCAATTTCCTGAAAATGTTGCATGTTGCGTTCATATTTTTGTTCAGTGTGTGTATTGCTGGGGCTGCAGGGGTGTGTGCTACACCTGTGACTTAACTTCACTGTAGAACTTAAAAAACTGTCCTATATCCTCCTTCCTGTTGGATATCTGGGAAAAACAAACCACCCGGCTTGAGAACCACAGGCCCTGTTTAAGAATGGGAACAAGTTTGTAGCTTCCTCCTACCGGTTACACTAGGCTAGGTCAATAAAACCCTATCAGCCAAAAATGTTGTCTCAAATCTGACAGGCACTCCAATTTCCAACTGGTTTTACTTTGTGTATAACAACCGAGCAAGGCAATATAGTAGATAGCATTATTTTCATTTTAGGGGCCTCGTAAGGCATAAATTCATGACTGATTTAAAATATTTCATGTAGTAAGACAGAAACAATGGTAGTAAGTCAATATAATGAGGTCTGTAGCCTAATAATGTCAATGCTTACATAAAGCATAAATTGTAAATCACACAATAAGGAATTGCAACACTTAGCAGCATAGATTACCTCCACTTATGTGGCACCAATGCGGTATGCCTCATTAAGGGCACTACGTTCCGAAATGACGTTCCGAAATCATTTTCTTTATTTGTTAAACAAACACGCTTCAGCTTCCATGATAAATGCCCCGAGACCTCCTTTTCTTGGCGAGAAAGATGGATCGGATAAACTCTGCTATACCCTTGGCTCTGACTTGTTTTCAGACTTGTCAGGGATCCCTCTAAATGATCCAGAAAATGCTCCTAATGGAAGTTGCAGGTGGGAAATGCATTAAACTGTAAATCTGCGAGTCTTGCTACCATTTCATTTGGAAAGAAGCAGTTAATCTACCGCTAATATAAAGAGAAAACATTCCTGAGTAATTATTGTGCATTATAAAATACTGAATACAACTAGCATGGCTGATTAGGGCCTAACTGACCTCTAAAATGACACTGATTTAGGACCCATTTTTCTCTCTAAAGTGAGTCTGTAAATGAAGCCAGTCCATAACCATTATTCAATTATGAAACAGACAATTAATTCTGCAGAGGAAAACAATCCATTATGAACTCATCCCTGGGAAATGTCTGAAAAAGGTCAATGGATAACCAGTTACTAACAGAAAACAAACACACTGAAGGTGCTGCACACTGAATCCACTGTAATTTCCCCCCTGCCTGCTGTAAAAAGCATAAAAATATACCTAACTTTTTCGAGTTCTGTCTAATTTTTCTGTGTGTGAACCAATTGGTGAATAGGCTTGAATTGTATGCATACACGTTGTAAATGTTGGTTGACATAAAGTGAGAGGAATGGCTACATTGGGTCAAAGCATTGTGGAAGTCATTTGCCTAGGCCCATCACTACCATCAAGCACAGAGCAGTTTGAAATGGAGACAGCAAAACAACAATGATATGCGAGCAAATCATGTATTAATGGTCATCTAGTAGCTTCAGTCGGTGCATCACAGGTTTGAAACTACTCAAACCAATCATTGAAATATTAGGCTACATATCACAAAAGGGGCATTCCCCTGTATTCATCAAGAGGCATGAGTTACAGCTCATTAAAACATTAACATTTGGCATGACTGGTACATTGTGCTAATTAAAGTCTGTTCATACTAGCTTACTAGTCATAGTGTGTACATACGAACTAGGCTGATCACAAAACTCATCTCAAAATGGACTGGTAATCACAGTGATAGTGCTAAATCAAGAGTTATCTACAATTCCGTTAACATTGATAGAAACCCTTGTAGCATGATATTGTATATTGTTTCATGTGGTGATGGTATGTTTCAGTTAATCAAATCAAAAAACTCCCTAGAAAGGCAAAAACCTAGGAAGAAACCTAGAGAGGAACCAGGCTCTGAGGGGTGGCCAGTCCTCTTCTGGCTGTGCCGGGTGGAGATTATAACAATTCATGGCCATTAAGGCCAGTTCTTTCTCCAAGATGTTCAAACGTTCATAGATGACCAGCAGGGTCAAATAATAATCATAGTGGTTGTAGAGGTTGCAACAGGTGAATACATCAGGAGTGAATGTCACTTGGCTTTTCATAGCCAGGCATTATAGATGCGGTAGAGAGTGCAGGTACGGTGCGATGGAGCGCAGGTGCGGTAGAGAGAGCGAGAGAGAGAGAGAGATGAAAACAGCAGATCTGGGACAAGGTGGCACATCCGATGAACAGGTCAGGGTTCCATAACCGCAGGCAGAAGAGTTGAAACCGGTGTGTCATCAGGGCAGGTAGTCCTGAAGCATGGTCCTAAGGCTCAGGTCCTCCGGGAGGGGAGGTAGAGTGGGAGAGAGAGAGAATTAGAGGGAGCATACTTAAATTTACACAAGACACCGGATAATAACATCAGATTTGAGCTCTATAGGAGAAAGCCCTGCCTCCAGCTGTTTGCTTAGAAATTCTAGGGACAATAAGGAAGCCTGCATCTTGTGACCCGAGCGGACGTGTAGGTATGTACGGCAGGACCAAATCTGAGAGATAAGTAGGAGCAAGCCCATGTAATTCTTTGTAGGTTAGCAGTAAAGCCTTGAAATCAGCCCTAGCCTTAACAGGAAGTCAGTGTAGAGAGGCTAGCATGGGATTAATATGATACAATTATTTGGTTCTAGTCAAGATTCTAGCAAGTTTATTTAGTGCTTTATCCGGGTAGCAGGAGAGTAGAGCACTGCAGTAATCTAATCTAGAAGTGACAAAAGCATGGATTAGCTTCTCTGCATCATTTTTGGACAAAAAATGTCTGGTTTTTGCAATGTTACGAAGATGGAAATAAGCTGTCCTTGAAATATTCTTGATATGTTCGTTAAAACATAGATCAGGGTCCAGAGTAATGCCGAGGTCCTTCACAGTTGTACAACCATCAATATTAATTGTCAGATCCAAAAGCAGATCTTTGTTTCTTGGGACCTAGAACTAGCATCTCTGTTTTGTCAGAGTTTAAAAGTAAAAAAGTTACCGCCATCCACTTCCTTATGTCTGAAACAAAGGCTTCCAGGGCGGGCAGTGTTGGGGCATCACCATGTTTCATCAAAATGTACAGCTGTGTGTCGTCCACATAGCAATGGAAGTTAACATTATGTTTCTGAATGACATCACCAAGAGGTAAAATATATAGTGAAAACAATAGTGGCCCTAAAACGGAACCTTGAGGAACACCGAAACTTACAATTGATTTGTCAGAGGACAAACCATCCACGGAGACGAACTGATATCTCTCCGACAGATAAGATCTAAACCAGGCAAGAACTTGTCCGTGTAGACCAATTAAGGTTTCCAATCTCTCCAAAAGAATATGGTGGTTGATGGTGTCAAAAGCAGCACTAAGGTGTAAGAGCACGAGGACAGATGCAGAGCCTTGGTCTGACGCCATTAAAAGGTAATTTACCACTTTCACGAGTGCAGTCTCAGTGCTATGATAGGGTCTAAAACCAGACTGAAGTGTTTTGTATACATTATTATTTGTCTTCAGGAAGGCAGTGAGTTGCTGAGCAACAGCTTTTTAAAAGATTTTTGAGAGAAATGGGAGCTTTGATATAGGCCGATAGTTTGTTAAAACATTTTCTGGGTCAAGGATTAGATTTTTCAAGAGAGGCTTTATTACTGCCACTTTTAGAGAGTTTGGTACACATCCGGTGGATAGGGAGCCATTTATTATGTTCAGCACAGGAGGGCCAAGCACAGGAAGTAGCTCTTTCAGTAGTTTAGTTGGAATAGGGTCCAGTATGCAGGTTGAAGGTTTATAGGCCATGACAATTTTCATTAATGTGTCAAGAGATATAGGATTCAAAAACTTGAGTGTCTCCATTGATCCTAGGTCCTGGCAGTTCTGTCCAGTCTCAGGACAGCTGAGCTTTGGGGAAATACGCAGATCCAAAGAGGAGTCCATAATTTGCTTTCTAATGATATTGATCTTTTCGTTTAAGAAGTTCATGAATTCATCACTGCTGAAGTGAAAGGCATCCTCTCTTGGGGAATGCCCCTTTTTAGTTAGCTTTGTAACAGTATCAAATAGAAGTTTAGGATTATTCTTATTCTCCTCAATTAGTTTGGAAAAATAGGATGATCGAGCAGCAGTGAGGGCTCTTTGATATTGCACTGTACTTTCGAAGCTAGTAGGAAGACTTCCAGTTTGGTGGAGCGCCATTTCCGTTCCAGTTTTATGGAAGCTTACTTCAATGTTCGGGTATTTTCTGTGTACCAGGATGCTAGTTTCTTTTGGCAAATGTTTTTTGTTTTTAGGGGTGCGACTGCATCTAGGGTATTACGCAAGGTTAAATTTAGATCCTCAGTTTGATCGTTAACTGATTTTTGTACTCTGACGTCCTTGGATAGGTGGAGAGAGTCTGGAAGGGCATCTAGGAATCTTTGGGTTGTCCGAGAATTTATAGCATGACTTTTGATGATCCTTGGTTGCGGTCTAAGCAAATTATTTGTTGCGATTGCAAACAAAATAAAATGGTGGTCCGATAGTCCAGGATTATGAGGAAAAACATTTATCCACAATATTTATTCCAAGGGACAGAACTAGATCCAGGGTATGACTGTGGCAATGAGTAGGTCCGGAGACATGTTGGACAAAACCCACTGAGTTGATGATGGCGCCGAAAGCCTTTTGTAGTGGATCTGTGGGCTTTTCCATATTATCTGCCATGACTACAAGGTCTGATAGAAATTCAGAGAACTCAGTAAGGAACTCTGTATAAAAAGTTATTGAGTATGCTGCATAGATGACTAGAAGCTCAAAAGATGAAAACGCTGTCATTTTTGGGGGGGTAAATTGAAATTTGCTATCGTAAATGTTAGCAACACCTCCGCCTTTGCATGGGTGATATGGTCACTAGTGTAACCAGGAGGAGACGCCTCATTTAACACAGCTTAAGCCATGTTTCAGTCAGGCCAATCACATCAACATTATGATCAGTGATTAGTTCATTGACTATAATTGCCTTGGAAGTGAGGGATCTAACATTAAGTATCCCTATTTTAAGAAGTGAGATATCACAACCTCTTTCAATACTGACAGGAATGGAGGAGGTCTTTATTCCAGTGAGATTACTAGATCTAGCCTAGATCGAGGCACAGACACGGTCTCAATGGGGGTAACTGAGCTGACTACACTGACCATGCTAGTGGCAGACTCCACTAAACTGGGAGGCTGTCTAGCAGCCCTGCCCCCTGGTAAACAGTGTATAGTCGCTGGATGATTATTTTTAAGTCTAATATTGCAGGTAATGGAGTCGCCAATGACTAGGGTTTTCAATTTGTCAGAGCTAATCGTGGGAGGCTTCGGTGGCTCAGACCCTGTAACGGGTGGAGGAGAGACCTGAGAAGTCTCTGGCTCCGACTCGTTGCTTAATGAAGAGACCCGGTTGAAAGTTTCTGTCGGTTGAACATGCCGACTGCATTTCTTTCCAGAAGCCCTGAGAAAACTGTCCGGCTGCGAGGACTGTGCAAGGGGATTTTTAGTAGTAACTACTTACTGGTGGCGCATACACGATTTCATCCTTTCCTACACTTAAATTACCTTTGCCTAACGATTGCGTCTGAAGCTGGGCTTGCAGCGAGGCTGCAATTAATGTCAGATGGCGTAGTGTTAATAATGTTACAATTTAGCCTCGGCTGGTGGAAGTCCTGTAGAACTATGTCCAGATAAAGCGTCCTGGGTAAAAAAGTTTAATGAAAAAAAAGTAGACCGAGGAAAACATTTAAAAAGTAAGATGTTGGAAAACGTGTTAAATGAAGATTGTTTAAATGGTTATAAAAAAGGAAAAACCGCTTGGCAGGTAGCCAAGAAGCAACAAACAGCACAGAGACAAATGACGCGCTCAAAAACGGAAGTGACGATATTGACTTAATACATTGTGACTTGACACCATGTAAGCAGAATCAAATGCACATTCTCAGTTTAAGAGTATAGCAAAAATCTCCTTTCACTTATAACATACCAATGAAAAATAATTGTATAAAGGCTATATAAATCACAATGTATAGCATCAGGCATCCATGGCACGGTTCTCTGCAGTACCTTGGCAGTGTTTAATATTTGGAGAGAGAGAAAGACAGATTCTCCATGACGTGGTTATGGCCACCTATTGGTCCGTAGCATTGGGCAGAATCTTCTGCTCCTGGCAGTATGCAAATCACTTCCCCTGGATATCCTCCATGTACAGGCCAGGTAAACTGAGTTCTGTGGGGGATATTGACATGTCCCCCCAGGTTAGTCCCGGGGTCAAGGCGTTGACCACCACCCCCACTCTACCATAAAAGCCTGATTGGTGGAGTGCTGCTGAGATGGTTGTCCTTCTGGAAGGTTCTCCCATCTCCACAGAGGAACTCTGACCATCGGATTCATGGTCACCTCCCCGACCAAGGCCCTTCTCCCCCAGTTGCTCTGTTTGGCTGAATGATGGAGGCCACTGTGTTCTTGGGGACCTTCAATGCTGCAGAAATGTTTTGGTACCCTTCCCCAGATCTGTGTCTCGACACAATCCTGTCTCGGATCTCTACAGACAGATCTTTGGTTGTTTAGTACATGGCCTCATGTGAATCCTTAAAGAGATGGTTGGGGCTAAGGCTTAAGAGGTGTGAATGATGCTGGATGGCTGTTCGCAAATCTAAATGTGTATTTGAACCCAATAATGGTTGAATTCAAGAAGTTTAAGCTGCCTATCAATCATTGTTTTTGTAACCAGTGAACAGCCAGTGAAAAATGCTCTCTTGCAACAGCTGCATAGTGCGGATCCCAGCCTATGGAATATTACCAATCTAATTCATGCTGATAAAAAAAAAATCCATAGGCCTAATGGAAACATGCTCAGACTCGTTCACTTTTATAGTTGCTACATCCATTTTTGGACTTATAATGTAAAGATATAATTGAATCTTATTATTATATGTAGTAGAAAGTGATTGGTTAGAAGAAGCCTACATAATCAACCCATATACTACCATTTTACATCCATATATGTGACTTCAGGAAGCTAGGCATATGTCGCAAGTTCCGACTTCACAGGAGAGCCTTTTGAACAATTTTAATTTTTTGGCAGAAATGCCTTCTCCTTGCTGGGGGGGACAATTTTATTTTATTTATTTTTATTTCACCTTTATTTAACCAGGTAGGTCAGTTGAGAACAAGTTCTCATTTGCAACTGCGACCTGGCCAAGACAAAGCAAAGCAGTGCGACAAAAAAACAACACAGAGTTACACATTAAACAAACAGTCAAAAAACACAATAGAAAAATCTATATACAGAGTGCAAAATGTAGTGCAAAAATGCAGTAAGGTTAGGAGGTAGGACAATAAATAGACTATAGTGGTAAAATAAATTACAGAATTATCATCATTAACACAGGAATGAAGGATGTGCAAATTATGATGTGCAAATAGAGATACTGGAGTGCAAGATTAGTGAAAATAAACAAAAATAAATATGGGGATGAGGTAGTAGTGTGGGCTATTTACAGAAGGGCTATATACAGGTGCAGTGATCGATAAGCAGCTTTGACAACTGATGCTTAAAGTTATTGAGGGAGATAGGAACCTCTAGCTTCAATGATTTTTGCAATTCGTTCCAGTCATTGGCAGCAGCGAACTGGAAGGAATGGCGGCCAAAGGAGGTGTTGGCTTTGGGGGTGACCAGTGAGATATACCTGCTGGAGCGCATGCTACGGGTGGGTGTTGCTATAGTGACCAGTGAGCTGAGATAGGGCGGGGATTTACCTAACAAAGACTTGTAGATGACCTGGAGCCAGTGGGTTTGGCGACGAATATATAATGAAGGCCAGCCAACGAGAGCATACAGGTCGCAGTGGTGGGTAGTGTATGGGGCTTTGGTGACAAAACGGATGGCACTGTGATAGACTACATCCAATTTGCTAAGTAGAGTGTTGGAGGCTAGTTTGTAAATGACATCGCCGAAATCAAGGATCGGTAGGATAGTCAGTTTTACAAGGGCATGTTTGGCAGCATGAGTGAAGAAGGTTTTTTTTGCGAAATAGGAAGCCAATTCTGGATTTAATTTTGGATTGGAGATGGTTGATGTGAGTCTGGAAGTTGAGTTTATAGTCTAACCAGATGCCTAGGTATTTGTAGGTGTCCACATATTCTAATTCGGATCCGTCGAGAGTAGTGATGATAGTCCGGTGGGAGGGTGCTGGCAGCGTACGATAGAAAAGCATGCACTTAGTTTTACTAGCGTTTAAGAGCAGTTGGAGGCCACGGAAGGAGTGTTGTATGGCATTGAAGCTTGATTGAAGGTTAGTAAACACAGTATCCAAAGAGGGGCCAGATGTATACAGAATGGTGTCATCTGCATAGAGATGGATCAGAGAGTCACCAGCAGCGAGAGCGACATCGTTGATGTATATAGAGAAAAGGGTTGGCCCAAGAATTGAACCCTGTGGCACCCCCATAGAGACTGCCAGAGGATCGGACAATAGGCCCTCCGATTTGACACACTGAACTCTGTCTGCAAAGTAGTTAGAGAACCAGGCAAGGCAGTCACTTGAGAAACCAAGGCTATTGAGTCTGCCAATAAGAATGCGGTGATTGACAGAGTCGAAAGCCTTGGCCAGGTCGATGAAAACGGCTGCACAGTACTGTCTTTTATCGATGGCGGTGATGATATCGTTCAGTACCTTGAGCGTAGCTGAGGTGCACCCATGACCAGCTCGGAAACCAGATTGCATAGCAGAGAAGGTACGGTGGGATTCGAAGTGGTCAGTTATCTGTTTGTTAACTTGGCTTTCGAAAACTTTAGAAAGGCAGGGCAGGATGGATACTGGTCTATAACAGTTTGGGTCTAGAGTGTCTCCTCCTTTGAAGAGGGGGATGACCGCGGCAGCCTTCCAATCTCTAGGGATCTCAGACGATACGAAAGAGAGGTTGAACAGGCTAGTGATAGGTGTTGCAACAATTTTGGCTGATAATTTCAGAAAGAGAGGGTCCAGATTATCTAGCCCAGCAGATTTGTAGGGGTCCAGACTTAGCAGCTCTTTCAGAACATCAGCCGTCTGGATTTGGGTGAAGGAGAAGCGGGGGGGGCTTGGGCAAGTAGCTGCCGAGGGTACAGAGCTGTTGGCCGGGGTAGGGGTAGCCAGGTGGAAAGCATGGCCAGCCGTAGTAAAATGCTTATTGAAATTTTCGATAATCGTGGATTTATCGGTGGTAACAGTGTTTCCGAGCCTCAATGCAGTGGGCAACTGGGAGGAGGTGCTCTTATTCTCCATGGACTTAACAGTGTCCCAGAACTTTTTGGAGTTAGTGCTACAGGAAGCAAATTTCTGTTTGAAAAAGCTGGCCTTTGCTTTTCTAACTGACTGTGTGTACTTGTTCCTGACTTCCCTGAATAGCTGCATATCGCGGGGGCTGTTCGATGCTAATGCAGTGCGCCACAGGATGTTTTTGTGTTGGTCTAGTGCAGTCAAGTCTGGGGTGAACCAAGGGCTATATCTATTCTTAGTTCTACGTTTTTTGAAAGGGGCATGCTTATTTAGGATGGTGAGGAAAGCACTTTTAAAGAACAACCAGGCGTCCTCTACTGACGGGATGAGGTCAATATCCTTCCAGGATACCTGGGCCAGATCGAATAGGAAGGCCTGCTCGCAAAAGTGTTTTAGGGAGCGTTTGACAGTGATAAGGGGTGGTCGTTTGACCGCTGACCCATTGCGAACGCAGGCGATGAGGCAGTGATCGCTGAGATCCTGGTTGAAAACAGAGGAGGTGTATTTGGAGGGCAAGTTAGTCAGTTTATCAAACTGAAACTTAATCAAATGGTTGACACCCCCTCCTCCCCATTTGTTTTTACACTGCTGCTACCCACTGTCTATTATCTATGCATAGTCACTCACTGGACTCTACCCACACACTCACACATACTACACTGGCACTCCAACACACATATACACACACACAACATACGCTCACACTCACACAAGCATATTGACGCCACTCACACATAGACACGCTTTCCCAATCTTCTGTTTATTATCGATCCTGATTGCCTAGTAAATTTTAGCCCTACCTATGTACATACTACCTCAATTACCTCAACTACCTTGTACCCCTGCACAATGACTCGGTAACGGTACCCCCTGTATATAGCCTTGTTATTGTTACTTTTTATTATTTTATTTTATTTTACTATTTCTTGAACTGCATTGTTGGTTAAGGGCTTGTAAGTAAGCATTTCACTGTAAGGTCTACATCTGTTGTATTCGGCGCATGTGACAAATAAAGTTTGATTTGATTTGAAACTAAAAACTAGTTAATCAAATCTGAAAACGAACTAAAATTTAACTGAATTTCAAATAAAAATATTAATACTAATAGAAATAAAAACAAATATAAAACTATAATAACCTTGTATATCCAAGATGGCGTAACAGTGTAGACGTGTTTTTTTGTTGTCCCGTCTAAATAGTTTGTAGTAGTTTGTAATTTGTCTTTACATACATTTTTATTTGTTCCCGATTTACCCCTCCTGCAAGCCACCTTACCCAACGTGATACTGATCAAATATCGGATCAAATATCCGTGCTTTTCCACTATTTAACTGAACTGCAGTCAAAAGTTAGCCTGCTAGCTAGCTTGCTAACCAGCCATCGCTAACCACTGCTAGCGGTCCTCACTACCGCTCTGTTGCTCAGACAGCTTTCAGTTCGGACAACATTGGCCAGTCTGCTCAGCGCGCTACCAACCCAGCGCTTACCGGACTGCGTTCCCTTCCACTTCACCGGATTTCCACTGAAAGTACCGGACCACCACACCGGATCATCACAGCTAGCTAGCTGCATTCGAGTGACCGACGTTTACAGCTAACCTCCATTGTTTACACGCTACCAATGCTAGCGTGAGCTAGGCTCATCTCCCGGACATCCGACGTATGCTAGCTACTCTCCCAGGCTCCAGTACCTTGTCAACCTACCTGGACCTTCTACTGTCGACACGGAACCCCACCGAGCCACCGTGACTGGCCTGCCGACGTAATTTGTCCGACGTGGTCTCAACAGGGTTCTCCTCTGCGACGTCGCCGAAGATCCAAGGGTATGTAAACTCAACTTCCAGACTCACATCAACCATCTCCAATCCAAAATTAAATCCAGAATCGGCTTCCTATTTCGCAACAAAGCCTCCTTCACTCATGCTGCCAAACTTGCCCTTGTAAAACTGACTATCCTACCGATCCTTGATTTCGGTGATGTCATTTACAAATTAGCGTCCAACACTGCTCAGCAAATTGGATGTAATCTATCACAGTGCCATCCGTTTTGTTACCAAAGCCCCATATACTACCCACCACTGCGACCTGTATGCTCTTGTTGGCTGGCCTTAATTATATATTCGTCGCCAAACCCACTGGCTCCAGGTCATCTATAAGTCTTAATTAGGGAAATCCCCACCCTATCTCAGCTCACTGGTCACCATAGCAACACCCACCCGGAGCATGCGCTCCAGCAGGTATATCTCACTGGTCACCCCCAAAGCCAACACCTCCTTTGGCCGCCTTTCCTTCCAGTTCTCTGCTGCCAATGACTGGAATGAATTGCAAAAATCATTGAAGCTGGAGGTTCCTATCTCACTCAACAACTTTAAGCATCAGCTGTCAAAGCTGCTTATCGATCACTGCACCTGTATATAGCCCTTCTGTAAACAGCCCACACTACTACCTCATCCCCTTTTATTTTTTATTTTTTTTGCTAATCTTGCACTCCAGTATCTCTATTTGCACATAATAATTTGCACATCCTTCATTCCTGTGTTAATGATAATCTGTAATTTATTTCACCACTACGGTCTATTTGTCCTACCTCTTAACCTTACTGCATTTTGCACTCTGTATATAGATTTCTTCTATTGTGTTTTTGACTTTGTTTACTGTGTAACTCTGTGTTGTTTTTGTCGCACTGCTTTGCTTTGTCTTGGCCAGGTCGCAGTTGCAAATGAGAACTTGTTCTCAACTGATTTACCTGGTTAAATAAAGGTGAAATAAAAAAATAAAAAAATAAATATAAACTTTGTTTTTATATTATTTAGTTTTAGTGTTAGGGACAGAAAGTAGTCTATGCATGGGAGGCTGGGAGCCTTTTATGTGTTGTAGGAATATAGTTTGGATTTTTGGGGGGGATGTCACTACATGCCACTGGGGGGCAGTACTAACGTAATGGTCATAGGTTTGTTAGGTTTATATTATAAATCAGTCTTAGCCTGCATTCCAGAGCTTAGAAGCCTGACAGATCTTACAACACCTGGATAGGTATTTTAAGTATCAGCTAACCACATCATATGTCATAGCAGTTTGTCAGTCGATGATGTTGTTGCGTCCCTCACCTTAGCTGTGGAACGCGCCCTATATGTGACATGGGGCGCGTTCCTCTTCTCAGACGTTGCTGGCGCCTGACAGATCTTGCAACGCCTGGATAGGTATTTTAAGTTTCATCTAACCACATCATATGTTATAGCAATCTGTCAGTCAATTACACAGTCGATAACGTGGCACGCAACCATTGGTTGATGCATGCAGTGTCTGAGCAGGGGAACGCAACCATTGTCTGCTTATTACCCCCGCCCCACGGAGGGCGAAATATCTCACTGGCCACTCTGGTCTGCTTATTGCCCCTGACCAGTGAGATGTTTCTGTCTTGGGCACCCCCTCGATGGGGCGGGGCAATAAGCAGACCAGAGTGGCCACGCCCCAATCAGAAAAATATGAGGGGGTGTCTCGCATTCTCTGCCTCAGATTTCTTCACTGTTAGCTAGTGATAGAAAATATGATCTATTATATTGACAAGATGTTCAAGTAACTGCTCCAACAATGAAAATATATGTCCTCAAAGATGGAAGGCAGGCGGGAGGAGACGAGATCAGGTGGGACCATTCTAGCCAATGAGAGGGCAGACACGCGTGAACAACAGGCACAACTAAGTTGTGTTTCTCAAAGTTGCCGAATGCCATGTACATCCACTTATATGAGTATATATTACCACCTAAATTTTACTCTATTTTATCCAATAAGCGTCACGTAATATACGTACACTCTCATAGACCTCCATGCAAAAAGGTCTGCTTATCTCGCGGCGACAGATTTTGGGCGGAGGTAATCTTCTGCTTTGCCTCTTCCTCTCTGGTGAAAGTGATGCACAAGCTAGGCCTATCTGTAACATTGACATCTACTAGCAGCATTTATCCATCAGAATCAGAACCAATGAAAAAATGTAATGTTTTCATAAAACTTAACATAATTGTATGGTTTTTATTAGATGTTTTTTTTTTGCAGTCTAAGATTAGTTTCAGTATAGTTTAAGTTTTTAATTTATTTTCCTTAATTATTTTATTTCAATCTACTAAATAGTTTTGTACAATATTAGGAGGAAATAAATACAGTATTGTAGCGATCTGGCCGGCATACACTAGCCACTAAAGGGCGCAAGGGGATTGTGGGTAGCTCATGTTCTGTGATTAAAGTTGTGTTATGTCTTTATATTTTAGTAGTTAAGCTAATGTTATGTGTTTATGTTTCCTTAAGTGTCTTAGTTCAGGTTATGGGGTAGTGGAGAATGTTAGAATGCCTACCGTGACCGAGCCTTGCATGGCCAGACGATGTGTTCATTGTTAATAATTGAAGGAGGGTGAATAAAATGTGACGTTCCTGGAGTCGTGCGGTGTATGGGGCACAGGAACTCTCCAGTAAAATCAATCTCTGTCTCATGCCATCTTCTTCTGGCCAAGCTCGCCACATTGGTGTCAGAAGTGGGATTAGCGAGCAGAGGAGGATTGAGAGAGAGATTGATGAGCTGGAGAGGACGCAGACCCAGGGGCGGTTAAGGAGCCTACTACTGCAGAAGATGGAGCCTGCCAGAGGTGGTGGCTACCCGGCGTGTCCCGATGGTTCCTGTGCCCCACGGCTACCCCAGCAGGCCGCTGCTGGACCACGCCCACAACGCGTGGCTACAACCAGAAACGTCATGCTACCTACCAGTCCGGAGCTGCAACAACCCCTACTCGGCACGCCCAGCCTACCACGTTCTGCAAGGGTGCCAAGATCATCCGCCAAGCTGCCCAAGTACAACGGGACGACGCAGTTAGAGCCCTACCTCGCCCAAGTCCACCTGGCGGTCCGACACAGCGGCTGGAGCAGTGAGGAAGCTGCTACTCACCTGGCGCTAGCGTTAGAGGGGAACGCAGTGCAGGTGTTTCTCGACCTAACCCCAGCGGAACAACGGGACCTCCAAGCCTTGACCAGGGCGCTGGAAAGGAGGTTTGGACATCGACTCTTCGCGGACCAGAGCCGAGAGCAACTGGTCAGCCGCCATCGCCAAGGAGAAGAGAACCTGGGCACCTTCGCTGCAGATGTGCAGCTGCACGCTCGACAGGGCTATCCCCAATTCCAAGGAGCTGCACAAGAGGAACTGGCCCTCCACGCTTTCCTGTGGGGGCTCGCACCAGAAAAGCTACGGCAACATGTCTGCCTCGCCAGGCCTAAGACTCGGTGAAGCACTCCACGAGGCCGAACAAGTCTGAAGGGGTACTCTCCAGGTGGCCCACCCAACAGGGACACAGCACGCCAACCTTGTGTCCGGGTGTCCGACTACGATGAGGGGGAAACGACAGAAGCAGGCCTACGACACCCAAAAAGGGTGTTTCTCCCAAGCTCCGCAGCCATTGGCAGGGGCCTGGGGATATCTTGGGCTGGCTGTCGGAGGGGGGTAAAGGGTGCGTATGCCTGGCCGAGACTGCACGGTGGAGGCGTCCTGGACATTTGAGGGTCTTTGTGTTGAGAGATTGGGTCGTCGGGGGCGACTGACCCCTCTGGTGGGGGCTATGTAGCGATCTGGCCGGCATACACTAGCCACTAAAGGGCGCAAGGGGATTGTGGGTAGCTCATGTTCTGTGATTAAAATGGTTGTGTTATGCCTTTATGTTTTAGTAGTTAAGCTAATGTTATGTGTTTATGTTTCCTTAAGTGTCTTAGTTCAGGTTATGGGGGTATTGGAGAATGTTAGAATGTCTACCGCGACCGAGCCTTGCATGGCCAGACGATGTGTTAATAATTGAAGGAGGGTGAATAAAATGTGACGTTCCTGGAGTCGTGCGGTGTATGGGGCACAGGAACTCTCCAGTAAAATCAATCTCTGTCTCATGCCATCTTCTTCTGGCCGAGCTCGCCACAGTATTATAGGCTACAGTAGGCTAATAAATAAACTTTCCAGTGGCATTGACCATGATGAAATGTATACTAGGCTACTCACTGGTAATGGCCAATCTCAAGATAAACTACTTTAAAAAACAGTGCGTTCACTCCAAATTGGGAGTTGAGAAAATTGTTGTTAGCTTCTGCAGACAGATTAGTATTCTCTTTTCAGTAGTAGGCATTTGCTTTCCAAACTGTATGTTTTTCCAGCGATTGTATTTTGAAATTTGCGAAAATCAAACTGACAGCCACAACCAACCATAGAAATAGAATCCAGTTCCCATTCAAGTCAGGACTGGCAGCCATTGCTAGCGTATCCAAGAGTTTAACCTTGTCTCCAGCCTATTGCTCACAGCTCATATAAATTCGCTTTAGTGGGTGTGACCATAGAATTATATGGGATGATTTAATTTGATTTCATCTTAGCTAATCACACAACTACGAGGCGTGGCTCTGTGCTTGTGGTGTGCTAGCATACAGGAAGGGGTTAGTGGGAAGGTATTGTGGGAGATGATTGGTTGATAGATTAAGCCAATGGCTTTGCGCTGGGAGTTTTTCCCGGCTCTCTGTGACAGTGCTGTGGCTTTACCTACCACTCAAAATGTTTTCCTGGAAGAAGGCTAGCAGAAACCCCTAGACGTCCAGTCATTGCACTAACGCTAGTTAGCATTGGCTCTCAAAACTATCTCCAACTTCCTTCATACTGGACACAGAGACATAAAAATGGTATCCACAAGTGCGTCTGACTCTGGGGAATTAGATAAAGTTCATCATTGCCCAAATCCCTAAGTATCCATTTAAGCTGTTTATTGACTATAGACTCCAATACCTTTCCCTAAACAGATATAGGCCAATAGTTGTTCAGTAGAGGTAGGACAAATGTTGATTTCCATAGTTTGGGGATTATTCAATTCTAAGGTGAGGTTGAAGATGCATGTTAAGGGGAGAGCAATGATTTCTGCAGCTAATTGTGGTAGGCGGGGGTCTAGATCATCAAGGCCCTAAGCTACATGACAACAGCAGTTCAACCTAATCCTCTCTGTAGAAGGCAGCTTGTAGCCATATGTTGCAGCCCAGACATTGAAAACTCAGTTTTTCTTTAATTCAATTCCCACGACCTCTTTTTTTCTTCACTCTCCAAGAAAATAAACCAAACATTTTAGAGGCCCTAGGTGGCCAAGTGCAAGATATTGGTCACACTTCAGTCACACTATCACTTCCACCGTTGATACTGGAGACATTCCTGAGGTGGACAGGGTCTCCTGATGTGGTGTCCTTTCAGAATTGGATCTCACCGGCAGCAATAAATTGATAGTAAGCTTATACCATCTGGTAAATGTCTGTTTAATGATATAAAAAAAATAGGGAAAAAAATGTGTCTAACACAGTATTCACTCTTTCTCTGTGTCTCTATGGTATACATTCACACTGTGCCTGGCATTCGAACTGCAGTAGGCTGGCTACACTTTATCTCAGGCCTGTAAGAGTTATGATGTCATGGCGTCCCATCACCTGGGGATCACTTACATGAAAATAGAGGCAATTTCTGTCAGCACGTCTTGATTTGCTTTCCTGGTATAACACCGTCCATACGCTCAGGAAAGCACTTGATGTTTATTTTACCTGCAACTGAGCCTGCAGACGAAAAATCGTCGCTTGTATTGGACCGAAGGAGTAGGGCCGATCTCAGCACTGACTGATGTCAATAGAATGCAGTGATGTTTGTTTCAAACAGTGCTCTTAAAAATGTGAAGTCAAGGCTTGCTCAGATTGAAGCATTCATGTAGAAGCGTTTCCTATTGAAGGCCTGTAAAAGCAAATGAATAGGCATAATAGAGCAAGATTTTTGGATATGCCCCCTCTAAGTTGGAATGATATAAAAAACTACACTAATACTGACTAAGATAATTAAATAAATGATTGATACTCAACATTATCTCCCTTTATTTCATGATTGTTTTTTCTAATAATTTAATGATCTGGCTTAAACAAAAGTCACAGGTCGTATGCCCTTCTTTTATCCAAATGAGAAAATAGCTTAAAATAGATCTAAAACCTCTGGTTCTTTCTTCCTTCAAAAGACAAGTAAGGAATGGCACAATGTTAGCTCATATCCTGCATAATCAAAGTGCACACATTACAGAAGTGACGTTGATCCTTAGATGATAACTGCGAGGACGAGGAAAAGAGTACTTCACTTTGGTTCATAATTTGTGTTGGGAACAACGAGTGTTCAGAGACAGGCGTAGATACAGGCTCTGTGCATCCTAAGCGCAGGTGGTCACCGGCTAGCTGTGTGTCCTCACCCTTGGAAGCGGGGAGAGCGGCTCACTCACTGGCTGTGCTCTTCTGTCTTTTAGGGAGTCTCGTTGATTTCCTTCACCTGTGCACAATCCATAGTGGAAAGAGAGGCTGGCAGGAATGTTGCCTCAATTTGGGTTAGGTCATATCATTGGCGAACGAGCTTAATAGATAGCATGCATGAGAATTTAGGACATGCATATGGGTAGCACTCGTGAGAATTTAGGACATGCGTTATTGGTAGCGCAAGTGAGATTTCACACTTCAATTATTGAACACACAGCACTCGTGAATAGGTTGGCACAGCTAACTTATTTAAAAACGTGAACACAGCAAACATGAGAGGAAAAAAGGAAGCTCTTTGCCACCAGGTGACACTTGATTTGGTTATTTATTTATATTAAAGATATGGGTCAGATGTTCAACTGAGACCCGGTCCAAGTCGAAATGCCATAAGAACACTTCAACCGAGGCACCTGGCTGTGATATCATCCCCCTGAATAAAGCCAAACTAAAGAAATTAACATTCTATTTTCAATTAAAACAAATTAACGGCAATAAAAGGCAGCTCACTTCTCTCTTTTCCAAGGTCTCCATTCAGACCTTTGCAACGGCCTTTAAGTCCACCGATTCCCACGATTCATTCAATCTGTTCCCACATGAGCAGAAACAATAAAGAGAAAATGAAACAATTAAAAAGCCATCAGTCATGCCATTAATAAAAAACAGCTTTAACTGACATAATGTATTGCCTGGATGACAACTCTAGTCCCGGTGTGTCACCAGCGCTGGCCAAGGCTCGGCTGTGATTAATGGAAGCCGATGTTGGGGGTGGATGCTTGGGAATATTGATAGGCCTGTCTCCACTCTGGATGTTAACACTCGGTTGCTGAGACGTTGCTAAGATGTTCCAGGGCAAACATCTGTCCGTCTCCTCACGCCCCTGTGACCAATGAAATGCGTCAACCGGCACTCCCGACGGACGGCCTAGTGACTTAGCTCAGATGGCTCTGGTTTCAGCGCTTAACGTTTTGCTTCAGGTTTCGTGTTACAAGTCCAAAAGTATGCTCTGTGTGTGTGTGTGTGTGTGTGTGTGTACGTGTGTGTACGTGTTTGTAGCTCATTGGGCTGTTATGTGTGTGAGTAACCTAGCTTAGACACTGAAGGGAACTTCAATCGTCATCTCGACTGCCCATGTGTTACTGAGCAAAAACCATAAGCAAACGTATAGCAGTAGGCAGGGCTCTAAAGTGCAACCATTTTGGTCGCATATGCTCCTAAATATTTTGCTGTGAGAGCCAACGTTGTTTGAACAGGTACATAGCCAAGGTTTACAGATTTACTACCACCTGCAGTTATGGAAGTATAATTCATTGGGTGATCCCTCTTGGAAACCTGGATGGAATTATGTGATCCTTCCTTACACGTAGGAAGTCCCACCCAGTTGATTACTTAATAAATGGTGAAAGTCCTCAATGGTGCTGTCCATGCTAAAGCAGGCTTTTATGCACTAGAGTCCTCTATCCACCTCTATGATCTGACACATCTCCATTGGCAGGCCACATTTTACATTCATAAATCATTTTGCGGGCCGTTAACACTGTGTTCAGTCATGTTACCACATTAGCTAGCTAACATTTGAGGGAACAGAAAGAATGGTAAAGTCACAGCTTCTTCAGGAGATCAATAATCATAGAGCTGAGGGAACATAGGGCCCAGGGAGCATAGGGCTGAGGGAACATAGACATTGTCCAAATATACACTGCACTCTTTGAGAGAGGTAGTTAGCAAACTAGGCCAAAGACCCCTCAGAGACACCAATACTCCTTAGCCAGCCCACAAGAATGGAATGGTCTACCGTATCAAAAGCTTTGGCCAAGTCAATAAAAATAGCAGCACAACATTGCTTAGAATCCAGGGCAATGGTGACATCACTGAGGACCTTTAAGGTTTCAGTGACACATCGATAACCTGAGTGGAAACCAGATTGCATACTAGAGAGAATACTCTATACATCAAGAAAGCCATTCAGTTGATTATTGACAAGTTTTCCCAACACTTTTGATAAACAAGGAAAAATAGAAATAGGCCTATAACAGTTAAGATCAGCTTGATCTCCCCCTTTAAATAAAGGACGAACCGTGGCTGCCTTCCAAGCAATGGGAACCTCTCCAGAGAGGAGAGACAGGTTAAAAAGGTTAGAGATAGCCTTGGTGATGATAGGGGCAGCAACCTTAAAGAAGATAGGGTCTAAACCATCTGACCCAGATGTTTTTTTTGGGTCAAGTTTAAAGAGCTCCTCTAGCACCTCGGACTCAGTGACCACCTACAGGGAGAACTTTTGTAGCAGGGCAGGGGAAAAAGAGGGAGAAGCATCAGGGATAGTCGCATTAGAAGGGGTGGCAGATGAGGAAATGTTAGACGGGAAAGGAGGCATGGCTGAGTAAAATAGGAATCCTGACTTAATTAAGTGTTGATTAAATATCTCAGCCATGTGCTTCTTGTCAGTAAGGGACATGGGCAGCTGTGAGTAGAAGGGTTTATTCTCCAGGTCTTCAACCATTTTCCAGAACTTCTTGGGGTTAGACCCAGAGAGAGAAAACTGCTCCTTAAAGTAGCTAACTTTGGCCTTTGTTATAGCCTGAGTGCACTTATTTCTCAAGGGTTTATTCTCCAGGTCTTCAACCGTTTTCCAGAACTTATTGGGGTTAGACCCAGAGAGAGAAAACTGCTTCATAAAGTAACTAACTTTATTATAGGTAGAGTGCACTTATTTCTCATTTACCTGAATAAGAGCCAGTCAGCCTGAGTACACGTGTGCCGAGCCTTTCGCCAAATGCAATTCTTGAGGTGGAGTAACTCTGCAAGATCATGGTCGAACCAGGGGCTGAACCTGTTTTTAATTCAAATTTTCTTCATGAGGGCGTGTTTGTTAACAATACCACTGAAAATATAAAAAAAGAAGGTCCAAGCGTCTTCGACAGAGGGGAGGCAGAGCCAGGTGAGAGAGGTGTGGAAGGGTATGAGAAATATCACTGGCTTCAAAAAGTCAGTGGGCAGACGGAGGGGACCCAGGACAGAGCCAATGAGTTGAACCAATTTTTTAACAGGTTTGATACTGGCCCTGTCCATCTCCCCTCCAGCTCCCCAGACCACACACCCTCACGGCTGTCCCACCCCCACTTTGCTCACAGCACCTCTGCTGAGACAATCAGTGACCCCACCTCCGCCCCTGCTCCCCCTGGACTGATCCTCAACACCCCCCTTCCCCCCACCTCCCCACCTGGGCTGGCTTTCACCACCAACCAAGTGAAGAGAGAGCTGGAGAGACTACATCAGTGGAAAGCGGCGGGCCCTGATGGCATCAGCCCAAGAGTGCTTAGGGTCTGTGCTGACCAACTGTGTGGAATACTCCAGCGTCTTTTCAACCTTAGCCTGAGCCTAGAAAGGGTCCCTGTGCTGTGGAAAACATCCTGCCTCGTCCCAGTGCCCAAGAAGGCACACCCCACTGTCCTGAATGACTTCAGACCTGTAGCGCTAACATCCCACATCATGAAGACCCTGGAAAGGTTAGTCCTCGCTCACCTCAGACCCCGGGTGTGTTCATCAATGGACCCCCTGCAGTTTGCATACCAGCGCAACATCGGGGTGGATGATGCAATCATCTACCTTCTGCAGAGGGCCTACTCTCACCTGGATAACGCAGGTTGCACTGTGAGGGTTATGTTTTTTGACTTCTCCAGTGCCTTCAATACCATTCAGCCCCTGCTACTGGGTGAGAAGATGAGGAGGATGAAAGTGGAAGCACCCTTAGTCTCCTGGGTCACGGACTACCTGACCGGAAGGCCACAATTTGTGCGACTACAGAGCTGTGTTTCAGAACGGGCAGTTAGCAACACAGGGGCCCCCCAGGGAACGGTCCTGTCCCCCTTCCTGTTCACCCTCTACACCTCAGACTTCAGATATAACTCTGAAACATGCCACCTACAGAAGTTCTCGGATGACTCTGCTATTGTAGGGTGCATCAGGGGTGGGCAGGAGGAGGAGTACAGGAGCACAATCAGTGACTTTGTGTTGTGGTGTGAGCAGAACCACCTTCAGCTCAACATCAGCAAAACAAAGGAGATGGTGGTGGACTTCAGGAGAACCAAGGCAAAACTGACTGCAGTCCCTATACAGGGGATGGATGTGGTAATGGTTGGGTCATACAAGTTCCTGGGAGTCCATATGGACAACAGGCTGGAATGGGCCGGTAACACCGGGGCCCTGTACAAAAAGGGCCAGAGCCGACTCTACTTTCTGAGGAGGCTCAGGTCCTTCAACGTGTGCAGTAAACTACTGCATACCTTCTACCAGTCTGTGGTGGCCAGTGCCATCTTTTTTGCAGTGGTGTGCTGGGGAGCAAACATCAAAGCCGGTGATGCTTCTCGGGTAAATAAGCTGATCAGGAAGGCTAGCTCTGTCCTGGGGATGAGCCTTGACACTCTAGAGGAGGTGGCGGAGAGACGGATCCTGGCCAAACTGCTGGCCATCATGGACAACGTCACCCACCCTCTGCACGCTATGGTTATGATGCAGAGGAGCACTTTCAGTCACAGACTGATCCCACCACGGTGTGCCAGAGAGCGCTACAGGGAAGTCCTTCCTGCCGGCGGCTATTAGACTATATAATGCCTCACCGGGGTGCCGTGCCGTCGGCAACATAGATCTGGAACTGTTGGGGTGCTAGGACCTAGTTTAACAATTATGCATCCATCCGTGAGGTACTCTGGTCCATCAGCACACATCCACTCAGGACCTATTTATTCATACAGGTCTGTATATACATACTCATGTACAGTTGTTATATCATATCACATGCAATATTGTAAGTAATTATTGGACTTAACTTACGTAGGCATTCACTCAGGAATGCATATTATTAGTATCCTGCCAGTTGCACCTTTTCTCATTGCTTTTAGTATATCGAATGTGCAATACGTGCAGTATTATACCCTGCGCTCTAAGGACTGTATTTTAAGGGAATTACTATTATTACCCCAAATTATATCATACACACATTTAGCTATTAAAGTATCTCTTCCTGTCATTTACCTGTACAATTTATGTAACCATGCAAGTATTCACTTATCTGTAAATATAACTGTATATTTACCTGTACAGCTAATTTAACCATGCAAAATATTCACTTACCTGTTCATTTAGCCAGTCTGTATATTAAGTAAACTATTATATTAAGTAAACTATCCATCGCTCATATCATACGCATTTTTAGCTACTGAAGTATTTCTCTGCCATCAACCTGTATAGTATAGTTAACCATCCAACATCCACCAATGTATAGTGTACATATTCAGCCAACCACCCATACTATGCAATGTCTTTTTATAGCTTTTTTTTTGCACTCCAGATATCTTGTATTTCTATACTTTTTCATACTGCCGCTATATGTATCATGTACCATGTATCTGTCTTTTGTGTACTTTCGTTGTGGCTTTTTGCACCTGCCCTGTGTTTTGTTGTAGCTGCTTGACAATGAAATTTCCCCCCCGGGGGAGCAATAAAATATCTATCTATCTATCTATCTATCTATCTATCTATCTATCTATCTATCTATCTATCTATCTATCTATCTATCTATCTATCTATCTATCTATCTATCAAGCTGATTCTATTTCATTTTACAGAAGCCAGGTCATGAAGGAAAGCTTGCTCATTAAATTGTTTTAGCAAGCGTCTATGACAAATCAGGACAGGTCGTTTCACTGAGCAGCCATCACGAACACAGGCTGTAAAACAGTGATCACTAAGGTCATTACAGACAACACCAGACTGATACCTCTCAGGATTATTTGTGAGGATAACATCGAGGAGAGTAGCCTTTTCTGGGTGTTTGGGGTCATAACTTGTGGTATTGGTAAACCCACACTTTCAATTGATCCATTTTAGGTAATAAGCTTCTAGTGTTAACGTGCACAAAACCCAGAAGTCAGTGAAGCAGATATCAGAGCACAAGTCAGAATTGGGGCTAGCAACAGTAGATGCACATTTCCAGATATCATCAACAGTAATACAATCAAGGCACGGCAGTGTTGATTTATGACATTTGAATGTGCATCAGATGGCAACAAGATCATATTGTACAGCAATTTCATCAGGTAACATGAATACAAAGCCGGCGGGAGGTGGTTAGGAGGCCAAAATTCTGTGTAACCAATAAATAATCAGAGTCCCGAGTGTGGCAACAAACATAGTCTGTCCCACAGGTGGGTAAACAAGAAAGTCCATAGTCAACAAAGCATGCATGAGTCATGAGGCAAATACAGTGGGGAGAACAAGTATTTGATACAATGACGATTTTGCAGGTTTTCCTACTTACAAAGCATGTAGAGGTCTGTAATTTTTATCATAGGTACACTTCAACTGTGAGAGACGGAATCTAAAAATCCAGAAAATCACATTGTATGATTTTTAAATAATTAATTTGCATTTTATTGTATGACATAAGTATTTGATCACCTACCAACCAGTAAGAATTCCGGCTTTCACAGACCTGTTAGTTTTTCTTTAAGAAGCCCTCCTGTTCTCCACTCATTACCTGTATTAACTGCACCTGTTTGAACTCGTTACCTGTATTAAAGACACCTGTCCACACACTCAATCAAACAGACTCCAACCTCTCCACAATGGCCAAGACCAGAGAGCTGTGTAAGGACATCAGGGATAAAATTGTAGACCTGCACAAGGCTGGGATGGGCTACAGGACAATAGGCAAGCAGCTTGGTGAGAAGGCAACAACTGTTGGCGCAATTATTAGAAAATGGAAGAAGTTCAAGATGATGGTCAATCTCCCTCGGTCTGGGGCACCATGCAAGATCTCACCTCGTGGGGCATCAATGATCATGAGGAAGGTGAGGGATCAGCCCAGAACTACACGGCAGGACCTGGTCAATGACCTGGAGAGCTGGGACCACAGTCTCAAAGAAAACTATTAGTAACACACTACGCCGTCATGGATTAAAATCCTGCAGCGCACACAAGGTCCCCCTGCTCAAGCCAGCGCATGTCCAGGCCCGTCTGAAGTTTGCCAATGACCATCTGGATGATCCAGAGGAGGAATGGGAGAAGGTCATGTGGTCTGATGAGACAAAAATAGAGCTTTTTGGTCTAAACTTCCTGTTTGGAGGAAGAAGAAGGATGAGTACAACCCCAAGAACACCATCCCAACCGTGAAGCATGGAGGTGGAAACATAATTTTTTGGGGATGCTTTTCTGTAAAGGGGACAGGACGACTGCACCGTATTGAGGGGAGGATGGATGGGGCCATGTATCGCGAGATCTTGGCCAACAACCTCCTTCCCTCAGTAAGAGCATTGAAGATGGGTTGTGGCTGGGTCTTCCAGCATGACAACGACCCGAAACACACAGCCAGGGAAACTAAGGAGTGCCTCCGTAAGAAGCATCTCAAGGTCCTGGAGTGGCCTAGCCAGTCTCCAGACCTGAACCCAATAGAAAATCTTTGGAGGGAGCTGAAAGTCTGTATTGCCCAGCGACAGCCCCGAAACCTGAAGGATCTGGATGGAGAAGTGGGCCAAAATCCCTGCTGCAGTGTGTGCAAACCTGGTCAAGAACTACAGGAAACGTATGATCTCTGTAATTGCAAACAAAGGTTTCTGTACCAAATATTAAGTTCTGCTTTTCTGTAATACTTATGTCATGCAATAAAATGCAAATGAATTACTTAAAAATCATACAATGTGATTTTCTGCATTTTTGTTTTAGATTCCGTCACTCACAGTTGAAGAGTACCTGTGATAAAAATTACAGACTTCTACATGCTTTGTAAGTGGGAAAACCTGCAAAATCGTCAGTGTATCAAATACTTGTTCTCCCCACTGTAGCAGGGGTGGAGTGTGGTAGGGGTACCTCTACCAGACAGGGGGAGACAAGCCAAGGCAGGCAATGAACAGATCGCCAGGTGGAATCCTAGCAGCAGTGCAGCAGGCATTGGGAGTAGGTGTCACACCCACTTGGGTGAAGCTTTTATTTCTGGAGATGATTTCTTGTAGAAAATGGCAGTGGATGGTCTCTGAACAGCTTCAAAGGCTTCGACACCTCTCTTCACACTTCACACCTCAGTGCTAATTGAAGTTGTATCAGGTCTGTCTCAGTTCCAGGATTTCAGGTCTTTATTTGCCAGAGCACCCTCTGTATGGCTTGGAAAAAGGAAATTATTCTTTCCAGGTAAATATTTACCAAAATTAGGTTGTAGGTTTGAAGTTTTGATCTGGAGTGAAGGTTATGTTGTGGAGGGTAGCATCCTGTATATGTCCCTGCTGAAAAATCCAAGTTTATCTAACTCGAAAACTATCTTTATGTAAAAAAACATGTTGAAAAATGCAAGAGCTCACGTGCAGCTGTGTCTCTCTAAGCAGAGGGAGGGGCTTTTAATGAATACGTTTTTACAGGGTTACATATTAGTTTCTCGGGTACAACATTTGCTTATAGCTAGAATTCATATAGGCCCAATAAAGGCTGTGTTTCAATCAATTAAAACAACTTATTTTCTGGTGCTCCTAAATGTTATGTGGTGCTCCTATGTTTTTGAAGTTGGGACCACCAGTGCTACCAATGGAAATTGTTCAATTAGAGCCCTGGCAGTAGGTCTCACCAAGACAGAGTAATTCAATGGACCTTGCTCTCTGTATGTGTGAGTGATTTGCAAGGAAGGCGTAGTGGAAGCAGGCGCAGGGAGGCAGGAGAGTAACGTGAATGACCACTATTTAATGCACGGAAAAACAAACTCTCCGATCTGAACAAAAGGGGGAGCTACGAAACAACGTTAGCTCCCATTTACACTCCTAGTACAATAATCACCGACAGGGACCCGGGGTGTGCAGAGGGAATAAGACGCACCCACAATTAGTGAACAAATGGGGAACAGGTGCTGACACGAAACAGGGCAGACAAACACTGAGTGGTGGGTCGGTGGTGGCTAGGACTCGGGCGACGTCGACCTATTTCGGCAGCCCGCCCGAGGAAAGGGAGCAACTTCAGCCGAAGTCGTGACAGTATGACCTCTCTAAGTCATTAGGTAAATTGTAGCACCTTCAGTGTATGATGATGCCAATTATGTGCTCTATTGATAGCTGGTGTAATGGTATAAGAAAAACTTTCGGGAAAGTTGTGAAATAAATGAATAACAGTTTGCTGAAAACTATAGAGAAATGATTTAATTAGATGTCAGATATCAGTTTCTAGCTTGTGCACTGCAGTGCAACCAAGCTTTGGCAAGTTGGAAGAACACGCAACGCCATTGTCTAATTAGCTTCCTGTTTCCATAATGATCATTATACTAATATGAAAATGGGTTTCAGGTTCAATCACTTCCCAGTTGCATCCAGCAGTAGATTGAATTTTGGTCTATACGCCTCATGTCTTCCCTTAGAGAAAAATATGTCTGACCTCACACGACCCTGCACCTGATTCCCTCCAAAGGTGGCACCACAGTTCCCAGAGTGGTGTGGCGCAACAAAAAGTCTGGGTCCTGTAGGCTTTCCTGATCTGGTAACTTAACAGTGGCTACCCGTCATTCCCCAAAAAAATTTGGGGAGGATTTCCTGTTTTACATGTTTTATTGGCATTAATACGTGCCACATATCCGTCTCTTTTTTGCTTTGTTGAGTAAGGCAGCTCCAAAATGCAGGTGTTTCAGCCTAGCTCAGTGCTTTCTGTGGTGGTGGGTCAGCCAGCTGAAAATATGGAGCGTAGGGGTTGGTAATGTTCTCTAGATGCACCGGAATTGGCTCAGTGTTCTGTCACTCATGGGGACACTACAGTACGTCACTGCCAAATCTAAGGGTAGAGCTCGACAATTAAAACTCCTTCGGTGCTGCCAAGAAGGCTCAAGGTCATTGGCCACATATAAAATGATGTAAAATCACGTTATATCTACAGTAGCTTTGATTGGACTGATCATGTCAACATCATACTTTCAAAATCTTAGTTAGCAGTCATCATCATGAATCGAGAATCTACTGGCAAATACTTTTTAATCCTTGTCATATGAAAATAAATTATAAATAAAATGTATCAGTGCTCATCGGCCATTGGACATTAACATTACACAACAAGTTGGCAAATTCAACAATGCAAGGGGTTTGGAAGGAATCAGTGGCTAACTGCATTTCTCAAAAATTCTCTAAAATATACATATATATATAAATATATAAAAGTTTGGAATATTACTTACTCAAGGTTCATTTTTACATTGTAGAATAAAAGTGATGTCATCAAAACTATGACATAACACATATGGAATCATGTAGTAACCAAAAAAAGAGTAGCCACCCTTTGCCTTGATGACAGCTTTGCACACTCATGGCATTCTCTCAACCAGCTTCATGAGGACCACCACAGGAATGGAAGACAGTTCATTAGAGTTACCAGCCTCAGATTGCAGCCCAAATAAATGCTTCACAGAGTTCAAGTAACATACACATCTCAACATCAACTGTTCAGAGGAGACTGTGTAAATTAGTACTTCATGGTTGAATTGCTGCAAAGAAACCACTACTAAAGGACACCAATAATAAGAAGAGGCTTGCTTGGGCCAAGAAACACGAGCAATGGACATTAGACCGGTGGAAATTTGTCCTTTGGTCTGGAGTCCAAAATTGAGATTTTTGGTTCCAACCTCAATCAAATTTAGCTGGTTTGGGATGAGTCGGACCACAGTGAAGGAAAAGCAGCTAACAAGTGCTCATCATATGTGGGAACTCCTTCAAGACTGATAGAAAAGCATTCCAGGTGAAGTTGGTTGAGACAATGCCAAGAGTGTGCAAAGCTGTCATCAAGGCAAAAGTGGTGAGTCATAGTTTTAATGTCTTCACTTTTATTCTACAATGTAAATCCCTTGAATGTGTAAGGATCCATGTTCAGAGAGGTCTCTGGAAACCTTTTCAGGTTTAGTGTCCCGAGACCTCTCTGGAAAACTCTATGTTCTGTTTGGGATTGGTCCCCAATTAGAGGCAGCTGCGCCGCATTTCCTCTAATTGGGGAGCCTATTTAAGTACAGCTATTCCCACCTTATTTTCTGAGTTTGGCTTAATAAAAGGAATGTTTTTGCACCACAGCTCTAACCTCGGGTCCTGTCTAACTGCAACAGTGACAGAAAAACCTACCACCACGGGACCCAGAAGACCAAAGCCCTGGAGCTGGAGCACGAGCCAGGGCAGCGGCGACGTCGACAGGCTCCACATCGGCTGGCCAAGGGGCGGACCCCGGAGAGAGACCCCCATACAACTTTTGGGTGGGGGCTATGGGGTCTGGCGGAGGGGCAAGGCAAACCCCTGCCACGACACTCATGGGAGTTTCAGGCGGAGCCCAAACAGTCGTGGGAGCAGGAGTTTGCTCAGGTATTGGACGATGATGACGAGGACCGGCAGCCGCCGGAGGGGATTTTTGACCGGCCCCTGGAGGAACAGGGGAGATGGTGGAGGGCTTGGCTGGAACTGAGACCTCCCAGCCCAGGAGCAGGAACCAGCCGGATGGAGGACGAGGCCGACTTCGAGGCAGACAAGAGGATGTGGTCCAAACGACTGGCGGCTTCTCTTCCCAAGGCTCCTGGGCTGGTGCCCAGTCCGGTACCTCCAACACCGGTTCCCAGCCCGGTACCTCCAACCGGTTCCCAGCCCGGTACCTCCAGCACCGGTTCTCAGCCCGGTACCTCCAGCGCCGATTCTTAGCCCGGTAAGCCCTGTGCCGGCTCCCCACACCCGACCTCCAGTGCGTGCGCCCAGCCCGGTGCCTCCAGTGCCGGCCCCACGCACTAGACCTCCGGTGTGCCTCCCAAGCCAGGTACGACCAGTGCCGGCTCCACAGCCCGGAGCCTCCTGGTACAGTGCACAGCCCGGAGACTCCAGGTACGGTCCACAGCCCGGAGCCTCCAGGTACGGTCCACAGCCCGAGCCTCCAGGTACAGTCCACAGCTCGGTAGCGCTAGTGGCAGTTCCTAGCCCGGTAGCTCCAGTGCCGGTACCCAGTCCAGTAGCTCCAGCACCGGTTCTCAGCCCGGTCGCGGTCTCTCCTTTTTGTTATTTTTGGAGTTTGGCTTAATAAAAGGAATGTTTTTGCACCATAGCTCTGCGCCTCGGGTCCTGTCTAACTGCAACCATGACAGAATGAGTAATTTTCCAAACGTTTGGCCCCCAGTGTATATACATTTCTCTAAAACAGGCTATAGCCTACATGTGCACCACCAAGTCAGAACAGTAGGCTAAATTATGAGGGCTGCCCCACCACAACCAAAAGCACTGAGCTAGGCTGAAACACCTGCATTCTGGAGCTGCCTTACTCAAGAAAGCAAAAAAGAAACCATGCTTCATTAACTCAATGATTTGTATTACAATGATTTTTTTTTACAATGTTTTCAAACTGATATGTGGCATGTATTAATGCCAAAATAACATGCAAAATAGGCAACAAACAGCTAAACAGGTGGGGCTCAAAATAGGTGGGCCTCAGACCCACTCACCCCCCTTTTAGTGGATCTTCTAGGCAGAGATGTGAACACCCCCTCTCTCCTGTTTGGAGAGGAGGGGGGGCAGTTTTATAACTTTATGACAGGTCATGAATTCCTGTCAAAGTCTCTCTCTCTCTCGCTTGACATGCAGTATGGGAGAGAGGATTTCCCAGTAGAACAATGGATCTTTGCCCGCCAAGATTCCTACATCCAAATAATGGATAAATAACAATATTTATATTTTTGAAAATATGGGAAACAGTCGGGGGAACTGAAAGAACGACCACGTCGAAGGTGTTTCATTTTGTGACATCATGAAAGACAGTAGGATTTCCCAGCGGTCAGGTTTACATCTGAATGTTGTATAAGATGAATGATTAAGTATAAGAATACTTTTGAAAAGATAACAATGTGATTTAGTCTTCTAAATGAGAATTGGTTGTTTTATGGTAACTCATGCACAGTCAGTAGCCACACGCAGGTGGGCACAAACATGATGAGGTGTCCCCTTTTCTACCCCCCCCCGTGACACAATTCACACCAGTCCACATGTTTGAAATGGTTTCTATTAGACCACCAAACCACGGTGTAAGCTAAGGTTGAAAATGGTATGAACTCTGAAACTATCGATCACTGCAGAAGAAGTGATACATCCTAGACGTTGCGTTACCAGTCCGCAGCTGGAAACGTACGTAAGCCTAGGAAAAGGACACTGACGACCACGACTAAGCCTCTCTTCAAAGTATGAACTTTCACCACTTCGACGCGGAAGACTCTACAAAGGACAATGGCGATCTCTACTGGGCAAACTAAAGTCTTAACTCATCGACCCGTCTATCGAAGCCAGCCTCACGTAAATACATTACAGAACTTTTTTGAATGAGCTATTGTTGGTGGCATATGATTTTGTATTTATGTGAGCATAGTGCCCCATTGTCCTAGAGACCTATTCCTTTGTCTCTTCCTTCCAAACCCCCTTTCTCTCTGAATCTATCATGTTATAACCAAACTGTCATGTTTTGTTAAGTCTTCTAGGGAAGGTATTTACTGTATAATGTTTGGATGTTTTGTATATTCTGTAATTGTTTAATTAGCTAGTAAATAAATAATTGAGCCATTTTGTGTATGGATGATTCATCAAGTAAGTTAGGGTTCGTGCAGATATCCAACACTTTTATGACGTTCAGATGAGACTGATAGAAGGTAACAATTAATTAATTACTGATTGATGACTGAAATGTAAGAGATCTTTAGATTTTTAAGAGATAATTCGGAAAACGCCAAATTCATTAAATAAACTTTTACGTGGTGCCCCAGGTTACTAATGAGTTAATTGTTGCATGATTAATTCAATCACATAATAATTAAAGGTTAGGTAATCGATTTGATAGCAAGTAATCACGTTAATGATAGTCAATACACAACTGTCTGTCAGAAATGATGTGTTATTGTCAGGCTCTGGCCATAGAGAAGCAATAGGCTTCTCTATGTAGTTTTGGTCAGAGTCTGACAGTGTCGTTCTTTTCTGTTTCTTTGTGGGTTTTGGGTGGATCCCTAATTAGAGGCAGCTGCTACACTTTGTCTCTAATTAGGGATCCCATATATGTTGAGTCTGTGCTTCACTCCGGTGTGGGTTGTTATCGATGTATGTCGCAGTCACGGTGAAGTAAGTGTGTTTTGTTTTACGTCCGTTCATTTCGTGTTTGTAGTGTGAACGTGTCGTTAGTCTTTTCGTGTTTCTTTAGTTCATCTTTTGGATTTGATTTTACACAGTATAGTATTGTAGTGCTTATACATAGTAAAATAAATATCATGTCGAACTATCCCCAGCTTTGTTCATTGTGCCCGTCCTGCACAATCTGCGTTTTATTGTGAATCTGATTGATGTGCAAAGAGCCTGCAGCAGCACTCCGATGTGAAGGACAGAGAAATTGTGTGTGAGATGACAAATCATCAGGCAAATCGGTCTAAAAAACAACACGTATTTTTAACGCTTTGCATCAATATATTTTATTCAACTAAATCAAAAGTGGTGTGGATTGAAAAGTGCTGTTCACCACATGTTTTCCGGCTGCCCTGTTCCCATCCACCGGGAGGTCTTGGAAACCTGAGAAAATACCTTTGGAAAGAGAGTGAGTGAAAAGAGCATACTTTCTACCATACTTTTTTGAGAGGTGTCACATTTAATTTGGCGCATTCTTCTTAATTTGTCACACATTGTTGCATGTGTGTGATGGGTGGTAATCCAAGTGTTTTGGTCCCAGGAAAACCTACCTATCTATATATTTGGGCTGAAGAGGCCAGTGGAATAAGGACAGCAATGTTTTTTCATTTCATGTAGTCTTATTAAGGTTAGAGACTCAAAAGCAGTTTTGTATACAAATGTATGAACAACAGGCTTAAGCTCTTTCTTATTTGAGAAAACAGAGACGAGCTGACATTTCCTTCTTCAATTGCTGTTCACACTGTAGTGTGCAAACAAAAGGACAGTATTGGGGGCCTCCCAAACTGGACAAAATTATCAGCAACACAGCTGCACAGTGTTTCCTCTAACATATTGGTGCGGCTGGCTAAAATCATGTGGAGTTAACCTCAACCCTACGTAGAGACATGCTGTATAGCAGGGTTGAATTCGCCCCGTGGGTGGTTATATTTAGCCCTCCAAGCTTTCTGAGCCAAAAAAAATGAAACAACAAAAATCATGTGTTGTTTTATTGTTGGACACAAAAGACTGTAAAGACACCAGGAAATAAGCTACAAGTAATTGTAATATAAGAAATCTGTTCCCAAGTATTCCCACGCATAATAGAGAGACAGTTGATCGTATACAAACATAAGCAAGGTTTGGAATTATTATGTTTTAGTCAAACAATATATCTGTTTGGGCTTCTTGCAGTCAATATGCAGTCTACAAATTATTAGTAATTATATTCCAGCCCCCACACCATCCGCTCAACAAAAAATCTGCCCACGGCTGAATCTAGTTGATGATCCCTGCTGTATGGGCTCAAGTGGCTTTCTATGTCTCAAGTGGCCTCTCAGTGTTGTTCTTTACATCAAGCATTTGCGCTCTGCCTTGTTTTGGATGAAAGTGAGAACGATACATTGCAAGGCACAGTGCAAGGCAGTCGTAATTGGCCTAGCGGGCTAATCCATCATGGGAATGTACTGTCAGCCTGTGCTACATCAGGAGCTAACGCCGCTGCCCAAATCTCTCCCTCTTGCCTCATCTATTAGTGCTTATTACCCCCCTACCCAGTCGTTCTCGGGATATGTAAACAACTTAACAGCGGGCATGTTCCTGTACTCTGCACTATTTTGGGATGACTGATTGCGGTGGGGCTGATTTTTCAAGTGTCGGTAGGGCAACAGGGTCTGGCTGGGGTGTAAAACAACCCAAACCCCGCTTGCAAGGCACACAGAAACACACACATACAACCACACACACTAGACAGTAATGATGGGAAGTTCAGCTCTTTTTACTTAGATCTTTTCCCCTCGTTCAGTCAAAAGAACGAAAGTAATGCCCAGAGCATGCAGGACCCACTACCGGCGAACAATGAACGATGAACTGAAAACTCGAAATAGTCATGATTCTACAAGCCTCTAGTTCACTTCTCATTCACCATAGCATAGGGGCCTTATTGGAGGCTTTAAACAATGTATATTTGTTGATTCTACAAAAGCTGTGTCCGCCATAACGTTCAATAAGCAATTGCATTCATTCTTGCACCATGCAATCAATTATAAGTTCTAAACCTGTCTTTCTGTTCTCGGCTGCCTGCAGAATTATCTATTTTCATGTGCACATACAGTGGGGAGAACAAGTATTTGATACACTGACGATTTTGCAGGTTTTCCCACTTACAAAGCATGTAGAAGTCTGTAATTTTTATCATAGGTACTCTTCAACTGTGAGTAACGGAATCTAAAACAAAAATGCAGAAAATCACATTGTATGATTTTTAAGTAATTAATTTGCATTTTATTGCAAGACATAAGTATTTGATACATCAGAAAAGCAGAACTTAATATTTGGTACAGAAACCTTTGTTTGCAATTACAGAGATCATATGTTTCCTGTAGTTCTTGACCAGGTTTGCACACACTGCAGCAGGGATTTTGGCCCACTTCTCCATACAGACCTTCTCCAGATCCTTCAGGTTTCTGGGCTGTCGCTGGGCAATACGGACTTTCAGCTCCCTCCAAAGATTTTCTATTGGGTTCAGGTCTGGAGACTGGCTAGGCCACTCCAGGACCTTGAGTTGCTTCTTACGGAGCCACTCCTTAGTTGATCTGGCTGTGTATTTCGGGTCGTTGTCATGCTGGAAGACCCAGCCACGACCCATCTTCAATGCTCTTACTGAGGGAAAGAGGTTGTTGGCCAAGATCTCGCGATACATGGCCCCATCCATCCTCCCCTCAATACGGTGCAGTCGTCCTGTCCCCTTTGCAGAAAAGCATCCCCAAAGAATGATGTTTCCACCTCCATGCTTCACTGTTGGGATGGTGTTCTTGGGGTTGTACTCATCCTTCTTCTTCCTCCAAACACGGCGAGTGGAGTTTAGGCCAAAAAGCTCTATTTTTGTCTCATCAGACCACATGACCTTCTCCCATTCCTCCTCTGGATCATCCAAATGGTCATTGGAAAACTTCAGACGGACCTGGATGTGCGCTGGCTTGAGCAGGGGGACCTTGCGTGCGCTGCAGGATTTTAATCCATGACGGCGTAGTGTGTTACTAATGGTTTTCTTTGAGACTGTGGTCCCAGCTCTCTTCAGGTCATTGACCAGGTCCTGCCGTATAGTTCTGGGCTGATCCATCACCTTCCTCATGATCATTGATGCCCCACGAGGTGAGATCTTGCATGGTGCCCCAGACCGAGGGAGATTAACTGTCATCTTGAACTTCTTCCATTTTCTAATAATTGCGCCAACAGTTGTTGCCTTCTCACCAAGCTGCTTGCCTATTGTCCTGTAGCTTATCCCAGCCTTGTGCAGGTCTACAATTTTATCCTTGATGTCCTTACACAGCTCTCTGGTCTTGGCCATTGTGGAGAGGTTGGAGTCTGTTTGAATGAGTGTGTGGACAGGTGTCTTTTATACAGGTAGCGAGTTCAAACAGGTGCAGTTAATACAGGTAATGAGTGGAGAACAGGAGGGCTTCTTAAAGAAAAACTAACAGGTCTGTGAGAGCCGGAATTCTTACTGGTTGGTAGGTGATCAAATACTTATGTCATACAATAAAATGCAAATTAATTATTTAAAAATCATACAATGTGATTTTCTGGAGTTTTTTTTAGATTCCGTCTCTCACAGTTGAAGTGTACCTATGATAAAAAATTACAGACCTCTACATGCTTTGTAAGTAGGAAAACCTGCAAAATCGGCAGTGTATCAAATACTTTTTCTCCCCACTGTATATGGCAGACAGTTGTTGGTCGGAGCACGTCTCTGGTGCCGCGGAGCCAGAGGAGCGCACATTAATCCTGTTGTAGGACCCATTGCGGCCAGCAGTTCAAACGAACAACTAAAGTAAAGAAGTCACTCAGAAAAAGGAATCATGACTTTCGAGTCAGTAAGAAGAGTTGTTAAAAAATAAAACAATTAGTTTTCAAACTGCACATCACTACTCTTAGAAAAAAAATTGCTTTCTAGAACTTAAAAGGGGTATTCATTCGGCTGGCCCCATAGGGCAACCCTTTAAATATCCCTTTTTGGTACCAGGTAGAACCATTTTGGTTCCAGGTAGAACTCTTTTGGGTTCCATGTAGAACCTTTTCCATAGAGGGTTCTATATGGAACCCAAAAGGGTATTAACTGGTACCAAAAAGGGTTCTCCTATGGAGACAGCTGTAGAACCCTTTTGAAACCCTTTTTTCTAAGAGTGTACTAAACAGGCACACACAACCACCACCACCACCACATCCTTGCCACACAGCACAGTATGAGGAGGAAGTGGGGACCCGACTGAAGTGTGGTAGCCGCATTAACACCCTGACCTCCATGCTCACTTCTAGTTCTGATGTTAATCAGGTTTATAGGCCATGGAGACAAATCGAGGGGAAAGCGCAAGCATATATTGTGTGAGAGCATGGGTGAGAACTAACGCTATATCCAACCCTCTGGTCCAAACCGTTGCTTACCGAGGGACTCCCATTATAATTCACAGAGCCATTTATCATGGCATGCAACTATAAGGGAGATATGGAATATGGATGGATGGAGGAGGACACTTAAGCTCTCCCCCTCAGCGGTGCTTTGCCTAACTGTGTTTACCTTCTCCCTGCTTGTCTTTCTTGGCACCGTTGACCGCAGGAGCAGCCGTGAATTACATTTGTAACTTTTTCTCATCTGCAGATCCCCAGTCGGCCCATTTCTCTCTATCATTGTCATAATCACCCAGAGACCGAATGGCAGACACCAGGGCCCAGTTTTTCAAAGTTATCTATCTGGATTCCTTAAATGCGTAGAAATAGATTGAATAGAACAGACAAATCATTGACTTGAATGGGGACTCCTGTTCTTTTCATTCTATTTCTATGCATTTAATCCTATCCGATAGCTGACATTTTTGAAAGACTGTGCCCAGGTTTGCTTTTTCCTCCTTACAGAATGTGGGATTGAGGTTGACATGAGGTACTGCAGAGCACTCCACTTTAAGGCTAGTTTACAGTTTGTCTATCGACATATTGTTGCAGCGAACATTCTCAATAATTGTTGCAGCGAACATTCCCTTGTCGTCCGACATCAAACTTGTCATTTTCGTTATGAAAAAGTATATAGTGTATAGCATGACTTCAGCAGCCCGGTGCTCCAAATAGCATACTTTCTTTATTTTAACACCAATAAAACCATCCGTTTAAAAATGAATTCAGTAAATGTCAACCTAGCAAGCCAGGAAACTCTTTTCATGTGGTTCGTTGCTAGCTAGTTAGCTAGCTGGCTAGCCAGTTCAAATAATGACCAGAGCAGAGTCTTAACTTTAGCTACTTTTTATTGATTATTACAGGAAAATAAACTCACAACAACACCATTAATTACAAAGTAATGGTGAGTTTACAGAAGATAGCTTACCGTTGTGAGTGTGACTAAATAAATACAGGTAATTCTGCTGTCGCAGTCTGGTAACCATGACAACTAACGTTGCGACAGTCGCAGAGACATAAACTTTATTAATGTCTCTGCGACCAGTAAACCGACAGTCGCGGCGCCGGTCTACAGACATTCCACTGGAGTATAAATTAAATGTTGTTTTGACCAGTGACACTTGTCACATTCTAATTGTCTACAGAATGTCGTTAGACAAAGTATTTACCAGCCTTTAGACAGTGGTTCAACTGCGGTTCTACTTCAAAAATGTAAATGGTGAGGCCTTGTTCAAGGAGACTTTTTATGGACATGTCTAAAATAAACATTGTGTGTGTTTCCATGCGTGCGAGTGAGTGAGAGAAGAGTGCATGACTGTAATACTCCCACACACTGACCAGTGCGTGCACTACTTTTGCTTGAGACGAGTCGACTTGAAGTAATAGTACACCTGTGATTCCCCACTCTCCACTTCTCCAAGGTCAACATCTCCTGTTTTTTCAGCTTTGGGTATATTTGATAGACGATATACCATCAGGCCGCGCTGGTTCACTTTACATAGAGTGAAAGGGTCCAGTTTTCACTCTTTATTTAAGAAAAAATTTGATGTTGTATTTATTTTCTTTCACTTACTGTGGTTTCAATTTAAGTCATTGTGGTAATGACCTGGTGTGTGTATTACTTAATTTTTTACATGTTAATGAATGATGGAGTGAGAACAAAATTTATAGAGCAGTTAGTACATTTCCCAGGATACTCTGGTATACAGTAAGAGACAGATCCTGATTTGTGACCTTACCTACATGTACTGCTACCAGAGTAGGGGAAAAATCAGCTCCCTGTCCTAGTAAGCTAAGCTTATGTGTTCTTGTGATGAGGTAACGTCGGTACTCAATCAGTTGCAGTCATGCAGATAGTGGTCTTTCAGTCTTCCAGAGTGCGCTGTCAGAGGTGCATTTGATTTGCACTGCAGCTTGTCCCGGATTGAACTAGATAGTTGACACTTGATTTAGAAATTGCGTGTCCTAGTTGCACATACTAAATGACTTCTCAGCCAGGTTTGCAAACGTAACCAAACAGGATCTTATCTGTTTGGCTTGGTTCAAGTAATGGGGGGATCATGTTTTTTTCTTATCCCATCACTCACAGATCCAGTTTGATCCAACATGGCTCAGTCTGGAGTGTGTAAGCCCTTGTGTAGTGGCAAACTGAAACCACATAGGGGCGACATACCCTTATTTTATTTTTTGTGTTTTACTTACAGTACTTAGTCTGCACATAACCGCATTGCAGTAAATCAAATCTAATTGTATTTGTCACATGCTTTGTAAACAACAGGTGTAGAATAACATTGAAATGTTTCCTTAAGTGTCCTTTTCCAATAATGCAGAGTTAAAGATAAAGATAAAAAAATGACAATAAAAAAGATAAATAATGAAACAAGGAATAAATACACAGTGAATAACGAATATCAATATGATGGAGTACCAGTACCGAGTTGATGTGCAGGATTAAAAGGTTATTAACTAGCTATGTACATATAGTAGGGGTAAAGTGACTAGACAACAGTACATTTTAGTCATTTAGCAGACACTCTTATCCAGCGCAACTTACAGTAGTGAGTGCATACATTTTCATACTGGTACCCCGTGGGAATCAAACACACAACCTTCGCATTTTAAGTGCCATGCTCTACCGACTGAGCTACATGGGGTACGATATATAATAGACAGCAGCAGCAGTGTATGTGGTGAGTGTCAAAGTATGTGTGTGTTATGTTTTTGTGTGGGCATATGCAGTATTTGTGTGTTGGGGTGTCAGTGTGAGTATGTGGGTAGAGTCCAGTGTGTGTGCAGAAAGTCAGTACCCTCAGACCAGAAGTTCCCCAGAGATTAAAAACCTCTACTTCACTCTAATCTAATCAGTGACTATCTGGTCAGGGATCCTACTTATGAAAACATCTCTCACTCTCTCTCTCTCACACACACACACACACGTTTCATTCCTCTGTGGCTCCCCTCTCCTCCCCAGTTTTGCTGCTATACCATGTTTGAGAGAGCCACCTGGTAGCCAAGCAGACCCGGCCCCCTTTCTCTCCCCCTCGTCCCATAATAAACATGGGCAGTTTTATCTAAGAGGCTCTTGGCTGTTTGGATGACAGGGAGGCCCAGGAATTAGCCCCCTATCTGCAGCTGGAGGATTGGGGTTCAATGGGGGAGGGAGATCAGATACTGTACATGAGAATGGCAACGGAATTTACATTTTGGTTTGGGTCAATTTACATGAGATTTTGGTTTGGGTCAATTTAATTTCAACGAACATGTAATTACAAAACAGTTACTATGTAGCTACATGTGAATACAAGGCTGTTACTACAGTTATTACAGTGTAGTTACATGGGCATACAGGTACCTTAAGGTAAATGTTACCAATGGGGCTTTCAATTAATTTCCTGAATAGAATTTATCCCATCCTGCATTATGTAATATAATTGTAGTCAATTTAATATACAGTAAATGCGTTCCCCACACATTTTATTATCTGAAGCTCCCCCACATGGGTGTCTACTGTCTATTCTTTGCTGGGTGATATTCTTGCGCCCTCCAATAAAACAACAAATTACCGCATCATGTCATGGTGGAGCATTTTGAGGTCATCTCTCCATTGTTTGGTTCCAATAGTTAATAATGCATCAGGGAACTGGCGAGGGAACAAGACTTTGAGCATTGCCATTAACAAATTCTAACAAAGTGAATAAACTTGCTGAATTACGAAAAATTCATGATTCGGGCTTGTAGAAGTTCCACATGCATCTGACATATGCCTCACCCATTGAAATGCACCGGTTAAGTCAACACGTTAACCCAGAAATCTGGCAAATTAACGGGGTAAATAATACTGATGTCTGTCATAACGGTGGATCAAGACGAGTTCTACCCCATTTAGTTCCTAATATCACCATTAATCATATTGTTTGGTGACAAAGTGCTCCAAATAACATCAGACTACATCACTGGGTGATGTAGGCATTTCACCTTAGCTGAGTGCTATTGAGGGCTTTTTGCTTCCTCCAAGAACAAACTGTACAACAAATATGTATTTTGTCAATTCAGCCTTGTATTTTCCCTCAACCGGTGATTTCAATGAAGATTAATTTTGTGTTGTTGAATAATTGCCCTTAAAACAATTATTTCTATCGTCATTAAAATTTACAGTCAAGCTGGCTTTTGAGCACGTTACTGATTTCCAGGGAGAGACCCTTATATAATAACAACAGAGGTTTGCTGTGAAGACCATTGAAAATGCTTGAATCAGCCCCCCCATTATCCAGAGCGACTTACAGAAGTGAGTGCGTACATTTTCATACTGGTCCCCCGTGGGAATCGAACCTACAACGCTGGCTATGACATCCCTTCCACTCAGGGTAATGTGCTGGTGGGACAGAGGCATTATAAGCACAATTGATTAATGAGAAGTGGGTCACATTTTCATCAAGTCTTCATAAACCCTAAAGGTGTCCTTTTGTCTTGTACTTTGATAAATGTGGCAAAACTCTTATGGCACCCCTGATGTACTTCCTCATAAATTATTTAAGAAACATCTACATAAACCCTATAAAGGGTATATGAAGGCTGAGTTAGGTCTCTCTGACCAACTAGTACAGAAATGCTAAGTGGGTCCTAGTAGCTGTAAACCTATAGCATGCTCACATCAGTAGGTTCAGAGAAAGTCTAACAAGGAACTCCTGGCTCCACCAGTTACATGGCGTGGCTTAGACGACCGGGGTCAGGTTCAATCAAACTGTCCACTGAACCGTAGAGTGTTTCCCAGTGCAATCAGAACCGGTCACACTAGTGTGTAAACCATCCCAGTCTGGAATCACTACGGACAACGCTGACCTCACCTGCAACGGGTTGAAAGGATAGGGTGGTGGTGCTTTCCAGTGACTCAACACAACCTTGGATGTTCCTCCCTGTCATAAAACACAGACAGCTTTTTTCCAACTGGCTGTGTACAGAGGAGACCAACATTATGTCCATATTCTAGTCTGCAACAAGCAGCAAGACTCTCTGGAGCCAAGCGGACCGGGCTTTTCTAGGGGGATCTCTTGCCTTTGATGCATCGCAGATGTCTGGTTGGACCACTTCAAGGCGTTATTCACACAGAGCCATTTTAAATACACCCCCGTAGTTCCTTTCTGCATTTCTGAGGCTTCCCTATGTGTTGGTCTGTCCTCAAAAGATGTGTTTAAAAAAAAATTGTTGCAGGAGAAACATAAAATGGTCGCCAAGAAGGGGCTTTTGAGATGGAAAAGCTTTCAGTCATCAATCAATCAATGATAATGTTGCCAGTAGGCTTTGAGGTTTAGGCATATCCAATAAAACCACACTTAACTTGTATAAGGAACAAAAAGTTAAATCGGAACAAAACTCTAGTGCTCTGGATGAATGACATGAAGACAGAAGTGAGGTTCTGGAAAACCCTCAATATAGGCAATGTTTTCAAAGAACAGTATGGAAAATGGCATTTAAACATGAAAACGTACACTTTTATGTTCTTTGAAGATAGCTCCTGAACAAATTAGTCTCTTGAGATTTGTTGAGGAATCCCATACTTACAGGATTTCATGTATATTTGATGTCTCATTGTTACTTCATGGGACATTTCCCCAAAGTTGGGGTCTCTAGGTTTTCTATACTTTATTTGAAAAAAGAACTTGCCAAATGTGCGGTAAACTGTGGAAGTGTTGAGTTATTACAATAAGGCTAGTGTAGTCCAAAAAAGAGAGGACCTAATTTTATTTTGGGTTTCTCACAATTAATCACATCCAGTGCATTCGTAAAGTATTCAGACCCCTTCCCTTTTTCCATATTTTGTTACGTTACAGTCTTATTCTAAAATGTATTAAATAAAAAAAATTCCTCATCAATCTAAACACAATACTCCACAATGACAAAGGGAAAACAGGTTTTTAGAAATGTTTGCAAATGTATAAAAAATTTAAAACAGAAATGCCTTATTTAAATAAGCATTCAGACCCTTTGCTATGAGGCTCGATATTGAGCTCAGGCGCATCCTGTTTCCATGGATCATCCTTGAGATGTTTCTACATATCACGTTTCAGGAGAAGACCCAGATGCAGACAGTGTCAAAGTAACAAAAGTGTATTACAAAAACAAGGGGCAGGGTCGGGGCAGACAGAGGTTTGCCGACCCCCTGGGCAGTCTCTAAGGAAGAAGATTACCTTACCTTTGCAATCTCCATAAATCTACAATCTAAGTCTTATGCCTTTGATAGCATTGTTGGTACGTAACACATTCTTTAACTACTTACCTGAGATTGTAGATGGTTATTTTGGTGAACTTGGATATATTTAAATGTAATGTTTTGTCAATTTGAGTGATTATTGTCTTGTCTCAGTTTCACCCTTTTCTAGTTAATAAACCTGAGGACAAACGGATATCCTGTCTCCTGAGTCTTGATGATGAGAGAGGGTGTTTAGCTGCTTGTCAAGTTATACTCAGCTACGTAGGAGGACAGAACAGGGCTGCGTTTCCCAAAAGCATCTTCATTCCATTGAAACTAAATGGACGAAAGATTTAGCCCAGAATTGTACAAAGAAAAATGGACGAAAGAAACCCAGCCCAGAATTGTACAAAAAAACTATTCAGCTTTTTCTCTCCAAATAAGCCCCCACTGCATCATATAAACTCTCTACATCCAACCATCCACCCCTCAAACCTCCCCTCTATCCACCCAAACTTTAAAAAAAATCTATCATACCTTTTAACCTACATTCATCCATATATTTATCCATCCCTGAAACCTTCCATATTCTTCTATCCACCTATCTAACCTTGCTTTATCTTTATATCCATCCCTCCAACCTCCCTTCATCCATCCATCTCTGTAACTACCTCCATCCATCACCATACCTCCATTGCAACTTCCCTTCATCACTTCATCCCTTCCCATCAATACTCCACTCAGCACATGCTGCTGTGCAAATGGAACACTATTTCCAGGATCCTCAGACTTGCTGGAAGAACCTATCGTGGCTTCTATTAGTAATGGAGTAAAGTTTCACAGAGGAAATGCATCAACAGTGCCATCAAAGTGGTTTCATTACTCTGTAGCATCCATTGAGGATGCTCCTCTTTCCCAGCGCTCTTCCAATAAACTTGTCAGGAACACCGCGTAATTCTCAAATCACTCACGGTTTGGTTTGACCACCGTATTGATCTTGAAGATCACTATGAGTTCTGTTTCTTCTATCAGGGAGGCTCAGCCAAAGTATACTAACAGCCTAAGTGGACGCTTGTTCATAAGAACAAACGTTGAGTTATTCTTCTTCTAAAGACATGGGAATTTATAGAGCTTTATTTTGAATCCAGGAAAATGTATGAATGACCGATGGTGTATAAAAAAATGAAACACGTTCAAAAGACAATCCAGGTTCTGGAATGTAAACCCTCAAACGAAAATGATTTCAATTACAGCAACGCCTTCCTAAAGCATCCAGTCGTTGCTGCACTATTCATTCACTGGTCATACACACAAGAATCTGCCGATCCCAACACCCATAAGGAAAGAGATTATCACCAAAGTGTCTATCTCCCCAGCACTGTGTTTGTAATCCAGTTGGAAGGGACAACTACAACCACTGTGATTATTATTTGACCCTGCTGGTCATCTATGAACGTTTGACAATCTCGGAGAAAGATTTGGCCTTAATGGCCATGTTTTGTTATAATCTCCACCCGGCACAGCCAGAAGGGGCCACCCCTCGAGCCTGGTTCCTCTCTAGGTTTCTTCCTAGGTTTCTGCCTTTCTAGGGAGTTGTTCCTAGCCACCGTGCTTCTATATCTGCATTGCTTGCTGTTTGGGGTTTTAGGCTGGGTTTCTGTATAGTACTTTGTGACATCTGCTGATGTAAAAAGGGCTTTATAAATACATTTGATTGTTTGATTGATTGACCCAGATTGGTGATAAACTACAGAATTGTTTGTGTGTGAAGATTTTCCAGGGCCCAAGACAGATGCTCAGCCTGTATCTACTCATGACACAAGTGTTGACATTTGCCCTCCCTATCCGCAATACATATTTTGGGAGACTTTGTCTTTGTCGTCATTTCGTGAAATTCTTGACTCCTGATACTGCTGTTCATGTTTATTGTTAGTCTCACGGTGGTCATAGGGAGTTAGCTGAACTAATTATTCACCATGAGTCAAATTGAGTTCTGACCTTGCTAAAACGGTTACTAATCTGTAGTGAAATTCACACAACAGGGTCGTCCGCCACCTTATGGTAGAAGACAGCATACAGTGGAATTTGACGACATTCCTGTTAAAAATTACCATAAAACATTTCAGTGACAGTTCTACCACCTACTAAGTCCTTAATTTACCCATGATTAACATCCACATCCTGTGCCAAGAGACTTGAGCAGGAGGGGGCAAAACATGAGGGTATGTGAGAGGGGAACAGCCTTGGGTGAAAGTTCATCTCTGGCTCACAGTCTGATCTTCAAGCCAAGCCTCCTAAATTGCACTTGAGAAGCTACAGCTCTGTGGCGGAATACTTCTACAGCCAACAAGGGAGCCGTCGTATCAATCACACTTCTCTATGACTAATTTCTACCTTGATATATGGACAAAATAAAATACCTACTTCAACGCAGACAGGATGCCAGTACAAAATGTTGAATTTCAGTTTGTGTTGTTTTGCCAGCCGTGGCTAAGCCTGCTCATGTAAGGATAGATAAGATAGGACGCACCACAAAAATATGGAAAAACTGATTTATGGTGAGCAAAGAGGTGGAGGAAAAAGTCTATGATTATATTACTGCTCAATTCTGTTGACATCACTACTGCTAGTACTTGATGATTTAAGGCCACTGCCCTCACCCTGAACCTTAAAATTAAACAACAAAGATGATTCCTATATTTCTCATATATCTACACTGATTGAAGTGGATTTAACAAGTGACATCAATTAGGGATAATAGCTTATACCTGGATTCGCCTGGTAAGTCTATGTTTTGTACACTAGATATCGATTTCCATAAAACATTAGGGAAAGACAGCATGTGCGCGGAAATTAATCAGCTATATACGTTTTTGGGTTGGCTCTACGGGCTTAGACAACCGTAGCATTACACACTTTTTTTGTCCTAAGCACAAATATTCCTAATTTCTTGCCAGCCCTGTGAGGGAAACAAAGTGCTCGCCGACCTGAGAAAACTACAAGAAAATTACTTAAACAGCTTAAGTTACATTTAAGAAGAAAATGTGAGATATTGGCTAAGCAAACTTTCCTTACGTTCATTATTTTTAAATAACACTTGCTTTCTTTTGCAGAGTCGTGAACAAGTGGTAACCCTACCGGCTCCAGCATTTATGTCACGACCCTTGAAACCAGAGTTAGATGATTCCTACTCCCTTAAAGCATCCTGGGTCGTACCACAAATATAGTAAATTTTGGGTAGTGTAACTTGGTAGAAAATAACTATAAATGTCACCTACTTTTAACATTGTCATAAAAAGCACGTAACAGGGTTGAAAATTGTCAAAAATAGTAGAATAAGCTCATTTTACACTATGATTTTACTTATATGTTCAATGTTTCTTTAGAAAAAAATATTTTAAAAGGTATAGTTTCACCATATTAAAACTAGTGTTTAGTTTAAGTAACTTTTAAAATGAGGGACGGATGTAAATCAATCACTGTTCACATTAAATAAACAATAATCTTCCGAAATTACTTTGTCAAAGCAAGAACATAAACTAGGGCTTTACAATGATGTTGAAAACCTGAAGACATATTGGGGTTAAGTGGGTTACATTTATCTTATAAATTGGAAAAAGTGTCAAAATGCAGATTCTTGGCATTTAAGCAGGTCTTTATTCATATAACAAAATCTGATTTATTGAATTTTTCATGTGGTCTATATTAAAGTTCACTTGATTTAATATAACAGGCTTTTAAAATGCATTATTGGTGTACATTTTCTATTTAAAATATCAAAGGGACGGCAAATCCGACCCTCCTACTGTGTCTCCCACTTAGCTATCTCCCACTCTGATTCTACTACAGTCTTAAAGCTTCAAAATATAGCTGCGTTACTACAGATCCTGGTTCGATACTGGGCTGTGACTGGGCGACACACAATTGGCCCAGCTTCATCCGGGTTAGGGGAGGGTTTGGCTGATTGGGATGTCTTGTCCCATTGTTCTCTAGCGACTTGTGTGGCGGGCCGGGCGCATGGACACTGACATAGTCGCCAGGTGTACAGTGTTTCCTCCGACACATTGGTGCAGCTGGCTTCTGGGTTAAGCGTGCATTGTGTCAAGAAACTGTGCAGGTTGGCGGGGTCGCACGGCTCTCGACCTTCGCCTCTCCCGAGTCAGTACAGAAGTTGCAGCGATGGGACAAGACTATGGATATCACAAAATTTATGAAAACAAAAATACAAAAGACAAATAAATACTTTCTCATGTCCTTGCAAATGCACAGTTTACACAAAAGCCAAATCAGAGCCATTCATCTGCTTCAAGTCAATTAAGTAGATGCCTGATGCCGCATTTAAAATGTGAAGGACTACATTACCCATGACCTGGCCATGACAGGGAGATAACCATTTTTGGGGGGGGGTTTTTCACCTTTATTTAACCAGGTAGGCCAGTTGAGAACAAGTTATCATTTACAACTGCGACCTGGGGTGTGAAGAGTAACATTTGAGTCTTGTTTAATACAAGTGTGAACAAACCACTTAAAACCTGATGGTGGTTGGTCAACAGAGTTTCTTTCAACACACTAAACAGCAGTCACCGCATTTGGACTGATCGAGCAGCCGCTGTTTCCAACCAGGGCTCTAATTTCACACACAACTCAATGGGACAGGCCTATGATGAGAGATGGGTCTGGCTCCCAAATATGTCTTCACGCTAGGCTGATTCAGCATAACATGGCCTCCGATGCCTCGTATGGAAATGCATTAGCTGATAACGCACATGAGAGAAGTTCTCGATTAATGTGCCTGCTCAGGGAAAAACCAGTCTCCTCGCGGTCTCACTGCATGGTTTCGCCCCATATATATATACAGTGGGGAGAACAAGTATTTGATACACTGCCGATTTTGCAGGTTTTCCCACTTACAAAGCATGTAGAAGTCTGTAATTTTTATCATAGGTACTCTTCAACTGTGAGTGACGGAATCTAAAACAAAAATCCAGAAAATCACATTGTATGATTTTTAAGTAATTAATTTGCATTTTATTGCGTGACATAAGTATTTGATACATCAGAAAAGCAGAACTTAATATTTGGTACAGAAACCTTTGTTTGCAATTACAGAGATCATGCGTTTCCTGTAGTTCATGACCAGGTTTGCACACACTGCAGCAGGGATTTTGGCCCACTCCTCCATACAGACCTTCTCCAGATCCTTCAGGTTTCGGGGCTGTCGCTGGGCAATACGGACTTTCAGCTCCCTCCAAAGATTTTCTATTGGGTTCAGGTCTGGAGACTGGCTAGGCCACACCAGGACCTTGAGATACTTCTTACGAAGCCACTCCTTAGTTGCCCTGGCTGTGTGTTTCGGGTCGTTGTCATGCTGGAAGACCCAGCCACGACCCATCTTCAATGCTCTTACTGAGGGAAGGAGGTTGTTGGCCAAGATCTCGCGATACATGGCCCCATCCATCCTCCCCTCAATACGGTGCAGTCGTCCTGTCCCCTTTGCAGAAAAGCATCCCCAAAGAATGATGTTTCCACCTCCATGCTTCACGGTTGGGATGGTGTTCTTGGGGTTGTACTCATCCTTCTTCTTCCTCCAAAGCTAAATTTTTGTCTCATCAGACCACATGACCTTCTCCCATTCCTCCTCTGGATCATGGTCATTGGCAAACTTCAGACGGGCCTGGACATGCGCTGTCTTGAGAAGGGGGACCTTGCGTGCGCTGCAGGATTTTAATCCATGACGGCGTAGTGTGTTACTAATGGTTTTCTTTGAGACTGTGGTCCCAGCTCTCTTCAGGTCATTGACCTGGTCCTGCCGTGTAGTTCTGGCCTAATCCCTCACCTTCCTCATGATCATTGATGCCCCACGAGGTGAGATCTTGCATGGTGCCCCAGACCGAGGGAGATTGACCGTCATCTTGAACTTCTTCCATTTTCTAATAATTGCGCCAACAGTTGTTGCCTTCTCACCAAGCTGCTTGCCTATTGTCCTGTAGCCCATCCCAGCCTTGTGCAGGTCTACAATTTTATCCCTGATGTCCTTACACAGCTCTCTGGTCTTGGCCATTGTGGAGAGGTTGGAGTCTGTTTGATTGAGTGTGTGGACAGGTGTCTTTTATACAGGTAACGAGTTCAAACAGGTGCAGTTAATACAGGTAATGAGTGGAGAACAGGAGGGCTTCTTAAAGAAAAACTAACAGGTCTGTGAGAGCCGGAATTCTTACTGGTTGGTAGGTGATCAAATACTTATGTCATGCAATAAAATGCAAATGAATTATTAAAAAATACTTGTTCTCCCCACTGTATATATATATATATGGGGTGAAACCATGCAGTGAGACCGCGAGGAGACTGGTTTTTCCCTGAGCAGGCACATTAATCGAGAACTTCTCTCATGTGCATTATCAGCTAATGCATTTCCATACGAGGCATCGGAGGCCATGTTGTGCTGAATCAGCCCAGCGTGAAGACATATTTGGGAGCCAGACCCATCTCTCGTCATAGGCCTGTCCCATTGAGATGTGGTACGTATTTGTGGTACGACCCAGGATGTTTTAAGGGAGTAGGAATCATCTAACTCTGGTTTCAAGGGTCGTGACATAAATGCTGGAGCCGGTACGGTTACCACTTGTTCACGACTCTGCAAAAGAAAGCAAGTGTTATTTAAAAATAATGAATGTAAGGAAAGTTTGCTTAGCCAATATCTCACATTTTCTTCTTAAATGTAACTTAAGCTGTTTAAGTAATTTATTTATTGCATCAGTTTACCATTTTTCTAATTGAAAACAATTAAAGGAGAACGGTGGAGGAAACACACCTCAAGCCACGCACAAAAACAACAACCCCCACCTGATATTAAAACCAAAAATGTATTTACTTTTGTGGAAGGTGAACTTGCTATACCAGACACATTAAACAAAGGAACTGAAAAAAGGTGGTCCAGATGGAGCTACACAAAACTTACTTAAGGTAGTTAAAAGAAAAGCTATGCAGAGAATGAAAATGTGGAACAATGCACAAACAATGCATCCATCATGATGTAGTTTGAAGTACACCAGGACTTAGACACTAGCACTGGTGACAGCATTACATAATTCCTCTAGAATAATGTTAATTGAATGAAGTTGTTGATGACAATTATGTTCTCTTGCATTTTCTGTTAAGTCTGGCCATGGTCTTGAAGTGTTTTCGTTCAATCAGCTGACTGATTAATAAAAAAAAAGATCTGAATTGGGCTGCTTGTCACATTGCAGCCATACTACAGTACATTGATGTAACTTCATTTATACCTATGGGGACAAAAGTCAATACAATTGTGTTTATAACCCTTTTAAAAAATCATGTCACAAAGTGCTTTACAGTTTAATGGCCTAGACCCCCCCCCCAAAAAAGTATTTCTATCAAAGGATTTAGTTCACTGACTTGAAAAAAATATATCATTGTTGGTTCTCAAGTTCTATGACTACCACCTTCATGATTATTTGTTTAGACCCACCAATATTTTTGTATATGCACTTGGGGCCACACATCGGCAAGCTCCCAGTGGACATAAAAGGGTATCTGTGTATGTTTTCTTAAGCCTTGCTCTCTGCAGCATAATCGTACATTACCGTTTGAACATATGGCTGTATGATTCCAGCTGCTCCTGTCCTCATTTCACTGAGGAATCAATGTAGGAGATGGTCATTGTGGTAGATTGGTGTTCCAGAAGACCCAGGACTGCTAAGAACTCCAGGGTTATGTTCATTAGGACACACAAAACGTGCACCTGAAAAGGAAAATGTCTTATTGGACAAGTTAAGATAGTACCTCCCTGTTTCAATCTGTATCAGACCGTTTCCCTACAATTCGAGCCTACTGAACACGACCTTGATCAACAAAAGACAACCTCAGCTCCCCACCCCTCCCAACAACCATTCCCCCTTTTACTTCCACCCTCCCGCTACAAAAAAGTCCAGAGGGAGCGCTAGGACAAGAGGAAGCTGAATCAACATCAACGTAGCCTGGCCTCCTTGTCATGGTCTCTGTCTCATCTCTGTCAAATGCACAGGGTGCACAACAGAGGCCAAGAGACAGGTGGGTAAACTTGAAGGGATTGTATTACTTCCAGTTCCCAGGAGGAAGTGACATGGTGGCCCTTGGAGGCAAATGGGAGGGGGTTATTGGTGGTGAAGGGCGGTAGAGACTGAATGTTTGTGGATCTACTCTGTCAGGCACGCCTCCCTGCTTCTAGTCATCAAACTGTGGAATCTACTCGCATCTCTCTTTGAAGATGGACTAGCTTGCACTTGGAAGTGGCACCAGACATGCATACTTCAAAACTACTGTTGGTTTACCTTGAGATTTGGAATTGACTGGGCGAAACCTTGGCACACAAAAAAGTTTAAAACATTATACACAGTAGTCATTTAGCAGACAATAACAGGAAATACAAATGTACTTTCACTTACAAACATGATGTTCAGTGTATGTGGCCAATGCAGGAAAGACAACCATCATTGTTCCATTCACCATGCTCAAAATAACGGAGCCTTAGACTCAACCAGCTTTACGTTACACCAGTGGTTCAGGGCATAAAAAGAGGAGGGGTGAACACATATGATGAGCTGAGCCACAGGAGTGAGCTGTCACACCGCATGACATGGACAAAAAAACGCATGACACGGGCCACGTGACGGCAGTTGAGAAACACTGCTTCCATGCAACTCCTTCACATCTGCAGATAGAAGGGATATTGGGGAGTTAATCTCCCAAAGTCATGGAGGCTGAACAGCATGTGATCGGAGAGTAAATAAAACAAACTGTCTGAGTCAAGACTGTAAGGTTTATGTTCAGAGAGGTCTCTGGAAACCTTTATGGTTTTCAGGTTTGGTGTACAGAGACCTCTCTGGAAATCTCTATGTTTCAGTTTGGGAATTGGTACCCAATTAGAGGCAGCTGCGCCGCATTGCCTCTAATTGGGTAGCTTATTTATGTTCAGCATTCCCACCTGTGTTTGTGGGTTTTTGTGTGTGTTTCCTTTGGTTTGGTTGCATGCCAGTTCAGGATCGCTGTCTTTCCTTTTTTCGGTTTTTGGATTATTTACTTAATAAAGGAATGTATTCACACTCCAGTTCTGCGCCTTGGGTCCTGTCTCATGGCGATCGTGACAGAAAAACCCACCACACCAGGACCACACAGAGCTTGACAATGGAGGAGCTCATGAGGAGTAAGGAGCTTGTCTCCGAAGAGGAGTACCTCCATTATTCAGTCCTGGGAGGAGCATCGAACCCAGGGCAAACCCTAGCTCGAACCCTAGCTCCAGCGCTGGCCCCCAGCCCGGTAAGCCCTGTGCCGGCTCCCCACACCCGATCACCAGTGCATGCACCCAGCCCGATGCCTTCAGTGCCGGTCCCACGCACCAGACCTCCGTTGTGCCTCCCCAGCCCAGTAAGCCCTGTGCCGGCTCCCCACACCCGACCTCCAGTGCGTGCGCCCAGCCCGTTGCCTCCAGTGCCAACCCCACGCACCAGACCTCCGGCGTGCCTCCCCAGCACGAAAAGCCCTGTGCCGGCTCCCCACACCAACCTCCAGTGCGTGCGCCCAGCCCGGTGCCTCCAGTGCCGGCCCCATGCACCAAACCTCAGGTGTGCATCCCCAGCTTGGTAGCGCCAGTGTGTGTCCCCAGCTTGGTAGCGCCAGTACTGGTTCCTAGCCCGGTGGCGCCAGTGCGTGTCCTCAGCTCAGTAGCGCCAGAACCGGTTCCTAGCCCGGTGGTGTCAAAGGGTAGTCTCCAGCTTGGTAGCACCTGTACCGGTGTGTGTACCCAGCATGGTAGCGCTAGTGCCGGTTCCGAGCGGGGATGGGATGGGGTACTGCAAGGTTTATATCTCTGGAAACCTTTATGGTTTTCAGGTTTGGTGTCCAGAGACCTCTCTGGAAATCTCTGTTTCAGTTTGGGAATTGGTCGCCAATTAGAGGCAGCTGCGCCGCATTGCCTCTAATTGAGGAGCCTATTTATGTTCAGCATTCCCACCTGTGTTTGTGTGTTTTTGTGTGTGTTTCCTTTGGTTTGGTTGCACGACAGTTCAAGATCGCTGTCTTTCCTTTGTTCGGTTTTTGTATTATTTACTTAATAAAGGAATATATTCACACTCCAGCTCTGCGCCTCGGGTCCTGTCTCATGGCGATCATGACACAAGACGACGTGGTGGAGGAATTTGGCAACATCGAACAGACGGATGCTCGGGCCCCCACAGCAGAGACTGCCCTTCCACAGGACTCTGAGGCCACAGCTGTGTTTTCATAGCGTGTGCCCCTGATGGGCACATGAAGTGGCTTAAATAACTAGGCCCTAATAATTTTCTTTCCTCCTTTGAAATGACAGCAGCCTGAATGCAGATGCCTTGCAAGTCTATGAGGATTCAAGGACATGCAGGGTTGGGGTATCTGATTCTATGTTAGAAGTTTGTAGTTCAATTCATGAAAATAGCTAATGTTTTGAATAAATGAAAATCATTTTGAGTAACTGAATTAGAAATGTAATTGATATCTCAATGAATGTTGTTTATTTACTACCACAGATATATTATTGTCATTTTGATATATTATTGTCATTGACTATTTGCAGGTGGAATTGTTGTATAAGGCACCTTTATGAAAAGCCAATGAGAACTACAATTCTACTCAACATCAAGTGTTCATTCCCTTCGCCAGTGGACAAGTCAAGGTAACGACTACCCAAACAGCATACAGTAGTCTACGTCAGCATACGATGCCAGCCAGGCTTAATAAGTACATGCCCCATGCCCAAGCAATTACACTGCACAATATATTCGACGGCACAGTCTGGCTTGAGCTCTGCTGCCACATTATCCTTGGTATTTATGTACAGAAGCTTCCCACAACACTCTTAATGCACGCAAGCCGGGGCCTTTTTCTGGAACGTCGTAGGCTTCTGGTTGCGCTCGTAATGGCCTTTTAATGAGTATCTCTTTTTTAATGTGTCTGCCCTGAACAGGGTTTTATGAAACGTCTCTGCGGTGTGAATGGACTCCAAATGTAGCGTGTAATGGCTCTCAAGTGGGTACGCCACAGTCCTGGGAGTGCCAAGAAAGAATGTCATCATGTATCTATGTTCACTGCATAAATGGATTGATGAAAACATTTAGGCCAAGCCAAAAACAGCAGGTCCATTTTGTGGGTCTATCTGGGTGTCAAAGTGAACCTGTACTATAACAACTGGTGTTCCACAAGTTATGGTTTTGAGTATACGGTGACTCAGTAGGATCCCCTAATATACTTTAGAATATACTTTTAGTATACTGTACTTTAAGTGGCACATATTTTGCAGCTCAATGCAAACTTTTCAGTCATCATCCTTGAGTGAAAGAATATCTAATAAAAATGTCTGGGCTCGTTCTGTCACCAGTTGAGGGCATCCTTTCCCAGAGTTCGAGGGGAAGTGAGACCATAATGCAAGTCTGGTAAGACAGTCTCATTTAATGTAGTAAAACATAACAGTTTACGTTAACTAATGCTAATAGGTATTTTTTCGGCACTGATCAAATTTAAGGTCTGCAGAGTGCAAACTTGAACGTTGTGAAACTTCAGACACCCCCTGGCACGCGTTTACTGTGAACCTGCTTTCAGAGGCCAAGTAAGCTACTGTGGCTATTTGATCATAATGTAGGCCTACCAGAGTGGCCTACCATAAAAAAAAAACTATGGAGAAAATGCATCCCATATAATTTTAACATGGAAATAGCTGTGCTATCGTTCAGTCTACAGTAGCAGCCAATGTGTGGTGTTCAACATTAGGGAATGACACTAACCTGTTTATCCACTTGTCCTTCAGACAAGGAGGTGACTGAAAATGTTGTGTTGTTTGATGCAAGAAACCACTTTACAAAATAAAATTCATTATTATTCCCATACCACCTTTACAGGGAATCAGACAAATTATGCTACCCTCTGCCTATTGCCTACTTAGCTTATTAAAGCCTGTCTCAAAATACAACACTGCCCCTTTAAGAGAGCAAAAAGCTCTTTAGCTGACTTGCTTTTCAAAGGTGTCTAGAAATGCACACGTTTTGTGCTCTTGTAGGAAGCAACCACTCCCCCATTGCTGACTAGAAATGAGCTATAACTGGGCTAATAACTGACTTTCTAGCAAAGGATATGAACACATGTATACACAGGTTTCATTTTACATTAAGTTGCTTTCTCCTTGGTAGGTACATGATAATTACAAGAATATCCTATGTAACTACATTGTTGTTCTTACATTACACAGTATTCGTTATAGCCTTTGAGCCAGGTCATGAAAATGACCGGTATTTAACTAAAATGTTGTTACTACACTAATTACAGCATTACAACACAGTATTAAGAGCAACTTCATGTAATGGTTTACCCCGTCTTCAGAAAAACGTACTAGTAACTGTTTGTCAAAGAATCCATAATGCAGCAGCTAGGGGAACCCTCTGAAGATGCACAGCTGTAATTCTGAGAAACTCAGTCTTTCTGTCATTCCCGTTTTGTGTTTACACCGATTTTCCTTGAGGAGTCCCAGAAGCAGGCCAATGATTCTTTGTGGGACATCACACCATGCATCATCAATTCATTGTTATGCTTTCTGAGTAAGTGTGACCAACATGTTGAGCCTGGGACATCTGCATGCCACAAGACTGTGTTAACCGGCTGAGCTTAATCCTAGGCATTACACAAGTCTTCAGGACTCATGTAAGTTTATTCAGAAAATAGCTAGGTTCACCAAGCCCCTAAAATGTCAACCTTTTGACATACTCCACTCCACAAAGACCCCAGCAGCTGACAGATATCGATTGGTCGAATTAGTCAATCACCAATGTGACTCTCTTGGTTTGAGTCTGGGTTGGCTTCGCACTACAAGACTGTGTGAACCTGTTGAGCTAAAGCTCAGGGAGTTAAGTGTTATGATCTCAGTCAGGGTTACTTGTCACATGTGTGGTTCATTAAACTACCTCTGTTACCAATGAGTGGGCAAGTATACAGTTTAAATACTAGTATAGCATTTAAGAGTTTGGTCATTTGTTTACTCTTTTGCTGGTGAACATGAAAGGGAGGAACATCTGCTCCAGCCAGAGGACATCAAATTTTCCCTGCTCCTACCTCTCGGAGTAGCCAACAGTACTTAATTTGTTATTGTTGCAGACGTTCCTGAGAGGGATCCTCTCACAATCGTGAGTATCCTCTCTCGGATCTGAATTTATGTGGAAGATTGATGCGCAATGGGGGGATGGGTATTGTCACACATACTCTCCTATCCCCCGACTTCACCCCCACACCATTTAAAGCATGGAGGAGTAGGTAAACTGGGATATTAAGGAGGCATTTCTCTTTGCATCCCGGCAGTAAAGCACAGGAGAGCATTGCATGAGCTCCCCCCGTTCCTAAATCATGACATGCGCCCTCATGTAAATCCTTACCTCGTTGAAAGGCCTGTTTAGGAAAAAGACTGCTCTGGCGGCTGAATCCCAGACAAGAAAAATCCCTCCTAGTTCTCCGGTGGAAATCCCTAACAGCTCTCCAATAACTCTGGAACTCCAGAAACAGGCTTATCAGCAGACTGGTAGGGAGGTTGAAGTAGTGGTTTTTTTGTGGTGTTCTGAGCAAACAGGAACCTCCGTGGCAACGTGCAGAAGACATCTCTGGAGTGCTGGCAGAGGCCCTCTCAGGAATCTGTCTATTTATATTTTTATAACTAATAACAATGACAAGTACATACTGTATGTGATATCAGAAAATTCAAATTCCCAGTGGCAACTACAAGAATAGCATGTCAGTGTATGTAAGCTCATCCAGACGTGTAATGAATTAATCAAACGTACAGTTGAATAGTGAAAATAAGAACAAAATGAGGAATAGATCTGCATTCAATCTGGAGAGAAAAAAAAACATGCGAGCGTAAGCAAATGTGATCTTGTCAGAGCTATGTGCTGTTTTGAAATGTGCTCCAAACACAGCTTGAAACTCCAAAGCCATCTTTTCCCCAGCAAATAAACAGAGATAAACAGATCTTGTGTGTCCCATCTTGCTTTGCATAAGACACTGCTAAATAATGTCAAACTGTGTGGTGTACATATTAGGACAGCCTCAGAGTCCCAAGGAGTTGTCAGTGTGTCAATGCCACTCTGACTTGTCAGTCACACAGGACTTGATGTCATTGACTTTGAGGCTGTCCTAATATGGATACTGTAAACGTGCCATTGTCCACAAAGTGCTTTGTTCTCAAACCAGCCTGCTAGTTCAGATGCTATGACAAAAATTATGTTGCCAACGATCAACAGGAGCTGAGTCAGAAAGGCCAAAAAACCTAAACAAAAACCATGATGGAAAACCAGCTGCAGCTCCTTGGCTCTTTGATTCGAGTTTGGTCAGAAACCTCAGTGTCTTCAATGACGCAGGGATGACCTGCCAAGGACAATAGACCACCATCAAACTGTGCAGGCTAGAGAGCCATTTTACACAGAGGATTGGGATCATGCAACAGGAATGCCACTGCAAAGTTAAACTTATAACATTTGTTTTTGGTAACACTTTATTTCGATAGATGGTTTGTGGATGTTCAGTAGATGTTCAATAACTGTCAACAAAATGTAAACTATCTACTAATCCTAACATTAACCTTAACCCTCATCCTAACCCTAAATGAACACTTACCCTTATTCTAAACCTAGCCCATAACCATAACCTTAGCAAGCAGTTGATTGTTGATAGTATGACCATCTGTAGATCATCTATGTGGGACTATCCAAATAAAGTGACTGTGTTTCCATCTAGATCCCCAGGCATTTCCTTCTTTTATCTGACATGGTGCTTTGTAATTAGAAAACAGTTGATTTCTTTTGATTATCTTGACAATGTTTTTTATGTGCCATACCCTTCTGCTCAATCTTCTTTGAATGTGGTTAAGGAGCACTCAATGCACTTTCTGTATACAGTACACACATACTGTGTATCAAGATTTGGACTGAAATTGCTTTCCCCGTTCTCAATCTCTAGGCCTACTAAACGTATCCGTCTCATTGCACGCACAAGAGAATCCAAATTGCTCCCCTGTTTGTGCCGTTTACAATGGTTTGAGTGGCACATACAGAAATCTTGTTTATGGGAGCTGCGGCTGATTTTGTCATCAACATTGTCAAAAGAGACTCATTGTGATTTCGCTCTCTCTCTCTGCCTTTAACCTCACCACTCATTTCCCATGTGGGATTCCTAACTAGAGGGCCAAATAAGCAGTTGCTTCCTGCCGCACAACCCAGAAGCCTCACTCCAGGGAATTTTACTGGGGCAATTGGGATTGGGGGTATGGATTGTTTTACGTCTCTGTTGGCCAAACTTCACTGCAGATCCAGATCCAGGGGCTCACTTTATGGTTCCCAAGGGACAGCCTGGCAGTACCTGACTTGGTCAGAGGCCACAGTCAGAGATTACACAGAGAGACTATAAACAGGTTCACACATACTGTTCTCCTTTGTGTTTATATTGTCGTAAAGGACAGGAGAACTTGTGGGGCTTCACACAGAATAAATAAAGGACCTATATGACCATGGTTAATTTGTGCCGAGTCTGTAGAGACAACTTCAGAGATAAGCTTTTGAGCAACATTACAATTACCTGTGGATGCCTTTTGTGGAGTGCCTCAAGCATCCAGAATTTTCAGAAAGAAATTGTGTGAACATACATCCCCGGTCAAAAGTTTGGAATATTACTCATTCAAGGGTTTTTCTTTATTTGCACTATTTTTTACATTGTATAATAAAAGTGAAGACAACAAAACTATGACATAACACATATGGAATTATGTAGTAACCAAAAAAATCAAAATATATTTTATATTTGACATTCTTCAAAAAGCCACCCTTTGCCTTGATGACAGCCTTTCACACTCTTGGCATTCTCTCAACCAGCTTCACCTGGAATGCTTTTCCATCAGTCTTGAAGGAGTTCCCACATATGCTGAGCACTTGTTGGCTGCTTTTCCTTCACTGCGGTCCAACTCATCCCAAACCATCTAAATTTGGTTGAGGTTGGAACCAAAAATCTCAAATTTGGACTCCAGACCAAAGGACAAATTTCCACCCGTCTAATGTCCATTGCTCATGTTTCTTGGCCCAAGCAAGCTTCTTCTTATTATTGGTGTCCTTTAGTAGTGGTTTCGTTGCAGTAATTTGACCATGAAGGCCTGATTCACACAGTTTCCTCTGAACAGTTGATGTTGAGATGTGTTGTTACTTGAACTCTGTGAAGCATTTATTTGGGCTGCAATCTCAGGCTGGTAACTCTAATGAACTTATCCTCTGCAGCAGAGGTATTTCTGGGTCTTCCATTCCTGTGGCAGTCCTCATGAAGCTGGTTGAGAGAATGCCATGAGTGTGCAAAGCTGTCATCAAGGCAAAGGGTGGCTACTTTGAAGAATCTCAAATATAAAATATATTTTTATTTGTTTAACACTTTTTTGGTTATTACATGATTCCATATGTGTTATGTCATAGTTTTGATGTCTTCACTTGTATTTTACAATGTAAAAAATAGTGCAAATAAAGAAAAACCCTTGAATGAGTAATATTCCAAACCTTTGACCTGGGATGTATATGCGGCAGGTAGCCCATAACTGAAAGGTTGCTGGATCGAATCCCTGAGCTGACAAGGTAAAAATCTGTTGTTATGCCCCTGAACAAGGCAGTTAACCCACTGTTCCTAGGCTGTCATTGAAAATAAGAATTTGTTCTTAACTGACTTGCCTAGTAAAATAAAAGTTAAAAAGAAAGGGTATATGCAGTTAAGTTTATCTCGGTTTGGCATTGCAAATAGAATGTGGGTTCTAACCTCAACCTGGTTGCTGGGTTTCCAGCAGTGGAAATATTGATATTGAAACGGCATTGACTTCTGATGGAGTCATTTGTGTTATTGATGTCTTTGTAAGAGCTGAATGAACAGAGGTGTACTATTAGTGCGGAGTGAATAACCAAAATTGACCGATGTTAGTTAAATATATTTAATTCCGTTTTGTTCTGTGAGCTCAATGTGCACATTGCGCAGTTTCTCTAGAGATAAATCAGATTAAGCCCAAACTGTGCAATGAGTAAGGAGGCCAATATTATATATAGTTTAGCGCAGAAAACGTGGTAATTAACTACAATGACCATAATCCATTGCGCACCTACTTGTCCGGTCTGTGTTTCTTTTACGGCTGCTACGTTAAAGAGACAGTTGCTTCATGAGGTATCTCTACCTGAAAATGAATTATCAAAATGATTGATAGTTATTTCAGCAGTCATAAAAGTATGCCTTGTTTACTTTGAAGAACTACTTAAATAGTGATTTTGTCAAATAGCAAATGCAGCAGCTCTATAGAGGTTAGATCATGAATTGGAATGAAATAATAAAGTCATCAAATAAAACAAATGTAATATACACGACTGAAATGTTTTATTAAAGGAAAGTAATGTGAATAAATGATGGTTAATAAGTGATAAGCAGTAATGGGTAGACACTACCATCATGGGACTTTTAAGAATTGTTTTATTCTGTGTTGTGACAGCATTCAACCCACATAATGCATAAAAATATAATCGAAACAGAAATTGAAAACCAGGCTTTTCTTTATAATCTAACCGAAACCTCAAAAATCACTAATAGCTCAGCACTATGAACTATGCAGTATCGCCAAATGGGTCTCAACTAGACTTGAACTCGTACACTTCTAATGTTCAGAAAGGGATTAGAAAATGGCGCCGACAGAGAGGCAGCCTTGAGACTAGCTCTTAGGAAACTTTGCATTTCCCATCCATATATGTATATATTCTTAATTCCATTCCTTTACTTAGATGTGTGGGTATTGGGTATATGTTGTGAAATTGTTAGATATTACAATTTGATTTGATTTGATGTTCAGCACAGTTTAATTTATAATTCAGGTAATTTGTGTTTAATGCTATTTCTTTTATGATAACATATTACATGTTTTATTAGAGTACTGTTTCATATTCAAATGTCATTGTTGGTGTCAAATGGACATCAAACTACTTCAGAGTTTTAAAAAAGTACACATATTGTCACACCAGCTTTCGCTTTGGCTTCCCCTCCTGTCCAGCTCAGGCGTTAGGAGTCGCCGGCCTTCTAGCTGCTGCCGAACCTGCTGCTGGCAAATGCCCTTCACTCATCAACCCCAGACTTGTCTCGTCATCATTACACACACCTGGTTCCAATCTCCACTCTATCACTGTATATATACTCTCTCTGGCATTTGTCTTTGTCAGTCATTGTAAATGTTGCTTGTTTTCCTGAGAAGAATCTGTCCTACTATTTCCTGAGTACTTTTTGCACTGTGGGGTTCTAAATAGCATTAAACACAAATGACCTGAATTATAAGTTAAACCGTGCTGAACATTAAATCAAATCAAATGATGGCCTAACCCGGACGACTCTGGGCCAATTGTGGGCTGAGCAGCATGGTAAAAAATGTTATAGTAGCAGCAACATATGGCGCGTGTGTGTTAGGAGAGTGTCATGTGAATGTCCATAGAGGCACTGAGGATAGTGCTGATGACTGGGAACTCAACCCCAGTGATGAACTGGTCCGTCCGAACCACGCATGACAAGGGAATACATATTCGGAGAGCCTGTTTCTTTCCTGCCCTTGACTTTGGTGCAGGGCATGTGATGTCCATAGCATCTCAGTCGCAAAACTCCATGATTTTCTCAAAAAGATAAGTTTGTCTAGCTGTGTCCAGTCCAGGTGGTGCTTGTACAGGCAGACCATATATGGGAGGAATCTTGCATAACATAAATTCACCTCCCAAGTTTATATAAAAATAATAACCTCATACAACGCAATGAAAATGATATTCACTTGAAGTTCTGGTACTGCATGATCTGTGGCAGCGGCCTGAAGTACAGAGTAAGGAAATTATAATCCTAAACATGCTTTCCAAGAATGGCATTGGCAACAGCAAAAACAACACAGCTTCTGCTACTCTCAACACATCTCTTGACCCAGTCCAGTCATGTCCCCACAAGTGATCTGTTCATCACCCAACAAAACTTAAAATCAAATCAAACTTTATTTGTCACGCGCCGAATACAACAGGTGTAGACCTTACCTTGAAATGCTTACTTAAACCCTTAATCAACAATGCAATTCAAGAAAGAATTAAGAAAATATTTACCAAATAAACTAAAGTCAAAAATAATAAAAAGTAACACAATAAAATAACCGGTACAGAGTCAATGTGCGGGGGTACAGGCTAGTCGAACTAATTTGTACATGTAGGTAAGGTGACTATGCATAGATAATAAACAGCGAGTAGCAGCAGTGTAAAAACAAAGGGGGGGTGTCAATGTAAATAGTCCGGCTGGCCATTTGATTAATTGTTCAGCAGTCTTATGGCTTGGGTGTAGAAGGAGCCTTTTGGTCCTAGACTTGGCACTCAGGTACCGCTTGCCGTGTGGTAGCAAAGAGAACAGTCTATGACTTGGGTGACTGGAGTCTTTAACACATTTTTTGGGCTTTCCTCTGACACCGCCTATAGGCCCTGGATGGCAGGAAACTTGGCCCCAGTGATGTACTGGGCCGTACGCACTACCCTCTGTAGCGCCTTATGGTCAGATGCAGAGCAGTTGCCATACCAGGCAGGGATGCAACCGGTCAGGATGCTCTCGATGGTGCAGCTGTAGAACTTTTTGAAGATCTTGGGACCCATACCAAATTTCTTCAGTATCCTGACCGGTCACTACAACCCCGTGGATGTTAATGGGGGCCTGTTCGGCCCGCCTTTTCCTGTAGTCCACGATCAGCTCTTTTGTCTTGCTCACATTGAGGGAGAGGTTGTTATCCTGGCACCACACTGCCAGGTCTCTGACCTCCTCCCTATAGGCTGTCTCATCGTTGTTGGTGATCAGGCTCTTATACCTGTGCACTAACACTATAATTGCTACAGCATTGTAACTTAAATCATTTTCTTCCATACATTTTTTAACTTGTCAACAATTGCTTCCAAGCAAAAGCACCCCATTTTTCCTCTCTAGTCGGACTCCAGAGAAAGTCCATAGTGACGTCTCAATATACATAATTAAGCGGCAGATCCCGTGGAAGATAGCCACTGTGCTGTCAAACAGGAGTGGCCAGCTGGTTGTAATTGAGGACCAGAGGAACTAGGAGTGTCCCTCGTGCCTCAAAACAAAACAAAGCAAAACGTAACCTAACACACAACGCAACATGAATATGCAATGTGGCTCTATGGGGTGCCATTTGTAACATGCTGCATTTTGTGACAATTTTGTACAAATTGTACATGCTACAAACGTTGCCCCATATGGGTCTGCTCTGTCTGGGGAGTTAGTTAGGGGTCCAGGCCAACAGAAGAAGATATACAGAATATAAAAGGTTGAATCTGTGGTATGAGAGGTTGGGGGAAGAGTAAGCACAGCAGAACTGGACATGCTAGAAATAGATAGGTCTGTCAAATGGAAATCACCTATTTGACTTTCAGGCCATTGTAGGACACACAGGTTGAAATATCAAAACGAACTCTGAAACAACTATATTAATTTGGGGACAGGTCGAAACACATTAAATATTACTGGACATTTAGCTAGCTAGCTTGCTGTTCCTAGCTAATTTGTCCTGGGATATAAACATTGGGTTGTTATTTTACCTGAAATGCACAAGGTCCTTTCTTTCCTGGATCTTTGTGGAATTTTGACCAATTTTGAGTGACACAAAATTGTGTGTTCTCTACTCCAACAACTAATCCACAGATAAGGGGAAACTTAGTTAGTTTCTAGTAATCTCTCCTCCTTCAGTCTTCTTCTTCTTCTTCTTATGTGGACTTTATATGGCAGTTGGCAACCAACTTTAAGCTGCATTACCACCACAGACTGGACTGGAGTGTTGACCTCAGTTCAGCTTTCAATCACCCACGTTGGTATATGCTCCTAAAAACCAATGAGGAGATGGGAGAGGCAGGACTTGCAGCACGTCAAAAATAGAACCAAGTTCTATTTTGGCGCCTGGCTACGCAGACGCTCGTTGACAAGTGTGATCAGTTTGGATGAAATTATTGAATAACATGTACTGTATGTGTACATTTATTTTGTTACGCGGTCAGCATGTTAGATCATAGAGGGCCCTACTGGTGTATCAGGATGAGAATACATGAGGTACATTAATTTGTGACTAATTGGTGGAGTATCAGAATCTTGTGTGGTATTTATTGAACAGTTATGAGATACAGTCAACAGCATTTGCCCACAGGGCCTGAAAGTATTTACGGTACTTGCTAGTGTTTATTTTCTCTGTACTCTGAAACATTTTTTATATTTTAGTAATTTGCAGAGGCTCTTATCCAAAGCGACTAACAGTAGTGAGTGCATACATTTTCATACTGGTACTCCGTGGGAAACAAACCCACAACGTTGGTGTTTCAAACACCATGCTCTACCGACTGAGCTACACGAAACATCCCCGTAATGTATTGTGGGGTATTGTATCTATCACTGTGATGATGGGGGTTGGTGGGGTACTTGAAGGTTGAGCACCAGGCCCAGAGTAAAAAAAATAAAAACAACTCAAGAACTTTTTAGGGCCTCTGGGCCTAATCATATAACTGTAGGATATCCTCTGTCATAAGGTCTACGACACAGCACTGGGTGTTGGGCCACGTCATAACCATTAACATTTTTGACCCCTGTTACCCTGGGAACAGAGGTCTGGGGAAACAGATTTGACCTGTGCCATTAATCCATCGGTTGGATGATAAACCCTGTGTCATTGGTTGTAGTCACAGTAATAGATCTAAGCGAAACTGTCAACACGTTTTTGTTTATCCTTAAGCTAACCTGTGTGTTCTGCTATATTGATGTAAGATGAGTTTTTTTGTATTTCTTTACTGTTTGATGTTTATTGCTTGAATGGCTCTCGAAAAGGCCATCTCCTAACAGCAAGACATGAAATGATCTATCATTATTATTCCGTAATTTGTTTTGTGGAGCTTCAACAGGAGGCTATTTGAATATTATACACCAGACGGTTGTAGAAATCGAAAAAAACTAAATTGAAAAAAGAAAATATAGACAACTAAAGCTAAAGACAGTATTATGGGGACTAATAAGACGCTGAGAAGTAGACACATTTCCTTGTTGCTTTTTATGTTTCTAGACGAGGAGAAAGACGCAAATGAAATATGACAGATAAAATGACAACATTTCCCATCTCAGTGAAACAATTATTCCTCCAATCCTCCCGCCAGGATTATTTATGTGGGAATAGTCTATTGCTCATGCAATTGAGTAAAACACATCAACGTATTGTGTTACGTGAGCTATTTTTCAATGCTGGCTGGACAGGACAGCTGGCACGGTTGTGAAGCTCTAACTCCTAATTGAGTTTCTTCTCCTTCTGACTCTTGGCAGCCTAGGAGTGACCACTATCCTCTTACTGGAAGTGTTGGTGGTTGAAACGCGGCAGTTGGGATCGAGACGACAGGCTCCAAAGTAGCTCCAAATGGCCCGAAGGACTTCGGCCTGCTCTGTTGACAGCCCCGGCCGCTAGTCAACATTTGATATGAAGCAATTACCAATAATGCCTCCGACGTTTGAGTATTTGTTTTGAAATCAATATTGCCTCATTCTGGGGTCCGCTCCACTTTGGGGGATATTTATTATTTTTACAGCTTACTTAAAAGCTCTCAGCATGTCGGTGTGATAGAAGCCAGCCTCCCGGCTGCTTCTGCTAGGAGGCAATGGTGTAGTGGGCCCACTCTGTCTCCACCATTAAAGTCTGTTTACAGTTGTTTAATGGCACCAGCCCTTGTCCTTTAGCCCTCTTCTTCTGACAGGGAGACTGCTTGTGTTATTGATGGTGGAGAACGACTCGGACACTCACACTGACCTCTGAACTAAACCCCTTTTCTGAGGGGAGGTGGAGAACATGCACACCTCAGTTCACAGGCAGTGGAGTAGTGTTAGGGACTACTGGGTTGTGTTCATTAGTCACCTAACAGAAGGAAATGGACTGATAACATGTAGGGACTAGTTGGACCAATAAGAAATATATATATATTTTTTTTGTTTTAAAGCTTTTTCTGTATATGGAGTAGGATAAATTTGGCTGTCAATGCAAGTTCAGTTTTGAGTTTTCCCTCCCATTGGATTTAGATTAGGTTTGGGGGAGAAGGAGCTGATCCTAGATCTGAGACTAAGCGGTGATCTAATCTATAGAATTCAATGTCAACTTTCCAAATGCAAGTTGGCCATAACAAACTGCATTACAGTGTAATATAATGTGTTCATACTACCGAGGCATTTAGTTATCCCACCATTACCCACCCACTGTGGGTATCAAATAACCACAGAGTCGCCAAAGCGTGAAGCCCCATCAGACAAAAACTACTTCAAACATTTCCATGCACAACAAAATGAAAGGGTCTGTAACTGGGTGCTGGCGTAAACATCCAATAAACATGTCACAAAGCATTCACTTCATTCATCTTTCCCAGTGTTTTACTATGCCTCCCTAGTTCTCAAGCCGCTTGTATCCCAGGCAAAGTATTAAGGGAGCGGTCGAAATGTATGCAATTTTTACCCGGAGGAAAATGGGGGAGGGCCATGCTTTTTCAATTTCAGTCAGGGGGAGGGTTTAGTATTTGTTTTATTTAGTCCAGGGGAGGGTAATGTAATTTGTAATCGATTAATGTCAATATTTTTCAGCATTTTGGAATTTACGCATTGAATTCGACTATGTGTAACGTTGGTGTACAACCCTGCTCTCCCTCTTTCATTCTCTTGGTGTGAGCCCGGCTGGGTAGGCATTTCACTTTTACCTTTCCATTGGCTGTTTGATCAGTCCCTCTTTGTGCTTGGTGTATTCAGAACGTGGGCGTGTAGAGTATCTGGCGAATAGTGCTTATAGTGATCAGTGATGGAAAAAGTACCCAATTGTCATACTTGAGTAAAAGTAAAGATACCTTAATAGAAAATGACTAAAGTAAAAGTCACCCAGTAAAATATACTTAAGTATCTAAAGTAAAAGTATAAATCATTTAAAATTGCTTATAGACGGCACCATTTTCTTGTTTTTTTAATATACGGATAGCCAAGGGCACACTCCAACACTCGGACACAAACAAAGCATTTGTGTTTAGTGAATCCACCAGATCAGGTAGTAGGGATGACCAGGGATGTTCTCTTGATAAGTGCATGAATTGGACCATTTTCCTGTCCTGCTAAAAATAAAAAATGTAACGAGTAATTTTTGGTGTCAGGGAAAATGTATGGAGTAAAAAGTACATTATTTTTTTTAGGAATGTAGTGAAGTAAAAGTAAAAGTTGTCTAAAATAAAAATAGTAAACAAAAAATACTTACTGTAAGTAGTACTTTACACCACTGATAGTGATGACGTAGGGAGCTAGCTCACAACAAGAACAGTGCTATAAATGCTACAATTCAGAAATCTCAGACTTCCAACATCAGTGCGTTGAAGACAACTGGGAACTCAGAAAAAAAAAAGCTCAGACTGGGAAAAACTTTTTGAATGGTCATCCAACTCAGATTTCAAACTCTTCTTTCTAGAGCTCCGACTTTTTCACGTAAAGATCACTGACGTCATGATTTGACCACGTTTTCTGTTGTCTTAAAAGCACCAACAAACTCTGTGGTTTATCACAACAACAAGCATGAAAAAAACAACAAGAAAATGGTGCCGTCTGGTTTAAGGGTTTCTTTGCAGTCTCTGTCTGCTGAAGCGAGTCTAGAAAACAGTGAAAAAGTGAATGGATTAAATCGACTACGGGAGTGTTATGGCTGGAAGACACGACCCGAGGCCGCAACCACAAACTGGTGTGCAAACAGCACAAAAACCCACAACACAGGTGGGAAATCAATTAACTTAAATAGGCTCCCAAACCCAAACTAAACATAGAGTTATCCAGAGACACTAAACCTGAACACCATAAAGGTTTCCAGAGACCTCTCTGAACATATATCATTACAGGGAGGACAACAGTTCATGTGGATGGCTGGACTATCTATATGTGGATGGCTGGACTATCTATATGTGGATGGCTGGACTATCTATATGTGGATGGCTGGACTATCTATATGTGGATGGCTGGACTATCTATATGTGGATGGCTGGACTATCTATATGTGGATGGCTGGACTATCTATATGTGGATGGCTGGACTATCTACAGTGGGGAGAACAAGAATTTGATACACTGCCGATTTTGCAGGTTTTCCTACTTACAAAGCATGTAGAAGTCTGTAATTTTTATCATAGGTACACTTCAACTGTGAGAGACGGAATCTAAAACAAAATAATTAATTTGCATTTTATTGCATGACATAAGTATTTGATCACCCACCAACCAGTAAGAATTCCGGCTCTCACAGACCTGTTAGTTTTTCTTTAAGAAGCCCTCCTGTTCTCCACTCATTACCTGTATTAACTGCACCTGTTTGAACTCGTTACCTGTATAAAAGACACCTGTCCACACACTCAATCAAACAGACTCCAACCTCTCCACTATGGCCAAGACCAGAGAGCTGTGTAAGGACATCAGGGATCAAATTGTAGACCTGCACAAGGCTGGGATGGGCTACAGGACAATAGCCAAGCAGCTTGGTGAGAAGGCAACAACTGTTGGTACAATTATTAGAAAATGGAAGAAGTTCAAGATGACGGTCAATCTCCCTCGGTCTGGGGCACCATGCAAGATCTCACCTCGTGGGGCATCAATGATCATGAGGAAGGTGAGGGATCAGCCCAGAACTACACGGCAGGACCTGGTCAATGACCTGAAGAGAGCTGGGACACTACGCCATCATGGATTAAAATCCTGCAGCGCACGCAAGGCCTCCCTGCTCAAGCCAGCGCATGTCCAGGCCCATCTGAAGTTTGCCAATGACCATCTGGATGATCCAGAGGAGGAATGGGAGAAGGTCATGTGGTCTGATGAGACAAAAATTGAGCTTTTTGGTCTAAACTCCACTCGCCGTGTTTGGAGGAAGAAGAAGGATGATCTACAGGAAACGTATGATCTCTGTAATTGCAAACAAAGGTTTCTGTATCAAATATTAAGTTCTGCTTTTCTGATGTATCAAATACTGATGTCATGCAATAAAATGCAAATTAATTACTTAAAAATCATACAATGTGATTTTCAGGATTTTTGTTTTAGATTCCGTCACTCACAGTTGAAGAGTACCTATGATAAAAATTACAGACTTCTACATGCTTTGTAAGTGGGAAAACCTGCAAAATCGGCAGTGTATCAAATACTTGTTCTCCCCACTGTATATGCCTGCGAGTTGTTCCGTTTTCCAGCAATAGGTTTATACTAGGCTGCCTGCCAGTCATTTAATCAAAATGTCACTGTGTAAATTCATTGGGTAGGCCTATAGGTTATTTGCTGAAGTATTATTCCTAATAATTCCTCTTTAGCTCTTGGAAGTTCCAGGAAAAGCTAGACTAGGCCTACAATAGCTTGTACACTTATTTCAAACATTTTATTTACTACTACTACAGCCTGCTCTTGCTTGCTGAATGTAAAATACAAAAACCAATAGAATTGGGGCTTATTCATTATGCTGATTCTGTTGCAAAACATTTCTTAAACGGAAGCAAACAGAACGAAACGGGAAGGGACCTACCTGAATTTGTCCAAAATAAACTAACATTTTTCTCTGTTTTCTTTCATTATAAACGATAAACGGTTTCCATAATGACTGTCTGGGAATTTGAAAGGAGAGAGAGAGTGCGCGATGATGTGATACAACATATGAGTACCCTGCTAATCTACCTTTGTGGACCTTGTAAACAGTCAAGAATTTACCTATAATCCAAATGGTTGCATAGTCAGGCCTAGGCTGTGTGGTACTCCTTGTATATAGCTCCATTCTTGTGTACTAGTTTTTGTTAAATATTTTCTAAGCTTTGCAAGACCGACTGCTGCAGAGTGCAGCCTTGGAGGAACACAAAGATTTGCCATAATCTGTTATCTTTTTTTTTCTCTCACTTTGACAGGTAAATATTTATAGCCCTAATATTTTGTTAACGAGTGACCTAATATCCAGCTAATATTTAGCTTCCTCGGCTACACAACTCTAGCCTCTCTCATCCTGCTATTCCCATGCGCTATAGGCTACGGATGCAAGCCTCTCCACAACTCTTCTTCTCTGAAATCCCAGGAAAAGGCTACAAAAGCTAAAGAAGATTTTTTGAATTTATTATACTAGATCTAATAGGCTTTTTGTGGAGAGAAGTAGGTTTGCTCGTGCTAATTGCTGAATGTAAAAGTTGCTGGGAGAGAGTGCATCACTGGCCAGTGATGATAACATCACTGTTTCACTGATGTAGCCTATTAAATGTCTGCACAGGACAGACAGTGATAAGCACAGTGAAAAAGTAGATCCAAATTCATTAACATCCATTAGAAAAATGGTATCACTTGCAAACCACTTGAGTGATTTAATATTCCCTGCTATTTTGTTTTAATTATGATTTTTGAGGGGGAGGGTTACATGTTTTGTTTTTTTCAAACGGTCGGGGAGGGCCAGTTAAAAATATTTTTTCCTCAGGCGGAGGGCCATCCATTTTCATTTCAAAGAGGTCTGATTACCTCCAGGTATCCCTGAATATAAATAATGTTCACTCCCTAATAGCAGAGGATTTATGGACGGTAGTACGGGGTCTCGCCAGCACAGTAAAGACACTAGCCTCAATGGTAGCCAACATTGTGTGACCAGCAATGTAATACAGTAGTGAAATTTAGGCCTAGGCATTTACAGTATATGGAGCCCTAGGGTCAAAACAGAAACATGCTATTGCTTTAGTTAGAACCATGATAGCCAGCATAGACTGAGTGTGGAGAAGTGAATACATTTGGGATTACTGATATCAAATAATTACAGTATATGGTCAAAAACAGAATATTAATGTTAACTGATGTCTACAGCTCTCTTTCTCAGTTTTTTCATACATTTAGCTCTATGTAATAGGTTAAAAAGTAATAAAAATGGGTTTGGCCACAGTGCTCCATTTCATTCCAATCCAGTCTGAGATGTTATGTTTGAATGTCTAAACAATCCAAATGCATTGCATAGCTAGGCTGTTGCCAGTTCCCTTCCACCTCACTGTGATATATAACCCTTATCTTGAAATGTTTCACATTTCAAATGTCGTGTTTGCATTGGCTTGTTATCTAGAAGCGAGCATTGAAAAGTAATAGTTCTCTAAAAAGAATGTAATATTAATCTAGCATTCTAAAATGTAGCACGACAGTAGTTACACCTGTTTGCCAAACGGCTGAGAATGGTAAGCTAATTGAAATAATATGGCATGGGTTTACAAAACTGTTACATTTTGATAACTGGTCATGTTATGTTTTTCCAGATAATTATAATAAAATACCACGCATGGGTAAGTGCCACTGTGGCTACAAGCAAAATAGTTTTAGGCAAAATAGTTTTAGGCAAAATAGTTTTAGGCAAAATAGTTTTAGGCATTTTCTTTTGGTTAGGCCGGACAAAGTTGAATTACTGTTTAATGGATGCCCCGCCTCACTTTCCTCAGATTTGTTATTTTTTTGGCAATATATGCAGCGGCGTGTTTATAATGTACTGTCTGCTTTCCCAAACAGCCTCAGATCACGCGCTCTGTTCGTGTTCGAGCCTCGGATTGGACAGTGAAACACACATGCAGATGTTTAATGTGTTCAGGTTAAACGTGGGACGTCCCTCATTATAAACAAACAGTAGGTTAACTTCATGGTTATTGCGTAATTTTCAGATCTATTAGAAGCGATTGATAGACGAAACAACAATGTCATTGAACCAGAGATCAAGGCATTCATCAGCAAAGATGGCAGTGCAAGCTGACAGTATTTTGGACAACCAAATTGAAGTGAAAATGATTGATGAAATTGAAATGTGTCAGCTGTATGGTGATTTGCGATTCATAACTAAAATTTTACCGGTACTAACATTAATAGTAGGCCAACTGATAAAGCCGCCGAGAATAGCTAGCATGTCCAGCAAAGTACATACTTTGCAGCTCCACAATGATGTGATTGACTGTCTCTAAGGTGGGGGCTTTTCGTGGCAGCCAGATGAGACAATCGAAGGAGGATGTGGTGAGCAAAGTTACTGGGCTCAAATTTAGTCGCGCTTGATCTATATACAGTAGATCGATGCTTCTAATTGTGCATGTTATAAACAAACCTTTTTTATTTTGATAGGTTATACTCTATGGCTGGATGTATGTATTTTTTCCAATGCTACATTAATTTGGCAGACCTAACTTGATTGACCCTATTTCTACAAGGCCTTGTCTATGAGAGGCCTAATCATATGAATATTTTTGTTATAGGCTATAGAGATACAGTGAAGTCATTATTATGCATCAACATTTTAATGTGATTACAATTATTTACTGTCAATCATTCTTTAATTTGTTACGCTATACAATTAAGTAGATTCATGAACTGATAGTACATTCATACATTACTTTAAAAAAATATTTAAAAAAATATGATATAATATTGCATTCTATTATACATCATATGTGAATAATGTTCATTCATGTTAATTTGTGTATTAATAATAATAATAATAATCTGAAAATCAGTCTGAAATTGAATATTTCTCCTATTGTTCATGTCCATATAGCCTAGGACAATGTGGTAAAGTACTGTTATTCTCTAGATTGCAGTTGTAAATGAGAACTTGTTCTCAACTGGCCTACCTGGTTAAATAAAGGTTAAAAAAAAAAAGAAGAAGAAATGTTGCTAGCTCGCCTCACTTTTCTGGGGGGTAAATCCATTAAACAGTGAATCAATTTTGTCTGGCCTTATTAACAATGTAAATTCATGCTTAGCAGCGTCCTTGGCTGCAATCACCTCGCCGAAATTGTCAGGCATTTTGTTCGAAGTCAAGGCACTGAGCATATGTACGTATTTCAGTGGGACTGGACTCTCCTCACCAAACATGCCATTACTCACTCACCGCAGGATTTAACCAACCAAAAGGATAGCCTTTTCTTAGTACACAGTTATTCAACATTAACAGGCCCAAATGACGCTTTGACTGATTCCCCTAATCTGGGCGGTTTTCTTTAGACCAAATCACTTGTTTATGGATTGGGAAACTTGCTTCACGGAACAGTGGGATGGGTTTTTAAATCCAGATATAAACAAGATATGAGCTAGTAGTGTGTGTGTTTCTCAGAGAGTGAGAGATTGTGCTAGTTGTAGCGCTTTTTTACTCCCCCGTCCATCTCTCGACCTGTATGTTCCGTTGTGCATAACATGAACAGGAAAGTATTAAGCACCTCCAAAAGTATCCCTCATCATCCTTCTCCCAAGTTCTGTGGCCTGGGCCTGAGGGAAGCTCTGTAAATCCCATATCACCTTGTATATGGTTGCAGTTGAAAAGGGCACTCCATGGGTTGGCCCTCAAGAGCCAGACTTGAGCACTTGGACTATGACTGATTATGTAAGTGGACAAAGAGGCTATTCCTCATGTCGCTCTTTGTTTTTCTTAATGTTTAAACCCTCGGTAGTTCAATGATCAAGACTGTTGACCATGAAGGAAATGATTGATTTGCATGTGTCAAAAGACACAGATAAGGGAGAGTGTGTGCGTCTGTGTGTACATAAAGGGGGGTTGTTGAGTGACGGAATTGTTATGAAAACAATACTTTGATATAATTCACCACACGTTACATTGTAATTGCATAATTCTATGGCTTGCTCGATTTCCCCATTTGATGGTACCCACATTACATTACTTAGACATTTAAAAAAATGTTACATCTTTGCTCATCCTAATTAGTTGACAAAATTCCATTGGTCCCCATGCATCTCAAATAGTATTGAGAAATAGCTTTAATTTCGAACCATGTACATAAGAAGCTAATTTTGGGGAGCATTTATCAGTTTAACATCTTTTTTTATTTTTGAATGGTAGTGAATGGCTTTGCAGCCACACCGAACAATCAACTGCTCACACTCTTCCTAACAAATGTTTTCATGACTCTCTTGAGCAAACACAGACGGACAAATAGTCGCATGCACGCACACACACACACACACACACCCATGCTGGCTGTTTTTACAAGTCAACTAACTAACTAATCACGGCCTCAAATATCCTTTGGAGCTCACTTCTTCGACCGAGCACCCTCACCTCTGTGCACTTTTAACCCCCTGCTTTCCACCCCCACCACTCAGCAAGGTCCACACCACTAAACCCATGTCACCCCTGCTTGTCTGTCTATCTTCTTTCCTTTCCACCCATGTTTGTTCTTAACCAGGCCTCCTTGCCCATATATCCACATTTCCCAACAGGCAGTAGTCAAGGGAGTCCCAAGGAGATCAAAGACCCCTGCCAAGGACCCGATTATGGGGCCTAGGAGGTCATAAGTAGAGCCCTCGTATACTCAAGAGAAGACACAGGTCCCCTTCACTTGTGCAAACAGAAGGGCTGCTTACAGGGCCGATCCATTACCCTTATCTCAGAAAGGTGTCCTCTGAGTCATGTTTGGGCAATTTTTAATCTTCAGAAAAAGTGACCCCTTCAATTTGATTGGATGAGGGGACCGATGTATGGGGCTACCTTTTGACGCCTTGAGGTTGCGACGACCCTATTGTCCGTCGGTCATCCAAGATAATACCTGTGGTAGCTGAAGGCATGAAATCCCCTTATCATTGTCTGACAACACTGAGGGAAGAAAGAGAAGCTCAAAAATAGTTGTTTGGAGGTCATTTTTTGCATTCTTTGAATCAGGGCAAACCACTCTTCGGGCTATTGCCAATACCAGTCATTCTAAGATAGCGTACTCCTTCTTTCTATCAGATGTAGAAACTCTTAGGGCCAATCCATATTGGAGAGAGGCCTTTGACTTGCTCTTTGACTTGATAAATAGGCAAAGTACACTCTTAGAAAAAAGGGTTCCAAAAGAGTTTCTTCAGCTGTCCCCATAGGATAAACCTTTTTGGTTCCAGGTAGAACCCTTTTGGGTTTCATGTAGAATCCTCTGTGGAAAGGGTTCTACATGGAACCAAAAAGAGGGTTCTCCTATCGGGACAGCCGAAGAACCCTTTTAGGTTCTAGATTAGGTTATTTTTTTCTAAGAGTGTAGTGTATAAAGGTTTCAACATTTGATGGTGCAATGACAGGCCATTGTTTGACAGATTGAAAAGGACTCACAGACTTCTGTTGGATGCTTTGTTTCACTCTGGGTTCATTGAGTTTTAAAGAAAAGGAATGGCACAGTGCAAACTTTATTTTCCAATATTGCAGTTCTTGTGAAAGCTTCAAACAAGCTATTTCTTTTGTTTAGAGACTGATGGAATTCCACTCTGAAAGACCAAGGAACTTGTTCTTCTCAAACATTCAGACAGGGAAACTTGTTACCCATTGGCAATAGCCTACCAGCGTCCACCATCCATCGCTATTGCCGTAAAAACAAACAGGTCTGCTCGACACAATGATGGAGCACATGTTGAAACGGCAGGTCAGGTACCTCCAAGAAGGGGCAGTAAACTTGGAGAGATTAGGCAGAGATTTAAGTGTTTATTTTTCACAACCGGACAGATATTGACTGTCTAATCTACGACAGCTGTAATGACTTGGATTTCTGTTTACTTATGAAATTAGGAACACTCAATTAGCAGGAAGGGGTATTTAAAGATTAGGGATTTAAGGGTCAAACTGAATTATGGTAAATGTAGGAATATATCACCCACGGGGTGGGAACCAATTGCTGTTTGTTTATGTTATGGAAAAATTGGTTGGTTGAGTAGGCAGCAGCATGCACATGATAAAGTATAACACATACCAGGTGAGTTTGAGAGAAAGATAATCATCAAGCTATTGTCTAGATGTGATTTTGAGGAATTTCGAACTCTGCTGACAAGTATTTTTCTCCGCCTAGTGCTTTTTTAAAATATTTGTTTTTAATTCCGATTCATCAGGGGATACTACAGCACCCCTAATTCCCAAGGCTTAGTGGAATTATTCCATCCATTTTTCAAATTAACTGCCAATATGCCAACATTCCATTCAAACAATGCAGTCAATCCACAGCCATACACAGGCTGAAAACAGTTGATAATAGGACTTAGACAAGTTGTAAATGCAACAAGTACTGACATTGTATCATATAATAACACTAACAGCTTTCCAAGAAAACTACATCTGAGACATTTATGGTCTATTTACATATATTTTAGAAGCTATTTATACAGAAAGTGTGTATAAAACCTGTGTAAACTATATACATAATTATATGACAATACTTTAGGTTGATTATAAATCCATTACATATCTGATACATCCCATGCCATATATTATATTCCTGCAAAAAAGTATAGGATCTCTATGGTGACAACCCTATAAATAATAATTCATTGAATGGGCTTGGAACCTCTAACCCTGGCAATTTGACTGGTAAACTCATGTGTACACTCGCAATGGCTTCCTGCTATTATGATGTAATAATTTAGATGGTAATGTAGAATGTTCATTAACATGATGCTAACTGATGTGGCTCATGCAATTGAATGTATTTTGTTTAATGTTGATTCAACAAATCACAGCACAGATTGATGGGTACACTTCCTTCTTTTATTTCCTGCTTTGTTCAAGTGGGTACACTTGTAATAGCCGCTAGTGAACACATTATGCCATCATTGACTTGAATGGGGACGCCCGTTCTATTTATTCTTATTTCTATGGTGACAATGATTGGTTATGGTATGAAGGTTTGGCTTGGAGAGGTTCTCTTGCCTGGTCACAGACAATTTATGTGTTGTGCACTGAAGTCTACTAGCAAAGGGAAAAGGTGAGAGGAGGAATAATACAAAGAACAAAGTGATGATGCTGTATGTGGCTGCTATGAAAGTGAACTGTGTGTGCAGGTGATCAGGGCTGTATTCATTCCTCCGAATCTATTGCAAAACGTTTCTTAAACAGAAGCAAACGGAATAAAACAGGGTTGGACCTACCTGAATATGTCCAATATTCAGGTAGGTATCGTTTTGCAACTGTTTGGACTAATGATTACACCCCACATCAGCTAGATGCAGGCAAGACTGTGCAAGGCAATATTCAATGTGACACTGTCTGTCACCTTGATTACTCCAATTTGCCTTTCGACCTGTGCCCCTAAGTTATTTAATTTTTAGGCTAGGTTGTAGCAACCTCATGATGGGTATAGGGCAAATTTGAGTATCATGTACACAAAACAAAATTTGGGTTCCTCAATGGTTCTTTGGTAAGGGTGATCATACCGACCCAAAGAACCCTTTGAGCCTTTCATTACTTCTTTGCAAACAAATTGTTCTTTCATCTTGTAGTGATAATTAAAATGTAGGGCTCATTGGAATATTTTAGGGCGTGGTTTGCTCACAGCTCTTTTTGTGCAACCGTTTGTTTTAAGTGTGTAGTGGACTACAACAATCAGTGTTACATTGAGCTGGGTGACTGGATTATGAATGACAGTCATCCAATATTCTGCAATAGAATTAAGGCCATGTTCATTAAATAAAAGTTGTCCTCCCTAATCTTAAACGGCACGATCGCCACTGATTCAGATTAGTGGAGGAAAAAGGTTATGTATGACTGGCCCTATGTTTTCTGAACCGAGGCTGCTACTGCTGCTGAAGATGCTGGTTATGCAGTCTGTTTACATGCAAAGGCTCCATTGCTTAAGTCTCTTGTGTGTAGACCTCTCCAAACGGCTCACTGTTTTGTTCAAGTATGCCAACCTCTTACACAATATCTATTCTATTTGTTGATGAGGAAAACCAAACTGTATACATTTATTTCTCAAAAGCCAACGAAAAAAAGAAGGTAGGCGTGGAGAGAAGATGGAAAGAACACTAATTTGAATGTGTCTGGTCTTCTGGAAGATGTACACTGGGGGCCAAAAGTTTGGATATTACCCATCTCATATGTACACTGGGGGCCAAAAGTTTGGAATATTACTCAATCAAAATGTCTGGGCTTCTGGAAGATGTACACTGGGGGCCAAACAAATGGAATATTTCTCATTCAATATGTACACTGGGGGCCAAAAGTTTGGAATATTACTCATTCAATATGTCTGGGTTTCTGGAAGATGTACACTGGGGGCCAAAAGTTTGGAATATTACTCATTCAAGGCTTTTTCTTTATTTGCACTATGTTTTACATTGTAGAATAAAAGTGAAGACATCAAAACTATGACATAACACATATGAAATCATGTAATAACCCAAAAAAGTGTTAAACAAATCAAAATATTTTTTTATATTTGAGATTCTTCAAAGTAGCCACCCTTTGTCTTGATGACAGCTTTGCACACTCATGGCATTCTCTCAACCAGCTTCATGAGGACTGCCACAGGAATGGAAAACCCAGAAATACCTCTGCTGCAGAGGATAAGTTCAATAGTTACCTGCCTCAGATTCCAGCCCAAATAAATGCTTCACAGAGTTCAAGTAACAGAAACATCTCAACATCAACTGTTCAGAGGAGACTGTGTGAATCAGGCCTTCATGGTTGAATTGCTGCAAAGAAACCACTACTAAAGGACACCAATAAGAAGAAGAGACTTGATTGGGCCAAGACACATGAGCAATGGACATTAGACTTGTGGAGATTTGTCCTTTGGTCTGGAGTCCAAATTTGAGATTTCTGGTTCCAACCTCAACCAAATTTAGATGGTTTGGGATGAGTTGGACCGCAGTGAAGGAAAAGCAGCCAACAAGTGCTCAGCATATGTGGAAACACCTTCAAGAGTGATGGAAAAGCATTCCAGGTGAAGCTGGTTGAGAGATTTGTTTAACACTTTTTGGGTTACTACATGATTCCATATGTGATAGTTTTGATGTCTTCACTTTTATTCTACAATCTAAAAAATAGTACAAATAAAGAAAAACCCTTGAATGAATAATATTCCAAACTTTTGGCCCCCAGGGAAGATTCCAAAACCAACTCTAGAAACACAATCAAAGAGCAGTGTACATTGCACAGGACATTGGTCAACTTTTGAACAAAAGAAATCCCTCAAACAGAAAGAAGCATTATTATTGCATCCACAAAACTTCGTTTTTACTAAATTTTTCTTCTAAAACCAAATTATGTGCGTTTTTGTTAGCACTAGTTCCTCCAGGGATTTTGGGGACAAGGTCCCTTTATTGGTTTATTGTCCCGTTTTCTTGACTCTAAAATAGTTTATTTCAGGAAAAGTCAAGAAACATTTTCAGGACTACAGATTGATTTTCCTTGAACACTGAATTAAGACATTTAGGGGTAACAGTCCATAAAACCGCATTGAACTCGCAAAATTATAGGGGAAATTATGTTGTAATTTTTCTTTGACCATGTCTGAAAAGGTGGTGATTATGTAGAAGGGGAAACTTTGCGCAGGAGAGGACTGTTGTGAGGACTGTTTTGCAGATGGAAAATATCTCTACGGTCTAAAATCTTCCATTCTGTTGTGTTCTCTCAACACCACCCCAGCCAAGAGCATCATTGTAATGAATCTGTGTGAACGACTGTGTAGTCTCATGTTCTGATAAGAGATAAAGTGGCTACCATCACTAAAGCCTAATGATCCCATCCAGATGTCCCAAGGAGCAATGAATGAAACATTCCACCATTGTATTACACCATTCCATTTATTACTCTCAACAATCACAGTGAATAGTTAACAGAACACATAGGTGGATCAATGATCCAAAAAAACAATTTACAACTACAATTCTTCCTGAAGCAGTCACTGCCTGTCTTCTGACAGCTTTAAATATGGTCTGGTAGACTTTTATGTTCTGTGTGTATATTCACATAGAACACAAAACACATTTTAGATTGAACATAATTCATTCAATTTCTTTAGGCAACACTCTAAACTTTGCACCATACAGAACATATTGCTACACAGTTTGGCATCCACAGAGGATTCCTGTTTTGTATCAACAGTGGAGAGGTTGACTTTCTCTCACCATGGGTGTGGGGGCTTGGTAACTTTGGTCCTATGGGCGAAAACAGCTTGTTGATGAGAGAGGTCAAAGGAGAGTGACAAGAATCCTGCAAGCTAACAGAATCCATCAAGCGGGCCACAAACAGACAAATAACGGTGCAGTACAACAGTGGTGTGCAGAACGGCATCTCAGAACGCACAACTCGTCTAATCCTTGTCAGGTATGGGCTATTGCAGCGGACGACCACACCGGCTTCCACTCTTATCAGCTAAAAACAAGAAGAAGCGGCTCCAGTGCGTTGGATCACCAACACTGGACAATTGACAAGTGGAAAAACATTGCCTGGTCCGAAAAATTCCAGTTACTGTTGCGTCATGCTGGTGGCAGAGTCAAGATTTGGTGTAAGCAGAATGAGTCAATGGACCCATCCTGCCTGGTGTCAACGGTACAGGGTGGTAGCGGTGGTGTACTGGTATGGGGAATGATTTCCTGGCACACGTTAGGTCCCATGATACCAATTGAGTAACGATTGAACGCCACAGCATATCTGAATATTGTTGCTGACCAAACCCAATAGAACATCTTTGGGATGAGGTGGAATAGGCTGTTTGCAGCATGAATGTACCGCCGCCCAATCTGCAGCAACTGCGTGACGATGTCGTGTCAGCATGGACCAACATCCCTGTCAAACATTTCCGACACCTTGTAGAATCCATGCCCTGAAGAATTCAGGCTGTTCTGGAGGCAAAGGGGAATCTGACCCGGTACTAGATGGGTGTACCTAATAAACGGTCTGATGAGTGTATATTCGGTGCAACTATTCAAGGTAGTAGGCGGTATATGCTTTAGGACTACATTATTGGTAGACCAGCAATTCATATTTGAGGCAAAGCAAAAAAGCACATATGTATGGCAGTCAATTTCCTAAAGTATAATTTTACACTGTAGAAAATGTAGAAGTACATAATACAATGCTGACTTCTGTTATTGCTAAATACAGTATACTCTCCTGGCTTTACAGTAAATGGTCTGATGTCCATGTTGATAGTCACTTCAGAAATAATGTAAATAGCTATGCTATTACATTGGAGATGGTATTAATGCTTATTTTATTGTCGTAACATTGGCTTTGATTAATTAGATGACATGCAATTTTATCACATTGATTATCTAACGTTTAATATATTACATTATTAAATTAAATCATGCAAGCATTAAATGATTAATAACCTGGGGCACCACTGGAATCTGTCATTTACAGAGTTACCAACTCCAGAAAATAACTCTTCAGATATTTTCTATCTTATAACAGTCAATCATTTATCTTATCAGTCTCATTCTGATGATCTTAAGATCTAATCTGCACGAACCTTAGCGAACAGGTTGAATCAGCAATACACAAATTGGCTTAATCATTTATTTACTTAGCTAAATAATCACACAGAATTACATACATACAACAATAGATCATACTTTGATTACTAATCATGTCATGAAAAGTCCCTAGTGGACTAACCCGGTATGATGGCTGGTTACACAAAGGTAAGGGGTTGGGTTCGAATGAAATGAGCGGGAGAAAGAGACAAAGGGATGAAGCATCTATCGGACATGGGAAGTTATGGCCAAACGTAAATACAAAATCTTACACTTCAATAACCGCCCATTCGGAGAAGAAAATGCTAATATTTACTCTTGAGCTGCACTTCGATAGATGGGTCGACGATGTAAGGCTCTGGTTTGCCAAGCAGAGATCGCCATTTGTCTTTTGTAGAGTTTCTGGAGGGGGGTTTGGGTCACATCTTCTTCAGTGATCCATCGTTAGAGTTCATACCATTTTGCCATACTCAGCTCACGCAATGTTCTGGCTGGTCTAGTTGAAATTCACAATTTTAACATGGCGATCGTCACCTCCACATTTTCTTTGCATGTAGATTTCGTTAGATAGAGTTGTAGTTCAATTTAGCCCTTTTTAAACGTATGGACAACAGTCCTAGCGTCATCGGGAACTGGTGTTAACTTCCATCAATGGGCTTTTGTACTGTGGAGAAAAGGGCGTGTTTCATAGTTTTCAACCAATGTCTGTTCACTTGGGCGTGGCAACTGACTTGAGCATATTATTATGCCAACAATTATCTCATTAAGGGGACTAAAATCACATTGTCTTCTCACAAATCATTTCATATTCAAACATATACATTGCAAAACATTTACATGTTTATCTGATATAACTAGAATGTGTAGACTTCCAAAGATACAATTTATGTTGAATTATCATCGGTAACAACATCCCAGACAGTAACTGATCATATTCTTTAAGTACCAACAGACACTTTCAACTGGTTGGATTACAGAAATATTGTCCCGTTCTTCAACCTTTTGGATGTTACCAGACTGTAGTCTTTCTTTGTGGTAACAAAGGCTTTCCAACAGTCCCTTCTGTAGAGTGGAGAGAGGGAGAAAAGTTTTTTTTTTTTTTTACCAACAGGGCAACGTCATGACAGTATATTGCAGTTGAATATCACATCTTACAGTTGATCCAAAGATTATGATAACTAACCCAAAACAGGAAAATTCCGTAGTTTACAATGTGAGCCAATCAAACACAGTGGGCAGAACAAGCAAGGAGGTGGGCAGAGCCAAGCACGAGCTACCGGGATCCTATTGGGTGTGTTTTAGAATATATTTGCATATTTCCGTTAGGAAAAGTCCTACTCTCTAAAGTGTGCATGTGCAAAAACTTAAATTCACCCTTGCACTCAAAATCAAATTTCATTTAAAATAAAAATGTATTAATCACACGCTTCGTAAAAAACAGACTAACAGTGAAATGCTTACTTACGGGCCCTTCTCAACAATGCATAGAAAAAGAAAAGCGAGAAATAATAGAAAAAAACATAATAATAAATACACAATGAGTAATGATAACTTGGCTATATAGAAAGGGGTACCAGTACTGAGTCGATGTGCAGGGGTACGAGGTAATTGAGGTAGACATGTAACTAGGAATAAAGTGACAGAAAATAAACAGTAGCAGCAGCATATGTGATGAGCCCAAAAAGTTAGTGCAAAAAGCGTCAATGCAGATAGTCCAGGCAACTATTTTGTTAAAGGGAATGGGTAATTTTCTACTTACCCAGAGTCAGACGAACTCATGGATACCATTTGTATGTCTCAGTTTGAAGGAAGTTATGGTAGCATATATTTAGCTTAGCGTAATTGCTGGAAGGGAAATAGACCTAACTACTTAAAAGCTGGGTGGATGGTCATTTATAGATTTTTTTTTGTTTCAACATATCTTTCTCTTAAGCCTCCTTGTTCCCATCCCAGTATTCCACCATTCTGGACACAAAATCCTCCATGAGATCAACTAGAGTGCCATGTTAGGCTCTGGAACGTTCATAGCTCTCCGCAAACCTGTCAAAACATTAAGATATGACCACAAAGGACGTTCCCTTTTGGATTTTCAGAACAAGTCCAGTGGTCATGTGATCAAGAGTTTGTTATCTTTCTCCACAGTTTACCGTTCAGTATTTCAGATTTTCTGCTATACCTTCATGCTGTCACAAAAATTACATAACGCCTAACGTAACATGTCGTAACTGCTGCGATGGAATGAGGCTGCCCTTTATTCACCAGGACAAACCTCAATCAATACCCTTATAGCACCATAGAGATCCTATTAAATTACTAGAGGGGATATGTCATAATCCCTCAAAGTTCCAGAATGGGGGCCTAATGGCAGCCATGTTGGTCTGTGAGAAATCCAAACCAGTCTAATTGGAATTAATGGCAGTAGAGGCATAGAGATAGATAGAAGACAAATCTTTGTATCTGTGCCATTATAGTGTCTGTGACAGCATGGGCACCGCCATTGAAGCTAAAATGTATTAAATCCATTTGCTTCCTCATGAATCTACACACAATACTCCACAATGACAAAGTGAAAACTGGTTTTTAGAAAATAACCCGATGGTCACTCTTACAGAGCCCAAGAGTTCCTCTATGGTGATGGGAGAACCTTCCAGACGGACAACCATCTCTCCAGCACTCCACCAATAAGGCCTTGAAGGTAGAGTGGCCAGACGGAAGCCACTCCTCAGTAAAAGGCACATGACAGGCCGTTTGGAGTTTCCCCAAAGGCACCTAAAGGACTCTCAGACCATGAGAAACAATATTCTCTGGTCTGATGCCAAGCGTCACGTCTGGAGGAAACCTGGCACCATCCCTACAGGAAGCATGGTGGTGGCAGCATCATGCTGTGGAGATGTTTTTCAGCGGCAGGGACTGGGAGACAGGATCGAAGGAAAGATGAACGGAGCAGTAGTTAAATTAAGGTTAAATAAAAAGTAAATGAACGGAGCAAAATACAGAGAGATCCTTGATGAAAACCTGGTCCAGAGCGCTCAGGACCTCAGACTGGGGCAAAGCTTCACCTTCCAACAGGACAACGAGGAGTGTCTTCGGGACAAGTCTCTGAATGTCCTTGAGTGGCCCAGCCAGAGCCCGGATTTGAACCCGATTGAATATCTGTAAATAGCTGTGCAGCGATGCTCCCCTATCCAACCTGTGAGAGCTAGAGGATCTGCAGACAATAATAGGAGAAAATTCCCAAATACAGGTGTGCCAAGCTCGTAGGGTCATACCCATGAAGTCTCAAGGCTGTAATTGCTGCCAAAGGTCTTTCAACAAAGTAAAGGGTCTGAATACTTATGTAAATGTCATGTTTTTTTTTATTATATACATATACAAAAATAAATAAAACAAATTTTTTTTGCTTTGTCATTATTGAGTATTGTGTGTAGATTGATGAGTATCCATTTGAGAATAAGGCTGTAACGTAACAAAATGTGGAAAACGTCAAGGGGTCTGAATACTTTCCGAATGCACTGTAGGTGATGCATTTCCTGCTTTTACTTATGCAGAAAAATGAAAGTAAGGCATGTGATATCAGAAATTGTGTAATAGAAATAGTCACCCCAAAATATTGTTGTATAATAAAAAAACAATGTATACGTGTCTTATATCAACAGTACCAAGGTGTCGGCTAAACATAGCCTTTATTATAATATGTAGGCCTACAAACGTTTTATAACACCTACTCATTCAAGAGTTTTTCTTTATTTTTACTATTTTCTACATTGTAGAATAATAGTGAAGACATCAAAACTGATTGCTGGCATGTCAACACATATGGAATCACGTAGTAACCAAAAAAGTGTTAAACAAATCTCTCAACCAGCTTCACATGGAATGATTTTCAATATTTCAGCTTATTCAAATAGCCACCCTTTGACTTGATGACAGCTTTGCACACTCTTGGCATTCTCTCAACCAGCTTCATGAGGTAGTCACCTGGAATGCATTTCAATTAACAGGTGTGCCTTCTTAAAAGTTAATTTGTGGAATTTCTTTCCTTCTTAATGTATTTGAGCCAGTCAGTTGTGTTGTGACAAGTTGTGTTGGTACTATGACTGTACCATCTACAAATAAGCAAAGAGAAACAACAGTCCATTACTTTAAGACATGAAGGTCAGTGTAAACGGAACATTTCAAGAACTTTGAACGTTTCTTCAAGTGCAGTCAGACAAACCATCAAACGCTATGATGAAACTAGCTCTCATGATGACCGCCGCAGGAATGGAAGACCCAGAGTTACCAGAGTTATCCTGCAGAGGATAAGTTCATTAGAGTTACCAGCCTAAGAAATTGCAGCACCCCAAAAAAAACTAATTTTTAACTGTTTTGTTCCAACTGCTGTGTCTTTGTGAGACACGATGTGGGTGAACGGATGATCTCTGCATGTGTATCTCCCACCGTAAAACATGGAGGAGGAGGTGTTATGGTGTGGGTGTGCTTTGTTGGTGGCACTGTCTGTCATTTATTTTGAATTCAAGGCACACTTAACGAGCATGGCTACCACAGCATTCTGCAGCGATACGCCATCCCATCTGGTTTGGTCTTAATGGGACTATTATTTGTTTTCAACAGGACAATGACCAACACACCTCCAGGCTGTGTAAGGGTATTGTACCAAGAAGGAGAGTGATGGAGTTCTGCATCAGATGACCTGGCCTCCACAATCGCCTGACCTCAACCAAATTGAGATGGTTTTGGATGAGTCAGACCGCAGAGTGAAGGAAAAGTAGCCAACAAGTGCTCAGCATATGTGGGAACTCCAGTTCAGGCTTCGAGTGTAGGCCTAAACCCAGAATATCATTACACTTTTGGGTGTTTTGTAACAGTACAGATGTCTTTTTCCATTCATCAAATGCTTACTGGCCTTTGAAAAGTATAGTCTTGGTCAGTTTGCGTCGAAGAGCCTGCCCTGTTGGCTGATGTTGTAGACTTGCAATGTGGTGCTGTTGGAGGGTGAAGTACTTTTGTAGTATTAATGCCATTAGCGAAACGTTTTGATTATCTATTACGTGTTGGGTTTTAAGGGCATGTTTTCCAATCTCAAAGATGTCTGAGCCGCCCAACTCTACGTGGGACATGCTTAAACCACCGGACCAAGTCCTAAAGCAATGGGACTTCCTAAATCTTTCTCAGATTATTAGTAATCCCACAAGGTATGACTCCAAACACCCAGAAAAGGCTATTCTTCTTGATGTTATCCTCACAAATAATCCTGATAGGTATCATTCTGGTGTTTCCTGTAATGACCTTAGTGATCACTGTTTTACAGCCTGTGTTCGTAATGGCTGCTCAGTGAAACAACCTGTCCTGATTTGTCATAGACGCATGCTAAAAAACTTTAATGAGCAAGCTTTCCTTCATGAACTGGCTTCTGTAAAATGAAATAGAATCAGCTTGATCCCCTCTGTCTTTTTTGATATTTTCAGTGTTATTGTTAACAAACACGCCCCCATAAAGAAAATTAGAATTAAAAACAGGTTCAGCCCCTGGTTCGACCGTGATCTTGCAGAGTTACTCAATAATTGCATTTGGCGAAAGGCCCGGCACACGCTTACTCAGGCTGACTGGCTCTCGTTCAGGCAAATGAGAATTAAGTGCACTCAGGCTATCCGGAAGGCCAAAGTTAGTTACTTTAAGAAAAAGTTCTCTCTCTGTGGGTCTAACCCCAAGAAATTTAGGAAAACGGTTAAAGACCTGGGCCCGTATTCATAAAGATTCTAATAATACTCTCAGAAAACTCTTAATTTAGCTTAAATTTTTTTAGCTTAGCTTAAGAGCGATTCAGGACTGATCTGAGAGCAACTCTGAGTAAGGAAAAGACAAAAACGTTCATCTTAGTGAGGAGGCGGGGTTGACCCCGTTGCTATGTATGACACAATCTTTTGAAGACTGTGATTGGTTGGTTATCCAAGAAGGAAAAAAATAGTGATTTTAAGTATAGGGTCTATTCTAAGCCTTCACTTTGAAATTACATGCGTAATGTTTCCTATTTGACCGTTCTCACACACACACACACACATTATATATGTGTATATAAATCCTTTTTTTTATTTACCATGCTGTTAATTTCCTATAAGGTATTTGATTGGCTTAGAATGATAAAATTGTTCCACTCTTTCCAATTACACTGATTGCTGGCATGTCTATTTAAGTGGTGGTTTGAATGTTGGTTTTAATGTATCAAACATGGAATCAAAACCAAGAAGGGCGAGAAAGCCCAACTGGACAGAGGAACAGTGTTTACTGTTAGCCCAGTCAGTGGATGAACACAAGGCCATTCTTAAAGGAAAATTCGGGCCGGGTGTCACAGCACGGGGCAAGAAGCAGACGTGGGAGCGTATAGCACAAATTATTAACGGTTCATTCCCCCTGCTTGTGCGCACCAGTGAAGACTGCGAGAAACACTGGTACGTGTTGCAATCAAAAGCCAGAGAGGAAATTGCAGCACACAAGCGGGAGTCATCACGCACAGGTGAGTGCTATAACACTTTTTTTAAACCGCTGGCAAACTTATCTCAAACAATTATATGTATACTGTACATGTGGTCCATGTACAGACCACCTGCTAAACAGCTGTCCCAAGTAACCCAAACCGTGTTCAAAATCTTTGGTCACTCAGAAACAAGTATTACCGGTTCGAAGGAGGTCATAGACAGCTCAATGATTCAGCTGGTGGAACAAAAAAAATTGTAATTTTAATAAACCAACAGACAAGTAACACAATATAAAGACACATTTTTATTTAACATAGGCAAGGCCATTTCTCATATTTCTATCTGGCATTCTATGAACTGAAAAAAAACAACAAATTGGCCTAAATTTATTTTAAATAACAGAAATTAAATGTTTTCTCCTTTCAGTAGCACAGAGCCTTCAGCAGAGGAATGGGGACCGTCGACATCGCAGATGGGCGACCCTCAGCCCAAAGCGCCTCATTCCCTGCCTTCTGCTGCCACCGCAGCTGCTCCAACACCATCCCTAATAGACAAAAAACTGGAGATAAAGATGGATGTCATAAAGCAGCAGAAAATAGTACTCCATCTACAGGAGGAGTACTACAAACTAAAAATGTAGCTACTCAAAAATAAAACTAATAACAAATAATATATTTTTTTGTGTCTTCATAATATCTTTCTAATGAAAATGTTGGCTAAGGTGTGTCTGTTTAGTCACGATTTTTATATTACATTCACTGTAACTTACATGAAATGCAAATTAGTAAACTGGGCTCTGTAAGGATTCCCACTTTGGGACAGATCCCTCCCTTGTGGAGGGTATTGTTCATCATCCTCTTCATCAGCCCGATTGTCCGTGGGAGGGTCTGCAATTTGTCTAGCTTTACAGATGTTATGAAGCACTGCACAGGCTGTTATCACTTTGCAGACCTTTCCTGGTGCCAGTCGCACCTCTCCATGCAAAATGTGAAAGCGCCTCTTTAGTTGACCAATACCCCGCTCAACTACAGCTCGTGTTTTCTTGTGAGTTAATGAAAATGAACAGAATTCAGTTGATATTTTCAAAACATAATGGTAGGTTATTTATGGGAAGTAGAGTAGCCTACAAATACTACTGCAACACATTTGTTGTTCTCTAAATTTGAAGTCCACACACATTAATTGTATGTTGTCACTGTTACCTGTTGTAATTTAGCTGTGACCCCTGGTCAGGACGGAGGTAAGGTATGAGGAGCCATGGACGTCCTTCAAACAGATCTCAGGCTCAGGCCACTCTCCGCCAGTATCCTGGCATCATGTGTTGCGCCGGGCCATTTTGCAACAATGTCTACAATCCTATAATCTGCACTGAAAACAACTTAAACGTTTATGCTGTGGTACCTCTTTCTATTAACATAAACGTCCTCGTCTTCCGACGGTGCAATAATTCGGATGTGGGTTCCATCAATTACTCCGACAACACCAGGGAAGCCTGCTATATTCATAAATACAGTTTTTTGAGCCTGCAAGGTGGGAATGTCCAGTGGAAACGAAATGAACTGCGACACAATAAGAGGTTCTGAAAGTGCTGTAATTGTTTGTGTGATCACTCTGCTTACAGATGGTTGTGACAGACCCAAATCATCACTGCTGCATTGTTGCATTTTCCCAGTTGCCAAATATCGTAATGTAGTGATTACTTTCATTTCTGGCGCTATGGCATTTCTGCGCTGTGTCGGAGATGTTAGCGCGTCTCTAATAAGATCAGTCACAAACATGATCCCTACACGATCTAATCTATAGTGTCTTATTAACTCACTGTCATCCATTGTCTGCAACACATTTCTCCTCCCTCTTCGTCTTTCTGCCATTTCTCCTCTGCTAAAGAAACTCTTAAGCCTCTTAAAAGTCCTCGTCCGTGCTCCTAACAATTTTGACCTTAAGACCTCTTTTAAGGGTTAAGATGCTTTCTGAATTACTTTTTTCTTTACTAGGATTTTTTCTTTAATTTTAAGAGTAAACGCCCACATTTCTAAGAATTTTCTTAGAATTGTGTCACTAGGAGCTACTCTTTGCATTAAGATTTTTTATGAATACGGGCCCTGGAGAATAAACCCTCCTCCTCACAGCTGCCTATGTCCCTTAAAGTTGATGATGTGGTTGTTACTGACAAGAAGCACATGGCTGAGCTCTTTAATCAACACTTCATTAAGTCAGGATTCCTATTTGACTCAGTCATGCCTCCATGCCCATCCAACATTTCCTCATCTGCCACCCCTTCTAATGTAACTATCCCTGATGCTTCTCCCTCTTTTTCCCCTGCCCCTCTACATAGTTTTTCCTTGGAGGCAGTTAGTCCGAGGTACAAAAGGAGCTCCTGAAACTTGACCCCAAAAAAACATCTGGGTCAGATGGTTTAGACCCTATCTTCTTTAAGGTTGCTGCCGCTATCATCGCCAAGCCTATCGCCAACCTTTTTAACCTTTCTCTCCGTTCTGGGGAGGTTCCCATTGCTTGGAAGGCAGCCACGGTTCGTCCTTTATTTAAAGGGGGAGATCAAGCTGATCCTAACTGTTATAGGCCTATTTCTATTTTGCCTTGTTTATCAAAAGTGTTGGAAAAACTTGTCAATAATCAACTGACTGGCTTTCTTGATGTCTATAGTATTCTCTCTGGTATGCAATCTGGTTTCCTCTCAGATTATGGATGTGCCACTGCAACCTTAAAGGTCCTCAATGATGTCACCACCACCCTTGATTCTAAGCAATGTTGTGCTGCTATTTTTATTGACATGGCCAATAAAAAGCTATTGATTTGGTAGACCATTCCATTCTTGTGGGCCTGCTAAAGAGTATTGGTGTCTTCTTGGTCTGGTTTGCTAACTACCTCTCTCAAGGAGTGCAGTGTATAAAATCAGAAAATCTGCTGTCTCAGCCACTGCCTGTCACCAAGGCAGTACCCTAAGGCTCGATCCTAGGCCCCTCGCTCTTCTCAATTTACATCAACAACATAGCTCAGGCAGCAGGAAGCTCTCTCATCCATTTATATGCAGATGATGTAGTCTTATACCCATCTGGCCCCTCCCCGGATTTTGTGTTAAATGCTCTACAACAAAGCTTTCTTAGTGTCCAACAAGCTTTCTCTACCCTTATCCTTGTTCTGAACACCTCCAAAACAAAGGTCATGTGGTTTGGTAAGAAGAATGCCCCTCTCCCCACAGGTGTGATTACTATCTCTGAGGGTTTAGAGCTTGAGGTAGTCACCTCATACAAGTACTTGGGAGTATGGCTAGATGGTACACTGTCCTTCTCTCAGCACATATCAAAGCTGCAGGCTAAAGTTAAATCTAGACTTGGTTTCCTCTATCGTAATCGCTCCTCTTTCACCCCAGCTGCCAAACTAACCCTGATTCAGATGACAATCCTACCCATTCTAGATTACGGAGACATTATTTATAGATCGGCAGGTAAGGGCGTTCGAGGGGCTAGATGTTCTTTACCATTCGGCCATCAGATTTGCCACCAATGCTCCTTATAGGACACATCACTGCACTCTATACTCCTCTGTAAACTGGTCATCTCTGTATAGCCATTGCAAGACCCATTGGTTGATGCTTATTTATAAAAACCCTCTTAGGCCTCACTCCCCCCTATCTGAGATATCTACTGCAGCCCTCATCCTCCACATACAACACCCGTTCTGCCAGTCACATTCTGTGAAAGGTCCTCAAAGCACACACATCCCTGGGTCGCTCGTCTTTTCAGTTCGCTGCAGCTAGCGACTGGAACGAGCTGCAACAAATACTCAAACTGGACAGTTTTATCTCAATCTCTTCATTCAAAGACTCAATCATGGACAGTATCCAAGATGGCGTAACAGTGTAGACGTGTATTTTGTTTTGTCCCGTCTCGTCTCGTGTAAATAGTTTGTAATTTGTCTTTCCATACATTTTTATTTGTTCCCGATTTACCCCTCCTGCAAGCCACCTACCCAACGTGAAACGGGTCAAATATCGGGTCAAATATCCGTGTTTTTCCACTATTTAACCGAACCGCAGTCAAAAGTTAGCCTGCTAGCTAGCTTGCTAACCTTCCATTGCTAACCACTGCTAGCGGTCTTCACCTCCGCTCTGGCTGTCCAGCCAGCTTTCAGTTCGGACAATATTGGCCAGTCTGCTCAGCGCGCTACCAACCCAGCGCTTATCGGACTGCGTTCCCTTCCACTTCACCGGATTTCCACTGAAAGTACCGGACCACCACACCGGATCATCACAGCTAGCTAGCTGCATTCGAGTGACCGACGTTTATAGCTAAGCTCCATTGTGTACATGCTTCCAATGCTAGCGTGAGCTAGGCTCATCTCCCGGACAGCCGACGTGTGCTAGCTACTCTCCCGGGCTCCAGTACCTTATCAACCTACCTGGACCTTTCTACTGTCGATACGGAGCCCCACCGAGCCACCGTGACTGGTCTGCCGACGTAATTGTCCGACGTGGTCTCAACAGGGTTCTCCTCTGCGACGCCGCCGAAGATTCATCTGCTAGCTCCGGCCTGCTAGCCCGGACTGCTAACACTCTGAACGCCGTGCCATTGAACTGATTCCCCGGCTCACCACTTTGCTTTTTCTTCGGATCCTACGCTTGCTCAGCTCCACAGCTGATGCCTGCAGGACTGTTTGGTTTTTATGGTATTTATTTCTGTTTAACTACCAGGCCTCAGGTCCTGTGTGTAGTACATCACTTTTTTCTAACTGACCCTCTTTGTCCATTCATCGCCATTACCCGTCGTTGTCTTAGCCCTCTTAATTAACTGTCTTTTTATTTATTTTATGTTCTGCCCCTTTCTTATTTCAATATGCCTTGTCTGTTGTTGTTTAGGTTAGCTATTATTGTTTTATTTCATTGTAGAGCCCCCAGTCCTGCACAACTGGCCTCTGATAGCTTTTTTGTCCCTCCCCCCACACATGCGGAGACCTTACCTGGCTTAACTGGTGTCTCCAGAGATGCAACCTCTCTCTTTATTACCCAACGCCTAGGTTTACCTCCACTGAACTCACATCCTTCTATATCCTTGACTATAAATTATGCCCTGAATCTATTCCACCACGCCCAGAAATCTGCTCCTTTTATTCTATGTACCCAACGTACTAGACGTCCAGTTCTTAAAGTCCTTAGTCGAATACTAATTCTATTACTCCTCTGTTCCTCTGGTGATGTAGAGGTAAACCCAGGTCCTGTAGCCCCCAGTACTACACCTATTCCCCAGGCGCTCTCATTTGTTGATTTCTGTAACCGTAAAAGCCTTGGTTTCATGCATGTTAACATTAGAAGCCTCCTCCCTAAGTTTGATTTATTCACAGCATTAGCACACTCCGCCAACCCGGATGTCCTAGCTGTGTCTGAATCCTGGCTTAGGAAGGCCACCAAAAATTCGGAAATTTCCATCCCCAACTACAACATTTCCCGTCAAGATAGAACTGCCAAAGGAGGTGGAGTTGCAATCTACTGCAGAGATAACCTGCAGAGTTCTGTCATACTGTCCAGGTCTGTGCCCAAACAGTTTGAGCTTCTACTCTTAAAAATCCACCTATCCAGAAATAAGTCTCTCACTGTTGCCGCCTGTTACAGACCCCCCTCAGCCCCCAGCTGTGCCCTGGACTCCATATGTGAATTGATTGCCCCCCATCTATCTTCAGAGTTTGTACTGTTAGGTGACTTAAACTGGGATATGCTTAACACCCCGGCTGTCTTTCAATCTAAGATAGATGCCCTCAATCTCACACAAATTATCAAGGAACCCACCAGGTACAACCCAAAATCCGTAAACATGGGTACCATTATTGATATCATCCTGACTAACTTGCCCTCCAAATACACCTCCTCTGTTTTCAACCAGGATCTCAGCGATCACTGCCTCATCGCCTGTGTTCGCAATGGGTCAGCGGCCAAACGACCACCCCTTATCACTGTCAAACGCTCCCTAAAACACTTTTGCGAGCAGGCCTTTCTATTCGATCTGGCCCAGGTATCCTGGAAGGATATTGACCTCATCCCGTCAGTAGAGGACGCCTGGTTGTTCTTTAAAAGTGCTTTCCTCACCATCCTAAATAAGCATGCCCCTTTCAAAAAACGTAGAACTAAGAATAGATATAGCCCTTGGTTCACCCCAGACTTGACTGCACTAGACCAACACAAAAACATCCTGTGGCGCACTGCATTAGCATCGAATTGCCCCCGCGATATGCAGCTATTCAGGGAAGTCAGGAACAAGTACACACAGTCAGTTAGAAAAGCAAAGGCCAGCTTTTTCAAACAGAAATTTGCTTCCTGTAGTACTAGCTCCAAAAAGTTCTGGGACACTGTAAAGTCCATGGAGAATAAGAGCACCTCCTCCCAGTTGCCCACTGCATTGAGGCTCGGAAACACTGTTACCACCGATAAATCCACGATTATTGAAAATTTCAATAAGCATTTTGCTACGGCTGGCCATGCTTTCCATCTGACTACCCCTATCCCGGTCAACAGCTCTGCACCCCCGGCAGCTATTTGCCCAAGCCCCCCCCGCTTCTCCTTCACCCAAATCCTGACAGCTGATGTTCTGAAAGAGCTGCTAAGTCTGGACCCCTACAAATCTGCTGGGCTAGATAATCTGGACCCTCTCTTTCTGAAATTATCAGCCAAAATTGTTGCAACACCTATCACTAGCTTGTTCAACCTCTCTTTCGTATCGTCTGAGATCCCTAGAGATTGGAAAGCTGCCGCGGTCATCCCCCTCTTCAAAGGAGGAGACACTCTAGACCCAAACTGTTATAGACCAATATCCATCCTGCCCTGCCTTTCTAAAGTTTTCGAAAGCCAAGTTAACAAACAGATAACTGACCACTTCGAATCCCACCGTACCTTCTCTGCCATGCAATCTGGTTTCCGAGCTGGTCATGGGTGCACCTCAGCTACGCTCAAGGTACTGAACGATATCATAACCGCCATCGATAAAAGACAGTACTGTGCAGCCGTTTTCATCGACCTGGCCAAGGCTTTCGACTCTGTCAATCACCGCATTCTTATTGGTAGACTCAACAGCCTTGGTTTCTCAAGTGACTGCCTTGCTTGGTTCTCTAACTACTTTGCAGACAGAGTTCAGTGTGTCAAATCGGAGGGCCTATTGTCCGATCCTCTGGCAGTCTCTATGGGGGTGCCACAGGGTTCAATTCTTGGGCCAACCCTTTTCTCTATATACATCAACGATGTCGCTCTCGCTGCTGGTGACTCTCTGATCCATCTCTATGCAGATGACACCATTCTGTATACATCTGGCCCCTCTTTGGATACTGTGTTTACTAACCTTCAATCAAGCTTCAATGCCATACAACACTCCTTCCGTGGCCTACAACTGCTCTTAAACGCTAGTAAAACTAAGTGCATGCTTTTCTATCGAACGCTGCCAGCACCCGCCCACCGGACTATCATCACTACTCTCGACGGATCCGAATTAGAATATGTGGACACCTACAAATACCTAGGCATCTGGTTAGACTATAAACTCAACTTCCAGACTCACATCAACCATCTCCAATCCAAAATTAAATCCAGAATTGGCTTCCTATTTCGCAACAGAGCCTCCTTCACTCATGCTGCCAAACATGCCCTTGTAAAACTGACTATCCTACCGATCCTTGATTTCGGCGATGTCATTTACAAACTAGCCTCCAACACTCTACTTAGCAAATTGGATGTAGTCTATCATAGTGCCATCCGTTTTGTCACCAAAGCCCCATACACTACCCACCACTGCGACCTGTATGCTCTCGTTGGCTGGCCTTCACTATATATTCGTCGCCAAATCCACTGGCTCCAGGTCATCTATAAGTCTTTATTAGGTAAATCCCCGCCCTATCTCAGCTCACTGGTCACCATAGCAACACCCACCCGTAGCATGCGCTCCAGCAGGTATATCTCACTGGTCACCCCCAAAGCCAACACCTCCTTTGGCCGCCATTCCTTCCAGTTCGCTGCTGCCAATGACTGGAACGAATTGCAAAAATCATTGAAGCTAGAGGTTCCTATCTCCCTCAATAACTTTAAGCATCAGCTGTCAAAGCTGCTTATCGATCACTGCACCTGTATATAGCCCTTCTGTAAATAGCCCACCCTACTACCTCATCCCCATATTTATTTTTGTTTATTTTCACTAATCTTGCACTCCAGTATCTCTATTTGCACATCATAATTTGCACATCCTTCATTCCTGTGTTAATGATGATAATTTCTGTAATTTATTTCTACTCTATAGTCTATTTATTGTCCTACCTCCCAACCTTACTGCATTTTTGCACTACATTTTGCACTCTGTTTATAGATTTTCTATTGTGTTTTTGACTGTTTGTTTAATGTGTAACTCTGTGTTGTTTTTTTGTCGCACTGCTTTGCTTTGTCTTGGCCAGGTCGCAGTTGCAAATGAGAACTTGTTCTCAACTGACCTACCTGGTTAAATAAAGGTGAAAAAAAAAAAAAAAAAAAAAAAAAAAAAAACTCTTACTGACAGCTGTGGCTGCTTCGCGCGATGTATTGTCATCTCTACCTTCTTGCCCTTTGTGCTGTTGTCTGTGCCCAATAATGTTTGTACCATGTTTTGTGCTGCCACCATGTTGTGTTGCTACCATGTTGTTGTCATGTTATGTTGCTGCCATGCTGTGTTGTCATGTGTTGCTGCCTTGCTATGTTGTTGTCTTAGGTATCTCTTTTGGTAGTGTTGTTTTGTCTCGTAGTGATGTGTATTTGGTCCTATATTTATATTTTATTTATTTATATTTTTAATCCTATCCCCCATCCCCGCAGGAGGTATTTTGCCTTTTGGTAGGCCATCATGGTAAATAAGAATTTGTTCATAACTGACTTGCCTAGTTAAATAAAGGTTAAATAAATAAATACCTTCACTCTAGTGAGAACTTTGGGTAGTGTGCACATTTTATGTTTATCATTAAATGACTTCTTGGTTAGGCTGAGGCTGGAACGGTGACTCCGTTCCACAGAAGCAGACACAGTTGTCGATCACAGGCTCAACCCCACATCCCTGGCTCAACCCCACATCACACCAAAATCATTTTGAAGATTGATTTGAACTGCGGCCCATTCGGATTATTGTTCCATCAAAAATAATATAACATGGTAATAATGAAGTGTAGAGGCTGCATCATCTTATTGACAACATCATGCTGGGTAGATTTAGGCCCTAACTTTGTAAATACCTGCTCTCCGAATGGCATTGAACAGAAGCTCTAGATGATCCTGGTAGAATTTATATGTCAGAACATACATCTGGTGTTGTAAAAGCTTGGGGATCATCTGGAGCAGTGTGTCGATTGTCACCACAAACCCTATCACAGCAACCAATCTGCCTGTTACAGAAAATCTATATGTGAAATCAATGCAGTGTCTATAATGCTAGTTTGTTACTTTGGGCATTGGCATTCTTTAATTATTTTCTTGAAGTGTGAAATGGCTGAACCTCTACAGTCCTCAGATAAAGGAGGTACTGTTGAGTTTCATGCAGAAACTGGTTTATGTATGGTCAATTCGGAGGCCAGATGGCACATTTGAATCCATTCAGTCTGAGATTTCTGCTGTACAGGATGTCAAACAAGCGATCGATGACCTACATTTCAAGTAGATGGGTTTCATTTTGATAGATGATGAAAATGCAGAATCAGCTCTACTGATTTTACTAATTTCCCTCTACTTTTATTTCAATGTAAGATAAAGGATTTCAATGTTATTCAAACCTTGATGAAGTCCACAGGCTGAGAGTCGGTGACTTTATGGTGCTGTTGTTCTTATACTGTCTCCATGGCAGTTGCCACTGAGCTGCTTAGGGTTTGAACTGTCAATTTCACCTTCATCTTCTATCCCTCAAAGTGGATATGCCTTGCATCCTCTTGAACATTTTGTAGATCAGACAGTTAGCACCACTGAATGATCCCTGCTGACGATCTGAGACCTTTTTACTTCAAGAGCAGATTCTTCATCAGCTTCAGCATATGTGGTGGACCAAAGATGACATAGACGGGGGCTCCTGTGGCTGGATGCACATTCTGACATTTGTTGTATGCCCATCCATTGTAATTGCCCACACTATGATGTTTGCTCAATATGTGAAATATACACTCAATGGCCAGTTTATTAAGTACATCACCCAGTTCAAGAAAATGGCTCACTCCTACAGACAGTGATTCACGTGACCGTGGCTTCCTATAGCTGACAGACAGGCATCGAGGCATTGTTACTGTTCGATTGAATGTTAGAATGGGCAAAACAAGTGATCTGAGCAACTTAGAGCGTGGTATGATCGCCGGTGCCTGGCGTGACAGTTCTAGTATCTCAGAAATGCCCGCCGTTTCTGCGCTAGTCTAGGGTTTACCGAGAATGGTGCAATAAACAAAAAACCTCCAGTCATCGGCAATCCTGTGGAAACAGCTCTTTGATGAAAGGAGAATGGTAAGAATCATGCAAGTTAACAAGCGGGCCACAAACAAGCAAATAACGGCACAGTACAACAGTGGTGTGCAGAACGGCATCTCGGAATACACAGCTCGTCTGTCCTTATCACAGATGGGCTATTGCAGCAGGTCACACCGGGTTCCACTCCTGGGCCCGTATCCCTAAAGAATTTTTGTGCAAAAAGTGGCTCCTAGCGGCCAAATTCTAAGAAAATTCTCAGAGTCATGACGTTTTCTTAGAATTTCCCCTAAAAGTGACACGAAAATCCCAGTTAATATAAAAGCTATTCCACAAGATTCCTAGCGCTTAAAAGGGCTCCTAAGGCGAGATCTGCTAAGAGCAGGGAAGAGGACTTTTAGTGGCTTAGGAGTTCCCCTAAGCTGCTGCACAAAATGGCCAACAGAGGAGGCAGGAGAGATGTCCTGCAAACACTGGATGACAGGGAATTATTGAGACGCTACAGATTGGATCGTGCAGGAATCATGTTTGTGGTGGATCTCCTTAGAGATGCAATTACTTCACCAACTCGACGCCACAACGCTATTACACCGGAGAAGAAAGTAATCACAACCCTGAGGTATTTGGCAACAGGGACAGCTTTGTCACAACCTAATATTGTGACACAATTTGTTTCATTCCCGCTGGATGCCCGCACATTACACACACATAAAAGGACATTTATGGACATTGCAGGATTCCCTGGTGTTGTGGGTGTAATTGATGGAACACATGTGAGAATAATTGCGCCATCAGAGGACGAGGCTGTCTTTGTTAACAGGAAGAATTTCCACAGCATCAATGTGCAAATAGTGTTCAATGCGGCCTGTAAGATTTTGGACATTGTGGCTAAATGGCCAGGCTCCACACATGATGCGAGAGTGCTCTCCGAGAGTGGCATCAGACAGCTTTTTGAGAGACGCTATGTGCCAACTAATTGCCACTTGTTAGGGGACAGTGGCTACCCATGCAAACCATGGCTCCTTACACCTTACCTCCAGCCACGCCAAGGGCCCCAACTAAACTATAACAGGTAAGCCAAACAATACAAAAATCATGGAAATGAAATGCAAGCAATATGTTAAAGCATCCAAGTAGTGCAATATTTCCATTAAATAATTAAAGGTCTGTATTCTATTGTAGGGCCCACAAGACAACAAGAGCGGTGGTGGAGCGTGGCATAGGCCAGCTTAAGAGGCGCTTTCATGTTCTCCACGGAGAGGTGCGGCTGAGGCCTGAAAAAGTCAGCAAAGTCATCATAGCCTGTGCAATATTACACAATATTTGCAGGGTTAGACAGATTGCAGAACCTCTGGAGGATGGCGATGAGGATGAGGATGAAGACAACGATGAGGATGGTGGTGAAGAAGATATTCACATTCCACAGGGGAACCTAGCCCAGAGTGGACTGCCTTACAGGGCAAACTTCACAAATTTACATTTCAGGCAAGCTGTAGCCCCATGTCATTTGAGAACTTGTGATGGTATTAATGTTAGGCTATAACCCCTAAAGCTTACTATTCATTTTCCAGATATTTTCTTGAATGTGAAATATTATTTACAATTACAGTCTGCATAAGATTAGAGTGTATAATTATGTTTATTGATTTGAGGGTACATCCTTTGCTCATTATCACCAAAACTTCATTTTCATCAAACTTGTAGGATCAACCAATCACGGCTTTTGAAATGATGACTCATACCTAGCAACGGGGTCAACCACACCTCCTCACTAAGATAGGATTTTCCATCCATTCCTTGCTCAGAGTTCACTGAAAATGTTCTGGAATCACTTCTAAGCTAAAACTCCTGGCAAGGAATTTTTAGGTTAAGTTAGGAGCTCTCTGAGAGGATTCTCAGAATCTTTAGGGATACGGGCCCTGGACTCCATTTTTGTCTAAAAGTTAGATTTTTTGGAAATCTATGAATGCCACAATGTTATGCAACACCAGTCCTTATATACACATTGATTTATATCATGTGTGCATTGTGCAACCTGATTCAACTCATTTCAGCCGCTGTGCTTAGCTGGACGTTGAGTGCATTACTTTTATTGGTTTCTTTAGAAAATGGGAGGGGGAGCCAACATACTATAAATAGCTGGTTTCAAAACATTTGCACATTGTGCAGCAGTAGACAGGGAGAGACCAGTATATCATGTGTTCTTTATAGCTATGCTGTAGCCGTTGAATAATTCAAATAAATATGGATATAATGTCTTGAAATTACCGAAATGTCTATCCAGTTGTATCTATTAACAGTTTCAAGTCAAATCATAGTACGTTTGTTAGCATGTGAAGAGTTTAATCAGGGATAAGCAAGCATAGCTGCTCAAGCTAGCTGCATGTTGGTCAGGCAGGCTTTCTAATTTTGATAACAGGAACTTGACTAACTCTAGCTAGCTAGCTAACAATAGTTATCAGTAATCTAGCTAGCTATGTGGCTACATTTTAGCTGTCAAGCTAACGTTGGCTAGACAGCTACTTCACTAGCTAACACTGCTAAATTAACATGATCTAACTTTATCATTAGCTGGCTAACTAGCTTGACAGTTGAGCTAACTTAACGTTAGCTAATTTCTGATGTTTAGAGTAACTTGTATCATACTAGCTACGTTTTCACCCAACATTTTTCTGTAGCCACAATTCGCAGATTTAATTGTTAGATTAAAACCAACATTGGCTAGCTGTGTGGCTAACGTTAGCTTGTTTGATCAATATTTAAAAAATGTATGGAACTACATTGATTACTGATATCTACCTTCCTAGTTTAGGTTCATCAATTGGCTACAAAATTATATAGCATCCACACTTTGTTGCTACACTATCTGTACTAACACATGAAAGTTGATCCCAGTTGTTTTCGCCTCTTTATTTCTTAGTGAAGTACGCCTGGGTGCACAGCTCTGGCCGACCATGGCTGCTGTACTCCCTGACCAAAATGACTGACCTTTTGTCCCATCATAAGAACTTTCATGTCCTTTATAGTATTCTAATTCCTAATTCTATGGTTAGCATTTTAGTTTTTTCACCTGGAGCCTAGGACCAAAACCCAATCACCTGTTTCTAAGCAACCCCCATAAACATATTGCCCCAATATCTGTTTCATAAATACTTTTAATTAGAGTCAAAAGGCTTGTGTGTGCACCGTTACTGTGACTTCTGTTGCACAGACAGCTTCTCCCACTCTCATCAGCGGCAGAATTCATTAGGAAATGTTGCTAAATGTGATCAAAACCATAGAAATCCAGTGTCAAAACTATAAAAGTAGCTGGGAGGGGTCTGAAAACTTGCAAAATATAGCGTAAAAGTTGCTAAATTGGCAACACTGGCTAGAAAGGAACATTATCCGAACATTGACAAATAGTAAAATATCTATGAAAGTCTAGATCGCACCAATCTCTCCATGACATTGGTATTTTTGTAGCATGGCTCTGGTTCTTCTACATCATGATGGCTAAGATGGTCTCACTTCTGTCAGAGCACTAATGCAATGCTGAAAAGGGTGAGGCACAACAGTGACCAATTATGTAGTACTGTAAGAGCCTGGCCATGTCAGCAGCCATGTTTGAAGTGAAAACATGCTCACTGTCAAAACAGGCTGTAGAAATGTATTGTCATTTCACCTCTTTCACAGCAGAGTTTTAGTTTTTTTCTATGAAGGAGAAAGTATGACAACATGCAAATGAACATTCTTGGAGCGCAATGCAATTTCCCCAGAGAGATTAACCAGTGTGTACTTCCATTATCTGCAGCAACATAATACTTTTAATGAAAGCCCCAGAGAGATGGTACAAGAGCCTTGCCAACGTTATGAGGATTAACACGTTACATGCGTAATATCTTTTTTACATGTTTTATTATTTAACCTTTATTTAACTTGGCAAGTCAGTTCAGAACAAATTCTTATTTACAATGATGGCCTACACCGGCCAAACTCGGACGACGCTGGGCCAATTGTGCAACGCCCTATGGGACTCCCAATCACGGCCGGTTGTGATACAGTCTGGATTCGAACCAGGGACTGTAGTGACGCCTCTAGCACAGAGATGCAGTGCCTTAGACCACTGTGCCCAAAATATCCAATGGCACTTATCACAAAGTGGGATGAGAATGTGGCAACATAGTGTATGGGACTGCAATTGTTAGTTTGAGCATGTACAATGTAAATGATCAACTCCTATATTGACATACTAGGGCGTCCTTGCCTGTGACTCAAGCAGTGCTTCCAAATTCACTGATTTGCCATTGAATTCAGCATAGCTGCAACAAAAGCCCTTCATCTGTGGGAGGGAATCACAGAGGCAATCCAGTCATTGCACAGAGCACAAGGTGAGGGGCCCCTAAAAAGTCCACGCAAGTTACGGGACTCTGTCTTTGTGCAAGCCCATGATTATAATTAGGTTATAATAATGGGAATGGGGAGAAGAAACATAGAGAATGAGCCAATAAGGACAATTGTAAATGTGGCAATATCTGAAAGGTGAAGTTACGATGTGTGTGGAAGAGGGAATGAGAATCTAGTTAATTTTTGTTAAGTGAACAATTAACAATTAAGTGTTAATCTCATCTCATTAAAACTCAGCAATACATGGTCTCATTTGGACAATTTCAATGAAAAAAGTATATTAATGTGGATACATAGACAATCTGTAACGCCTGACGCAGGAGATGAGAAGCAGGTACAGGGAGTGAAACATTTAATAAATACGGGCATGAAACGGAACAGGAACAGCGTCAGGACATGAACACACAACAACTATTAATGCTGCCACAGGGAACAAACAGGAGCAGACAGATATAGCGTGGGTAATTAACAAGGTGAAGGAGTCCACGTGAGTCCAATGAGTGCTGCTGCTCGTAATGATGGTGGCGGGTGTGTGTAATTACGGATAGCCTGCTGCCTTGAGCGCCTGGGAGGGGGAACGGGAGCAGGCGTGACACCATTGATATTGACGCACACAAATAATGCATATTGTGAAATTCTATAGTAACATATTGTGTGCTGTAACCTTTCTATTTGACAGGGCAAATTGTCTTAAAGAATTGCTTGAACCATCTATTATACTCACTAGCTAGCTCCATCTGGAAAACCAGTTTTTAAATGTACTGCCCTTCACTATACATGCTTAGGTCAGGCTTTTAAAATGGTTACAGCTAGGTAAACTAAGTATGTCAGCCAACAATTTGTCACCTTTAATCTCCCATAAATAGGATTCCAAAGTAGTATCTCTTATCACCTTTTTGTACCACGTTTCAGCATCTTCCCATAATTGTGTTTGACAGAATGGTTTCAAGGCCTTCCAAACTTGCCTTGTAAGCAGATAAAATAGTGCCAAATAGCAGAAACAAGATACATAACAATCAAGTCAATCAGGGCAACATCAAGACATTTGTTTCAACTGACCTCCCTGGAGATGTTGCCATGGTTTTTATGTGCCTGTTTCAGTGTGTATGGAGGAAAAGGTATAGACGGATTGGATGTTTAGAAAACCGAGGCGTGTGCAACTATGGGGAAAAACAGATGGGGTTGGCTTCGATAGACAACATGTAACCTATATTTAATCTCCAATGTTTACTGAAAACATAAATACATTTGTACAATGAGCACTTATCTAGCAAATACATTGTTAAAGTTGGTAATCTACTTAGCGAATCTTAGCCAAATTAGTATTGACTTGAAATCAGTAAAAACAAGACATGGTATCGATAACATGATGAAACAAGCTGAAACGAGCCACATAACGATTCCTCTAGTGCCAGTTTCTGGTCGTTCTTGCTAGCAATCTGGCCATCCAGAATCACAACAGAACGCCATGGAAGCACGCACATCGTTTTTGTGACATTGTCAGCTAACCCATCTATGGTCGTGTCTACACATGACACTTTCATGCGACTGCTATCAGAATACAAAGATTACAATCAAGCTACCAAAAACACATCATCACCACTCCTCCCACAACTGTCCAGAAAATGTGTGTTTTGGGACTGAGAGACATCTTTTCATTATAATGTTGGAGGAAATATGTTACTAGCGTGTGAGGAACGTGTTTGCTGGCCTCATAAATTCTAGCCAGCTAGCTGATATTTAGAAAATATATTTTTGGTTTGGCTAGAGTTATGCTAACCCGTTTGCAATCCCTTTAGCGTTGCTTGCCAAAGTTAGCTGGCTAGTTATCTACAGTAGTTAGTTACTGCCATCAGTTGTGTTATTATCATATTTTGCCAATTCTACCGTTTGTAGAATGCTTACTGGCATTTGAAAAGGGAATTCGGACACGGTAGACAAATTTAAATGTAGATGTAGACGCATGACGTGTTTGGAATTCCATGATCAGAACTCTATGATTAATTATAAACATGAAAAATTATCAGTTAATATGTAAACAGTGGTATCTATAACCAGTTTCCCCTCCCTAACCAGTGGTGTCCTATATTAGTAAAAAAATAAAAAATAATCCTGAATCATAATCATGCTAGCAAAGTAAATGCCATGCTGATTCGTTTCTCTATTTTCCATTGCAGAAAAAAACAAGTTAGTTGGAACGTGGACCTGATTTTCCTTCAGCATCTGTTATTTGTCACACAATGTGACCTTCCTTCCCTCAAACTCTTACTGTGTCTACCTTTTCCCCACCATGCTACTTATTGTTGTTGTTTTTTTGACACCCTTCCCACCTGATGATTAAGTACATGAAAATGTACTAAGGCATTTATTTCATTAGGGGATCATTTCAACACAATGGAATCTAACATTCACACTATACTATGTATTCTAGCCACTGAAGGAGTTTTTGTAAATCATTATATACTTATATTCATAGCCCGAATTAGCCATTTCACAAGGGCAATTCTGGGTGAGGTGTAGCAAATTGCTAGTTTGAAAATATCGACCTGCAGTAACCCCTAACATGCTGCAGCAAATGTACATTATCCCAGGGGCGTTGGAAGACACAATGTAAGTAACCTAATGTATGTCCCTCTAACTGCCCTGAATGCTTCTGCTGATCCTAAAGCTATTTTATGCAGTATGTGCCTATGAACCAGAGTTATATTGTTAGCAATGAGGCGGTGTGCAGTAGGAAGTCTCTGAAACTCACTTTGATGATATAGTGGTAGCAATACATGATTATAACATATACAGAAAAAGACACAAATGCAAAAAGGAGGAGGTGTTGCCGTTTATATTCAGAACCACATTCCTGTAAAGGTTAGAGAGGATCTCATGTTAAATACCTTTGAAGTAATATGGCGACAGGTTAATCTGCCTGACCTAAAGCCCATTCTAGTGGGAAGCTGCTATATGCCATAAGTGCTAACAGTCAGTATCTGTATGTGATACCAACAGAGGCATATTTTCAAGGTGATTTAAATATTGACTGGCTTTCATCAAGCTGCCCACTCAAGAAAAAGCTTCAAACTGTACCTAGTCAACCTACCAGGGTAGTTACAAAGAGCACAGGAATTAAATAATTAACATTTATATTCACATCTTTACTAATGCTGCAGAAATTTAAAACAGTGGATTTGGAAAGCATTTTGTTACGTTACAGCCTTATTATAAAATTTATAAAATAGTTTTTTTCCCCCCTCAATCTACACACAATATGCCATTATGACAAAGCAAAAACAAGTTGATTGCAAATAAAAATAGATAATTAATTAATTAAATATCACATTTACATAAGTATTCAGAACCTTTACTCAGTACTCTGTTGATGCATTACAGCCTCGAGTCATCTTGAATATGACGCTATAAGCTTTCTCCCATTCTTCTCTGCAGATCCTCTCAAGCTCTGTCAGGTTGAACGGGGAGCGTCACTGGACAGCTATTTTTAGGTTTCTCCAGAGATATTAGATCGGGTTCAAGTCCAGGCTCTGGCTGGGCCCCTCAAGGACATTCAGAGCCACTCCTGCGTTGTCTTGGCTGTGTGCTTAGGGTCATTGTCCTGTTGGAAGGTGAACCTTCACTCCAGTCTGAGCGCTCTGGACCAGGTTTTCATCAAGGATTTCTCTGTATCTTTCCCTTGATCCTGACTAGTCTCCCAGTCCCTGATGTTGAAAAACATCCCCACAGCATGATGCTGCCCAACACTATGCTTCACCGTAGGGATGGTGAAAGGTTTCCTCCAGATGTGGCACTTGGCATTCAGGCCAAAAAGTTCAATCTTGGTTTCATCAGACCAGAGAATCTTGTTTCTCATGGTCTGAGAGTCCTTTAGGCAAATTCCAAGTGGGCTGTAATGTGCCTTTTACTGATGAGTGGCTTCCGTCTGGACACTATACCATAAAGGTCTGATTGGTGGAGTGCTGCAGAGATGGTTGTCCTTCTGGGCGGCCAGCGCTAGGAAGAGTCTTGGTGGTTTCAAACGTCTTCCATTTAAGAATGATGGAGGTCACTGTGTTCTTGAGGACCTTCAGTGCTGTAGACATTTTTTGGTACCCTTCCCCAGATCTGTGCCTCGACACAATCCTGTCTCAGAACTCTACGGATAATTCTTTCAACCTCATGGCTTGGTTTTTGCTTTGACATGCACTATTAACTGTTGGACCTTATATAGACAGTTGTGTGCCTTTCCAAATCATGTCCAATGAATTGAATTTATCACAGGTGGACTCCAATCAGTTGTAGAAACATCTCAAGGATGATCAATGGAAACAGGATGTACCTGAGCTCAATTTCGAGTCTCATAGCAAAGGGTCAGAATACTTATGTAAATAAGATATCTGTTTTTTATTATGAATACATTTTCAAAATTTAAAGAAAAAAGTTCATGGGGTATTGTGTGTGGATGATGAGAGGGAAAAAATATTGAATCAATTTTAGATTGTGGATGGAACGTACCAAAATGTGGAATACATTTCGAATGCACTGTACCTTGAAATAATGACATCAATACGATTGGTATTTGGCCATTCATTTCAGCAAAGCGTGCAGTGTTGATGGAATAGTTGTAGTTTGCTTTCTAGCTAGCTTATTCCATACCCAAACACCATTTTAGATCAGAGTGGGCCAGTAAGTTTGGCATGGACTGGCACACTTACATAGCTGGCTATCTTTGTTTACTACTATCAACATAACATTACAAAACTCTCTTTTAGTACCTCCTTACCCATGTCGCCTCCATCATCGATGCCAGCAAGCAGGCTGTTCCTTTCAGAGACGTCAAAGCTGCAATGTATTGTTGGTATGAGTTTTTGATAAATGTAATACAAATTGCAAAAATAGAAGAGTATAAAACGTGTGTTTTATAAACTTATGCACCAGGTGAATCCAGGTGAAAGCTATAGTCCCTTTTTGATGTCACTTGTTAAATCCACTTCAAATCAGTGTAGATGAAGGTGTCACGAGTGGGTGCATTGAGAGACCAAGGCGCAGCGCAGGGATAGTAGTTCGACATTGTTTTAATTTATACTATGTAATATATAAATACTGTGTATAATGTACAACAAAATGACGAACTATTACAAAACCGAAAACCAGACACTATTGACAACAACGTCACGTTCACAAACACGAAACTGAACGGACGTAAAAAAAGGCACACTTACTTCACCGTGACTGCGACATATAACGACAACATCAACAACGACCCACACCAGAGTGAAGGACAGACTCAACATATATGGGATCCCTAATTAGAGACAATGCGGTGCAGCTGCCTCTAATTAGGGATCCAACCCAAACCCCACACAGAAACAGAAAAGAACGACACTGTCAGACTCTGACCATAACTACATAGAGAAGCCAATGCTTCTCTATGGCCAGAGCCTGACAGTACCCCCCCCCAAGGCGCGGACTCCCGGACGCCAAAAAAAAACACACAAAACAAGGGGGATTAATTAGGGAGGGAAAACTAGTCCTTTGGGGGCGGCTCTGGCTCCGGCGAAGTGGACAGTTTTTTCCCATGGCCCCTCCTTATAGCTGGGCCCGGACTGGGTACCGGTGTGGCAAACGGCTCCGGCCATGGAGCTGGGCAATAAACCGGGCCCGGACTGGGCACCGGTGGGGCCAACGGCTCCAGCCATGGAGCGGGGAAAACAACCGGGCCCGGACTGGGCACCGGTGGGGCAAACGGCTCCGGCCATGAAGCTGGGCAATAAACCGGGCCCGGACTGGGCACCGATGGGGTAAACTGCTCCGGCCATAGAACTGGGAAAACAACCGGGCCCGAACTGGGCACCGGTGGGGCGGACTGCTCAGGCTCTGAAGCGGAGCAGACGGCTGGACCCGGATTGGGTACCGGTGGAACGGACTGCTCTGGCACTGGAGCGGGGCAGACGGCTGAACCCGGATTGGGCACCGGTGGAGCGGACTGCTCTGGCTCAGGAGCGGAGCAGACGGCTGGACACGGATTTGGTACCGGTGGAGCGGACTGCTCTGGCACTGGAGCGGGGCAGACGGCTGAACCCGGATTGGGCACCGGTGGAGCGGACTGCTCTGGCTCAGGAGCGGAACAGACGGCTGAACCCGGACTGGGTACCGGTGGAGCGGACTGCTCTGGTACTGGAGCGGAGCAGACGGCTGGACCCGGAATAGGTACCGGTGGAGCGGACTGCTCTGGCACTGAGGCGGAGCAGACGGCTGGACTGTTGGGTTTTTCAAAAGTTTCCTGTGTGTATTGTAAGGGCTGATATATGTTTAGCTAATTAATATGTTAATCTACAACAAGAGTTATTAACTGAATGTATTGTGTGATCTGTAGAACTGCTGTAGGCTTGTGTGTGGGGGAGCCATGTGGAAAGAATGTGCTAGCTTAAGGGTTTCCCAATAGAACTGTGTCTTGTGGTAAACACGAGATAAGGACATCTGCTGAGAGGGAACTGCTTCCGTCAACTGGATTGCGTCACGAGGCTGGGACCAGCCTGCACGCCAACGATAGGCTGAGTAAGTTTAAACCACACTCAGCCTCTACTCCGACAGGTCAGCAAGGAGCGGAAACGATTCTGTCGGAGTATTTAAGGAAGAACAAAGGATAGGGGCGCTTCTCTTCTCTAGGCTATGCGCTTCTCTAGGCGCTCTTCTATAGCGCTGCTCGCTGACTCTCTCTCGCGCTCTCTTGCGCTCTCTCTTTCTCTCTCTCTCTCTCTCTCTCTCTTCTCATGTGCTGCTTGCTGTTTGCCCTGCGTGGTGTCACAGTGAGCCTGTATATACGAACTTCATATTTACCATTTAAGGGTTTGCTAGAATAAAATACATAGATGATTTAAACGGCATAGTAATCCTTTTGTTCCAATACCAGATTTGAATTGACGCGACCTAACAGTATGAAGAATGGTCCACCACCCAAAGGACATCCAGCCAACTGTGAGTAGCATTGGCGTAAACATGGGCCATCATCCCTGTGAAACGCTTTCGACACCTTGTAGAGTCCATGCCTGACGAATTGAGGCTGTTCTGAGGGCGAAGAATGTGTTTAGCTTGTCCGGAAGCAAGACGTCGGTGTCTTACGGTGGGAATAACTACACTGTTTGTATTTGGCCATAATCCCAGTCACCTTGCCATGTTTAAATGAGGTGGTTTGCATTTTCGGTTTTGCTGCCATCTATCCACGGTTTCTGGTTAAGGTAGGTTTTAATAGTCACAGTGGGTACAACATCTCCTATACACTTCCTGATAAACTCCATCACCGTATCAGTGTAAACATCTATGTTATTATCGGAGGCTACCCGGAACATATCCCAGTCCGCGTGATCAAAACAATCTTGATGTGTGGATTCCGATTGTCCAGACCAGCGTTGAATAGTCCTTAGCACGGGTACTTCCTGTTTGAGTTTTTAACCTATAGGAAGGGAGGTGCAAAATGGAGTCGTGATCAGATTTGCCAAAGGGAGGGTGGGGGAGGGCCTTGTAGGCATCACGGAAGTTGGAGTAGCAGTGCGGGTACTACAGTCAATATGTTGATAGAACTTCGGTATCTTGATGATATAATTGTCAAGCCCATTCAAAAGGTTAAGGGACATGATACGGAAGTAAAGCAGAAGACGCGGCTACTTTCACAGGGTATACCATATGTCATAAAGACATGTTTGTCACTCTACCGAAAGGACAGAAATGCCAATGGGGGCAGTGTTGCGGTCTATATTCTGAACCACATTCCTGTAAAGCTTAGAGACAATCTCGTTAAATACTGTTGAAATAATATTGCTACAGGTTCATCTGCCTCACCTAAAGCCCATTCTTGTGGGAAGCTGCTATAGACTACTAGGTGCTAGCAGTCAGTATCTGGATAATATGTGTGAAATGCTTGATATTGTATGTGATAACCTAGTTCTGGTTAGACAGCTGAAGTTGTGCTATACACACAACATATTGTTATTTGCTACGTAAGTGTAGGCATACCGACTTTATAATACAATATGATTTTTACAGCCTAAAATGTAAAATAGGTACTTTATTGATCCCCCGGGGGGGAAATTTCATTTTTTTTTTTTTTAGAATACAGCACCTGGTATTCCCAAGTAGTCTCCCAACTAAGTACTAACCAAGCCAGACTCTGCTTAGCTTCTGAGATCGTACGAGATCAGGCATATTCAGGTTGGTATGGCTGTAACACAAACACACCTATAGATTTTATTTTTGTTGTTGATAAATGTATCAACTCAAGCGGGGCGATTGTTTGTTCAATGTCCACATGTATCCTACACCTGTAGGGATATTAATAGTTCCAGGACAGGACATTTTGAAACTAAGTTGCACGCTAATTTTGTAGCAAGGTGTTGTAGGATCACATTCCAGACACTGGCTCTTGCTATCATTGCCTGATTTGACCGAGAAATATCGGCTAGATAGGCTACCCTGCTACAGCAATCCCCAAGCTATGCTAGCTAGCTGCTTTCAGCTTAGCTAAACACAATGGCAGAGCAGGCTTTAGTCTACACATAACTGCAAAAGGTAGTTAATTCCATAGCAGAACTAGCTTAGCTTACCTCGCTGTACTTACTACTATCATGCGCATACAACCAATGTGGAATTCTGGGTCTCTAGTAGCGCTTGGAACTGCCAATCTGCCGTCAAGAACGCTACATTAACCTCAGCCTATGCTGCCCTTCAGTCCCTTGACATTTTGGCCCTGACGGAGACATGGAACACTGCTACTCCAGCTACTCGTTCTTCATTTGACTACGTTTTCTCTCATAGTCCGAGAGCATCTGGTTGTCGCAGTAGTAGTACAGGTCTACTCATTTCTCCTAAGTGGAGATTCTCTCTTTTCTCCCTCTCTCACCTGTCCATCTCCTCATTTGAAATCCATGTTGTCACTGTCACCTATATCCCACTGTGTCTGCACCATGTAATCTCACGACTGGTGTCCCCCAGGGCTTGGTTCTAGGCCCTCTCCTCTTCTCTCTATACACCAAGTCACTCAGCTCGGTCATGTCCTCACATGATCTCTCCTATCATTACTATGTGGATGAAAACTATTTTTCTCCTTCCCCCCTTCTGACACCCAGGTACCTGGTAGATATCTCAACTTGGATGTCGGCCCACCACCTCAAGCTCAACCTTGACAAGACGGAACTGCCTTCCTCCCGGGGAAAGCCTGCCCGCTCAAAGACCTCTCCATTACGGTTGAGAACTCCACAGTGTCGCCACCCTTGAAGAGACATCAAAGCAGTGACCTGCAGGTTCATGCTCTATAACATCCGTAGTGTACGACCCTACCTCACACAGGAAGCGGCGCAGGTCCTAATCCAGGCACTTGTCCTCTCCCATCTGGACTACTGCAACTCGCTGTTGACTGGGCTCCCCGCTTGTGCCATCAAACCCCTGTAACTTATCCAGAATGCTGCAGCCTGCCTGGTTTTCAACCTTCCCAAGTTCTCTCATGTCACCCCGCTCCTCCGCAAACTCCACTGGAACCTGAGCACTCCGTTCTGCAACACCAGGTCTCTTGGCCCTCCCATCCCTACGGGAGGGCAGCTCCCACTCAGCTCAGCCCAAGCTCTTCTCCAATGGTGGAACCAGCTTCTGGATAAGAGCGCATGCTAAATGACAAAAATGTAAATGCCCTTGTTTGATGTGATTGAATGGCCAAGACACAACCAAGAAACACCCACATAAAATTACACCCCCAAGACAACTCTTGTTTTGCCGCTAGTATTTCTTAATGACTAAGCTTCAAAACGGGGCCAAATCAGGAAGTTCAGTCGCTCTTTAACACCATATTTTTACATGTGAGGAGAATAACATTATTTAAACCCCACATGTGAATCTGCAATTCCATATGTGAAAGTGTGATTTGCACATGTGAAACAGCAAAAACAAAATGCATGTGATTGTATTTCACATGTGAACTTGCAATTCTTTATCTGAAAGTGATATTTTCACGTGGAGTTTGCGAACTTGAGATTTTCACATGAGAAGGTTTTCACATGTGAAACTGTGAGAAGGTTTGCTTCTCTATGTAGCCATGGTCAGAGTCTGACAGGTCTATCATTTCTGGGTCTGGTGGTGGTTTGTGTTTGTATGTTTCCACACCGGGGCTGTGGGTCATTGTATATATGTGTATGTTTCAAGTCACGGTAATAAGAGTGTGAGTGCGTTTTGGATTACTTTGCTGGTTTGTTTTTGTAACGCTCGTATTCTACATTTGTAAGTTCGTCATTGTGTTTGTTTTACTTAGCAAATAAAATGTCGAACTATACCTGCGCTGCGCCTTGGTCTCTCACCATCCCGACGCGTGACAAACTGCATATACAATTTTCACGTGAACGTTTAAAACATGTTCACCTCACATGTGAATGGCAGTTTCACATGAGCAACTGCGATTCACATGTGAGATGAACACATTTATCTCTTCACATGTGAAAAGTGGTGTTAACATGTGAACTCTAAATGTAATACATGTAGAAATATGGTTTCACGTGTGAAAATTAAGATTTTACTTGTTTATTTGTAAGGGAACAGACATCCCAAGGGAAATATTAATAGCAATACACATGTTACATAGGTCCCTAGGACAAAGTGCACTCCTATTAAAGTCTTCCTGCTAATTATTTATTTTTAAGTGTGTCACCAAACAATTACATTTACTGTGTTTAGGTACAAAATGAGCTATAGCCATTCATGAATCTATGAAGTTGTGACCTCGTTTTGTCACATGCTATGCTAGGACGTTGTGGTAACATTTAACACAATATATTTAGAATAGTTGAGATATCGGCATTAAGTGGCAAGAAGTGTACAGTAAATAGGCAGGTCAGGCAAGGTAAACACAAAACATTGTAAGCTCTTTACAAAACAACAAACTTGACCCCTTAAATAAAATAGCTGAAAACCAACTACCACGAATGCTCCCCATCTCCATGCCACTCACTGTTCCTTTACACTCCAACCATAGTCGTTCAACATGGTTGCCTCTTAAACTCAGCAAACATGATTCAAAGGCTTTGATATCTACAACAACAACACATTGATCCCAAGTGTGACATGATAAATCCATTCTTGGCAACAGAAACAGAAAGCTTTATTCATCAGACCAGAAACAGTGGCTGAGGGTCTATGGCCTTGTAGAAGCAAAGAGCAATCTCAATCTCTGTGGATGCTGGCTGTGAATTTCGGCTCATGTTTTCACTCTAAACAAAATGGTGGGGTGATTTACAGTGCAGGATCGCACAGTGCGGAAAGCTTATTTGAAACCGAATCTTCCAAGGATGAATAATGGGTGTTTTAGGGATAGAAACAACAATCGGAGAGAAATTCTCTGGTCAATGGCCTTTGTTGTCTCAAGTCCCAATTGTAGTTTATGTTCCAGTTTAATGGCCCCAAAGTTTGAACTGTAACAACAATTTACTGTGATTTTTTAAATAAAGTTTTCCATCCTTGCCGTTTTCTTCTCTGATTCCAAACCTGAGTTGAGGTCATTGGGCTATTTGTACTGGGCTACTTGTGATCACACAAAATAGCTAGTCATTGATCATAAATAGTTCATAACTTGGCCAGAAATAAAATTAGCCAAATATGTCACCAATAAACAACTTGTAAAACCTTCTGTCGATCGAAACGTTTAAAATATTCCTGTCACGACTCCCTCTGAAGTTGCCTCATCCCCTTGTTCGGGTGTGCTTCGGCGCTCTTCGTCACCGGCTTTCTAGCCACTGCCGCTCCCTCCTTCATTATCCATTGGTTTTGTCTTGTCATTACGCACACCTGGTTCTCATTCCCTCATTACTACATGTTATATGTTCCCTCTGTTTCCCCCAGGTCCTTGTCGGTTATTGTTCATTGTGTATTTGTTGCCGTTAGTGCTATTGCACTCCGGGTTTATTTCTACTTGTGTACGTTGTTTAATTAGGGTTTCGCCCGTGTATTTGTGCGCCAGGCGGTTGCCTGGTTATTCCAGCACCTTGGGTTTTGTACTGGCACAGATGTGTCAGCAGGTTGTGTTTTTGCCTGTTATTGTGGATCTATTTGGAGACGTAATAAATACTGTTGTTTTCTCCACACCATCTCCTGCGCCTGGTTCCCTTCATCTCCACATTATCACAATTCCCAAATATGTAACCGGGTCGTGATTTCCCACCAAACCTCAACATCTTTCCTAGTTGAAGGTTTCAACGTTTAATGTTTCAAAATGTAATTTGATTAGAGTGTAGCATAACCTTTCTGGCACCTTTTGATATGCGAACAGTGAAAGAGAGATGGAGAGAGAGTGAAAGGCAAAAGGTAGAGAGTCGGGCACATAACAGACAACATGTGGTTGCTATTAATTTCTGCATTATCATTTTTAATTCTGACAAAGAGTTGTTACATGCTGTAAGGCAGAGCGTTGTACATTGTAAGCGATAATGTGAATTGAGCTGGGTTGTTCATTTCGCAAAGGATATGTGATGCAGAAACAATTTTGGAGGGAAGGAGGTGATGTGTTTTCAGGATCGAGAAGCAGCTCAAGTATTCAGTGTTAATTCCATCTCAACATGGACCTGTTAAATGAAACAAGCCCACACACCCAAGACCTAACTGTATACATCAACTCCAACCACTCCATATAAGATGAACGAGGCATTAAACGTTTTTAAAGTTTCACCCTGTTTGAACATTTCCTGTACCTGGATAGTCTGTAGCCAGTTTTGATTGGCTACAGACCGTTTTAAATAAGATACTTGGTTTTTACAGATGCAAGCACCTGTTTCCTGCAAATAATAAAACACTAAAGCCTGTCAAATCAAAGCTACCAGAAGGAGAATGAATTAAGTGGTTAAGGTTAAACATTTCATGTTTTACTGTAGTTTTGCTCCATAATAAAGGTTTTATTTATCTGATATCATAGTTTGAGATGAAAAGATTGATGAATCTGTCCCTTACTATTTCCTTGGCATCAATTGGGGCTTCAAATATGACTTAGGGCTCTATTCAATCCGTATCGTGAAAGTTCAGCGTTACAGCGTGATTGAAATGTAAAGGCAATGTTCCCATGTTAGCGGAGACTGCGTTCAAGGTAAACCCTGCATGTGTCGGCTCAATGGGAAATGACCTTTACATTTCTATTGCGCAATGTGTAACGCTTCAGCGAGACAGATTGAATAGAACCCTTACTCTTACATACTATAGTGTATCCCCATTTAATACTCATGCAAATAATAATCCAAGATTTTCCCTTACTTCTTCCATTTGATTGTGTTGGAACGATGGCTTGGTGGTGTAACTGCTTTCAAAGAGCCCAACCAGAACTCTGTCATTCTCATCATCATTGCGTCATTGATTCTTTGGCTTCCATTTTCCGCAAACGACTATTTTTAAGCCCATTCCTGAGACCACGGACCCACGCGGGTCAACCGATCTCCCTTGAAATGACCAAACAAGTCTGCTACAATCTCTCAGCTCCCCCGTTGATCTGCCAGTATAGCTCTCCCTCTTGAATGTGAAATCGCAGATGTTTTTTGTTTGCGACCACAGCTACCCAACAACTGAACACAACAAATGGAACACTTGTAATCTGAGTGGAAAAACGGTAGACCTCCCTGGACGGATATATGAGTCTGACATAATACTGACAGACTGCGGATGAGAGTCCACCAGAGTGCAATTCCTTTTCTGCCCAACATCAGTGTCTTTGCGTAGGCGTCCCATTATGTTCGTAACCATTGTCATTTGTCTGAAGCTCCTCCAGTTGAACGTTTTTTCTCTCCTATTTTATTCCACACAGTAGTTACTAGCACAGAGGACGAAGCGCAAGAGTGCAAATGGGATCTCAGCACTGAGTGAAAGTCAGTGTGCCATGAAGTTTGCCTTTGTATAATTCATTCCTTTAGTTTTGGCCAAACCCGGCTTCTCATGGCCTCCCTTCGATTCGGTAATGGAAAACGGACCTTCCTAGTTTCTGATGGTTGATTGCAAGCATGTGGGAACTCTATTAGTTTTTTTCCTGTATTTTAATGGCCTACGTCCTCCCAAGGACACACCATCACTGTTTATTCTTTTTGGTGAAAACGTCAAGGTTTTACATTCTCCATAGTGAATCTTTGAGGATAACATGGTAAAGCCTAAACCTAAGGAATAATGACGTTAACCTTAGACATTTGGGAAAATTACCCCTGACTTTGACAAATGTGACCGTGGTAAATCCTGCTTACTGCAGGTCTTCATCTTTATTACACTTGAAAGCTCACAATACAGACCTTAAGGAAGCCTCAGAACACAAGAAGAGAGACCTAACAGTTATAATTGGAAACAGAATTCTGGGGACACTGGTGAAATTGTGTGTTTAACCGGGTTCAGGAGACAGCTGTGATTCCCCCTGGTGATACATGTGATTATGACAGTCACAGACCCTCGCAGATTGAGAGGCTCCAACAATGTTTTGCAGGCTGAGCCAGCACTTCCATTACCAGGGTCTTTATACATCACACTTCATACAGCACTGAGGCCAATGATGAGGGGAGGGAAGCGATGATGGATATCTCAAGTGGGACCATCTTAAACATTCACAAACACAACATGCTAGCCAATGTACAAGTTGAGCTAAGCCATGGATATTTGGGGGTAACCCTGGCTCAAACAAGTCTCATGATTTCACAATTTTCCAAGGGAATGAGAAGGAAAGGCCAAAATCTAGTCCAAAATTGGCAAGTTATGATCTGTAAAACTTTATTTTAAACTTTACCTTTGTGAAATTAAAGGTTTTATCTTTACTTTGCAACTATTGTATGTTGTGATGTAGATCTACAGGGGGCACAGGTAGGCTTATCCAACCTGCTCAAACCATCATTCAAACAAAGGCTAACTTTGTGGGTTGAGGTTAAACAGGACCAGAAGAGAGCTATCTGAAGTGTTTTAACTTCCAGAAACAGTATAGTACCCAGCAATCTCATTAAACTATGTCCTTGGAAAGCAGAAATACCACATCTTGGCAGAACTTAACAAAAGTGATTTTAACGAGATATCACTTTTTCTATTTCCTGCATTGGCTCAGTGTGCTCTTCGCGGTTTGACAGGTTCCTCCACTTGTCTCTATTTTTCTGTTTCCTAAGAAACTATCTTCAAAACAGAAGCCCCTTGAAAATAGTCAGTTGACTGGCAGGGTGGGAGCCGCTCACACCCTACACATACACACACGCAGACAATATCACGTGCGCACACACGTACACATACACAACAACTACCCCTCAGTTAAATAAAGGTTCAATTGTTTTTTTTTGTATTTACATACATACATACATACATACATACAGTTGAAGTCGGAAGTTTACATACATTTTGGTTGTCATTAAAACTCATTTTTCAACCACTCCACAGATTTCATGTTAACAAACTATAGTTTTTGCAAGTCGGTTAGGACATCTACTTTGTGCATTACACAAGTAATTCTTCCAACAATTGTTTACAGACCGATTATTTAATTTATAATTCACTATATCACAATTCCAGTGGGTCAGAATTTTACATACGTTTAGTTGACTATGCCTTTAAACAGCTTGGAAAATTCCAGAAAATGATGCCATGGCTTTAGAAGCTTCTTATAGGCTAATTGATATCATTTGAGTCAATTGGAGGTGTACCTGTGGATGTATTTCAAGGCCTACCTTCAAACTCAGTGCCTCTTTGCTCAATATAATGGGAAAATCAAAAGAAATCAGCCAAGACCTCAGAAAAAAAATTGTAGACCTGGTTCATCCTTGGGAGCAATTTCCAAACACCTGAAGGTACCACGTTCATCTGTACAAACAATAGTATGCAAGTATAAACACCATCGGACCACGCAGCCGTCATACCGCTCAGGAAGGAGACCCGTTCTGTCTCCTAGAGACGAACATACTTGGTGCGAAAAGTGCAAATCAATCCCAGAACAACAGCAAAGGACCTTGTGAAGATGCTTGAGGAAACAGGTACAAAAGTAGCTATATCCACAGTAAAATGAGTCCTATATTGACATAACCTGAAAGGCCACTCAGCAAGGAAGAAGCCACTGCTCCAAAACAGCCATAAAAAAGCCAGACTATGGTTTGCAACTGCACATGGGGACAAAGATCATACTTTTTGGAAAAATGTCCTCTGGTCTGATGAAACAAAAATAGAACTGTTTGGCCATAATGACCATCGTTTTGTTTGGAGGAAAAAGGGGGAGGCTTGCAAGCCAAAGAACACCATCCCAACCGTGAAGCACGGGGGTGGCAGCATCATGTTGTGGGGGTCCTTTGCTGCAGGAGGGTCTGGTGCATGAAGAAGGAAAATTATGTGGATATATTGAAGCAACATCTCAAGACATCAGTCAGGAATTTAAAGCTTGGTCGCAAATGGGTCTTCCAAATGGACAATGACCCCAAGCATTGTGGCTGAGTGGCCATCACAAAGCCCTGATCTCAATCCTATAGAACATTTGTTGGCAGAACTGAAAAAGCATGTGCGAGAAAGGAGGCCTAGAAACCTGACTCAGTTATACCAGTTCTGTCAGGAGGAATGGGCCAAAATTCACCCAACTTATTGTAGGAAGCTTGTGGAAGGCTACCCGCAACGTTTGACCCAAGTTAAACAATTTAAAGGCAATGCTACCAAAAAGAAATAAAAGCTGAAATAATTCTGACATTTCACATTCTTAAAATAAAGTCAGGGAATTTTTACTAGAATTAAATGTCAGGAATTGTGAAAAACTTTAAATGTATTTGGCTAAGGTGTATGTAAACTTTCGACTTCAACTGTACATGTATGTATGTATGTATGTATGTATGTATGTATGTATGTATGTATGTATGTATGTATGTATGTATGTATGTATGTATGTATGTATGTATGTATGTATATACAGTGGGGAGAACAAGTATTTGATACACTGCAAATTAATTACTTAAAAATCATACAATGTGATTTTCTGGATTTTTGTTTTAGATTCCGTCTCTCACAGTTGAAGTGTACCTATGATAAAAATTACAGACCTCTACATGCTTTGTAAGTAGGAAAACCTGCAAAATTGGCAGTGTATCAAATACTTGTTCTCCCCACTGTATATCACCATTTTTCTCAGTAAATATATTTCCAAAGGTGCTATTGACATGAAAGTTTCACCAGATGTTGGTAACAACCAAAGTAATCCATACATACAAAGAAACCAAAACAAATAAGTTCAGAAATTAAGTTGTGTAATAATGTGAAATGACACAGTGAAAAAGTATTGAACACATGAAGGGAGGTTCAAAAGGGCATGGAAAGTCAAGACAACAGCTGACAACAGCTGAAATCAGTAATTAAAAAGCAATCCAGCCCCCTGTCAGTGCAAATTAAAATCAGCTGGTTCAGTCCCAACTGATGGCCTACAAAAAGGTCTCATTGCCAAGGTGTCACACAAGACACATCTCATGATGGGTAAAAGCAAAGAGCTGTCTCAAGACCTTCGCAACCTAATTGTTGCAAAACATAATGATGGCATTGGTTATAGGTGCATTTCTAAGCTTCTGAATGTTCCAGTGAGCACTGTTGGGGCAATAATACGGAGGTGGAAAGACAATCATTTCACCATAAATTTGCCTCGACCAGGTGCTCCTCGCAAGATTTCTGACAGAGGAGTGAAAAGAATAATCAGAAGAGTTGTCCAAGATCCAAGGACCACTTGTGGAGAGCTTCAAAAAGACCTGCAATTAGCAGGTACTGTTGTCTCAAAGAAAACAGTAAGTAATGCACTCCACCGCCACGGCCTGTATGCACGCTCACCACGCAAGACTCCATTGCTGAAAAAAAAGCATGTTGAAGCTCGTTTAAAGTTTGCTGCACAACATTTGGAAAAGCCAGTGAAATACTGGGTGAATATAGTGTGGTCAGATGAGAGCAAAATTGAACTGTTTGGATGTCATAATACACACCATGTTTGGAGGAGAAATGTCACTGCACATCACCCTAAAAACACCATACCAACTGTGAAGTTTGGAGGTGGGAACATCATGGTGTGGGGCTGCTTTTCAGCAAATGGTACTGGCAAACTTTACATAATTGAAGGAAGGATGAATTGGCAAATTTACAGAGACATTCTTGACAAAAATCTGCTGCCATCTACCAGGATGATGAAGATGAAACGAGGGTGGACATTTCAGCAAGACAATGATCCCAAACACACAGCCAAGGAAACCCTCAATTGGTTTCAAAGAAAGAAAATAAAGCTGCTAGAATGGCCCAGCCAATTACCTGACTTATATCCCATTGAAAATCTATAGAAAGAACTGAAGATCAAGATTCATAGAAGAGGCCCACGGAACCTTCAAGATTTGAAGACTGTTTGTGTGGAAGAATGGGCCAAAATCACACCAGAGCAATGCATGCGACTAGTTTCTCCATACAGGAGGCATCTTGAAGCTTTCATTACCAACAAAGGCTTTTGTACAAAGTATTAAATAAATATCAGTAAGTGTGTTCAATACTTTTTCCCTGTGTCATTTCACATTATTACACATAACTTAATTTCTGAACGTATTTGTTTTGGTTTCTTTGTATGTATGGATTACTTGGGTTGTTACCAACATCTGGTGAAAATGTCATGTCAATAGCACCTTTGGTAATATATTTACTGAGAAAAATGGTGACGTGTTCAATACTTATTTCACCCGCTGTATATACACACACACACATATATACACACATACATACATACATACATACATACATACATACATACATACATACATACATACATACATACATACATACATACATACATACATACATACATACGTGTGTGTGTATATATATATGTATATACATACATACATACATACATACGTATATATACATACATACATACATACATACATACATACATACATACATACATACATGTATATACATATGTGTGTGTGTATATATATATATGTATATACATACATACATGTATATATACATACGTATATATATATATATGTGTGTTTGTATATATATATATATATACACATGTGTATATACACACATATATATACATAGATATATATATATTCCTTGGCACTATTCCACTTTATTCAGAGATATATTCACTATCCCAAATGGCGGGATTCAATTATAGTAGATCATGACTCTTCCCACTGGACAAAAACTGGTGGAATCAACGTTGTTTCCTCGTCATTTAAAAACCAAAACAATGTGATGACATTGAATAAATGTGGAAAACTGATTGGATTTGCAAAAAGTTATTTTTAAAAAATTCACTAAACGTTGAATTCAGGTTAGTTGACAACTCAACCAAATGTAAATCAAAACTAGAAGTTCCCAGTGGTTTGGCTGTTTGCTGGTTCCAGTTGCAGTCCATCTCAAAACCACCGTTTATTTTTACTGCGTAGCCTCTGTTCAGTAGCTTACTGAGTTTTCTCCCTCTCCTCCATCTTCCTCTTCCCCCCCATATTTTTCTGCAACATTAGGCAACAGTTCTACAAGGCATTGTGGGGGAAAATCACCACAACGATAGGAGTGAGTGAATCATGGCCAAGTTCACTGTCTTCTCCAAGTCATTGACTTTAGAGACCTGATGGTAGTTATTCCTGAAAGCTTACTGGGATGGAATGATGCTTTGCGGGGGCCTGGTGTATCTCCACACCTTAAAGCCTGCTGTGTAAACCAGCAGAGCAATTTACAGCACAGTATGATATTTACATTAGTTACTTCTTTAGACAGTTGACTTTCGACATAATGAAAGCTCTTATTGCATGGGGATAAGGAACAAAATGGGAGGGAAATGTACCACCACGTCGTCATTTAAAATTTGAATGCCTCCATGTCACCTTAAAAATGTACCCACATCTTTGACAATTTTGGGAATATATTATAAACTGCTCAATCAACGTATCATAGATTGAATAGGGCCTACAAAATAGGGAAATATGGGTTCAGTGGTGAGGAGGATAGAGGCCAAACTCTACTCTGAAATTGTCTAGGTTTGATTTGTACAACTTCATTTAAAACGTTGTATATAGCCTCTCCCTCTCTCTGTATTTGTCTCTAAGGCGGTGAGCAAAGGCCTTCTCTCCTTCAACTTGTTTCCAGATGCTGCTGTGCCGGAGTATCCACAGAGTCACAGGTAATTAACATATCACCTGGCTTAACAGTCATGAGACTGCAGAGCCACAGAGTGCGAGCGTCCACCACACAGAGAGCACTCACCCCTGCTTAGAACTGGCAAAGGACGTTCAAGAGCTGGAAACACTTTTAAGTACTCATTCGGTGTATAAAAAAACACACAACCCCCCTACAGTTGCGGCCAAATACACTAAGTATACAAAACATTAAGGACACGTTCTTAATATTGAGTTGCACCCCCCCACCTCAGCCTTAATTTGTTGGGGGATGGACTCTACAAGATGTTGAAAGTGTTCCACAGGGATAATGGCCCATGTTGACTCCAGTGCTTCCCACAGTTGTGTGAGGTTGGCTGGATTTCCTTTGGGTGGTGGGCCATTCTTGATACACACGGGAAACTTGAGCGTGAAAAATCCAGCAGCGTTGCAGTTCTTGACACACTTAAACCTGTGCGCCTGGCTAGGTGTCGTTCAAAGTCACTTAAATATTTTATCTTGCCCCTTCACCCTCTGAATGGCACACATACACAATCCATGTCTCAATTAGCTAGCACACGTTCAAGGCCCCCAGTACCAGAGACAGCAAACAAGCAAAGTAACCCACAGCATTATCTCCCAATGTTTGATTGGAGGGAGGGTGTTATTTTCCTTGAATGCCACTACTGTCTGTAAGCGAACGAGTGATGCGCGTTTGGAGCAATACTGGCTGTATCCAAGGCTCAGCCAATCGTTCACATAAAAACAGAATGCAGCACGCGACTGAAGAGATAACTTAACCAATTTGCTAGTTACAGCATACAGCTTTCTCTCTGGAAAGAGTTTACAATTTGGACAGCAGAGTTAAAAGGCAGTTACAGCACCGCTTCCCCTGAACGATAAGGAAGAGGTAGGTGAGAAGCCTGACCACGGAGACAGGGGGTGAGGAGGGGATGAAGTGTACTTAACGAGCTGTAACCAAAAAACAACTGGCATTTAGAAAGTATGAGGTGAGAGAGAAAGTGTGGTGGAACAAGTATTATTAGCATTGTTAAGTATCTTGCTAGCTGGATCTAATTCTCCGTTAGCTAGCCAGATAACGTTAAATGTTGAGCAACATTGGCCAACTTAACAGATCAAATAATTGAGTTTACGGTGTGAAAATTAGCTGGCTAATAAAGTCCAACAGCTAACGTTAGCTAGCTAACGTTATGACATCAGATGAGCTAACGTTAGTAACCTAACCAATTCGCTATAGTAGTATTAACTGGTAATGTTATACAACTCCTTGCCGTTCCTCAAGTTATAACACGGTAGTTGCTTACTGGACCTTGGCAATGCTTATTAAACAAGTGGATTCAGGGATCAAGTGTAGCTGGAGCTGGGCCTGGATTAAGCTGGATGCCACTATAGATAGGCTGGACAATAGAATGAGTCAAAATTCACCAAAGGCTGAAAACGGCAATAGAATGTTGGCTAAACTGGAACACTAGCACCAGCACATAGCAGATTAATTGAATCAAACGTTTGTGTCACGGATCCTCCTGCGCCGGTCTCCCGATCATTGACACAACGTGACAGTTTGCAGAGCCTATTTTGACTGGAATTATGCTTAGAATTCCATTTCGCCTAAATTACAAAAAAATGATCCCTTTTCATATTACCACTAATATGTTCTTAGGACGAAACTGAAAAAAAAAAAAAAAAACTAAGATGGTGTCAACTGTGCTTATGTCTGTGTAATGATGAAAAAAATTAAACTTCAGATTATTTCTGGTCTAGTGATCGATGATACCTGAGCTCGCTGCCCAGACTTACATAATTACAAAGAGGAGATTCTCCTGACTAAAAAGGTGTCCGACTTGAAAAAATAAGAATATGCACATTGAGAGATATTTGGCGAAATAGACCGGCATGCTTCTCCATAGGAAAACAATGGGCGAAGCTCAGGGACCAAAGGCAAAAAGTATTTTGGGGTTTGCATTTGAGGACATTACAAAGAGGAGATTCTCATGATTAAAATATTGCCCGAATCTAAATATACACATGCAAGATATTTGGCGAAATAGACAAACACCTTTATTTCCCCTATAGGAAACAATGGGACGACCTCAGAGTTTTTTGTTATTGTTGACGTTTTAACTACCAGCGTGGGCAGGTCTCATTGCCAACAATAGCGAAGCAGGCATTGTGACGTAGAACAATGGGCTGGGAATATAACATTCGGAAGGTGTTGGTGCCACAGTGCTCAATAGAACTAATAGGAGTTGACAGGGTGAAAAATGCCCTAAAATAAGGCCTGTGTTTTTGTGATTACTTAAAAACTACAACAAGCAGCTGGGATACATGGTAATATTATGAAACTGGGCTCCACGGCGGATGCAATGAACTAGTTTTTATCAGAAGAATTGTTTTAACATTGTTAAAATATTCATGTGTCCAGCCTACTACAGAGGTCAAAGGAACACCCTCTTTCCCTCTTTCTCACTTTTTCAATACAGTGGCTATAAAGGGGAATGCCAGGTGTACTCTTTGCCTGAAAGAGATCAATTATGCCAACAAAGGATATCATGCTCTGCTGGCACATTGCTGGCTCATTGTAGAACAGATGTCCACAGGCAGAAAGTGTACAATGTAATAATGTGCAGTGTAGCCCAAAGATATTGCTTTTGTTGTTTTGAACTTGACAGTAACACTTGTGTGTGAGTGAGGGGGGATTATTACATTTTTTACTCAGTGAACGTTATTTTTGCACACATGTAGCCAATGTGGCCAATATAATAGAGCAAAAATAGAAGGCCTGTTTTTTTTAGTCTATTTCTACATTTTACAATATTTAGATGCGTGGTGTGTGGTCACAAGCGTGGTCACAAGCGTTCTATTATAAAGGCTGTCATAGCTAACTGCAATATTAGTGTATAGTTTTTTTGTCAAGACTTGAGTGTCATTTGCAGTAAAGTCTAGGCAACAAATAACATTGGATTGCTTTCTTTAAATTTTTTTACGTGAGTTAGGTTCACATTGTATCACAATCCGGCCGTGATTGGGAGTCCCATAGGGCGTCGCACAATTGGCCCAGCGTCGTCCAAGTTTGGCCGGTGTAGGCCGTCAACCACTTTATTTTATGCACAGAGACTGATCATGTAGATCATATGCTTTGTTGTATAATTAGTTAAAACCTGCATTTCACCCTAGCAGGGATTTTGTTGCAAAAAAAAGTGTAACCTTTTTGGGCCCTCACCAGTTTGCATCCCTGGATAATGCTGTGGGGTTGCTCTGCTGCCTCTGGTACTGGGGGTCTTGAACATGCGCACAGCATCATGAAATAAGCCGATTATCAGGTGTTTTGGAGCCCAATGTTCAACCCAGCCCACACGAAAACATACTATAGTAGAAATATTGTAGTAAAAAAAGAGTAGTATATACTATAGTAAAAACTATAGTGTTTTTGTGGACTGTAGTCTACTGTAGTGTTTTTGCGGACTAATATTTACTGTAGTGATTTTGCGAACTGTAGTACGGTATACTGTAGTATTTACCGTAGTATACTGGAGTATTTACTGTAATGTTCTTGGGGACATTGCTGTAGAATTTACTAAAGTATTTTTGTTTTATTATCTTTGTTATAGAAGTGGGGGTCTTCCTCTTTGAGGAAACCTACTAAATAAATACTAAAAGGTAGGTAGGAATGGGGTCGGAAGGGAGAGTTTAAAGCTTCTGCTCAATTCTATAACCTGTAGGAAACACAATATGGTCTATACTTGGCATGTATGTAGGTTTCTCACTTACAGGTGGCGCAAATTGGGATATAGGGGGTGTTTAGGAAAATGTCAATACTGTAGTATTTACTACTGTAAAAAAAAGTGTTGTTTTTGAGGACATTTCTATAGTATTTACTCTAGTATTCTACAGTATACTATACAATTCTATGCTAAGTACTACACATGATCGAGGGATACTACAGTGTGTAGTATAGTATTTTACATTATACTAAAGGGCCAGAGCCGACTCTACTTTCTGAGGAGGCTCAGGCAGGTCCTTCAACGTGTGCAGTAGACTACTGCATACCTTCTACCAGTCTGTGGTGGCCAGTGCCATCTTTTTTGCAGTGGTGTGCTGGGGAGCCAACATAAAAGCCGGTGATGCTTCTCGGGTAAATAAGCTGATCAGGAAGGCTAGCTCTGTCCTGGGGATGAGCCTTGACACTCTAGAGGAGGTAGCGGAGAGACGGATCCTGGCCAAACTGCTGGCTATCATGGACAACGTCACCCACCCTCTGCATGCCATGGTTATGACGCAGAGGAGCATCATCAGTCACAGACTGATCCCACCACGGTGTGCCAGAGAGCGCTACAGGAGGTCCTTCCTGCCGGCGGCTATTAGACTATATAATGCCTCTCCGGGGTGCCGTGCCGTCGGCAACATAAATCTGGAACTGCTGGGGTGCTAGGACCTAGTTTAACAATTATGCATCCATCCGTGAGTAACTCTGGTCCGTAATCACTCATTCACTCAGGACTTATTTATTCATTCAAGTCTGTATATACATACTCATGTACAGTTGTTATATCATATCACGTGAGTTAGCAGTTTCCTCAGGGGTTCGTGATTAGTACCCTCCTGTACTCCTTGTTCACCCACGACTGCGTGGCCGTGAACGACTCCAACACCATCATTAAGTTTGCCGACGACACAACGGTGGCCTGATCACCGACAACGATGAGACAGCCTCCGGTGAGGAGGTCAGAGTCGTGGCAGTGTTGTGCCAGGACAAGAACCTCTCCCTCAACGTCGACAAGACAAAGGAGCTAAATGTGGACTAGGAGAAAAGGAGGGCCGATCACTCGCCCATCCACATCGATGGGGCTGTAGTGGAGCAGGTCAGGAGCTTCAAGTTCCTCGATTCCCACATCACTAAGGAATTATCATGGTCCACACACACCAACACAGTCGTGAAGAGGGCACAACAACACCTCTTCCCCCTCAGGAGGCTGAAAAGATTCAGCATGGACCCTCAGATCCTCAAAAAGTTGTACAACTGTACCATTGAGAGCGTCTTGACTGGCTGCATCACCGCTTTGTATGGCAACTACTTGGCATCTGACAGGGCCGAGATCCCTGCCATCCAGGACCTCTGTGGCAGACAGTGTCAGAGGAAGACCCCTTAAAAAAAAGACTCCAGCCAGCCAAGCCATAGACTGTTATCTCTGCTACCACACGGAAAGCGGTAACGATGCACCAAGTCTGGCACCAACAGGACCCTGAACAGCTTCTACCCCCAAGCCATAAGACTGCTAAATAGTTAGTCCGGGTAGCTATTAGGTAGTAACTATTTAACTATCTGCATTGACCCTTTTTTCACTAACTCTTTTGACTCATCCCGTATGCTGCTGTTACTGTTTATTATCTATCCTGTTGCCTCATCCCTACCTATATGTACAGTATATTCGCAAAGTATTCAGACCCCTTGACTTTTTCCACATTGTTACGCTACAGCTTTATTCTAAAATGGATTCAATAGTTTTTTTCCCCCTCAGCAATCTAACCACAATACCCCATAATGACAAAGCAAAAACAGGTTTGTAGAATTGTTTGTACATTTATTGAAAAAACCCCCCCAGAAAATATCACAAAAGTATTCAGATCCTTTACTCAGTACTTTGTTAAAGCACCTTTGGCAGCAATTACAGCTTTGAGTCTTCTACAAGACTGCTACAAGCTTGGTACACCTGTATTTGGGGAGTTTCTCTCATTCCTCTCTGCAGATCCTCTCAAGCTCTGTCAGGTTGGACGGGGAGCGTCGCTGCACAGCTATTTTCAGGTCTCCCCAGAGATGTTCGATCAGTTTCAAGTCCGGGCTCTGGCTGGAACTCTCAAGGACATTCAGAGACTTGTCCCGAAGCCAATCCTGGATTGTCTTGGCTGTGTGCTTATGGTCGTGTTGGAAGTGGAACTTTCGCCCCAGTCTGCAGTCCTGAGTGCTCCGTTCATCTGTCCCTCGATCCTGACTAGTCTCCCAGTCCCTGCCGCTGAAATACATTCCCACAGCATGATGCTGCCACCACTTGGCATTCATTCAATTGTCATTGTTCCATCAGACCAGAGAAACAAGTTTCTCATGGTCTGAGAGTCCTTTAGGGGCCTTTTGGCAAACTCCAAGCTCTGTCGTGCCTTTTACTGAGGAGTGGCTTCCGTCTGGCCACTATACCATAAAGGCCTGATTGGTGGAGTGCTGCAGAGATGGTTGTCCTTCTCCCCCGATTAGTGGGCGGCCAGCTATAGGAAGAGTATTGGGGGTTCTAAACTTCTTCCATTTAAGAATGATGGAGGCCACTGTGTTCTTGGTGACCTTCAATGCTGCAGACATTTTGTGGTACCCTTCCCCAGATCTGTGCCTCGACACCATCCTGTCTCTGAGCTCTACAGACAATTCCTTTGACCTCATGGCTTGGTTTTTGCTCTGACATGCACTGCCAACTGTGGGACCTTATATAGACAGGTGTGTGCCTTGTCAAATCATGTCTAATCAATTGAATTTACCACAGGTGGACTCCAATCAAGTTGTAGAAACATCCCAAGGATGATCAATGGAAACAGGATGCACCTGAGCTAAATTTTAAGTCTCATAGCAAAGGGCCAGAATACTTGTGCAAAACAGTTTTTAACCGTTTTCACTTAGTAATTATGGGGTATTGTGTGTAGATTGATGATGATTTTGTTTATTTAATACATTTTAGAATAAGGCTGTAATGTAACAAAATGTGGAAAAAGTTAAGGGATCTGAATACTATTCCCTTTGACATTTTGTTGTGTTACAAAGTGGTATTAAAATTGATTGAATTGTCATCTACACAAAATCAAATGTCAAAGTGGGAAAAAAATCCTAACATTTGTTAAAAATATATGGAGATTTAAAAAAATATATATATATTGATTAGATAAGTACTAAATCCCCTTAGTCAATATATGTTAGAATCACCTTTTGGCAGCGATTACAGCTGTGAGTCTTTCTGGGCAATTCTCTAAGAGCTTTCCACACCTTGATGGTGAAATATCCATTATACTTTTTTAAATGATTCAAACGCTGTCAAATGCATTATTGATCATTGCAAGAAACCATTATATTTTTAAGCAGATTTAAGTCAAAACTGTAACTCGGTCACTCAGGAACATTCACTGTCTGCTTGGTAAGCAACTCCATTTTAAATGTGTTCCTATGTTTTAGGTTATTGTCCTGCTGAAAGGTGGATTAATCTCCCAGTGTTTGGTGGAAAGCAGACTGAACCAGGTTTTCTTCTAGGATTTTGTCTGTGCTTAGCTCCATTTTGTTTGTTTTTTATCCTGAAAAACTCCCCAGGCTTTAACAATTATAAGCATACCCATAACGTGATGCAGCCACCACTATGCTTGAAAATACGGAGAGTGGTACTCAGTAATTTGTTGTATTGGATTTGCCCCAAACATAAACACTTTGTGTTCAGGACATAAAGTGAATTACTTTCTCACATTTTTTGCAGTGTTATTTTAGTGCTTCGTTGCAAACAAGGATGCATGTTGGGCAGTGGCGATTTTAGCATGTAAATCTTGGTGTGGCAAAAAGTAATAATAATATGTGGGATGCATGCCAGCAAAGCCACTACATAACACAACACTAATCTGTCAGGCTCTGGCCATAGAGAAGCCTATTTGCTTCTCTATGTAGCTATGGTCAGAGTCTGACAGTGTCTTTCTTTTCTGTTTCTGTGTCGGGTTGGGGTGGATCCCTAATTAGAGGCAGCTGCACCGCATTGTCTCTAATTAGGGATTCCATATATGTTGAGTCTGTCCCTCCCTCGGTTGTGGGTTGTTATCGATATCGATGTATGTCGCAGTCACGGTGAAGTAAGTGTGTTTTCTTTACGTCCGTTTCATTTGTGTGTTTTGTGAACGTGACGTTTTTTCCTGTAGTGTTTGTTTTTCGGTTTTGTATAGTTTGTCGTATGTTTTGTATTGTACATAGTAATTCTTATTACATAGTACAAATAAAGAATGTCGAACTACTATCCCTGCGCTGCGCTTTGGTCTCTCCATACACCCAATCGTGACAGAACAACCCACCACTGCGAGACCAAGCAGCGTAACTGGGGAGAGAAAGAGAGAGAGGAGGAGCCAACACCACTCCCCATGTGGACCATAGAGAGGCCGAGGTACCAATGGGGGGCTCAGAGCAAGGAGCAGGAGGAATACTTGGAGGAGTATTATGGAGGTGCGTTGGAAGAATTGGTGGAGATAGAAAGGGAGGTCGAGAGGGAGATGGCGGAGTGGTCCAGTCCGGATCCGGTCGTCTACTCCACTCCCAGGCCGGAGCAGTCCGCTCCACCGGTGTCCAGTCCGGGTCCGGTTGTCTACTCCACCTCCCTGCCAGAGCAATCCGCTCCTCCGGTGCCCAGTCTGGGTCCGATCGTCTACTCCACCTCCATGCCTGAGCAGTCCGCCCCACCGGTGCTCAATCCAGGTCCGGTCGCCATCTTCACTCCCATGCCAGAGCAGTCCGCTTCACCAATGTCCAGTCCGGGTCCGGACCTCTGCTCTACTCCACGCATCCGACCTCTGGTGCGCCTCCCCAGTCCGGTACGACCCATGCCGGCTCCCCGCACCGGACCTCCAGTACGTGCGCCTAACCAGGTGCTTCCTGTGCCAGCTCCACGCACCCGACATCCGGTGCGACTCCCCAGCCCTGAGCCTCCAGCCAAGGTCAGCCGCCCTGAGCCTCCAGCCAAGGTCAGCCGCTCTGAGCCTCCAGCCATGGTCAGCCGCCCTGAACCTCCTGCGAAGGTCGGCGCCCCTAAACCTCCTGCGAAGGTCAGCGCCCCTGAACCTCCAGCGAAGGTCAGCGCCCCTGAACCTCCAGCGAGGGTCAGCGCCCCTAAACCACCTGCGAAGGTCAGCGCCCCTGAACCTCCAGCGAAGGTCAGCGCCCCTGAACCTCCTGCGAAGGTCAGCGCCCCTGAACCTCCTGCGAAGGTCAGCGCCCCTGAACCTCCAGCGAAGGTCAGCGCCCCTGAACCTCCAGCGAAGATCAGCGCCCCTAAACCTCCAGCGAAGGTCAGCGCCCCTGAACCTCCTGCGAAGGTCAGCGCCCCTAAACCTCCTGCGAAGGTCAGCACCCCAAAACCTCCTGCGAAGGTCAGCGCCCCTAAACCTCCTGCGAAGGTCAGCGCCCCTAAACCTCCTGCGAAGGTCAGCGCCCCTAAACCTCCTGCGAAGGTCAGCGCCCCTAAACCTCCGGCGAAGGTCAGCGCCCCTAAACCTCCGGCGAAGGTCAGCGCCCCTAAACCTCCAGCGAAGGTCAGCGTTCCGCCACCTCCAGCGAAGGTCAGCGTCCCGCCACCTCCAGCGAAGGTCAGCAACCCGGAGCCTCCAGCCACAGCTCAAGGCCTGGAGCCTCCTCCACCGGTACCCAGTCCGGTTCCAGCCGTCTGCTCCGCCTCAGTGCCAGAGCAGTCCGCTCCACCGGTACCCATTCCGGGTCCAGCCGTCTGCTCCGCCTCAGTGCCAGAGCAGTCCGCTCCACCGGTGCCCAATCCGGGTCCAGCCGTCTGCTCCGCCTCAGTGCCAGAGCAGTCCGCTCCACCGGTACCCAATCCGGGTCCAGCCGTCTGCTCCGCCTCAGTGCCAGAGCAGTCCGCTCCACCGGTGCCCATTCCGGGTCCAGCCGTCTGCTCCGCCTCAGTGCCAGAGCAGTCCGCTCCACCGGTGCCCAATCCGGGTCCAGCCGTATGCTCCGCCTCAGTGCCAGAGCAGTCCGCTCCACCGGTGCCCAATCCGGGTCCATCCGCCTGCTCCGCCTCAGTGCCAGAGCAGTCCGCTCCACCGGTACCCAGTCCGGGTCCAGCCGCCTGCTCCGCCTCAGTGCCAGAGCAGTCCGCTCCACCGGTACCCAATCCGGGTCCAGCCGCCTGCTCCGCCTCAGTGCCAGAGCAGTCCGCTCCACCGGTACCTAATCCGGGTCCAGCCGTCTGCTCCGCCTCAGTGCCAGAGCAGTCCGCTCCACCGGTACCCAGTCCGGGTCCAGCCGTCTGCTCCGCCTCAGTGCCAGATGCATTTTTTGGCATAAATTCCTTCTCGAACATGTGAACTTTCATGTGCCTTAATAACACACTTGTATGCCATCTGTAAATACAAGTAAAATTGTTAAACTACGAGCCTAGTTGGTTTAGCCAGAGAAAAAGACAGCCAATCATGGCTAGAGGGAAGGTTGCTAAGATAGTGAGTGGGCTGGACATGTAGAGAGATGAGTTTGGATTGGTCTACCATATAGCACACGTCTGTCTATTTGAGCTGGTCAGTATACCTAGGTAATCCTGTCGCACATGGCTTTAAAAAAAATGTATTGCGTAGTAAAACAGCAAAACCTAATGTCAAGTTAAAGTGTACTGTTAGCTAGGTAATGTTAGCTGGCTGGGTCGCTAGCTAACATTATGTGTATGCTCTCCATTTTCTGGAGGACCGAGTTTTGAAATCTGTGGAATTTGAGTATGATAGCTAAGGAGATTGATAAAACAGCTGTCCGGATTACATCTTCAAACTAAATGCAACCATGGCATCCGACAGGAGACAGGTCCAAATGTATGCTGCACTCATGGAATGACATGCTTTTCCAAGAGTGTGCAAAGCTGTCATCAAGGCAAAGGGTGGATATTTAGAAGAATCTTATATATTTTGATTTGTTTAGCACTTCTTTGGTTACTACATGTACAAGTAAAATTGTTAAACCTCGAGCCTAGTTGGTTTAGCCAGAGAAAAAGAGTATGATAGCTAAGGAGATTGATAAAACAGCTGTCCGGATTACATCTTCAAACTAAATGCAACCATGGCATCCGACAGGAGACAGGTCCAACTATGATGTATTCGGATAAGATAGACTAGCTAGCTACATTTTCAGATATTACACGTTCTAATTTTGACAGAAGTTTCATTTCAAGTTAAAGTGTACTGTTAGCTAACTAACATTAGCTGGCTGGCTCGCTAAATAACGCTATGTGTATGATCTTATTCTTCATATATGAGACACATGTTTGACTAGTTATAGCCTAATGTTAGCTAGCTAACATTGATCCTGTTTGGATAGCTACCTGCAGATTCATGCAGGGTAGTAATGTCATGAGTTGTGATTCTGGTCCATTGTTTAGCTAGCTAGCCAGCTAGCTACATGTCTTAACAAAAGACTCCACTATGCAAGTATCCATTTCAATAGAATGTCACTGCAACTGTAAATAGATATACTAGCTGGTAAATTCGCTCTGGCTATCTACTCCGATTTCAGAACACAGGTAAGATAGTCTAGCTAGCTACATTTTCAGATATTACGAGTTTCTATAGACTGACGAGTTTCAGAAGAAAGGTCTTTGTTTCTGGCCTATTTTGAGCTGTAATCGAACCCACAAATGCTGATGCTCCAGATACTCAACTAGCCTAAAGAAGGCCAGTTTTTGTGCTTCTTAAATCAGCACAACAGTTTTCAGCTGTGCTAGCATAATTGCAAAATGGTTTTCTAATGATCAATTAGCCTTTTAAAATTATAAACTTGGATAGGCTAACACAACGTGCCATTGGAACACAGGAGTGATTGTTGCTGATAATGGGCCTCTGTACGCCTATGTAGATATTCCATAAAACTGCCGTTTCCAGCTACAATAGTCATTTACAACATTAACAATGTCTACACTGTATTTCTGATCAATTTGATGTTATTTTAATGGACAAAAAATTAGCTTTTTCAAAAACAAGGACATTTCTAAGTGACCCCAAACTTTTTAACGGTAGTGTATATATAATCACTAATGCAATATGTGTATGAATAGCAAACAATCAATGTCAATATAAAATATACATTGGCTATACACTGTGGGTCTATATACAGTATGTATGTATGTATGTATGTATGTATGTATGTATGTATGTATGTATGTATGTATGTATGTATGTATGTATGTATGTATGTATGTATGTATGTATGTATGTATGTATATATTTATACTCAGCAAAAAAAGAAACTCACTGTCAACTGTGTAAATATTTGTATGAACATAACAAGATTCAACAACTGAATTTGTTTATGGTTCATTGAACAAGCATGGGAAACATTGTTTAACCCCTTTACAATGAAGATCTGTGAAGTTATTTGGATTTTTACGAATTATCTTTGAAAGACAGGGTTGGGCAGGTTACTTTTTAAATGCAATCCGTTACAGTTACAAGTCCAAAATTGTAATCAGTAACGTATCTTTTGGATTACCCAAACTCGGATTACATTCTGTAACTTTTAGATTACTTTCCCCTTAAGAGGCATTAGAAGAAGACAAAATGAATGTATGTTACCAATTGAACGACATCTATTGCAGGATAAATCAATGTTAAAGTTTATATAGCTGACCATATATGGATGTAAAATTTTACTTTGTGGGTTGGTTATGTAGGCTTCATCTAACCCATCGCTTTCTACTACATATAATAATAATACAATTAAATTATATGTTTACATAAAAAGTCTGCCAGAATTCCAGTCATTCCAATAAATGTTATACCTATTGATCTTCAAGAATAGGACTTGGAAATATGAAAGTATATTTAGTATAATGGTTATAATAGGACTAATTGGGCTCATTGATTTGAGTTGAAAAATGTATGCTGCACTCATGGAATGACATGCTTTGCCAAGAGTGTGCAAAGCTGTCATCAAGGCAAAGGGTGGATATTTAGAAGAATCTAATATATTTTGATTTGTTTAGCACTTTTTGGTTACTACATGATTCCTTATATGTTATTGTATAAGTCTATCAAATGTTTTTACTCCACTTTTATTCCATAGGCTTGGATCCCCACTATGCAGCTGTTGCAAGAGTACATTTTTCACTGGCTGTCCACTGGTTTCAAAAACAGTGATTGATAGGCAGCTTATACTTCTTGAATTCAACCATTATTGGGTTCAAATACACATTTAGATTTGTGAACAGCCATCCACAACAACCACAATCCGTTAGGCGCAAATAGCTAAATGACAGAGAATCAGTGTGATTCACATCAATGCGCTATGTAGATCTATAATAAGTGATATTCATATCGCCATCGTCCTTACCTCGAAGCATTTATTCAAGTTGGATAATCTTTGAATGCCGACAGCAGTCACACTATTGGAAGACATAGCTTGGACTGTAGCCTACAAAAGCCTATTCCTGCTCTTTTCCCACGATCCATCAAACACATTTGGTGTGTCATCATAGTGGTCTCTGACTTGTCACACTCGCCCAGGTGGAACAAACTCAAACTTGTGCCTATTTTCAATGCTGATTTGTCATTGAGAAAACAGAAAAGTGTAAAATATTTTTTTACGCAAACGTCCTGTTTGAATTTAAAAGTAATCATGTAGTTTTCAAAAGTATCTGTAATCTGATTACAATATTTTTGCTGGTAACGTGTAATCTGTTACTCCCTAGCCCTGTATATATATATATATATATAAAAGCCAGTGGAGGCTGGTGAGGGGAGGACGGCCCACAACAATGGCCGGAATGACAATGGCCGGAATGGAGTGCACACCATGAGTGTGCAAAGGGCGGCTACTTTGAAGAACACAATTTGTTTAACACTTTTTTGGTTACTACATGATTCCATATGTGTTATGTCATAGTTTTGATGTATGTCTTCACTTTTATTCTACAGTGTAAAAAATTGTGCAAATAAAGAAACACCCTTAATGAGTAATGAGTAATATTCCAAACTTTTGACCGGGGGTGTATATCCTTAACCCAACTGGACTACAACTATAACTACCCTGTCTGAGACCAGGGGTGTATCACTATAGTCTAGAATTGGTGCCTCTTTTCATCCCTTCTCCTTCATCTATAATGATTTTAGTGCTGTGAGCAATAGGGAGATTATGAATTAGCTTACACCTGTCCAGCTCTTTCGCTGCAGATAAAGTGGAGGAGATGAAGCCACTTTAGACTATTGAGATGAAGCCAGGCTAATTCCAGCAACATCCCTGGTATCAAACGTTCAGACAGACTTTAGTTATTCTGGAAAGAGACTCCGTTGCACCTTCTGTACTGGAATCCCCAGCTATCACCCCAAGTGATTCAGCTGACCACTCACCTAACCTCATTCACTCATTGACACCCATTAGTAGTGGTGGAAAAATACTACATTTTCATACTTTAGTAAAAGTAAAGATACTGTACCTTAATAGAAAAATTATTTAGGTAAAATTGAAATTCACCTAGTGAAATATTACTTAAATAGTACAGTGGTTGAAAAAGTACTTAATTGTCATACTTGATGGAAATTCCTTATATTAAACAAACCAGATGGCATGATTTTCTTGTTTTTGTAAATTTTCGGACAGACGGGCACACTGCAACACTCAGACATCATTTACAAATCCAGTATTTGTGTTAAGTGAGTCCGCCAGATCAAAGGCAGTAGGGATGGCAATGCGTTATATTGATACAATATGTGCGTGAATTGGACAATATTGCTGTCCTGCCTGAGCAGTCAAAATGTAACGTGTACTTTTGGGTGTCAGGGAAAATGTATTGCAGTAAAAAGTCTATGTTTTCTCTGGGAATGTAGTGGAGTAAAAGTAAAAGTTGTCAAAAATATGAATAGTAAAGTACGGATACCCAGAAAAATGTATTAAGTACTTTACACCACTGCCCAATAGTGCATATCTGCGGTTTCTTACAGACGGCACAACAGTAGTAGTCTTGATTACCAAAAACTATGAGACAGCCTACAGGGAGAAGGTGAGGGCTCTGGGAGTGTGGTGCCAGGAGAATATCCTCTCGCTCAACGTCAGCAAAACTAAGGAGATGATCGTGGACTTCAGGAAACAGCAGAGGGCGCACTCCCCGATCCACATCGACGGGACCGCAGTGGAGAAGGTGGAAAGCTTAAAGTTCCTCGGCGTACACATCACCGAACAAACTGAAAGGGTCCACCCACACAGACAGTGTGGTGAAGAAGTCGCAACAGTGCCTCTTCAACCTCAGGAGGCTAAAGAAATTTGGCTTATCACCCAAAACCCTCAAACTTCTACAGATGCACAATTGAGAATATCCTGTCGGGCTGCATCACCGCCTGGTACGGCAACTGCACCGCCCATAACCGCAAAGCTCTCCAGAGGGTGGTGCGGTCTGCCCAATGCATTACTGGGGACAAACCCCCCCCCCCCTCCTGGACACCTACAGCACCCGTTACCACAGGAAGGCCAAAAAGATCATCAAAGACATCAACCACTTGAGCCACTACCTGTTCACCCCGCTATCATCCAGAAGGTGAGGTCAGTAGAGGTGCATCAAAGCTGGGATTCGAGGTCATCAGACATCGCTAACACAGAGTGAAAAGGCCCCATCTCTATGTTCATTCCTATCACCTCACTCAAGTCTTCATCATTCTCTGTGTGATCATCGACCCCACCCCAACCAATTCTTCTCTTATGTTGTTCTCATTGCTCCGTAGGCCGCAGCCTTGTCTTGCATCTTTAGGGCTGGTTTCCCAGACCCACATAAAGCCTATACATATTCCTTGTTTTAATAGCACTTTCAAATATCTTACTAAACCCCTTACTAGACCACTTTATTCACACAAGCCTCTAGAGTACAACATTATTTTACAGATACACACAGAAAAATAAAACATCCATTCCAACAGGCTTCCCTCGTATCGACTTTCTTGATTATTTTCTCCTTTCACGGTTCTGTCGTTTGTAATACTGTGGATTTTGGTAGAGTTATTTGTCTAAATAAAAATCTACAAGTTAAATACCATATCAGTGGACAGTGGCAGTCTACAGAGGAAAACCCTGGTAACGCCATTTGACCTTTATCGTAAATTTGATCTCATCTCAGTCACGTCCCTCACGTCTTATTTAATTTAGATGTAGGTTATCACACAATGGTACCAAAAGTTATGCCACAAAAACAGGGTCTGACTCAAGTGTTAACTCAGTTCCCAGGATATTGTCCATATAGTACACAGTAATTATGGCCTACCCCATTTCTTTTCCATCCTAACTTGTAGATCACTTTCTAGTTCTAGATGCATAGGGCACGGCCACACAATAATACATTTAAGCTCAACCAAGACAACCCAAAGCAACCCCGCTCACTCTATGGACCACTTAATAATCCCCCTAAACCATTTCTGACACGGAACACAATCCAACAGCAACAATGACCTCAAAGGTGTATGTTTGTCTTGGTGGTTTGTCTGTGTTATTACTTAGCTCTGCATATAGTAATGGAAATGTCGACCGACCGCCCCAGGATGCAACATAAATCTGAATCGAAATGCAAGAAAACCCACAAAGAAAATAGGAATGTCTAATTTGTTTAATTCCAGGGCCCATTATAGAGCTGTGAGGGTGTATTCGACTCAGAAGAGTCCATCTTTCGGGTTGTTATGTTTTTCCCATCGGGCTGGAGGGGATTTCAAACAAATCCATGGGAATTCTCAAAGGAGTGTAAGCAAGGATATCAATCACTCCTATTCACCGTTTTGGAGGTATGCAAAATGAGGTGTCTGAATTCTGTGTTTGTGGAGATTGTGATGAGAATTTTCCCTGGAAATGTTTAATATTTTTCTTGTCATTATCCATCATTATGAACCATCATAACGCTTAGTCCTTGTAGAGTTTTCTTGTCCATGTGAAAGAGATTAAATAACAAAGCAGGTGTTCTTCTCATGTAACTTAAGTGTAATGTGATTTGTAAACTGGCCTATTTGCTTATTCGGACAGGGTGCCTTCAAAACAAAACACATTAAACATAGCCGTGGAAAGTAGGGGTGCTGGGATTGCTGCAGCACACCCTAAAAAATTGGAATAAAAAAAATATATGAATAAAATAAAAATTATAACCTTTTTTTTTTGGCACAAAAATAGTGGACTGGGCCTTTACTAGCACTGTATTAGCAGACCGTTATTGCCGTCTGTAGCGCATGCTGTAACACCTGTTGCGTAAAAAAATCACAGCACCCCCCACCCCCAAACATCTTCCCACGGCTATGGCATGAAACCCATGTCCGACGCAGTGGGTGTGGTGGGGTGGAGAGAAATTATTCGTTATAAACACTGTTATACGTTTTCAGTTGGGTGACAGATTTGTTTTTGCTACTTTTTTGATGGACAGTGCAATACAAACCATTGAGTTGCTGTATAATTTCACAACCCTTTGTCTGGTTTGAAGGTGTCCTTAGGCAGAGGAGAAACCTGACGTCAGTAAAGAAGGTGACATGAGGACACAAGCAACATAAACGTTAGTGATGTGAATCTGGCTGCAGGGGCGATGAGACGAAGTGGAGTAAAGTTCAACTTTATGCACGTTAACATTGGCACGATATCCAATTGGGGGCGGGGGGGAGAGTCTTACTAATTAGCTTTGACTATAGCTTTGACACTGTATAAACTACTGATGAATGCAAAACCAAAATAGTGTTCAGCATGCTGCTTTGAAAGGGATAAAATCTGATTAGTGCACCCCCACCCCCTACACACACATATCCTAATGAATAAGGAGTTTCAGTTGTTCCATTCCTGTCCTTCTTGTTGAATATGTCTCTGTGTTTGATGCAAACGTGTCTTAGGTTATGACCTCACAGGCCCTTGAGGAGAAGAGAGAGAAAAAAGAGGTGGGAGTGAAAACACAGGTGCTTGGGAACACTCCAGAAGTTTCCCGGGCACAGTTCTTCAAATGCTGCTCCACTCTCGAAGAGCATCCATGAGCCCAATAAAAATACAAAAACAACTGGGGAGCTTTTAAGAGCGGAGCCGCTCAGCCAAAGAAAAGCAGCACATGGAATGTCTCGGGTGAAACAGTGTAGCCAGTTTTATTGCAGCAAGAGGCATTTTTGAAATATAGCAAGGGGACCTTTTTACGCAGTGTGCAAAGTCAAACAGAGACAGTGAGCCTGCACGATAAATGTGCATATTCAGGAACATAAACACATGGTTCTTACTGCAGTGAAAACCTAACGTAAGGATGAAAAACCTAGAGTGAGTGGAGTATTTGCAACTGTTTCGTCTTCCCCTATCCCCTCCATGGCAACTATGATGTCAGGAACTCCAATGGTAGGCTACACGTGGGAAACACTGTCATTCATTAAAATAGGCCATTTACTCTCCTGCTTTAAGATGTTTTATAAATATGAGCCCTGGACATCAGTCATTATACAGTATAGTGTAATTTACACAGTAGGAACAACTATACCTGTTTGCAGCGTAACAGTTTTTCTAGGGATTGAGAGGTGCAGCTGCAATTCATTTGAGTTGGTTTACAAATGTAATGCATGTAAACATGTCATGATTGTCAGGTGTGCCTATTGCTCTATTTAGACCTTTTTATTTATTCACTCGTGTGCTTTATTTTGAATGTATTAACGTAGAAGTGCTTTATATATTTATCCTATCGTGTGCTGTGTTTTGGTTTATTATTTGTATTATTATTATTATTATTATTATTATTATTATTATTATATAGAGTACCAGTCAAAAGTTGACACACACACATTCAAGGTTTTTTTTCTTTATTTTTACTATTTTCTACATTGTAGAATAATAGTGAAGACATCAAAACTACACATAAGGAATCATGTAGTAACCAAAAAGTGTTAAACAAAATATATTTTATACAGTATTTGAGATTCTTCAAAGTAGCCACCCTTTGCCTTGATGACAGCTTTGCACACTCATGGAATTCTCTCAACCAGTTTCATGACGACTGCCACAGGAATGGAAGACCCAGAAATACCTGATGCAGAGGATACGTTCATTAGAGTTACCAGCCTCAGGTTGCAGCCCAAATAAATGCTTCACAGAGTTCAAGTAACAGACACTTCTCAACATCAACTGTTCAGAGAAGACTGTGTAAATCAGGCCTTCATGGTCGAAATTGCTGCAAAGAAACCACTACTAAAAGGACACCAATAAGAAGAAGAGACTTGCTTGGGCCAAGAAACACGAGCAATGGACATTAGACCAGTGGAAATTTGTCCTTTGGTTTGAAGTCCAAATTTGAGATTTTTGGTTCCAACCTCAACCAAATTTAGATGGTTTGGGATGAGTCGGACTGCAGTGAAGGAAAAGCAGCCAACAAGTGCTCAGCATATGTGGGAACTCCTTTTTGACTGATGGAAAAGCATTCCACGTGAAGCTGGTTGAGAGAATGCCAAGAGTGTGCAAAGCTGTCATCAAGGCAAAGGGTGGCTACTTGAAGAATCTCAAATATAAAATATATTTTGATTTGTTTAACACTTTTTTAGGGGGGTTACTACATGATTCCATATGTTGTAACACTCCGCTGTTCATTTAAACAACAGGATGCACACTATAAATTAGATCGCCTGTTCACATTGCCTAGTCCTCATATAAATAACGGATATTTAGAGATACTCAAAACACCAAAAGACACGTTTAGCAAAACACCTCAGTGTATTCACAACTTTGATGACATAAATGACAAACACATATCCCTCCATAGATAAGACAGACAATTGGGTGATTACGTGTATGTGTGTGTGTGTGTTGTTTGTTATAGAAGAGTGTATATACAGATGTAGGATCAGCCTCACCGGTAATAATGTCAAGTCCGTGAGCGTGATCAATGGAGTGGAAACTGTCCAAAGTCCTCTAGATAAAGTAATCCTGGCAACGAGCCACTGCAATACTCCCAGGAGGAGCGGCGACGCGGCGCTTCACAGACAGGCATCCACGATATAATCCACGTAAACCCCGGCAGGTTAGTGAATGAGAAGACTTCTCCCGATGACCGGCTTCCCGGTTCTTTTTATATCTAAATCTAAAGTCATTTCCTGTTTACAGGACAACCCCACGTGACAACAATTCACGCGCAGATATCGCGTGAACAATAATGGAGGATCCCAAATACTCAAATGTAGAGGCAATTACAGCATACAGGGAAAAGCAGCCAAGGTAAGACAGTAAGTGCCACGACATACATAGTTATATGACACAAACCTTATTTCTAACCTTTCCCTTATGTGGCCACGCTACATAGATCCCCCCCCCCAGCCTTCGGCATGGGAGGAGAACGACCATACCAGCGTTTTAAATTCACCACATTTACATTGTCTGTTTTCAGTGGACTGCCCCAACTCACAGTATAATTTATTGGACCCATTCTTTTTTTTATTTCAGCTGGACCCTCCCACTTGGGCGCTAGCTTGGCAGAAAATCTATCCGCGGCTGACGATAGAGGGTGCGTCTTAATCCAGACTAGATCTCCCGGCTTGAATTGCGCATCCTTCCGTCGGGCATTATAATATCTAGCTTGTCTGGCTTGTCGTACACCTACTCTGATTTTTACCTCCTCTGCCATGTTGTTTTGTCGTTCGACCAGAGTATATGACGCTTGATCAGGCGTGGGGGGTCTAAGGATCAACCGCTCCAGCGGACCATTAAGCTGACGACCCAGCATTAACTCAGCCGGAGCTCTACCGGTGGTCTCTTGGTGAGCGGTATTGATGGCGAACCTTAGCTCCGGTAACCACTGATCCCACGTCTGATGATGTTGGCCTACATAGGACGCAATCATGGTTTTTAATGTTTTGTTAACTCTCTCAGTCAGGTTCGTTTGCGGATGATAGCTGGTGGTGAGTTTCTGAATGCTTCCCCACGATTTGCATAGTTCAGCTAGCACTTTGGATGTGAATTGTGCTCCCCGGTCCGACACCACGTATTTCGGCACTCCCCATCTGGTGAAGATTTCCTCTCGAAGAATTTTAACTATTTTCGGTGTCTTACTATCTCGCAAGGGGAACAGCTCTACCCACTTTGTGAAATAGTCGACAATCACCAGAAGGTATGTGTTTTGTTTTTTACTGAGAGGAAATGGTCCCATGAAATCCATCCCTAAAGTGTGTCCCGGATCATGAACTTGGGTATGCTGCAGGAATCCGCTAGGTTTCGTATGTTCATGTTTGTATTTTTGACAGGTCTCACAACCCTTGACGTATTGCCATACATCTTTACGGACAGAAGACCACCAGGCTACATCCAATATCCGCAACAATGTTTTTAGTCGGCCCAGATGTCCTCCTAACGGGTTATCATGGAAGTAATGCAGAAAACCGGAAATCATCTCCTGAGGCACTACCAACTGGAATCTCTCTCCGGTATTCTTGACAGGTATCCGACGATATACCACACCCTGATGTTCTTCGAAGGTGATCCGTTGATCTTGAGCCTTACGTGTTTGGTGGGATCCCCGTAGGAGAGCAATGGCATTGTCTCGACTTTGGGCCTGTGAGATTTCTCCTAGAGTGTGAGGTATGTCTGAAGCACATTTGGGTGTAGTTATGGTCATACAGGGCACCCTGTCTCTCGCCAACGGCTCGTAAGCTCTGGACAAGGCATCTGGACCTACATTGAGACATCCTCTACGATGATGTACCTGGAAAGTGAACTGTTGCAGTCTCAGCGTCCACCTGGTTAACCGTGAAGAGGTTTTGGGACAATTAAAGGCCCACGTAAGCGCTGCATGATCACTGAAAATGTCAAAAGGTCTTCCTTCCAGATAATGTCTCCATTTTTCCACTGCCCAGACCACGGCTAGACACTCTTTTTCCGATGTAGAATAATTTAACTCGGGTCCTCTCAAGGTTCTGGACGCATAGGCTATTACCCTTTCCCCCTCTGTTGTAAGTTGGGAGATAATAGCCCCTAGTCCAACATCACTGGCATCGGTGTGTACCTGAAAGGGTTGACTGAGGTCTGGTTGCATTAAGACGGGTGGATCTTGCAACCTCCTCTTGATAGTCTCCATTGGATATGCGTCCGGTAAGGTTTTGCTATTAGGCTTCCTATAGTCAACGCAGAACCTGTAAGTCCCATCCTTTTTGGGGACCAGGACTACGGGTGATGCCCATGGAGAGAAAGAGGGTTCGATGAGGTTGTCACTTAGCATTTGTTTGACTTGCTCGTCTATTATTTTTTTCTTGAAGGGAGAAACTCTGTAAGCCCTAGATTTCACAGGCATCTCATCACTTAAGAGGATCTTGTGTTGTTCTACAGATGTTTTCCCGAGTAGCTTGGAAGTGGTATGAGGCCAGGTCTCGATCAGCTTCTGTAACTCCTCCTGGTTATCGGAGTCCCAGTTGGGAATAACTTCCGCGACCGGTGAATCAAGAGATGGTTGCCAGGTTGAAGGTAAGGCGTAATAAAGACTCACTGTAGCTGAAGTCTGTCCTTTTTCGCCTACCGGAATCGTAGCCACTCCTGGATTTAGGTTAGCTGTTACAAACGAGTGATACATATAACCTTTGCCCACTTTCAGCCCATATCTACCTTGGCCTACATCCAAGATAGCTTCATTGGCTCTGAGGAAATCCAAGCCAGCTATCAAAGGAAACGCCAGGTGAGCATCCTTCATGATATATGTATCCATGGCACATACTTTCTCATGCCAGTTGTAACAGATGGTTTTCTTATTGAAAGCTTGATGTACCTGTCCGTCTGCCATCATGAACCGTTGCAGGGGAACTGTATGGTCAGCATTCTGTTCACCACCTATCTGTGTCCACAGGGTTTCTTGCATCAGGGTGAACGTGCTCCCAGTATCCAGTACAGCCTTCACCTTTTGGCCCCTTATCGTTACAGACACTACCAGAAGGGAACTTATCAGAAGCGGTTGTGCGATCGATAAGCCAGCCATAGTTTTAGAGGTATTACGTTAATTTGGTCTCTTATGTGTCTTTTCTCTCCCATTCTGACTGTCGACCTTCTGCCAGTAATCCTTAGCTCCCATGCAGTCTTTTTCCACCATTGAACCCACTTTTACCAGTTGTTCCACTGTTTTCACTGTTCCCCTCAAACAGCCTGCAACCCTGGGGTTGGTGTTGTTAAGAATGCGGCTCACCATCTCTTCCTCAGACATATCAGGTTTCCACTTTAGACAGAGAGCTCGGTAATCATAGGCAAAGTCTCTTAGGCGTTGACGTGGCTGCTGAACCAGAGACCTTAGTTTATCTTCCACCTCAGAAAGAAAATCCTCTGGTAAAAATGCATCCATAAAAGCCTCTTTGAAAGATTGCCAATCAGTTACCTTACTCCTCTCTGCTTTCCACCAGCTCAGCGCGGGTCCTTTCAGAACCGTGCTCAGGGTGCCGACCAGTTCCACACTGGGAAGGGGCCTGATGTCGAGATAGTTCTCACACTGTTCGATGAAATTGAGCACATCCGAAGTCTCACAGGACTCCCCAAAAGAAGGAAACTCCAAACGAATCGGAGGCCGACCGCAGAAGGATGAGATATTGGGTACCACTGGAGGGGTAGGCACCCTGGTTGGAACCGACCTTACAGGAGTTCTTTCATATCTAGCATTGCTTGTCTTAGGAGGAACTTTGCCTCTAGATGCTGACATGGAAGTTCTATAATCATGACCAGGTGTTTCGGAGGTGGCTGGAGTGTAGGGCTGTACTCTAGAAAGAGCAGGGCTACAGTTGAATCGTAGTTTTTTCATTTGAGTTTCCCATTTTGCCTCTCTTCTCAGGAAACAATCAGCAACCGCTCTCTCCAACTTTTCACTTGATCGGTGGAAATGATCTTCTAAATCTGCCAAACCAGCGTCCACTGCCTCACGAAAACTTGTCTCACGATTAAGTGCACTCTCCAATGAATGTCTAGTATCTTGTTCATTTGTCTGTACTTTAGCACTAAGGGCCAATAAATCTACTTTGAGTTTGTCAATCTCAGTTTGCATTGTTTGTACAACATTTTCATTCAACACATAACCATCATCATCATCTGAATTTCCCTCATCATCGGAAATATACAAAGCACTGAGCATAGATGTTAATTCTCCGGTAGGGTTACGTCTAGTAACGAATGGGCCTGCAGTAAAATCTGCAACTTGTGTCTCATCCGAAACCCTTCTCAAAACCGGTACATCATACTCAGAGTTATCTGTATTTATCGTCTGAGTATGGGTGTCATCATTTACATTCTGAATAAGTCTCTCAAAATTCACATTTCCTTCCATCATTATGGACATACAAAAAAACTTATATCACAATGAAACAGTACGACCCCATACTGGCCACCACTATGTAACACTCCGCTGTTCATTTAAACAACAGGATGCACACTATAAATTAGATCGCCTGTTCACATTGCCTAGTCCTCATATAAATAACGGATATTTAGAGATACTCAAAACACCAAAAGACACGTTTAGCAAAACACCTCAGTGTATTCACAACTTTGATGACATAAATGACAAACACATATCCCTCCATAGATAAGACAGACAATTGGGTGATTACGTGTATGTGTGTGTGTGTGTTGTTTGTTATAGAAGAGTCTGATAATCCCAGCGTGTATATACAGATGTAGGATCAGCCTCACCGGTAATAATGTCAAGTCCGTGAGCGTGATCAATGGAGTGGAAACTGTCCAAAGTCCTCTAGATAAAGTAATCCTGGCAACGAGCCACTGCAATACTCCCAGGAGGAGCGGCGACGCGGCGCTTCACAGACAGGCATCCACGATATAATCCACGTAAACCCCGGCAGGTTAGTGAATGAGAAGACTTCTCCCGATGACCGGCTTCCCGGTTCTTTTTATATCTAAATCTAAAGTAATTTCCTGTTTACAGGACAACCCCACGTGACAACAATTCACGCGCAGATATCGCGTGAACAATAATGGAGGATCCCAAATACTCAAATGTAGAGGCAATTACAGCATACAGGGAAAAGCAGCCAAGGTAAGACAGTAAGTGCCACGACATACATAGTTATATGACACAAACCTTATTTCTAACCTTTCCCTTATGTGGCCACGCTACAATGTGTTATGTCAAAGTTTTGATGTCTTCACTTTTATTCTACAATGTAAAAAATTGTGCAAATAAAGAAAAACCCTTGAATGATTAATATTCCAAACTTTTGGGCCCCAGTGTATATAAATGTTTATGTTTGTTTTTTGTTGTTGTAATTTTACCCCCTTTTTCTCCACAATTTCGTGACTACGATCTTGTCTTATCGCTGCAACTCCCCAACGGGCTCGGGAGAGGCGAACGTCGAGTCATGCGTCCTCCGAAACATGACCTGCCAAACTTCTCTTCTTAACACCCGCTCACTTAACCCGGAAGCCAGCTGCACCAATGTGTCGGAGGAAACACCGTTCAACTGACGACTGAGGTCAGCTTGCAGGCGACCGGCCCGCCACAAGGTGTCGCTAGAGCACGATTTGCCAAGTAAAGCCCCACCGGCTTCCTTTACTTTCGGTTAACCTCTTTTTGACTGTTTGTCTCGTTGTGGGAATGAGTGTTAATTAGGGACCTGAGCCACGTTCCCCATACCTGAGGAGCATTTGGGCTAACGAGCTGTCCCTGCACAAAGGCTGCTCTCAGACATTGTTCAGCAGAGTCAAGACAGCAACGGGAGAGGACAGGTGCCACAGGCTGTGTTCAGCCACACCACTACCGCCGCATCTGGGGAGAGGGGACCGGATTAGTGTGACCATGCTGGGGAGCCGAATGGAATACTTGTAAAGTGGGACTAGACTTTCCAGGGAGGAGTGACTGAGATGTGGACAAATATCTTGGGCAGTATAGGTTATGGCTCTAAAAATAAATCAAATCAAATTTTATTGGTCACATACACATATTTAGCAGATGTTATTGCGGGTGTAGCGAAATGTTTGAATGTCTCCAGAGAAATGTAATATAACACCCACAGGATAGGATATAGGATATATATATTGATGATTTACGCCAACAGATATTTTATGACCCAACAATGTCATAAAGATTGTAATCTGATCTCTCTATTATCTGGGAGCCATAAAGCCTTAACCAAGAGAAAGTTAAGCAAGTGATAGTGGGGTCTGTTCTTGCCCATCACACACAAAGTTGGTGTCATCATCCTCTTGTTATAGTGTATTTACATTTAAGGTATTTAGCAGACAGTCTTATCCAGAGCAAATTGAACCCACAACCCTGGTGTTGCAAGTGTCATGCTCTACGATCTGAGCTACACAGGAACCATTATTAAGGGAAGGTAGTTACCCTGGCCTTTGCAGTGACAACTGTAACCCGATGTTCTCATCTTGGACGAGCCCCCAAATATTTTACAGCCCAAGTCGACCAATTCAATTGTGAAAATGATTTTTTTACTGAGAGCAGTAGAAATCACACCCGTACCACCACTAAATGTCGACACTTGGTTTTCAATAGTATGGACTGAATCCTGTGTCAGTCGGTTGTGGGAATCTTTATCTCCCCCGGAGCGCATCCATTCACACATTCACTGAGTAATTGGTTTGCTCCTCTTGGCAGGGGGTCATGCCTTTGACAGCAACCATATCCCCATTGTGAAACATTTGATGTTTCTACCTCTCATACATTGCTGAACTGTGGTAGAGGGGGTATGTGTTTTGTGGTAAGTGTGAAAAGTGTGAAATATAAAAGGTGTTGACAGATTTTAAATCCTAGCTTTTTCCCACCATTACATACTTTTATAATAGCATATATATTTTTTTTTCATCTTTAAAAAATGATTGTACTCATGCATTAAATGTATTATAAGATGTTATAAGATAAAGGCTTTAGAAAAACTACTTGGTGACACTTTTCTTGATCGCTTTGTCTTGTTGTCAGAGATGCCATTACTAGATATTTTTAAAATCTCCTAACAAACCACATGTATCATGACATATGGCTCACTGGATTTTCCAAGACATTATGATTTATTCCTGGACCCAGATTAAGCCTAGTATTGTATCAAAAAGCATTCTCAATAGAGATTCTTCATTGAAAGTGTTTTTTTTTTGTCCAGGACTAATCTGTGTCCCTCAATATGGCGAAGAAAATCCAGGACTTCAGCCATTTTCCCCGATTGATCATGTGGATTTAGGTGATGAGTGACCCTCTTGCTCACAACACGTCTTGACATCCTAAAGGCCTCTTCCTCGCCCACCAGCCTGACTATAAATTGGAGGAGAAATGAGAGACATCTGGAAAGTTTGGCCCACTCTGTGTCTATGAAACAGGTCTTTTACTGTCCACGTTACAGATGTTTTACGGCACATGCCATCCTCCTCTGATCGACTTTATGCCCTACTTTTACCATAGGGGATTCATAGGGCCGCGATGCGGTCTATAGGTGTCGTGATCCAACTCGTGATATGGTTTAGCGATCATGGATTCATGGATGTTGTCATCCCCTATAACTCATCCTTACGTGTCTCCTGTGGAAGGTGTGTGTGTGTGTGTGTGCAGGCGTTTGCTTTTGGAAGTCACCCATCTCGTTTGACGTCTGCCCAAGTGGCACTACGGAGGTTCCTATGAAAATGTCCAGATTTTACCACAACTATTTTCTGCCTATTTAGGGTTTTATGTTTATTGTCGACTGGTGAGTCAAGTTATCGCAGAGTTGGGAAAGTTCTCTTTAAGCACCATAACAAGACAAGGGGATTTCCCCCACAGTGTAAAACAAACTATGCTGAAGTCAAGGCAACCATTATACCCTACATAGGTCTGTTGGAGATAGAGAGGGAAATGCAAGTTGTGAAACAAATACAACCTACTTTCTTTGAATCATTTGAAACTCAGGACAAAAAAATTACCATAAAGCGGCCAGATGCATCATAACTCGGACGTTCTGACTTCCAAAACCGTTCATAATGAGCTTCCAATTGGTAAATACGAGTGGGGAACTCAGGTTGTACCAGTTGGATATTTTACAATTTTCCCTAGTTCCGAGTAGCACATGAATGCAGCATAAAAATATGTTTGTTCATCTTTTTAACACGATGATTGTCACTTCACTGCAAGTGTCCATATTAGGAGAGCCTCAGTCTGAGCAGGATTCTTTCTTTAGCCCCATTTATACATGGTACTAACATGCGTCCTTTGTCTTGATCATCATTCTGATTGTGTCCACATTTTTAGACAGGTGTGGATGATTAACCTCTACGGGACGGTTGCTGCTCAATATGCGATATGTGACTAGAATGGTGTTGTAAACAACAGCGAACTTTCCGAGACATAGGCATGTCTTATATGGACAGAAAGCTTAAATTCTTCTTAATCTAATTGCAGTGTCTAATTTACAGTAGCTATTACAGCTAAAAAAAATACCATGCTATTGTTTGAGGATAGTGCACAACAACAAAACACTTTTATCACGGCAACTGGTTTGGTACATTCACCTCTGAAGGTTAATAATGTACTTACATTCAGTAATCTTGCTCTGATTTGTCATCCGGAGGGTTCCAGAGATAAAATCGTGTATGACATTCCTGGGAGTGTGCTAACCCTAACTTAAATGTTGTATTACCATAGCATTTTTGTATGTTCTCTATAGTTATGTACTTGAAAACCAATTCGGCACATTTGGGAAAACTCCTGACAGACTTATTACAGAATATTATGTAGTGATGTAATTCTTCACTGGATCAGTCTTAAACTTTGCACACACAATGCTGCCATCTGGTGGACAACATCTAAATTACATCTAGAATCCGATATCACTGTCTGGCCTTTCTCTTGCATTTCAAAGATGATGCAACCACAAATAATTATAGAAAACGCAGGTTTTTTTGTTTGTATTATCTTTTACCAGATCTAATGTGTTATATTCTCCTACATTAATTTCACATTTCCACAAACTTCAAAGGGTTTCCTTTCAAATGATATCAAGAATATGCATATCCTTGTTTCAGGTCATGAGCTACAGGCAGTTAGATTTGGGAATGTCATTTTAGGCGAAAATTGAAAAAAAGGGTCCGACCCTTATTAAAAGACACATTGTGATTAGATCTTCCCCATTACCTCCGGAGGTAGTCAGGCACACATTGTTTCTGGATATCTTACAAGTGTAGATGGATCTAAAGAGTGAAACCATTTAAATCACAATTTTCCCTCCCTCTAAAATAATTTACCGGTTGCACCATATGTGTCTTAAAATAAAAATAAAAATATTGTTTTGAAAGAATATCTGTCAAATAATTAGCATACAGAGAGAAACCAGGAAATATGTTCACAATGCTGACACAGTGGACAGATAAGAGACACATTTTAATACCATGTTTAGAAAATGTGGGCACAATCAGGAAAAGGAAAGCATGTTCACACCAGGCTTCTGTTTAAATGTCAGATTCTCATTATTGGTCACATTCTGTCTCTTCTCAAATTTTTAACCCCTTCTTTGAGAAATTTTGGTGAAGAAAAACAGAGAACAAAATTGGGACTAATCTTCAGCAATCTCTTTCTTTTTGAAAAAAAAAAGTGTAGTAAGTTCCAGAGAGTGAGAGAGAGAGAGAAAGAAAGAACGCCAGGGGAACGCAGGAAGATATTTTTATTTATTTATTTTTTACAGCCACTATGACAAGGCTCATTGCAGAAGGAATAGCCTTGATAAAGAGCAGGGACATGGTCTATCCTGTTAGGCTACTTTAAAAAAGTTTCCAAAGAACTGGACATGCTTAATACACATTATCTCTCTCATTTATCAACGCTGCCTTTGTGAAATGACAAGGTCTGGGCCTTGAAACCTTCCCAAAAGGAAAAAAGTATATTGGGAAGAGAGAGAAGTCATTTTATTGAACAAAGCTCTGACACTGTCTAGGTCTTGTGGTAGACTTCTAAGTGGGAAACTGAAAACACTTCTGTTTACTTTGTTGAATAAAGTCGCTCTTCATTGTCTGAGCTATTCCACGTGCTTTGTAATAGAATGAAAATAAGCAGGCATGTAGCAACTATGGCTAAAATAATAATAGATATAACCAGGGATGCCATATCAACTCCACTACAAGTTATTTTAAGTGCAACCAGTTACCAGTTGCATCCATGCGCTCAAGTTTTTAATAAGATCTTTGGGACAAAGTGCTGCCATTTTGACAGATAACAGCTTGTGGCTTATGTCTTTCTTCCAATTCCAATCCTCATCACCAGTTTGTACGATTATTATCACATGAACTGTGTCAAGCACCATTGTCCATATTAGCATGCAGTACCAGTTAATGATTGCCAATACATTGCTTAATTCTGTGGTGTGCTAGTATGGATATTGGAACATAGCAAGGACCACAGTAGAAATAAGTCAGTGATTTATGTATTGTGTTATTGTGATTTTTTTCCCCATCTGGCTGTACATGTATTTATTTTTATTTATTTTGTATTTGTCAAATCAATTAAATTAGTCAGTCAATTAGAAAAATCTACTGGGATCAGTGTGGGCATTATTCAAATTGTGTAATAATGCTTGGGGAATCCCCTGTTTTATAGATTAGCTATAAAGAGTTACACATTTGATATGAAGCCAACCAACATCTAAGAGTGAGATTATTTCACAATCTTCTTGGTTGAATGTCAACAAGAATAGAGGAGGATTCCATGTCTGAAGATTAGGCTGTCCTAATATGGACATAGTACTAATGAAATCATCTCCTTCTGTCTACTGATATTGGACATTCGTCTTGCTTGGATATTCTTTCCTTGCCAGCCTGCACTTTAAGGACCCAAACCCATGGGTGCATTTCATAGATCTCACATCATCTTATTATCATCTAGCCGGCTACTACCCGGTACTCTACCCTGCACCTTAGAGACTTCTGCCCTATGTACATAGAGTCATTGAACACTGGTCACTTCAGTAATGTTTACATACTGTTTTACCCACTTTATATGTATATACTGTATTCTAGTCATGACTCATCCTATATAACTATTAATGCACTCACATTTTCTATAAATATACTGTACATACTGTATATACACACCATTTTACAGAAGTTTACATACACTTAGGTTGAAGTCATTAAAACTAATGTTTCAACCTCTCCACAGATTTCATGTAAACAAACTATAGTTTTGGCAAGTCGGTTTGCATGACACAAGTAATTATTCCAACAATTGTCTACAGACAAATTATTTCACTTATAATTCACTATATCACAATTCCAATGGGTCAGAAGTTTACACACACTAAGTTGACTGTGCCTTTAAACAGCTTAGGAAATTCCAGAAAATGATGTCATGGCTTTAGAAGCTTCTGATAGGCTAATTGACATCATTTGAAGGTGTACCTGTGGATGTATTTCAAGGCCTACCTTCAAACTCAGTGCCTCTTTGCTCGACATCTGGGAAAATCAAACGAAATCAGACAATACCGCAGAAAAAAGTATTGTAGCCCTCCACATGTCTGGTTCATCCTTGGGAGCAATTTCCAAACACTTGTAGGTACCACGCTCATCTGTACAAACAATAGTACACAAGTATAAACACCATGGGACCACACAGCTGTCATACCGCTAAGGAAGGAGACACGTTCTGTCTCCTAGAGATGAAAGTACTTTGGTGTGAAAAGTGCAAATCAATCCCAGAACAACAGCAAAGGACCTTGTGAAAATGCTGGAGGAAACGGGTACGAAAGTATCTATATCCACAGTAAAACGAGTCCTATATCGACATAACCTGAAAGGCCGCTCAGCAAGGAAGAAGCCACTGCTCCAAAACCGCCATTTTGGAGAAATTTCCTCTAGTCTGATGAAACGAAAATATAACTGTTTGGCCATAATGACCATCGTTATGTTTGGAGGAAAAAGAGGGAGGCTTGCAAGAACACCATCCCAACCGTGAAGAACGGGGGTGGCAGCATCATGTTGTGGGGGTGCTTTGCTGCAGGAGGGAAAATAGATGGCATCATGAGGAAGGAAAATTATGTGGATATACTGAAGCAACATCTCAGTCAGGAAGTTAAAGCTTGGTCGCAAATGGGTCTTCCAAATGGACAATGACCCCAAGCATACTTCCAAAGTTGTGGCAAAATGGCTTAAGGACAACAAAGTCAAGGTATTGGAGTGGCCATCACAAAGCCCTGACCTCAATCCTATAGAACATTTGTGGGCAGAACTGAAAAAGCGTGTGTGAGCAAGGAGGCCTACAAACCTGACTCAGTTACACCAGTTCTGTCAGCAGGAATGGGCCAAGATTCACCCAACGTATTGTCGGAAGCTTGTGGAAGGCTACCCGAAACATTTGACCCAAGTTAAACAATTTAAAGACAATGCTACCAAATACTAATTGAGTGTATGTAAACTTCTGACCCACTGGGCATGTGATGAATGAAATAAAAGCTGAAATAAATAATTCTCTCTACTATTATTCTGACATTTCACATTCTTAAAATAAAGTGGTGATCCTAACTGACCTATGACAGGGAATTTTTACTAGGATTAAATGTCAGGTATTGTGAAAAACTGAGTTTAAATGTATTTGGCTATGGTGTACTGTATGTAAACTTCCGACTTCAACTGTATATACACTGTACATATTTATATTCTGACATTGCTCTTTCTGATATTTCTTTCTTTTTACTTTTGTAATTATGTGCATATTGTTTTGTATTACTAGGTATTACTGCACTGCTGGAGCTAGAAACACAAACATTTCGCTGCACCTGGGATAACATCTGCAAATCTGTGTACACAACCAATAAACTTTGATTTGATTTGTAAGTGAAGAGCGATGGGCAGAAGGACTGGTCTGACTTCATGCTGTGCCACTACCATGAGGTTCTACCAGTCCCATCTCTTCTTGTATGCCATTCACATCTCCACAGAGGAGACAAACCCCATCCTTCTAACCCTAACCCTGTGTCAAAACGTACGCCACCACCCACCCACACATACTGCACACACACAAACACACACGCACCTGTACATGAATGTAAGCATTACCACCACCATGAAAAATGTGTGATGTTGTGTGAAAACGTGAATGTGTAAAAATGTAAGTACTCAGGTGTCAAGATTGATCACATGGTTGGCCAAATAAGAGAACCATGGATGTTATAGGGTTATAAATGTTTCCCATATATTTTGGTATGCTACACCTTCAATTTGATGGATCAAAAATACAACCCTTTTTTATTACCTTTTTTCAGCCACAACACTCAACACTTAGTTTCTTCTGATGTGCAGTGAATGTTTCAAAATGATGAATCTCTCACTGAGCGTATCACTTAAGACTGATTTATTCTCAGATCTATTCAAGAAATGCATCATTAAAATGACTGTTACATAGTTTACGGTGTTTGTAATCTCACGTTGTGTCACCGATTATTAATTCCTAGATCAATTAAGACATTTTTTATGTTTGTTCAGTTGCTTTTTATGCTTTGGTTCAAAGTGCTGCCTTACTATGCCTTTTAGTTTTATTTTTCCACACACTCTCATCATAAATTATAACGACGTAAACGTAATCTCACAGTCCTCAAACTAGAATATTCTGCTGAGACAAATAATAACACTGATAACTGTATTACTCTGATATACACATTGAGTCGTATAACAAGTTACAGCATTTACCTTGCTGCAATTAAGTGGGAGCATCAGAAACCAAAAGTGTATCCTTTTAGTACTAAAAAAGAAAGCCAAAGGACAAATGATTACACAACCTCAGGAGCCTCACAGTAGTGGCTGCTTAGGGGCCAAACAATATTCTCTACAAAAGCCCCCCACCCATCAATCCATCCAAATCTACAGTCACTGCATCGCATACTGGATGTTTTTTTTATATGTAGTACTTGATGTATTCTAATGGATACTAGTAGAATACGGGGTGTGCCCCAATGAAAACAAAGAGGAAAAGTAAAAATGTTTGGAAGGGAGAAAAGCTAATAATTACATACTAATAAAAACAATTAAATATCAACTGTTTACTCTCTCCCCGGGATTTTTGTTGAAAGCATGGCTACTACAATTTTGTACGACGGGGACATAAATTTGATGTTGTATTTTTTCATACCGTGATTCCCTTTTTGTGTGTTTTTTTCCTGTAATAAAATATAGACTACCTATGATGGACTCTGTGAATCAACAGTTTTTTAATTGTACTGTACTCTGAGGTATTGGTGAAGAGTTGGCCCATCGGGAAGCAGAGTTGCATAAGGAGACTCATTATTATGCCACACTGTAAAACATTTGAAGTTCAGTCAACTTAAAAAAAATCAAGGCAACCAGGTGCAATATGATTCCTAGTTTACTCAACTTTGGGTCTGGAAAGTACTGCTAACATACATTCCTAGGTTGTCTAAACACATTTTCCAAAGTTGAGTAAACTAGAAATTGTGTTGCAGCTGGTTTCCCTTTTAAGTACTCTCAACTTAAAGATGTAAGAATATAATCAGCTGAACTATACATTTTAAGTTGGATGAACTATAATATAGATGTTTGCTTAACTATGGATTTATTTTGTTATGTTATATTTTTTTATTTCCGTTGATAAAAGTATGTTAAAGGAATAGTTCACTCAAATTACAAAATGACATATTGGTTTCCTTACCCTATAAGCAGTCTATAGATAAGGTATGGCATCAATCCATGCTTTGGCTTTGTTTCCCACTGTTTCAAATGCTAACATTTTAGCAATACAAGTCAATGCTACCTATATTAGTATTTTCACGCTTCATGTTCAAATCATCTACACTGAGTATACCAAACGTTAGGAACATCTTCCTAATATTGAGTTGCATACTTTGCTTCTAACCAGCACACTCTTAGCCAACACAAAACTGACATATCGCCCAGATATCACTATTCTTCCCCTGAAGCCCACTGCAACACTTAACCTAACACTTGAATATGGCATATGTGTTTGCTGCTTTGCCAGGTAGTAAACTAGGAGATTGACAATGAAGAGAGGAGTTGTTTGGAGTTGAACCCCCTCATACCACATCCCTGTGCTAGGGCTGGGCTACAGTGGTACGCGGCTACTAATAAAAACACACATGAACCCATGCCCTATACCCTCCTCAGACCCTAATAAAAACCAGTAGCCAAAAGCAATAATCCATGTGCCAGTTCCATGCCAAAATAATAAACTTCTCCCTCAACCCATTTTTCTTTCCATATTTTCCTGTGCTAGCAGCTACTCAGCACACATCAATGGGATATGTTTGAGTCAAGTAGGGTAGTTATAGAGTTTGCACTTGCAGTGCACTTCCCGCGAACTGTACTTGACATATCGTTAGGTTGACCATATTTAAGGCAGTATAACCTTTGATAAAGCTCACATCTTCCCATCAGCATCTGATAACGTTGACACACAGTACCTAACTGTGCACGACAAACTGTTGATATTCAAGTGTTCCAATTGTAATTTTCTATCGCCACACGGTGCAAGTGCTAGTTAATATTGAAGTATGATGTAATTCAATGCAGGTGTTATGACAAACTTTTTTAGAGTGGGAAATGGGAAGTTACAGTGGGATGGGCATTCGGGAGATACTAATAATGATCAGTATTTATATCCCTTTCTTGGTCTCCCTTGTCTCCACCTTCCTCTCTCTTCTCCCTCTCTCTCTCCATCTCTCAGTATTTTCAAACGGAGGCACAGGGCTTCACAGCAAGCACTTTATGAGCTCTACAAACATGTAACACCAATGTATGGTTGGTCGTATGCTGGCTTTATGTGTGCTGGAGAGTTACCATTTTCTGCTCCAGAGTCCTGTGGCTTTGGACAGACAAAAATTGGTAGGGATGGTAGCCACAAATCGCCACAAGTCACCAATCTAGGGTCAGTTATTAACCTCACCCCGACTCTAGCCTCTAGGTTTCCGTGAGGTAGTCTTTTTCTCACTTTTTTTTTTGTTCACTAACTAGGTTCTGATTGTATATATCAGGAAGCTAGGCATATGTTGCACATCACTACTTCACAGGAGAGGCATTTGAACATCTTTTTTTAAATCAAAATGTGTTTTTGAGCAGAAATGCCTTCTGGAACATGTGAACTTTCATGTGACTTAATAACAAAATTGGATTCCATCTGTAAATACAAATACAATCATTAAATGACGAGCCTAGTTGGTTTAGCCACGGGAAAAAAAGGAACCTTCCCTCTAGCCATGATTGGCTTAGATAATGGATGGGCTGGACATACTGGAAGATGAGTTTGGATTGGTCTGCCATGTAGCATGCTTTTGTCTATAACGTGAGCTGCTCAGTATGTGTTGATAGTCCTTTCTATTGTGGCATTTAAAAAAAATATATAACATAAGCCGTTGAGAACTACAAAAGTTTTTCTACTTTTCTCAACAACATTGATGCACTGATTTTAGCAGGCGCTATCGACAGATCAATTGGGAAAAGTTGTGATGGGCTTCTTTCTGCACATGCCACGGTCAGTGTGAACCAGAGTGACTTGACACAATGCTGGCCAAACAAGATGTAGCTACAAACAAAATTGAGTTTGGTTCCAGGTTCCAGTCTGCCGTGAAGCATTCTTCCATGTATATGGGTAAGAGTCTAGCTATCTTTTCAGATATTATACATTTCAAATTTTGTCAAAAAGTTGTTTAATTTCAAATTAAAGCATACTGTTTTCTAGCTAGCCAATGTTAGCTTGCTGGCTCGCTAGCTAATGTTACATGTATGATCTGTGAAGTAATACATTTGCATTGCTAGTTATAGCCTAATATTAGATAGCTAACATTGAACCTAGTTGGTTAGCTTTAGCTACCTGCAGATTCATACTACCACTATGACAATGTTTGTATTGGTACTAGTATGAGTTGGGATTATGCTGGTTCATTATTTAGCTAGCTAGATAACAAAATACTTTACTTTTCCAGATGATTACATGACCCATCAAGTTAAACAGGTGTGTCTGGGGGTGATTATGGCCATCTATTGTCTTTCATGAACATGTGTAGACAATAGTGACCCACCCACTTAGCTAGATGTGGCTAAGGGGTGGTTATAGCATTTCTTTCACATGAACCATCAATTTAGACAAGTGCTGGGTAATCATCTAATAAAAAAAAACACTCAGGTTTCTTAATCCTGTATCTCTTGACATATTCATGAAAATATTCATGTCCAGACATAAGGAAGTGGATGGCGGCAAATGTTGTACTTTTAAACTCAGACAAAATAGAGATGCTATTCTAGGTCCCAAGAAACAAAGAGATCTACTGTTGGATCTGACAATTAACCTTGATGGTTGTACAGTCGTCCCAAAAAAAACAACTGTGAAGGACCTTGGCGTTACTCTGAACCCTGATCTTTCTTTTGACAAACATATCAAGAATATTTCAAGGACAGCTTTTTCCATCTTCGTAACATTGCAAAAATCTAAAACTTTTTGTCAAAAAATGATGCAGAAAAGCTAATCCATCCTTTTGTCACTTCTAGATTAGACTACTGCAATGCTCTACTCTCCGGCTACCCGGATAAAGCACTAAATAAACATTACGTAGTGCTAAACACGGCTGCTATCACATTACTCCAGTGCTAGACTCTCTACCCTGGCTTCATGTTAAGGCCAGGGCTGATTTCAAGGTTTTACTGCTAACCTACAAAGCATTACATGGGCTTGGTCCTACCTATTTCTCAGATTTGGTCCTGCCATACATACCTACACATAGGCTACGGCCACAAGACACAGGCCTCCTTATTCTCCCTAGAATTTCTATGCAAACAGCTGGAGGCAGGGCTTTCTCCTATAGAGCTCAATTTTTATGGAATGGTCTGCCTACCCATGTGAGATACGCAGACTCTGTCTCGACCTTAAAGTCTTTACTGAAGACTCATCTCTTCAGTAGGTCCTATGATTGATTGTAGTCTGGCCCAGAGATGCAAATGTGAACGGCAAGGCACTGGAGTAACGAACCACCCTTGCTGTCTCTGCCTGGCCGGCTACCCTCTCTCCACTGGAATTCTCTGCCTCTGGCCCTATTACGGGGGCTGAGTCACTGGCTTACTGGTTCTCTTCCATGCCGTCCCTAGGAGGGGTGTGTCACTTGAGTGAGTTGAGTCACAGACTGATCTTCCTGTCCGGTTTTGCGCCCTCTCGGGCTTGTGTGGTGGAGGAGATCTTCGTGGGCTATGCTCAGCCTTGTCTCAGGGTAGTAAGTTGGTGGTCTGTTGATACTCCTCTAGTGGTGTGGGGGCTGTGCTTTGGCAAAGTTTGTGGGGTTATATCCTGCCTGGTTGGCCCTGTCCGGGGGTATCGTCGGACCGGGCCACAGTGTCCCCTGACCCACCTCTGTCTCAGCCTGCAGTATCTATGCTGCAATAGTCTATGTGCCAGGGGGCTAGGGTCAGTCTGTTATTTTCTATTGTGTTTTTGACTGTTTTTTTTTTACTGTGTAACTCTGTGTTGTCTTTTGTCGCACTGCTTTGCTTTGTCTTGGCCAGGTCGCAGTTGCAAATGAGAACTTGTTCTCAACTGACCTACCTGGTTAAATAAAGGTGAAATAAAAAAAATAAAAAAATATCTGGTGTAATTCTCCTTTCTTATCTGGTGTCCTGTGTGAATATAAGTATGCTCCCTCTAATTCTCTCTCCCCCTCTTTCCCTCCCCTCCCGGAGGACCTGAGCTCTAGGACTACATGGCCTGATGACTCCTGGCTGCCCCCATTCCACCTGGTCGTGCTGCTTCTCGGGATTCAACTGTTCTACCTGAGGCTATGGAACCCTGACCTGTTTCGCCGGACGTGCTACCTTGTCCCGGACCTGCTGTTTTCAACTCTCTCTATCTGAACCGCACCTGCTGTCTCGACCTCTGAATGTTCAGCTATGAAAGCCAACTGACATTTACTCCTAAGGTAATGACCTGTTGCACCCTCTACAACTACTGTGATTATTATTTGACCCTGCTGGTCATCTATGGACATTTGAACGTCTTGAAGAACAATCTGGCCTTAATGGCCATGTACTCTTATAATCTCCACCTGGCACAGCCAGAAGAGGACTGGCCACCCCTCAGAGCCTGGTTCCTCTCTAGGTTTCTTCCTAGGTTCCTTACTTTCTAGGGACTTTTTCCAAACTTGCTGTTTGGGGTTATAGGCTGGGTTTCCCTATAGCACTTTTTGACATCTGCTGATGCAAAAAGGGCTTTATAAATACATTTGATTGATAGATCGATTGACATATAATATTTTTATATGGACACTTTCTGTTTTTGATATTTCTACTACGCATGTAACCATTCCACTGTACCGTTTACACCTTCTGTATCCTGTGCATGTGCTCAAATATCTTAGATTTTATTTGATATAGTGTGTGTTTTCCAGAGATGGTAATGTGAAGAACAACATCACCTGTACCAACGTTAGGATATAGGATATAGGCCAAGGACGAGATAAAGTATATATTTTTTATTTTAGGTTACTACTTTTACCACTTTTAGTCTTGAAATCTTTGTTTGTTTATTACACTACTCACTCTGTTTAATGGCCTCACATGGGAATCCTTAAAGAGATGGCTGGGGCTAAGGCTTTAAAGGGTGTGAACGATGATGAATGGGTTTGTGGAGACCAAAACTTGTGTCATTCTCAAAACATTTGGCCACGACTGTAGGTGTACCAAAATATTCAAGGGCCATTTTCGCAAAAGTGGGGTTTATCAACTTTCAAAGCAGAATTACTTTCCCATTGTTCCTCAACTGCAGTGTATGATATACCATTTTCTAGCTCTGAGACTCTATTTCTATCCAATGTAAAAAAATACAATTTTAAATTTTGCTAAATAGGACGGAAATCAACTGATGGATCGATATCCATGGTGGTGCAAGACTGGCAAGTCAGTTATTTTACCAACTGATCTGAGAAGTTGTAATACCAACTGACCTGAAAAGCTACGACTGGGGCAAGAGGTGACCTGACTACTGACTTGTTTCCCCCCTGGATCTGATCATCATTCCCACCTGGTCAAGCCTTCATCTGGGCTTCGGTTGGAAGAGACGTGGACGGCGTGGGTGAAGAATTCTGGATCGGACATCGGATGTGAACTGTCAATAAGCTAACTGAAATGTTTTGATTTGTGGTTTTAAGAGCGTCTTTGAAATTCTTGATGTAATAAAAAGCGCTATACAAATTAAATATGATTATTAACGACAAGCACTATGTGTACATTTAAGGACACCCTCAGCCTCACTAAGCTTCAATCAGCATTTACTGTATGGGCAGCTTTCACCCGCACTGTGAGGACACTGTGAGGACACTGTGAGGACAATCAAAATCAAATTTATTGGTCACATACACGTGGTTAGCAGATGTTATTGCGGGTGTAGCGAAATGCTTGTGCTTCTAGCTCAGACAGTGCAGTAGTATCTAACAAGTAATATCCAGCAGTTTCACAGCATATACCCAAATACATGTACATATTCAGCCATCCACCCATGCTATGCATTGTCTTTTTATAGCTTTTTTGCACTCCAGACTTCTTGTATTTTTATACTTTTTCATACTGCCGCTTTATGTATCATGTATCTGTCTTTTGTGTATTTTCGTTCTGGCATTTTGCACCTGCCCTGTGTTTTTTTCGTAGCTGTTTGACAAAGAAATTTCCCGTCAATAAAGTATCTATCTATCTATCTATCTATCTATCTATCTATCTATCTATCTATCTATCTATCTATCTATCTATCTATCTATCTATCTATCTATCTATCTATCTATCTATCTATCTATCTATCTATCTATCTATCTATCTATTCTAGTAAGGAATGGATTGACAATGTATACATACATGTCAGGGCGGCATTGGACTAAGATACAGTGGCATAGTAAGCTTTATAGTAGGCAGTATACACATAAGAGATTGGTGATGCAGTATATAAATACGATTAAGTGACTAAGATACAGAAGAATAGTATAGCGTACAGTTTAAACATATGATATGAGTAGTGCAAGATACGGAAACATTATTAAAGTGACTAGTGTTTAATTTCCTTAAAGTGGCCTGTGATTTCTAATCAGTGTCTATAGGCAGCCGCCTCTGGTGTGTTAGTGATGGCTGTATAGCAGTCTGATGGCCTTGAGATAGAAGCTGTTATTCAGTCTCTCGGTCCCAGGTTTGATGCACCTGAACTGACCTCGCCTTCTAGATGATAGCGGGGTGAACAGGCAGGGGCTCAGGTGGTTGATGTCTTTGATGATCTTTTTGGCCTTCCTGTGGCAACGGGTGCTGTAGGTGTCCAGGAGGGCGGGAAGTTTGCCCCCAGTAATGCATTGGGCAGACCACACCACCCTCTGGAGAGCTTTGCGGTTATGGGCGGTGCAGTTGCCATACCAGGCGGTGATGCAGCCCGACAGGATATTCTCAATTGTGCACCTGTAGAAGTTTGTGAGGGTTTTGGGTGATAAGCCAACTGTATTTAGCCTCCTGAGGTTGAAGAGGCGCTGTTGCACCTTCTTCACCACACTGTCTGTGTGGGTGGACCATTTCAGTTTGTCAGTGATGTGTACTCCGAGGAACTTGAAGCTTTCCACCTTCTCCACTGCGGTCCCATCGATGTGGATCGGGGGGTGCGCCCTCTGCTGTTTCCTGAAGTCCACGATCATCTCCTTAGTTTTGCTGACATTGAGTGAGAGGTTATTTTCTTGGCACCACACTCCCAGAGCCCTCACCTCCTCCCTTTAGGCTGTCTCATCATTGTTGGTAATCAAGCCTACTACTGTTCTGTCATCTGCAAACTTGATGATTGAGTTGGAGGCGTGCTTGGCCACGCAGTCATGGGTGAACAGGAAGTACAGGAGGGGGCTGAGCACACACTCTTGTGGGGCCCCAGTGTTGAGGATCAGCGAGGAGGAGGTGTTGTTTCCTACCTTCACCACCTGAGGGCGACCCGCAAGTAAGTCCAGTACCCAGTTGCACAGGGCGGGGTTCAGACCCAGGGCCTCAAGCTTGATGATGAGCTTGGAGTGTACTATGGTGTTGAATGCTGAGCTATAGTCAATGAACAGCATTCTTACATAGGTGTGCCTCTTATCCAGATGGGATAGGGCAGTGTGTGATGTGGTGGCAATTGCATCATCTGTGGATCTATTGTTTTGCGCAAATGCTCCCATCTATCCATGGTTTCTGGTTGGGGTATGTTTTAATAGTCACAACATATCATATGCACTTATCAACTCATTCACCATGTCTGCATATATATATATTTTTTTCCCGAAGCTAACCTGAACATGTCCCAGTCCACGTGATCAAAACAATCTTGAAGTGTGGATTCCGATTGGTCAGACCAGCGCTGAATAGACCTGACCACGGGTACTTCCTGTTTGAATTTCTGCCTATAGGAGAATGAAATCGTGGTCTGATTTGCCGAATGGTGGGCGAGGGAGGGCCTTATATATATTTTGGAAGGAAGTGTAGCAATGGTCCAATGTGTTAGCCCCGCGAGTACGACAGTTAATGTTCTGATATAATTTCGGGAGCCATATCCTCATATTTTCTTTGTGAAAATCCCCAGCTACAATAAATGTAGCCTCAGGATATATGGTTTCCAGTTTACATAAAGTCAGATTAAGTTCTTTGAGGGCCGACATGGTATCGGCTTGAGGGGGGATATATACGGCTGTCGCAATGATTGACGAAAATTCCCTCGGGAGGTAGAATTGTCGGCATTTGATTGTTAGATATTCTAAGTCGGATGAGCAGAAGGACTTGAGTTCCTCTATGTTATCACAGTTACACCATAAATCGTTAATCATGAAACATATACCTCTGCCCTTCTGCTTCCCCGGAGAGATGTTTATTCCTGTCAGAGATGTTTATTCCTGAACTCCTGACATGGTGCCGTTTTTTCTCAAGCTGATCTGCATGTACTTCCTGGGCTCTAGCAGGAAATAAACCCTGTGCACTGGCTGTAGTGAGTCAGTAAGGGGAACCGTTGTGAACAATGACAATCTGATGATGACAAGGCTATGGCAGGCAGAGCATCTACACCACCCCCTAGTGGTCATTTGCCTAAATACATGGGCTGGGGAAATGGGCTTCTTTGTAAAAAAAAATAAAAGCATCCCAATGTACTTCCTTCTGTCTCGCAGCCAAGCAAAACTGATTGCATATTTTATTATAGGTTCTGTTCTCTGGCGAGATGAGGGAATCTTAAGAATCTAAAAATGGCTCTTTAGTATGACTTTAAAACAAACAATCCATTTGGCTCTGCACACTGAGGGCTAAAGAGATGTTTTTGGACAAGTAGCTGCTCAGGCAATGTGGCAAACTCCATTTTAAAGTGTGAATCTTTTCTGAGGCCCATAGAATCAAATCAAAGTGTATTAGTCACGTGCGCCGAATACAAAAGTTGTAGACATTACAGTGAAATGCTTATTTACAAGCCCTAACCAAAAGTGCAGTTTAAATAGAAAATAAGTATTATGTAAAAAATAGATAAATAAAGATATAAAAAACTGTAAAATTACATTAGAAAATATATATATACACAGGTGGTATACAGGTGGTATATACAGGTGGTATACAGGTGGTATATACAGCTGGTATATACAGGTGGTATATACAGGTGGTATATACATGTGGTATATACAGGTGGTATTTACAGGTGGTACCGGTATAGAGTCAATGTTCAGGGGCACCGGTTAGTCGGGCTAATTTAGGTAATATGTACATGTACATGTAGGAATAGATGTTGTTTGTAGCAAAGTGATGGTACATGTGATGTATATGTATTTTGGAGATAAAACTCCAATGTGAAATTGTATATTGTACAAGAGCAATATCTCACATATACTGTAAGTTTATTTTGTACAACATTTTCTTACTTGTTCAAGGCATTCATGTTTAATGGAATGTTAAGAACTGTTAAAAACTTTGTTTTGATATGTTTAAGGAGAAGCCTATGGAGGTTTTCAAGAAGTGTAGACAGTGTACTCCAGTTCAAGCCATACATACTTCAGTTCTGTATCATTTGAGTGACTGTTCGCTCCCCATTCCTCATAAAGAGAAGAGAACTTAGATGTAAGACATGTCTCAGTGAGACAAGGAAGACTTGATAAGAGAAAACCCACACAGAATACACACACACAGCCAGCTTGGCACCACCTCAAGTGGCACGTTCTGCAAAGTCAATAAATGATGAAAAATACAATAAAAGGAGCAAGCAATTACACCCATTATAGGCGTACGGGTACTGTACGTCCTCTAACTGCAGCTGTGAGGCCTGCACAGCGGCAGACACACCACAGCTGGGATGCTTTTCCAAGCAGAATGTACAGACACACACACACACACACAGCACTAAAGCACCCGTGATGCCTGTCCCAGCAGTGAATGTAGGCTGCACCACCACCGGAGCCTGTGGTCCAGTTCATGAAGGCCCTGGGTGGACGGGGGGCTGACGGACTACATAAAAGGTTGACACAGCTCGGCTGGAGACAAGACACCACATTCTGCTGATTGGGACCAAGCTTTCTCCGCTCTGCTGTGCTTGGCAGCCGATCACAAACACACACACAATGCTGTCCTGGCCCCATGCCACCACCCCCCATCACACACACCCCTCGCCAACCCCCCAGGCCTCCAACCCCCTAACCCCCTGCATAGCGAGCCAGGGTGGGGAAGCTTTGTAAATTAAACAACATTAAACACACTCTGGGAAAGATAATAACAGAGTAAGCAGATGGAAACAAGCAAACAGCGCCACGAGTGTCGCCCACTGAGGCACACTGCGGAGAGACCGGTCCTAGCTGTGAAGTTGAGCTGACAGCCCAGGCCGTGAGCCTAAAAAAAAATTCGGAACTGAATCAAGACTGTGGGGACTGACCATATGAGGACCAGACCTGGGTCATGTTCAGTAGGTAGGAAATGGAAGAAAAGGTCCGAAACAGGGAGATACTATCGGGATATCTCCAATAAGAAATGCACATTTTCATTTTCCGTTTCACAACATTTGGGAATGTTTTGATACGATGTGCCCTAATGAACGACCCTGGTTTTTAATATAAGCTGGCCTGGCACGATGGAAACAATGGAATAGTCCCAAAAGTGCAAATACCATCCATCCAAAGTACCATCTGGCACTCCAGGCAGGCTCAGGACTCAGCACCCCACTTTAAAGAAAATAGTTTGAATGAGCAAGTTGTTTGGTATTTATTGGTCCTTGGTTAGAACATGTAAAGCGCTGTGATGGTCTGAGTTAGGGGTTAACCTCAACCAGTGGAAATGTCCCTGAAGCCTCACTGATATCTCTAGATCTGAGGCTCCAGAATCTCTTGTCCTACAAAGCAGGGGAGTTGAGGTCTTCGCCAACAATGTGGAATAATGGAAACTTTGTTCAAAAGTAGTGTATACACATCCAACAGATCTCCATAGATGCAGGGTACATATACAAATGACATAGAAAAAGAAGGTGGAGAAGAAGTTTAATAGGACTGAAATGTCAGGAGCAATCAAACAGTGTGGGGTACAGTCTTTTTTTTAATGATATGAAGTTTTAAAGGCCCACTCCATAACACTGCTGATTTTAATTCTTGAAATCATGCAGATAATAAAGTTTAGCACTTCATTAGAGGTACAATCTGTCATATTTACTGTTGTTCAATGTTTATTTTAATTATTGAAGCTGTGGAAGTATAACAATTGATTCTTGAATATCCCAAAATATAAGGCATTCTTGTGGAAGCTACTCTGAGAAGCTACCAATTACTTCACATCGAAGGGCGTTATGCTACACTAAAGCTACCATTGCGAAAACTATATTATGCAAAAGAAGTAGTGTGTAGATCCAGTAGTTAGCTACACTACTACATGGCAAAAAAGTATTTAACTACTGAAAACACTACATAGATTTTAATTTAGTAGTTAAATTACTAGTTGAACTACATGTAGTTCACTTCTCCCCAACACAATATACTGAGTGTACAAAAGTTTAGGAACACCTAATATTTGGTTGCACCCCCTTTTGCCCTCAAAAGAGCCTCAATTCGTCAGGGCATGAACTCTACAAGGTGTCAAAAGCATTCTACAGGGATGACTCCAATGCTTCCCACAGTTGTGTCAACTTGGCTGGGTGTCCTTTGGCTGGTGGACCATTCATGATACAAACTGTTGAGTGTGAAAAACCCAGCAGCGTTGCAGTTCTTGACACACTCAAATCGGTGCGCCTGGCACCAACTACCATACACCGTTCAAAAGCATTTAAATATTTTGTCTTGCCCATTCACACTCTGAATGGCACACATACACAATCCATGTCTCAATTGCCTCAAGGCCTGAACATCCTTCTTTAACCTCTCTCCTCCCCTTCATCTACACTGATTGAAGTGGATTTAATAAGTGACATCAATGAGGGAACATACAGCAGGTGAAATAAGTATTGAACACGTCACCATTTTTCTCAGTAAATATATTTCCAAAGGTGCTATTGACATGAAATTTTCACCAGATGTTGGTAACAACCCAAGTAACCCATACAAAGAACAAAACAAATAAGTTCAGAAATTAAGTTATGTGTAATAATGTGAAATTACACAGGGAAAAAGTATTGAACACATGAAGAAAGGGAGGTGCAAAAAGGCATGGAAAGCCAAGACAACAGCTGAAAACTATCAGTAATTAAAAAGCAATCCAGCCCCCTGTCAGTGCAAATTAATATCAGCTGGTTCAGTCCCAACTGATGGCCTACAAAAAGGTCTCATTGCCAAGGTGTCACACAAGACACATCTCATGATGGGTAAAAGCAAAGAGCTGTCTCAAGACCTTCGCAACCTAATTGTTGCAAAACATAATGATGGCATTGGTTATAGGCACATTTCTAAGCTTCTGAATGTTCCAGTGAGCACTGTTGGGGCCATAATACGAAAGTGGAAAGACAATCATTTCACCATAAATTTGCCTCGACCAGGTGCTCCTCGCAAGATTTCTGACAGAGGAGTGAAAAGAATAATCAGAAGAGTTGTCCAAGAGCCAAGGACCACTTGTGAAGAGCTTCAAAAAGACCTGCAATTAGCAGGTACTGTTGTCTCAAAGAAAACAGTAAGTAATGCACTCCACCGCCATGGCCTGTATGCACGCTCACCACGCAAGACTCAATTGCTGAAAAAAAAGCATGTTGAAGCTCGTTTAAAGTTTGCTGCACAACATTTGGAAAAGCCAGTGAAATACTGGGAGAATATAGTGTGGTCAGATGAGAGCAAAATTGAACTGTTTGGATGTCATAATACACACCATGTTTGGAGGAGAAATGTCACTGCACATCACCTGTCACGCTTGTGTGTGGGGAGAGACCAAGGCGCAGCGCAATCGTAGTTCGACATTATTTATTTACTGATTATTCCATATAAATGACCGAACTACACACACAAATAAAACACGATATACAAACGTAACGTTCAAAATAAACACGATATATAGACGGAACGTAGCACACTTACTTTCACCCCGTGACTGCGAAATACATGAACATGTAACGATAACAACCCACACCCGTGTGAGGGACAGACTCAACATATATGGAATCCCTAATTAGAGACAATGCGGTGCAGCTGCCTCTAATTAGGGATCCACCCCAACCCGACACAGAAACAGAAAAGAAAGACACTGTCAGACTCTGACCATAGCTACATAGAGAAGCAAATAGGCTTCTCTATGGCCAGAGCCTGACAGTACCCCCCCCCCCCCAAGGCGCGGACTCCCGGACGCCCAAAAAAAACAAAAACAAACACACAAAACAGGGGGGGTTAATGGGAGGGAAGACTAGCCCCTCGGGGGCGGCTCTGGCTCCGGTGAGTTGGACAGTTTTGTCACATACCCTTTTCTTATCACCGGTCCCGGGCTGGGTACCGTTGGGGCAAACGGCTCCGGCCAAGGAGCGGGAGATTTGACCGGGCCCGGACTGGGCACCGGTGGGGCAAACGGCTCCGGCCATGGAGCGGGGTAAACAACCGGGCCCGGACTGGGCACCGGTGGGGCAAACTGCTCCGGCCATGGAGCGGGGAAAACAACCGGGCCCGGACTGGGCACCGGTGGGGCAAACGGCTCCGGCCATGGAGCGGGGAAAACAACCGGGCCCGGACTGGGCACCGGTGGGGTAAACGGCTCCGGCCATGGAGCGGGGTAAACAACCGGGCCGGGACTGGGCACCGGTGGGACAAACGGCTCCGGCCATGGAGCGGGGAAAACAACCGGGCCCGGACTGGGCACCGGTGGGACAAACGGCTCCGGCCATGGAGCGGGGAAAACAACCGGGCCCGGACTGGGCACCGGTGGGACAAACGGCTCCGGCCATGGAGCTGGGCAATAAACCGGGCCCGGACTGGGCACCGGTGGGGTAAACTGCTCCGGCCATGGAGCTGGGAAAAACAGCCGGGCCCGGATTGGGTACCGGTGGAGCGGACTGCTCTGGCACTGAGGCGGAGCAGGCGGCTGGACCCGGACTGGGTACCGGTGGAGCGGACTGCTCTGGCACAGAGGCGGAGCAGGCGGCTGGACCCGGATTGGGTACCGGTGGAGCGGACTGCTCTGGCACTGAGGCGGAGCAGACGGCTGGACCCGGATTGGGTACCGGTGGAGCGGACTGCTCTGGCACTGAGGCGGAGCAGGCGGCTGGACCCGGACTGGGTACCGGTGGATCGGACTGCTCTGGCACTGAGGCGTAGCAGGCGGCTGGACCCGGACTGGGTACCGGTGGAGCGGACTGCTCTGGCACTGAGGCGGAGCAGACGGCTGGACCCGGATTGGGTACCGGTGGAGCGGACTGCTCTGGCACTGAGGCGGAGCAGACGGCTGGACCCGGATTGGGTACCGGTGGAGCGGACTGCTCTGGCACTGAGGCGGAGCAGGCGGCTGGACCCGGATTGGGCACCGGTGGAGCGGACTGCTCTGGCACTGAGGCGGAGCAGGCGGCTGGACCCGGATTGGGCACCGGTGGAGCGGACTGCTCTGGCTCTGAGGCGGAGCAGGCGGCTGAACCCGGAATGGGTACCGGTGGAGCGGACTGCTCTGGCACTGAGGCGGAGCAGGCGGCTGAACCCGGAATGGGTACCGGTGGAGCGGACTGCTCTGGCACTGAGGCGGAGCAGACGGCTGGACCCGGACTGGGTACCAGTGGCTCCAGGCCTTGAGCTGTGGCTGGTGGCTCCGGGTTTCTGACCTTCGCTCGAGGTGGCGGGACGCTGACCATCGCTGGAGGGACGCTGACCTTCGCTGGAGGGACGCTGACCTTCGCTGGAGGGACGCTGACCTTCGCTGGAGGGACGCTGACCTTCGCTGGAGGGACACTGACCTTCGCTGGAGGTTTAGGGGCGCTGACCTTCGCAGGAGGTTTAGGGGCGCTGACCTTCGCAGGAGGTTTTGGGGCGCTGACCTTCGCAGGAGGTTTAGGGGCGCTGACCTTCGCAGGAGGTTTAGGGGCGCTGACCTTCGCAGGAGGTTTAGGGGCGCTGACCTTCGCAGGAGATTTAGGGGCGCTGACCTTCGCAGGAGGTTTAGGGGCGCTGACCTTCGCTGGAGGTTTAAGGGCGCTGACCTTCGCTGGAGGTTTAGGGGCGCTGACCTTCGCTGGAGGTTTAGTGCGGGGAGCCGGCACGGGTCGTACCGGACTGGGAAGGCGCACCGGAGGTCGAATGCGTGGAGCTGGCACGGGACACACCTGGCTAGACGCACGCACTGGAGGTTGGGTGCGGGGAGTAGGGCAGAAGTCCGGACCCGGACTGGACATCGGTGAAGCGGACTGCTCTGGCTTGGGAGTGGAGCTTACGACCGGACCCGGATTGGGGATGCTCACTTTGGGCCCCACTAACTCCAGCTCCCTTCTCTTGCTCTCACACACCTCCCAACTGCGCCTGAATAGCTCCATAGTACTCCTCCATTCACCTCTCCGGAATTCCGCTATGCTCCACGGGGGAGGTGGTATTGGCTCTTCCTTTCGGTCGCCAGACCACCCCCATAGCCCCCCCCCAAAATTACCTTGGGGTTGTTTGCGGGCGTTTCCCCGTCTCGCGCGTCGCGCATAATTCAGCGGACCTCTCTCTCCGTCTCTCCCCAGTTACGCTGCTTGGTCTGGTAGTGGTGGGTTGTTCTGTCACGCTTGTGTGTGGGGAGAGACCAAGGCGCAGCGCAATCGTAGTTCGACATTATTTATTTACTGATTATTCCATATAAATGACCGAACTACACACACAAATAAAACACGATATACAAACGTAACGTTCAAAATAAACACGATATATAGACGGAACGTAGCACACTTACTTTCACCCCGTGACTGCGAAATACATGAACATGTAACGATAACAACCCACACCCGTGTGAGGGACAGACTCAACATATATGGAATCCCTAATTAGAGACAATGCGGTGCAGCTGCCTCTAATTAGGGATCCACCCCAACCCGACACAGAAACAGAAAAGAAAGACACAGTCAGACTCTGACCATAGCTACATAGAGAAGCAAATACCAACAGTGAAGTTTGGAGGTGGGAACATCATGGTGTGGGGCTGCTTTTCAGCAAATGGTACTGGCAAACTTCACATAATTGAAGGAAGGATGAATGGGCAAATTTACCAAGACATTCTTGACAAAAATCTGCTGCCATCTACCAGGATGATGAAGATGAAAAGAGCCCAAACACACAGCCAAGGCAACTCTCAATTGGTTTCAAAGAAAGAAAATAAAGCTGCTAGAATGGCCCAGCCAATCACCTGACTTAAATCCCATTGAAAATCTATGGAAATAACTGAAGATCAAGATTCATAGAAGAGGCCCACGGAACCTTCAAGATTTGAAGACTGTTTGTGTGGAAGAATGGGCCAAAATCACACCAGAGCAATGCATGCGACTAGTTTCTCCATACAGGAGGCGTCTTGAAGCTGTCATTACCAACAAAGGCTTTAGTACAAAGTATTAAATAAATATCAGTAAGTGTGTTCAATACTTTTTCCCTGTGTCATTTCACATTATTACACATAACTTAATTTCTGAACTTATTTGTTTTAGTTTCTTTGTATGTATGGATTACGTGGGTTGTTACCAACATCTGGTGAAAATGTCATGTCAATAGCACCTTTGGAAATATATTTACTGAGAAAGATGGTGACGTGTTCAATACTTATTTCACCCGCTGTAGCTTTCACCTGGATTTACCTGGTCAGTCTATGTCATGGAAAGAGCCTTTCCTAATGTTTTGTACACTCCGTGTAAGGATATTTGCAAGGAGCTTGAAGGCATTAGATATTGGTTTGATGTGGCAATGTACATTACAGCAGATCGCTTTTGAAGCGTTAAGTCACAGTAGGAAGTCTTCAGCAGTCACAATGGACTACTGTTCCACAGATGCAGTAAGAAAATATGTGCATAAATAAGTGCATGCATTTAATCCAGCACTATACTGTACAAATGTTTGATATACTCGTTTTCGAAGTGTATTAAATCATTCAACATTGAATGTGTAAGTAGTTCCCATCTGGATTATGTGGTGGGGAAAGTACCAATGAACATCCAACCAATCTAGGATAATTTAGTGAAACATGGTTGCAAAACTGTTTAAGGCAAAGTGGCTTCCTGTGTTCTGTTGTGGTGTAGTGAAGTAGTCAAGCTAGCCCAGAGGACTAGTCCATCCACAAAATAGTTCCATAATGGCAAACAAAAGAATGTATGGGTGTGGGGGTTATGAAAAAAGAATGAAAGGGTTTGAAAGCAAAGGGGAAAATTACATTTTACTACCACAATCTCCTGAAAATGCTTTGAATTGGAACCCGTCCCTGCCTTAGTAAGTCATCCATGGAAAACATTTAGATCTAGTGTGATTGTTACATTGCATTGAAAGGCGAAAGTTCCTAATCGCTTTAAGATAGCGGGCATGCCATGCTTCTCCCCATCTACGTTTTACAATTGTTCAATTTACTTTTACCATGGGTATACAATGCATATATAACATCCATGAACATCATTACCTGTTATACTGTATGCTGTTAATGTAAACCTTTTATGAAGCTTGTGTTTTGATGTTGCAATCTTTTTGATAGGTTTGAATATTTGTCTAGTAGGCTGGGTTGGACCAGGAAGCATCGACATAATAAAATCAAAGTGACAGTCCAGCTGCCATTTACATTGGTGTGTCAGGCTCCACAATATTATAAGAATCAAAGGGAAGGTATGGTACACATTTACATTTACTCCGATTGGCAAACCCTATCAAAAAGGTTTATTAAGATTATAATTTTTACTCAGACTTTATTTCCCCTTATGAAAAATGTATCAACCCCTACAAAAATGTTAATTATAATCCGCATAATAATTCACATTTCCTGTTGCTGCAGGATTATTTTCCTGCTGTAGCAAACTGGCTCAAATTAAGATCCTACATCTGTAAGTCCATAAACTTGCTATAAAATTCCTTCATTCATCAGTGGAGAACGAAATCAAAGGGGTTTTCTTTCTATGTATGTGTCCTCCATTGATTTATAGAATAGCATTCTGATGGAAAGTTGATACAGCATACTCTTTCATTTGTTTATTAATTTGACAAAAACATAAATTCTATCATCAGTGCTATGGTTGTGGTCTGTGTTGACATGATCAATTGTCTGCAATGCTTGGTGACTTTAAATGAGACAAGCTCGGAAGCTGCGGGACATAGAGGGAACTGTAAGTACTTTTTGCAATGCTCCCTCTATTTAATGTTCTCGCGAAGGGAGCACGATCTAATACCATTCCCATATTTCTCTTTAATTAGCCATTAATTTCAGCACTGACACTGGCTCATGACTTCAATACCCTCTTCCTCCCTCCCTTAGCCCTGTTAAATCAGTATACAGTAGACTTGTCCCCACTTTCTACTGTCTTGTCTGCAACCTCTGTCTGCTTCTCATCTGCTCTGACTGTGTCACCTTACCTCTCTGCAATCCACAAGTTTGGCAATTGGAAAATGTGAGGTACATGTGAAAGGAGCTCTGGGCTGCGGTTGCATTCCGCTTTAAAAGGTTGTCCCACTCCCTCCAACCCTTGCTCAAACATTTTCACAAACCTCAAACACAACTGGATAGGTATAACTCCAGCTACATTAACATACTGTCACCTATCCATTTCTATCAGATCCATGGAGGGGATCGAACTAGGGCAGAAGGGAGGAGGGAACAAACTTTTGGAATGAAACACAGCACTGGTTAGTCGGGGTGAAGGAGGGAATGAGGGAGACGAGGAATTACAAAGTTGACCCGCTGTTCCTCCTCCTCCTCCTCCTCCTCCTCCTCCTCCTCCTCCTCCCAAGATCCCCCTTCGTCTAGACAGCACCCCATTATCAGTCCTGCTGAACCACTAATCAGCGAGTGTTTCCTCTCTGGTCCTAGCTTCCAATCCACTAGCGACAAGACAGGAAGCAGACTTACGGTCCTCCCTCAGAATAGAGGTGGCGTGCGCTTTCTCAGCGTCCTCCAGCAATGCCAGACTAAGATGAGAGGGAACAGAAGCTTTCGCTCTCAATCCACTCAGCTTCTAGTTTTATGACTGTGATTATTATTGTTAGTGTTCTACACTTGGACATTCTGGGCTAAGCACCTTCGGTTAACCCGTCTGGTTCTTAAAGCATTTGGCAATGTATGGCTGTCTGCGCACTTCCATAAGTATGGTTGCTGGTATGAAGTTCATGGGTGAAGCAAGTAAGAGTAAAGTGTTTGATTATTAAGATGACAATGGTGAAGAGTTCTCTAGTGACATATACGGTACTTATAGGTAGTTAAGCAAATTTGTGTATCAATTATAATGCCTTATTAATTCATTTGTGTTGCTTATTAATTAATTTGTTATAATATCTTCTTGCTACATGTCAGCACTGTGACCTCTGACCTAGCCCTTCCCAAGAGGAGCCCGATGACACCCCTGTCACCAACTCAACCTGTCTAATCTCCCCCCTTGATCTGAAGTCTAAGTGATCACCAGTAGTTTTCTGCTGGTGGAGCATACTTCAGACCCATACTTTGTTCACTCTTTGCCACTGAAACTGAAACACCAAGAACAGAGTGTAGTGCGAGTATAACTCGCCCCTCAACACGCCAATGACGCCTAGCCATTTTGATCTGGGGTGACTCAACAAGGGCAAGTCATTCAATACGGCGTCTCTTGAAAATAGATTTCACTCAAACAAGGTTAGAAAGGCCATGACATCAACTCGGCAGGAGAATCTATGTCGTTGTTGCCGGCATCTATTACACACAGGGGATAGGCTCCTAGGAAATAATGAGCCTTCAAATATAGTCTGGAGGGAACCAACGGTTCAGCCAACCTCACGGTCAACGTTTCTTTGCTGTCTTGGCGCCCTCTAGGACTTAACCTCTGGTCATAATGAGGCCTCCTCTAGGTCTTAACCTCTGGTCGTAATGAGGCCTCCTCTAGGTCTTAACCTCTGGTCGTAATGAGGCCTCCTCTAGGTCTTAATCTCTGGTCGTAATGAGGCCTCCTCTTGGTCTTAACCTCTGGTCATAATGAGGCCTCCTCTAGGTCTTAATCTCTGGTCGTAATAATGGAAAACAGAGCAACCAGCATGGCCAAGGAACATCGTTTCCCAGAGTTGCCGCCGCCCAAATGACGCTGAAACAAACTGGAGAAACAATCAGCAATGTCACAAATTGTATTAATAATAATGTTAATAATTGTTCAGAGCTGGTACGAACATTCCTGTCGGAATAATGGAAATTCAACATGGAGGGAGAAAAAAGAGCCTTGAACTGGAGGTAACAAGCAAGGCCATGGGTGCTCTGTATGGAACTGAGCACAAATACTGTTAGCCTGCGGAATCACTTTCTCCTATTTCATGTGAGGTACTTAATGTGAACTTGTTAGGGTTGGAAATGGGTGTGGGTGTGCCCAGGTCACTACCACTTGATGGTTGAACTTAAAGACGTCCACTCCCAATTAGTGTGCAGCCACCATGACTGTTAGCTTGTGGAAAAAAAATTAAATCCATCTCTACTTGCAGGTATGGTTTATAAGCCACCACTTAAAAATTTATTTCAAAATGAATTTGAAATTCAATATATTTGAGATTTATTTTCAATGGATTCTTGTCAATTCATACATTCATCAATGCTCCCCTGATTTGAGTATGTTATAAAGGAATCTACCCGAATGCCTGAGAGCAAATCCTGCAGCTATTGTGTGGTGGCCCACCATCGAAACAGAGGTTGACAGTGGAACACATGTCTCCCAAAATACCATTTACTGTCGAAAGCAGCATTTTTAAAACAACAATGTAGGGCAGTTCATGTCCCCACAGGAGCCAATGGTTTTGAAGGGTATAAAGTTCCTGTCTGCTTAAATGTTAATCAAAGCACCACTGATGTCACTCCTTAACACAAAGAAGGTCTCGGAAAAACTGTATACCTGTGCATAATCAGTCCACCAAAAACAATAACAGTGTGAATATTATCTCTCTGAGTGTGAAAGAGCTAGTTTTGTCCAAATGTAACCAAGCCACCGGCCATGGAAGTAAACACACCGACTCAGCCTCACAGCAGGGGATGTGTAAGACTGGGAGGGTACTGCAGGGGAACATTCTTGTACACTTTTTATGTGCAACATTATAATTGCAAACCTTATTTTACCACACTTTCGCCGCAGTGACAACAATTAAAGGCAAACGATTTTGACAGGCGCACTGCGGGGCATCCAAAAACAAGGTTCGAAACCCAAACCCCACCTTCTCTAACAATGCATTCTGGACCCAGTTTATCTTGAGGGAACCATATCCCTGAGATATTGGGAACCTTATGCTGCACCAACAAAAACAAAACACAGAAATTACAGCAGCTGTAATGTGGAAATTAACAGACAAAACAATGTATGTACCTCCCCAAAAATGTTTACGTTTCGCCCAACTGTGGATGGCAGTCTGGTGTGCCAGTATTGCACCAGAGTGACTTTTCAGAGTTGTTAGTTCCCACACTGCTTACTAAGGCCTTGATTTAAAACAATATTCTACCAGATGGGTTGCGGGTACACTCTTTTCGACCTTCTGAGATTCATGAGATTTCCTAGGCAATTAGGACACCACTGTCATATCCTAATTCAATGGATACAAACAAGGAAGCAGTGAGCAGTAACTGTGCGTACTAAGTACATTATCAGATTACATGGTAAACTCTAAATATGGTTTGTTATTATTTAATTACAGACTAGGGATTAGGTCTAGGTCTTGGGGTTTGTTTGTGGTCAGAGCCTGGTCACTGTGTTTTTTTATTTAACGTTTATTTTACTAGGCAAGTCAGTTAAGAACAGAATCTTATTTACAATGACGGCCTACCTACAGGGGCAGCCTTAGTATTACAGTGCCCCTTGCTCAAGGACACCGACAGGTTTTCACCTTGTCGGCTCAAGGATTCAATCCAGCTGCCTTTCAGTTACTGGCCCAAACCTCTAACCACTAGGGTACCTACCTGCGTGATGTAAGGGTTATTTGATATTCTACTACTGTATATGACGTGATTACCTTGAACTAAACACTTACGCAAAATTCATCCAATTGTCACCTACTTTGTTCAAGTCATTGTATAATAATAGCCATAATATTATGGCTGCAATGTTCCTCCTGTGAATTTGTTCTTAACTGACTTGCCTAGTTAAAAAAAGGTTAAATAAAAAAGTACAATAAAAATGGCCTAATGGTTAAATTCAGGAAAGTGTCATTAGCGATATTTGCCCAGGATTTTTATTTTACATTTCTCTATCCTCATATCGATTCATCATCATCTACAAAAAGATCCACATAAATCAATACATCAATGCATTTGAAAGTAAACCCAGAATAGTGTTTTATGGCCAATAATCAGTTTTAAGTCTAACAAATTGGTCCTTACAGTGAGGAAGGCATCTGGTGTGGTCTTCAATTATGGATGTTTTTCACACTGTTTATGTATTCAGTTCTTGTGCAATAGACCTGGAGTCTGAAACTGGCTAGCCCGTTATTCTTTCAGTGTGCAGTGAATATATGAGGTGTTCAAAGGGAAAGCCCCATAGAATGTATCCCTAAACCGTGTCCAACTAAAACGCAAGGTCATAAACTCAGTTGAGCGATACAAACCATGCCCTCACTGTTTCCAATTGGAGTGTTTGATCTGAGGGATGTTTTTTTTAAAGAAGTGGATCCTCCTTAGATTATCCTAAGTTTATTATATTTCCACTTTCAGAATCGTTCCATTTCTGTAATCGCATGGCAACATGCTTAGCAGCTCAACAATTCGGTCATGGGCAGATTCATGAGGTTATGATTTAGTATGGTTCTGTAAGAAGATTCACACCAACACTCACACAAAACTGCCCTGTGCCTTGTCCCCTCTCACTTCAGATGAAATCCTGCGACTAGTGAGGTCCGGCCGCCAGACAAGCTGCCCACTCGACCACATCCTCTCCTCCCTTCTCCAGACCATCTCTGGAGACCTTCTCCCATTCCTCACTTCCCTCAACAACTCATCCCTGACCATTGGTTGTGTCCCCTCTGCACCCCTACTCAAGAAACCAACACTCTACCCATCTGACATAAAAAACTACAGACCGGTTTCCCTTCTTTTTTTTATTTCCAAAACACTCGAGCGGTGCTGTATCTGACCAACTCTCTCGCTATCTGGTCCTTACAGTGAGGGAGGCGTCTTCTTCACCCCAACGATCTTTTACACCCTAACCCGTCAGGCTTCGAGACAGCGCACTCAACCGACAATGCTCTTCTCTGTGTCACAGAGGCTCTCTGCACAGCCAAAACTGACTCTCCTCTGTTCTCACCCTCTTAGATCTATCCGCTGCCTTCGACACTGAACCATCAGATCCTCCTCTCCACCCTCTCAGGGCTGGGCATCTCAGGCCCTGCACCGCCTTGGATTGCATCCTACCAGGTGATGTGGAGAGGCTCTCTGTCGGCACCACATACTCTCACGACTGGTGTCCCCCAGAGCTTGGTTCTAGGCCCTTTCCTCTTCTCTCTATACACCAAGTCAGTCTGCACTGTCATATCCTCACATGGTCTCTCCTATCATTGCTATGCAGATGACACTCAACTACTTTTCTCCTTCCCAACTCCTGACACCCAGGTGGCGACACGCATCTCTACATGCCTGGCAGACATCTCAGCTTGGATGTCGGACCACCACCTCAAGCTCAACCTCGACAAGACGGAGCTGCTCTTTCTCCCGGGGAAGGCCTGCCCGCTCCAAGACCTCTTCATCGCGGTGACAACTCCACGGAGTCCCCCTCCCAGAGTGCAAAGAACCTTGGCATGACAATGGACAACACCCTGTCATTGTCTGCAAACATCAAAGCAGTGACTCGCTCATGCAGGTTCATGCTCTACAACATCCGTAGAGTACGACCCTACCTCACACAAGAAGCGCTGCAGATCCTAATCCAGGCACTTGTCATCTCCCTTCTGGAAAACTGCAACTCGCTGTTGGCTGGGCTCCCCGTTTGTGCCATCAAACCCCTTCAAGTTATCCAGAATGCTGCAGCCCGTCTGGTGTTCAACCTTCCCAAGTTCTCCCATGCCACCCTGCTCCTCCGCACACTCCACTGGCTTCCAGTTGAAGCTCGCATCCATGGTTCTTGCCTATAGAGCATCAAGAGGAACTGACCCTCCCCACCTTCAGGCTATGCTCAAACCCTATAACCCAACCTGAGCACTACATTATGCCACCTCTGGTCACTTGCCCCCCCCCAAGTGTATAAAAGGCTTTCATGAACTAACACTTCCACTTGACTTTTTTCCCACTTATTTGCTCTGACTTTGCTGATAGCTACTTTATTGAGGAAAAATGTACTTACTAAGACTGTGATATGTGGTTGTCCCACAGCTGTCTTAAGAAGAATGCTATAACTGTGTACAGTAACACCTCACCACCAACACCCTGAAAAAGGAAATACCCCGCTTTGATTGAGATGATAGCTCTCATCACAAATAAGGGCTGTTCTGTTCAGATGCGAAGCACATTAAGCTAGTCAACATGCAGCAGACACAAGGAGTTACAGGCCAGCATTGGCAAAGCTGGAAAAAAATGTCAGACTAAAACACAAACTCTATGTTAGTGACACAAACAGAGGACTAATAAAACAGTCCAATGTAAGCTTAGACTGTATCAATAAAATAATTGAATAATAAAATGTCCCTAACCAGTTTCAAACATCTGACTCCCTCATTATCAGCGCACTGGGGACATAAACAATCCCAGCTGCCACCAGTTAGAGCGGCTATATTGGGTTCACATTAATTTCATATAAATTGTTGGAATCAGTGCCTTTTATATAATCCTTTATGTAGTATCACTGTTTATAAATGATTTGAAAAGCATCTATGGTATATGTAGTGCTTATGAAGACTTTATGAATGCTCTCTAAAAAGAATTGTTAAGACTGGACAAAATATTTTTTTATGCATGCATATAGCATTATAGTCGAACAATGGATAAGACCAAACACATGTGGTAAGTAAGTGTACTCTGCAATTAGTAAAGATACTGCAAGTTGGCATTGGAGATAATGGTATCAAACTGATATCAAATCATATATGCATAATTGCATGGAAGGGACTACACTGAGAACCACAAAACATAATATGCACAGTCGTATGTTTCCAATGGAAACATCCCAACGTTGGGCCTTTCTGTGAAGGAATTTACTTGTCAAAACATAGGGGCTCCTGACACAAAACTGCCAGATGCGCTCAGTGTCTTCATTTGTCAGAATCTGTGTGTGCAAGATCTAAGTAAGGCCCTACTGTACACAGCAGTCAGGAGCTCAAGCTCCAGTGGCTGATTCTCAAGATCTCAGCTCTTTATTTTTTTCTCCCCTCTCTTCTTCTCACTGCTGCATTGTGGAGAGGTTACACCAAGATGAGCTGGAAGGCTGCCCGCCAAAAGAGATCCACTATAAAGGGGTACTGATTCAAACTCCTTTTCCTGTTTAGACAAGGGCCTGAGGTATGCAACATGGATGCGGCAAGGGACCGATGGGAGAAGAGAAATGCGGTGGGATTTTTGGAGGGGATGGAGGGAGGAGCATTGTCTTATTAAAATGGCATGTTGCTTCTCCATTGATATGCCATTCTACGAATGATAGATAGTAGATTTGATTGGCTCTGATTTGGGACCAACAAAATCCAAACAGAGTTTTCCAGAACTCTCTCCTCTGTCAGGCCCTGACCTTAACCACCGGACAAACATAGAGATGCCTGGCGGCTTCCCCACAGTCTGGACCTGACACAGAGAAAACAACTTCCTTGTTCGTGATATAATGAAAAGCATTACATGTTTCAGAGAAAACAACTTCCTTGTTCCTGGTAATTATCCTTTTTTGTGGCCTTAGTTTACACGTTTTGTTTTGTTTTTCATCCGAAGAGCACTAAGATCTGTGTTTCCTTCCTCCCTCAAAGGCCCAACCAGTTAGGGGGCATTTATAGGGAAGCTGTGGTCTTTTGAGAAGTATTTTATCTGAAGTTTAATATCTAATGACTCAAATGCTCCCATCTCTCTTGGATATGACTTTTATAGCTGATGAACACAAAGTTGAGTCAATATTATTTGTAACAATAATTTATTCTGCCACGTTCTTGGTGGCATGTTGAGAGAATGAGTTCACTACTCTCTGATGTGTGGGGGATGCCTGCTGAGCGGCAGGGATGGGAGGCACCATTCCCAATGGCTGCGGGGGTGCCGGCAACAATAACGGTCATCATCAGCGTGATTCCCTCTGACAGGCTCAAATACTTATGTGTGACTCCTCATTAACAGGATCATGTGGCACAAGGCATGCATTAATAAAGAGGCAGCCTATTCCACGAGGGGGTAAAGGGTGAGAATAAGCCAACATTAATTACCTATATTGAATTAATAACACATATAACGCTACAGAATATAAGTCCAGGTGAAAGACTGACATGTGTGCAGCTACGCCAGAATTCCATGAAATTATAATTGTACAGCCAGTGATCGCCCTTGCAGTTTCACATGGGAAAATCACATGTTCTCATGTGTTTTCACATGTTGAGCTTAAATTTCACATGTGCCACCACCTTTTCCAATGAGAAGAAAAATGTTTTCACCTCACATGTGAATTGCAGTTTCACATGTTAAAAACTTTATCATGAGAAAATCAATCACATGTGAAAATCGAATTGGCAGTTTCACATGTAAGAAAACTCCACATGTAAAAATCTAGCATTCACTTATGGAATTGCAAGTTAACATGTGGAGGTGAAATAGTGTTATTCTCCTTCAGTAAAAAAGGTGCTGTTAAACATGTTTCCACATATGGAATTGCAAATTCTGTAATGCCATTTGGTAAAAAGATAACTTAGCGTACCTGAGTATAATAATTCAAGCGTGTTAAAAATAAAAATGTATTATTTTTTAACCATCCATTTGGAGTGTTACTGCTGCAGGGCGCACGCCTCTCTTTGTATGTTGGTCAGTGACTGTTGGAAGAAGTCCAGTGAAAAGAACAGAGAAGCTAGCACTCCATGTCTCCTTATTTATCGTTTTTATACATTTATGCTGGTCAGAGTTAATCAGTTAACTAAAATGACCTTTTAGCTCAGATGGTAGAGCACGGCGCTTGCAATGCCAGGGTTGTGGTTTCGATTCCCACAGGGGACAAGTACAAGAACATGTATGCACTAACTAACTAACTAACTTTAAGTCGCTCTGGATAAGAGTGTCTGCTAAATGACAAAAAGGTTCATATAAATGTAGTGCATCATTTTTTTTATGCACTGTCTAAAAGCATTCATAATACACTTAAAACATCCAAAATACATAATCTATACAGCTAAAAACAACAATGAAATGTCAAAACAAGTTGATTTTGAGGTTAAAGAAAGTGTGTGTATCAAATTACCTGATTTTGCTTACAGTTACTTTGGACAAAATCTAAACGGCAATATTCTTGTGATGCTTTTTTAAATAAAAAATCTTAAATTACAGCTCACTTTGAACAAATTCAGAATTTGTGATTATTCTTGATTAATCAAAGCAAATCCTGCGTTTGTCATGGTCACATGATGAGGTAGCCCCGCCTGCAACTTCAAAATTAGCGTTTATCCTCGTGGGATCGAATGGTCAAAACATTGGCTTCTCACGCGAGTGACCCAGGTTCAAATCCCAACAGTTACATAGCCTCTTTGAAACTTTATCCTTAGTCATTTACAAAACATAATTTCATGTGAATGTATCTTGTGAAAGTTTACAAGCGTAAAGACACCTACTACACCTACTCAGATATTGTAACATTCCTTTCACATTCTAATTAGCAGGTTGTCATTGATACCTGTGAAATCAAAGGTAACATCAGCAGTGAAAAACTGTTGGGTGTTATTGAGATCTCTCAACAGCACATTCCATTGGAGCGAAACAGCTTAACCACAATACAACTTCTGTTCTGTTGATGAACAAAGAAGGTTTGTGCTATCTGTCTGGGGAGTCTGATCTGCCTGGAGAGAATTTTTCATTCGGTCGACGCAGTGTTTTTGTTTACATAGCCAATGCTAATATCTCTTGATAAGAGAATCACATTTCCACCTTGTAAACTTGTGCCCCTCCCTCTGCAACTCATTGACGCCCTCCAATGGCTCCAATTCTTCTAATTACATGTAAGCCAATGATGCTAGGTGTGTTGGGGGTGTCGGCCATATTGTTTTCACCTGCCCTATCCTGTCTCACCAGACACTCCCCACAAGGGGGAGTCAACAACGACAGACGAGAGGAAAGAAGGGAACACCTTTGTGAATTGTAGAACTGTGCTTAACTGCACCCACTTCGATACACCCCACCTCCTGACAAGGGAAGATGTCTGGCGAAGGCGAATCTCTTAAAATAACAAACACCTGGATTTGTTCACTCACCATGCAAGGGATTAAAACCATTTGTTTTTTTCATTGGTTTCGTATTTGCCTTGACGGAGATATGCACGACTGAACACGTTCGGCCTCTCTTCGGGTCCAAAAGTATGCTTAGAGTGGAAAAAGATTAACCGTTGTGAGTGCCTTCCCGACTATGAATGAATGTCCATTGATAATTTGTAGATGAATGAATCCAAGAAAAAGAACACTTGAAATGTTTATTAAAATACCTATTGTTGACCAAATAAAACGATTAGTACATGTTACAGAGACACATTTATTATTGAGGTAAGACCTTCAAATTGATATGCAGAACACCGACGCTGTCAATGCCAAAAGCTCACAGCACAAAAGATGCTTGACTTTGTTAATGGAACTAACATTGTCAGATCCTACATTCAGTTAACACCACAACCATTCATTGTATTTTAATTCCTATCATTCCTCAGCGAAGGCATTTGTATTGACCAAGAGTACCTGTCATACGTTAGACTATTGTTTATCTATTCCCATACTTCTGCATTACTGTTTCCTGTTGCTCACATTTCAGAGACAATGATGCACTTGATTGTTTTTCACAGCAGACAAGTGTCTTTGCCAATAGCAGTGCCATCAGTAGAGCAAAAGGTATTGGCTGAAACTAGCTGTGTTTTGAGGTATGTTTCACATTTTCATTATTCATTAAGGTATTCATTGCCACATCATATGAACAATATCATCCAGAGTTGCATTTGAATGGTTATCCAAGATAGAACGTGGACATAGAGGTGGTGTACAGACATTTTGGTAGCACTAAACTTGGGTGTTATGTCACGGCCCTCATTTTGTCCTGCAATGATGTAACAGATGCCATTAGCTGTTATAACACTGTGTCAGTTGTCAAGAGCTGTAACATCCAGTGTTACCAAAATTATCTCACTATAACCTTATCTGCTACTACATCTTTTTAGTGAATTGACTCATATTTTGTCAGAGGTCTAAGTTCACGCCCGACTTTGTTGACATTTATGAACATTATCTCCATGTGACAGATATGTAGAGCACAAGGAATTCACATCACCCATCCATAGCTGTTTACATCACCCGTGTTAAACATTTACGGCTACTTATAATTGTCTATATTCTGAGTTATACAGTAGTCATTTTGTATTGCTTTCTAAATAAACTGTCATCTTATCAGGGTGTGTCTCTACAGTTATGTTGTCTGACTAAAATGATTGACGGGTCAAATAGACCTGCAGTCTGTGTAAGCAGCTCTCTTGCCTTATGTATCCAACAGGGTTGTGGTACTTAAGGGTAGATAACTTTGGCAAGTTTAGCTTAATTTTTGTTATCGTTTCAATTTTCATCCAAACTGTTTTGAGTTGTTCGTTGGTCATTTAACAATGTCCAGAATCTCCTGGCTAGTGCTTAATAAACTTTAAAATGGGAACTGAATGCCTCTCTATTTCCAAACCCCATATGACACCTTTATTTGTTTCTTGCTCCTAGACGCTGTTTATCTGCCACCTTTATTTCAGCGATGGAGAAATCAAGAAGACAAATAAGACAAAAGCCACGTTGTCCACACTCGCAACAGACAGCGATCCCAAAGTACTTGAGAAAGAATGAAAGGTGTTTTCCAAACGTAACTCTGACAAGTATGCATTGTTAAAGAATTGGCAGCTAGCTGCTGCCGCAAAGGAAAAAATTACTCTGCACACATAACATTCCTCCTTATTGTCACCAACCCCCACCACCACCACCACCTGACTCATGAGCTTCCATGCCTTATTAAAACCTATAAATCCTCTCGCCTGTGACATCATTTGGATTGCAAATTAAGGTCTACACCTGACTATTCCTTGGACATACTGATTGTTGTATTGACAGAAACACAGCTGTGTACCTTTCAAATCTCGCTTTTGGCTATCGACGTATTCACACCTATCAGTTTCTTTGCCAAATTGCTCCCACACACCAAAAAGTGTACATTTATTGGAGCACATAGGCATTGCAGTTGCAGTATACAACTCTCTCTCTCTTCCATTGTTACAGCACAAGCAGAGCCAATGGGAATCTGTTGGGATTCTTTTTCATCAATATCTTTGCAGCTGTCGTTAAGATACATTTTATAAATTAGTTGGCAGTTGGTTTGACTATGCATTAATGCCCACATACGTTTCAATGGAAAGACACCACTGAAGTGGCACACCAGTGATTGTGGCTTGTCCAGGCAGATCACTCAAGAGTGACTTGGAAATTGGATGTCTATCCATGTCCTGAGGACATCATGAAATGCCTTCAAAACCATAAAATCTAATTTTATTTGTCACATGCGCCGAATACAACAGGTGTAGACCTTACAGTGAAATGCTTACCTACAAGCCCTTAACCATGCTTTAAGATAATAGAAAATAAAAGTAACAAATAATTAAACATCAGCAGTAAAATAACAATATATACAGGGGTACCGGTACAGAGTCAATGTGTGGGGGCACTGGTTAGTCGAGGTAATTGAGGTAATATGTACATGTAGGTAGAGTTAAAGAGACTATGCATAGATAATAAACAGAGAGTAGCAGCAGCGTAAAAGAGGGGTCTGGTGGCCCTTTGATTAGCTGTTCAGGATTCTGATGGCTTGGGGGTAGAATCTGTTAAGAAGCCTTTTGGATCTAGACTTGGTTGCTGTGCAGAAGCAGAGAGAACAGTCTATGACTAGGGTGACTGGAGTCTTTGACAGTTTTTAGGGCCTTCCTCTGACACCGCCTGTAGTAGAGGCCTTGGATGGCAGGAAGCTTGGCCCCAAGTGATGTTCTGGGCCGTACGCACTACCCTCTGTAGTGCCTTGCGGTCGGAGGCCGAGTAGTGGCCATACCAGGCGGTGATGCAACCAATCAGGATGCTCTCGATGGTACAGCTCTAGAACCTTTTGAGGATCTGAGGACCCATGCCAAATCTTTTCAATCTCCTGAGGGGAAAAGGGGTTTGTCGTGCCCTGTTCACGAGTGTCTTAGTGTGTTTGGACCATGATAGTTTGTTGGTGATGTGGACACCAAGGAACTTGAAGCTCTCAACCTGCTCCACTACAGCCCCGTCGATGAGAACGGGGGCGTGCTCAGTCCTCCTTTTCCTGTACGCTTTCTTGATTTTGTTCTGGATTTGAGGACTGTGAAAAAACCACTGGTGGCATGTCTGGTGGGGTAAGTGTGTGTTTAAATTTACTATGAAAACGATTTAGAATTTTCAACACATTAATGTTTCATATAAAAGAAGAAGTGATGCATTCAGTCTCTCCTCAATTCTTAGCCAAGAGAGACTGGCATGCATAGTATTTATATTAGCCCTCTGATTACAATGAAGAGCAAGATGTGACACTGTGTTTTGGGCTAGCTGCAGCTTAACTAGGTCTTTCTTTGCAGCACTTGACCACTTGACTGGACAATAATCAAGGTAAGACAAAACTAGAGCCTGCAGAACTTGCTTATTGGAGTGTGGTGTCGAAAAAGCAGAGCATCTATTTATTATGGACAGACCTCTCCCCATCTTTACAACCATTGGATCTATATGTAGCTGTGGTTGCTGACATATATATGGTTGCATACATGGACACAAAAGCTTTGTTTAATACCAGTGGCAGTTCATTGGTAACAAATAGGGGCTTGAAATCTGCCCTGCGGTACACCACACCCTACATGTTTGACATTAGAGAGGCTTTCATTCGAGGTTGAAAAGACATAACACACAAGTTTTCTCAACAACAGGTTATGGTCAATAACATCAAAGGCTGCACTGAAATCGAACAGTACAGCTCCCACAATATTCTTATTCTAAATGTATTTCAACCAATCATCAGTCATTTGTGTCAGTGCAGTACATGTTGAGTGCCCTTCTCTATAAGCATGCTGAAAGTCTGTCAATTTGTTTACAGGGAAATAGCATTGTATTTGGTATTTTCCAACAGTTTGCCAAGAGCTGGCAACAAGCTGATAGGTCTGCTGTTAGAAATAGTAAAGGCGGATTGACTTTGGCTTCCCTCCAGGCCTGATGACAAACACCTTCCTCTAGACTCAGATTAAAGATATAACAGATAGAAGGGGCCAAAAAGTCAGCCACCATCTTCAGTAGCTTTCCATCTAAGTTGTCAATGCCAGGAGGTTTGTCGTTATTGATCGATAACAATAATTTTTCCACCTCTCCCTCACTAACTTTACAAATGCAATTATTGTTGTTTTTATGCATGAATACGATGGCTCACTGTTCGTTGTTGGCATTTCCTGGCTAAGTTTTCCATCATTCATTATATAATTGAAATTGACTTCATAATACAGTTTCTTCTTATTTTTGTTGAGTTCAGTCACATAATTTCAGACAGTCAGATTAATTAGCCACTCCTTTTGCCCCATCTCTTTCAACCATACAGCTTTTTAATTCCTCATCAATCCATGGAGCCTTAACAGCCTTAAGTCAGTTTCTTAACAGGTGCATGTTTATCAATAATTGGAAGAAAATTCATCAAGTGCAGCATCTGGATGCTCCTTATTAATCACTAGAGATCAACAAATATTTTTAATATAATCCACATAAGAGTCACAACAAAATATTTTGTATGATCTCTTATACACTATTTTAGGCCCAGCTTTTGGAACTTTGGCTTTCCCGGATATAGCCAATATATATTGTGATCACTGCATCCAATGAACAAGCCTGAACCAGATTACAGGCACTGGTTACTGTGAGACGTTTCCTCTTGAGAGGACAGCTTAATGAAAACCAGTCAATATTCAGATCCCCAAGAAAGTAGACCTCTCTGTTTACATCACATACACTATTAAGCATTTCACACACATGATTTAGATACTGACTGTTAGCACGTGTATAGCAACACCCCACATTAATAGGCTTTAGATGAGGTAGATGAACCTGCAACCCCATATACAATATACAGTCGTATGCAAAAGTTTGGGCACCCCTGACAATTTCCATGATTTCCATTTATAAATAATTGGGTGTTTGGATCAGCAATTTCATTTTGATCTATCAAATAACTGATGGACACAGTAATATTTCAGTAGTGAAATTAGGTTTATTGGATTAACAGAAAATGTGCAATATGCATCAAAACGAAATTAGACAGGTGCATAAATTTGGGCACCCCAACAGAAAAATCACATCAATATTTAGTAGAGCCTCCTTTTGCTAAAATAACAGCCTCTAGATGCTTCCTATAGCCTCTAATGAGTGTCTGGATTCTGGATGAAGGTATTTTGGACCATTCCTCCTTACAAAACATCTCCAGTTCAGTTAGGTTTGATGGTTGCCGAGCATGGACAGCCCACTTCAAATCATCCCACAGATTCTCAATGATATTCAGGTCTGGGGACTGGGATGGCCATTCCAGAACATTGTACTTGTTCCTCTGCATAAATGCCCGGGTAGATTTTGAGCAGTGTTTTGGGTCGTTGTCTTGTTGAAATATCCAGCCCCGGCGTAACTTCAACTTTGTGACTGATTCTTCAACACTATTCCCAAGAATCTGCTGATATTGAGTGGAATCCATGCGACCCTCAACTTTAACAAGATTCCCAGTACCGGCACTGGCCACACAGCCCCACAGCATGATGGAACCCCCACCAAATTTTACTGTGGGTAGCAAGTGTTCTTCTTGGAACGCTGTGTTCTTTTGCCGCCATGCATAACGACCCTTGTTATGACCAAATAACTCAATCTTTGTTTCATCAGTCCACAGCACCTTATTCCAAAATGAAGCTGGCTTGTCCAAATGTGCGTTTGTGGCGTGTGTGCAGAAAAGGCTTCTTCAGCATCACTCTCCCGTACAGCTTCTCCTTGTGCAAAGTGTGCTGAATTGTTGAACGATGCACAGTGACACCATCTGCAGCAAGATGATGTTGTAGGTCTTTGGAGGTGGTCTGTGGGCTGTTTTTGACCGTTCTCACCATCCTCCAATATTTTACTTGGCCTGCCACTTCTGGCCTTAACAAGAACTGTGCCTGTGGTCTTCCATTTCCTCACTATGTTCCTCACAGTGGACACTGACAGCTTACATCTCTGCGATAGCTTTTTGTAGCCTTCCCCTAAACCATAATGTTGAACAATCTTTGTTTTCAGGTCATTTGAGAGTTGTTTTGAGGCCCCCATGTTGCCACTCTTCAGAGGAGAGTCGAAGAGAACAACAACTTGCAATTGGCCACCTTAAATACCTTTTCTCATGATTGGATGCACTTGTCTATGAAGTTCAAGGCTTAATGAGCTCACCAAACCAATTGTGTGTTCCAATTAATCAGTGCTAAGTAGTTACAGGTATTCAAATCAACAGAATGACAAGGGTGCCCAAATGTTTGCATAGCCTATTTTTCACATCTGATTTAATTTCATACAACTTAATATTGCTACACTAAAAATACATTTTCTGTGATGACAGAGTAAATTATTATGCAGCCTCAGAGGGGTGCCCAAACTTTTGCATACGACTGTATATACAGCAACACCTCCCCCATAAGCATTCCTGTCTCTTCTATAGATTTTATATCTTTGTATTGCTACTGCTGTATCATCAAAGGAATTATCTAAGTCTCAGAAATGGCTAATATATTAATGTTATCTTATGTTAGTAAGTTATTGATTTCTTTAACCTTATTTCTAAGGCTACATACAGTATGTTAATATGGGCTAATATGGGTAGCTTCTCAGAGATAAATAAAATATGGAAAATAACAAACAAAGAAGGAAAAAAAAATCAGCAGTCCATTAATCAGTTGGTGTGTGTGTGTGTGTGTGTGTGTGTGTGTGTGTGTGTGTGTGTGTGTGTGTGTGTGTGTGTGTGTGTGTGTGTGTGTGTGTGTGTGTGCTGCGGTGTTGAAGCTACGAACCCAAAAGCTTGGATCTCTCATCCCTTCCAGGCTTTTGGGCCTGGAATGAGCCTGTCATAGAGCCTGTCATAGCGGATTTAAGCAATGTCTCCACTCACTCTGGCAGCTTTCATGGCCGGGATAAGTTATTTTCTCTTCTGGCGCACAGCTTCAGGATAGTCCTTGTTGAGGAAGTTCGTTCTTGTCAAGTTCTTGGCTCTTTACAGAACAGTGACCTTGTCCTTGACACTATCGGCCTGGGCCTGTCACCTCGGCCAGTAGTGGATTTTCCCATCCTGTGGGCGTGCTCTACCTCAATCTTCCTGTGGTCCATCTTCAGTTTCTCCAAGATCATTTCCCACACTTTGTCCTCAGATTCCGTGCAGGTCTCATGTGGAGATTCTACAATGTTGTTCCACCTTGATTGTCCCTTGAGATAATCTGATTTCTCTGTCATTGTTATCATGGATTCACACACATATTTGATGTCCTCTCTCAGTGACTTACAGATTGCTGTCATCTTCGTTTTCCTGTTTAAACTCATCTAGCTGGTCATTTCGTCTATTCTTTTATTAGTTGGCTCCACCAGTATTTGAAAACAACACTTGAAGCTATTTTCTTGTTGTAACGACTGCTTGTATAACTCTTTATGATTGTTTAAAATATCCTTTGCCTGTGATAATGAGACCCCACTGTCCTCAACGGTACTTCTACCGGCTTTGGTCTTTGTCATTTTAGCAACGTAGGCTACGTTGTTACTCCTCACATTTCCAGACAGTGCAGGTCGCAGGGAAGATGGAAACAAACAGCAGGGATCTAGACAGTCACAAGCACCCGACAATCTGTGGTCCCAGCCACAAGGGCTAACAGAGCGCAAGCTTTTTTTGCGACTTTCTCAAATCATCATGCAGCCCATATATGTTTTGATTTCTAAGACATGCTAAGGTTTGTATCATTCACAACTTAAGTTGACAAATAACTCTAAATCTAACGTATAGGACCTCTTTCAAATGATCCCTTTTATGCTCAACATAGCCACTTTAAGCTAGCTCCAGAATGGGAAAAATATCCTTTCGATTTTATTCAGCTAAGTTCAATTATATTCTTCTTACTATAAAATCATATAATATAAAATAATGGCACAGGAATTATAAGCATAGCTTGTCTGCTAACTGAATGAGCCTACAGCCTAAGGCATGGCGCATAACACGGCACATAGCCAGATAACATACAGTAGGCCAACTCATATTCTGTTCTTCATATCATTGTTTATTTAGACCTGCCTAATTTATTGTGATGGTGTACATGAAATTGATTTTTAAAATGTGTATGTTCCAAAGCCGTGCATCAGCAGCTTGTATACGTGGAAGCCTGGAGATGCTAAACATGTTTATGTTCATTAATGGTCAATTACAGTGAGTCCGGCAGTACAGTAATCATCAGACAAAATGTCATGACTGCCACAGCCTTAGATGTTACTGAGAACAATTTTATAGCTAGGTGATTTTCTGAGGTGGTACTGGGCCGAAAATTCTGTTGACCACATACAGTGGGGAGAACAAGTATTTGATACACTGCCGATTTTGCAGGTTTTCCCACTTACAAAGCATGTAGAAGTCTGTAATTTTTATCATAGGTACACTTCAACTGTGAGTGACGGAATCTAAAACAAAAATACAGAAAATAAAATAGTATGATTTTTAAATAATTAATTTGCATTTTATTGCATGACATAAGTATTTGATACATCAGAAAAGCAGAACTTAATATTTGGTACAGAAACCTTTGTTTGCAATTACAGAGATCATACGTTTCCTGTAGTTCTTGACCAGGTTTGCACACACTGCAGCAGGGATTTTGGCCCACTCCTCCATCCAGATCCTTCAGGTTTCGGGGCTGTCGCTGGGCCATATGGACTTTCAGCTCCCTCCAAAGATTTTCTATTGGGTTCAGGTCTGGAGACTGGCTAGGCCACTCCAGGACCTTGAGATGCTTCTTACAGAGCCACTCCTTAGTTGCCCTGGCTGTGTGTTTTTGGTCGTTGTCATGCTGGAAGACCCAGCCACGACCCATCTTCAATGCTCTTACTGAGGGAAGGAGGTTGTTGGCCAAGATCTTGCGATACATGGCCCCATCCATCCTCCCCTCAATACGGTGCAGTCATCCTGTCCCCTTTGCAGAAAAGCATCCCCAAAGAATGATGTTTCCACCTCCATGCTTCACGGTTGAGATGGTGTTCTTGGGGTTGTACTCATCCTTCTTCTTCCTCCAAACACGGCGAGTGGAGTTTAGACCAAAAAGCTCTATTTTTGTCTCATCAGACCACATGACCTTCTCCCATTCCTCCTCTGGATCATCCAGATGGTCATTGGCAAACTTCAGACGGGCCTGGACATGCGCTGGCTTGAGCAGGGGGACCTTGCGTGCGCTGCAGGATTTCAATCCATGACGGCGTAGTGTGTTACTAATGGTTTTCTTTGAGACTGTGGTCCCAGCTCTCTTCAGGTCATTGACCAGGTCCTGCCGTGTAGTTCTGGGCTGATCCCTCACCTTCCTCATGATCATTGATGCCCCACGAGGTGAAATCTTGCATGGTTCCCCAGATCGATGGAGATTGACCGTCATCTTGAACTTCTTCCATTTTCAAATAATTGCACCAACAGTTGTTGCCTTCTCACAAAGTTGCTTGCCTATTGTCCTGTAGCCCATCCCAGCCTTGTGCAGGTCTACAATTTTATCCCTGATGTCCTTACACAGCTCTCTGGTCTTGGCCATTGTGGAGAGGTTGGAGTCTGTTTGATTGAGTGTGTGGACAGGTGTCTTTTATACAGGTAACGAGTTCAAACAGGTGCAGTTAATACAGGTAATGAGTGGAGAACAGGAGGGCTTCTTAAAGAAAAACTAACAGGTCTGTGAGAGCCGGAATTCTTACTGGTTGGTAGGTGATCAAATACTTATGTCATGCAATAAAATGCTAATTAATTATTTAATCATACAATGTGATTTTCTGGATTTTTGTTTTAGATTCCGTCTCTCACAGTTGAAGTGTACCTATGATAAAAATTACAGACCTCTACATGCTTTGTAAGTAGGAAAACCTGCAAAATCGGCAGTGTATCAAATACTTGTTCTCCCCACTGTAGCTAGCTAGCATTATCATCTACAAACGAAACACACTATCATATCAACAATCTGCATATCTAAATAAAGACATTGGGCATCTTTTGGGATTTATGCAGTGAGAATACAGAAGATGTTAGCTAGCTAGCTAAGTAGCCTTGTTAGCTTGAACATTGAACACACTAAGGTTAGCAGCCAACGTAGCTAGCAGGCTAAACACACAACCCAACACATTCCTAATGTTACCAGTCCATTAGAATGTTGGCTATTTCAGCATGACTCTTCCACCTTTCAAAATGTATTCCAATGTTTATCTGCTTTATGGTTTGTTCATGAGTAGTTTTTTTCATTTTCTCTTTTGGGGTCAATTTGATTCATTCCCAAGAACAGAGAATGATGCTTGTTGGCTTCGTCGGCTCTGTTTGTTTCTGGCGGCTGTAACGTTAGGTAGCAAGTGACTTTCATTTCCTCTCCAGCTCTGGGGTAACAGTGTCATTCGAGTAGGCGGGATTGGTGCAAAGACGCACCTAGTCCAGAAGGCCAGCCCAAGGTGGCTCAGGGCTCAATCCCCATATTTTTGTTCAAAGTGAAAACACTACACAAGAAGTGGTGCGGCATAGTGTTGCCCACGACCACAGATTTCTGCTTTAACCTTTAGGAATGAGTGCCTAAACGTAATGTTTTAATCCTATCCAAAACCTTTACCCTTAACCTCCTAAATTTGATGTTTGAAGAAATTTGGAAATTTGACGTTTGGAGAAACGTGTATAAATGTCTAATTCTTCAGTGAGACTGTGAGAGCTTGTTGGCTTGTCCCATACAAACACACACACACACACATACGTGTAGACGTGTCATTTTGGTCACGTCAAGACAATGTAAAACAGGTTGCGGTATGTCTGCTTTGGTGTCCCTGTTCCTGAATGAACAAACCCTCTTTCTACTCTGATGAAGTCAGACGGTTACAACTTACAACTATTTTGGAGCTCATTTGACCTGATTGAAAGAGAAAACGTTGAAATTCATCAACAACAGAAAATACTGGAAAATACAAGGACAAAAGGGCTGTCATAAAGAAAAACTGAATTTATTTGAAACTGATTTCTTTCTTTTCTCTCCCTCACATAAATACCTTAATACCACAGACTGCAAAACACTTACCCACCCATGCGTGTAAAACGGGTTACATCACCGAATACAGCTCTCTCCAGCTCTGTCAGTCAATGCTAAAAGGAGGTTGGGGACTTAATCAGTCCAGCATGGCAGAGCCCTTCAGTACTGTTAGCTTTGGCACGTACTCCCCCTTGACAGCTGCCGTCTGTATAGTTCTACTCCGATAGGGTCTACACCAGTGTTTCCCCTATATCAGTAACTCTGTTGGCCCCCGCCTATACGAGTTTGGAATCTATCTATTTCAGTTGACGGTTGACATTCCGAGAGAAGACATGAGCATGGCCAATATAAAAAAAACATGGAAAAACTTGTGTACTCCTATAACACCTATATAACACCTAGAGGACAGTGTTTCTACAGTACGGCTACTGTTCTCTGCCTCAGTCTATGCCTATTGCTACCACTGACAGCTGTTTTACATTTGCAACTCCTTTGTTGTGTTTAGAATAGCAGGAGAAAATGTTGCAACATATGACTTTACTTTATGGTATTCCTGTCACGTCCAAACCCACTTCCCCTCTCCGGCACTTGAAGTCACCGGTCTACTAACCAAAGGACCTGGCAACCCATCCTTATGCGCACCTGGCAACCTTCATTACGCACACCTACACCTCATTAGGCACACCTGAACTTCATCACCTCGCTGATTACTTCCCCTTTATATACAGTACATTCGGAAAGTATTCAGACCCCTTGACTTTTTCCATATTTTGTTATGTTACAGCCTTATTCTACAATTTATAAAATAAAATGTTTTTCTCATCAATCTACGCACAATACCCCCTAATTACAAAAGCAAAAACAGGTTTACATTTTTTTTTTGCATCCTGGGTGCATTCTGTTTCCATTGATCATACTTGAGATGTTTCTACAACTTGATTGGACATGATTTTGAAAGGTGCACATCTGTCTGCAAAAGGTCACACAGTTGACAGTGCATGTCAGAGCCAAAACCAAGCTATGAGGTTAAAGGAATTGAGCTCCGAGACAGGTTGGTGTCGAGGCACAGATATGGGGAAGAGTACCAAAACATGTCTGCAGCATTGAAGGTCCCCAAGAACACAGTGGCCTCCATCCTTCTTAAAAGGAAGTAGTTTTGAACCACCAAAACTCTTCCTAGAGCTGGCCGCCCGGCCAAAGTGAGAAATCAGGGAAGAAGATGGTCACTCTGATAAAGCTCTAGAGATCCTCTGTGGAGATGGGAGAAATTTCCAGAAGGACAACCATCTCTGCAGGACTCCACTAATCAGGCCTTTATGGTAGAGTGGCCAGACGGAAGCCACTCCTCAGTAAAAGGCACATGACATCTCACTTGGAGTTTGCCAAAAGCCACCTGAAGGACTCACAGACCATGAGAAACAAGATTCTCTGGTCTGTTGAAACCAAGATTGAACTCTTTGGCCTGAATTCCAAGTGTCACGTCTGGTGGAAAGCTGGCATCATCCCTAAGGTGACACATGATGGTGGCTGCATCATGCTGTGGGAATGTTTTTCAGCGGCAGGGACTGGGAGACTAGTCAGGATCGACGGAAAGATGAACAGAGCAAAAATACTCCAGAGCGCTTCCAATAGGACAGCGACGCTACGCACCCAGCCAAGACAACGCAGAAGTGGCTTCAGAACAAGTCTCTGAATGTCCTTGAGTGGCCCAGCAAGAGCCCGGACTTGAACCCGATCGAACACCTCTGGAGAGACCTGAAAATAGCTGTGCAGCAACGCTCCCCATCCAATTTGACAGAGCTTGAGAGGATCTGCAGAGAAGAATGGGTGAAACTCCCCAAATACAGGTGTGCTGAGTTTGTAGCGTAATACCTAAGAAGACTTGAGGCTGTAATTGCTGCTAAAGGTGCTTCACCTGAATCCCAGCGTCTAAGTTACAGAAAATTGCCTCACAGAAAGGAAGCAGCAGCCAACAGAGACAACTCCCAGATGGTTGGCCCCAAGGAGACCTACAGCGAGCCAGCACTCCAGCCCATTCAGCAGTCTGCCCAGGTCAGCGATACATGTTTGTCCCTTCCAGACAAGTATGACGGGACTCCATCTAAATGCTGTGGCTTCCTCCTCCAGTGCTCACTCTATTTTTCTCATCAAACGGGAGCCCCCACCACCGAGAGGTCCAAAGTTTCCACTGTTTTATCCCTGTTGACCGAGCAGCGTTGGAATGGGCTACGGCCGTCTGGGAGAGATGGGAGTTGCTATGGTAGTTTCAAGGCTCTGTTCAGAGAGTCTTTGATCATCCACTGGAGGGCAGAGAGTGGTGAGCGCCTACTCCAACTACGGCAGGAGGACCAAACCGCTGCGGAGTACGCCCTCACCTTTCGTACAGTGGCAGCATCCAGCGGATGGAATGAGCCGTCCCTCCGTACTGTATTTAGAAGAGGATTGCGTGAGGAGGTCCCTCTCATTGGACACACTCATCGCGATGGCCATCCGTCTGGATAACCTCTTTCAGGAGCGTCAGCACTCCCATCGCCTCTCTCCCTCCTTCGTTGACTGATCTGAGTCAGAGCCTGAACCCATGGAGGTAGGGTCCACACGCCTCCCCTCGGCTGAGCGACGCCGTCGGAGACAACTAGGGCTCTGTCCCTATTGTGGCCAGGAGGGACAGTGGGGAGAACAAGTATTTGAGTACAACCCCAAGAACACCATCCCAACCGTGAAGCATGGAGGTGGAAACATCAATCTTTGGGGATGCTTTTCTGCAAAGGGGACAGGACGACTGCACCATATTGAGGGGAGGATGGATGGGGCCATGTATCGCGAGATCTTGGCCAACAACCTCCTTCCCTCAGTAAGAGCATTGAAGATGGGTCGTGGCTGGGTCATCCAGCATGACAACGACCCGAAACACACAGCCAGGGCAACTAAGGAGTGGCCCCGTAAGAAGCATCTAAAGGTCCTGGAGTGGCCTAGCCAGTCTCCAGACTTGAACCCAATAGAAAATCTTTGGAGGGAGCTGAAAGTCCGTATTGCCCAGCGACAGCCACGAAACCTGAAGGATCTGGATGGAAGAGTGGGCCAAAATCCCTGCTGCAGTGTGTGCAAACCTGGTCAAGAACTACAGGAAACGTATGATCTCTGTAATTGCAAACAAAGGTTTCTGTACCAAATATTAAGTTCTGCTTTTCTGATGTATCAAATACTTATGTCATGCAATAAAATGCAAATTAATTACTTAAAAATCATACAATGAGATTTTCTGGATTTTTGCTTAAGATTCCGTCACTCACAGTTGAAGAGTACCTATGATAAAAATTACAGACTTCTACATTTTTTGTAAGTGGGAAAACCTGCAAAATCGGCAGTGTATCAAATACTTGTTCTCCCCACTGTAGGTGTGAGTATTCCATCATCTTCACTCTCCACCAAACCCTTCTTAGTACCGGTTTAACTAGCTGGCTGTCCCTCATGTGTTGTTTCCACAACTTTAGTGGACTCCGGAGCCGTGGGTAATTTTATTGACCAGGCTCTTGCCTACTCCCTTAACATAACATCATACCCGCACTCCTCTCCGTTTCCGGCTCAAGCACTGGATAACCGACGACTGGGCTCTGGCACGGTCACACACATCACAGCACCACTCACCATCACTGTGGGACCCCTGCACCAAGAAAGCCTTCCTTTCCTCATCATCCATTCATCCTTACACAAAAAGGATGGAGATTACGGCCTGGCCAAGAAGGAGGGGGGTCTGTATTGATTACAGAGGTCTCAATGCCATGACCACCAAGTACTGCCACCCCTCCTGTTGGTGCCAGATGCCGTTGAACAGCTCCGGGGGGCCCCGTTTTTTACGAAGCTGGACCTGCGGAGTGCCTACAATTTGATCCGCATCCATCAGGTCACTCTCTCCTTCTTGGGATATCGAATCAGCCCCCAGGGAGTAAAGGTGGTCCCCATAAATTGGCATGGAATCCTGCAGCTGATGAGGCCTTCCGCCTTCTGAAGGGGTGTTTCACCTCCATCCCGTTGCTAAAACATCTATACCCTATGCTACGCTTCGTGGTGGAGGGGGATGCCTCAGAAGTGGGCGTGGGGGCCATCCTGTCACCACTCAATCCACCACTCAATCCCTCTCCATTAAGTACTGGTGGCCCACCTTGGCCGAGGACGTCTCCAGCTATGTCAACTCCTGCTCTATATGTGCCCAAACCAAGTCTCCCCGAAATGGCCAGCAGGGAAACTCCACATGCCTCAGCGGCCTTGGACCCACCTTTTGAAAGATTTGGTCACTGACCTTCCAGTCTGATGGTTTCACCACTGTTATGGTTGTTGTAGACAGATTATCAAAATCCTGATGTTTAATTCCTCTCTCTGGGGATCACAGTCAGCCTCATATCCAGGTACCGGCCTCAGTCCAACGGGCAGGTGAAGAGGACCAACCAGTCACTCTCAGGACCGGCAGAGGGAGTGGGCCCGTTTTCTTCCCTGGGCGGAGTACGCCCAGTACTCACTTTGTCACTCCTCCCCCGGGCTGTCTCCCTTCCAGTGCGCCCTGGGGTACCAGCTGGCCCTGGCTCTGTGGGCCAGACCGAAGCCACTAGAGTGGAGGAGTGGTTCCGGCACGCAGGAGAGGTTTGGGATGCTGCCCACATGAGGCTCCAATGCACCGTCCTGCGCCAGAAGGACCAAGCGGACCGCCACCGCAGTGGAGCACCCGTTTTCCATCCAGGTGATCGTGTCTGGCTCTCCACTGGGAACCTCCCGCTCCACCTACCCTGCCGGAAGCTGAGCCCCCAGTTTGTGGGGCCATTTAAAGTCCTCCGGAGGGTAACTTACTGATTACAGCTTCCAAATGACTACCGGATCTCTTTTCACGTTTCCCTCCTCAGGCCGGTGGTTCCTGGTCCCCCGGCTGATGCCGTCCCCCACGACACCCCTCTGCCTCCCCTGGACATAAAGGGTAGACCCGCCTATGCTGTGGGGGGTCGGCTCCAGTACCTGGTGGACTGGGAGGGGTACGGTCCAGAGGAGCGGGGGGTACTGTCACGTTCACTCCCACTCCCCCTCTAAACAAAGGTCCTGGCAACCCATCCTTACGCACACCTGACAACCTTCATGACGTACACCTGCACGTCATTAGGCACACCTGGACTTCTCCTTTATATAGAACTCCATTATTTTAACCCACCAGGCAATATTGTTTTTGTTTCCATGTTTAGACGCTTTTCTTGTTTTGTAGCGTTCAATGTTCTTCATCATTAAACTCACTAACTGCACTTTCTTCCTGACTCCCTGCGTCTACGTTACAATTCCACTTAAGAAAATTGCTGCCAGTTTACAGAGAAATATTCCGGTACCAGCTGACAGTATACCCTGCATATCTTTTAGATTAGCATTTGTTTCCCAAACCACTGTACAATATTCGTCCACCATAAGATAAACTGTGCTTGTTGGATACTCTTTTATGGCATGTATACCAACTGTGAGCTCAAAACTAAAGAAAATATCATACCTGCTTGCTCTAATTGTGTACCTCCTTTTTGTTTTGTCAACTTTTCGGTATGCTCTCTGTGAAGTAGGCTACGGGAGTTTTTTCACCTTGGCTTAGTGCTAGCTGACTGAGAATTGACAGATCTAGTATATCTAGTTCTGTGGTGTTTTGTGTTGGGTCCCCAATTAGAGGCAGCTGATTGGGGATCCTACTTAAGTTGTCATGTCCAACACCTTGTTGTGGTTCATTGTCTTTATGTCAGTCGATGTAGAAGGAATGTAAGTGTCTGTTCTTGTTGTACTTATTCTTGTTTTGGTTAGTTCTTCATTTAGTATATTTATTAAATACGATGTCGAACTACTACTGCGCTGCGCCTTGGTCTACTTACAAACCCTGTTGTGACAGTTGTGTTCTAACTGGTCTCCGGTAGTTGGGCTCTAGCTTGCCGTCCATTACCATGCTGGTTGGCTAGGCTAATAGCCAGCATTAGTTGGCTAAATATTCTGTTGGCTAAGATAACTGCATATAGCTAATATTATTTGATATTTGGTTAGATGGCACTATGTATTACCAAAACTTTGGTTTACTTTTATGTAGCTGTAAGCTGGATGTTTATAGCAACTGGCTGACTCATTCAGAGCTAACATAACGTTGTCAGGCTAGTACGGCTAATGTTAGCTGGCTAGTTGGCAACCTTATAAATTTATTGTTAAAAATCAACTTCTAAAGTATTTGCTCGTAAGTTTGGTGAAAATTGAATTGAAACCAGTAGTCAGTGTGCAAATAATATGGTTTAATTTGAAGTTATAAATTTGAAGTTATTTCTGTTGGAATTCACATCCATATTACATCACACCCCAGAAAAATGTTTTCTGACATGACTTAGGCACTTTTCGGAATTCGGACTGGTTTAATGTAATAACTCCAAAAATAGAAAAGTGAGGTGTAACTTTGCGCTGGGACTTTTCACGCGTATACTAATGCAAATCCATATTTTACATGTGGTTACCTTTATGCTACCTACCCTTTAAATTGCGGGTGGGTTTGTTTGTTTAATTCAGCAATCTCAGGAGGTTTGTGTGGTTTCTGAGGCAAAAAAGTAGATGAATTCATTAAGTAATTCAAGGAAGTTTTTGTATCAAAAACCCTTGCCTGGCCTGCCGAGTGGCACAGCGGACTAAGGTACTGCATCACAGTGCTAGCTGCATCCCTACAGATCTTGGTTCGATCCCAGGCTGTGTTGCAGCTGGCCGAGCCCGGGAGACCCATGAGGCGGGGCACAATCGGCCCAACGTCGTCTGGGTTTGGGGAATGTTTGGCCGGCCGGGATGTCCTTGTCCCATCGCGCTCTAGCGACTCTTGTGGCGGGCTTGGCCCGGCTCTCGACGTAGATTGGTATGAAATGCGTACATAAAAAAAGATCTGTTTAATCAGGAAGTGGGGAATCTGCCAAGAGTAAACGGAACATAGGTCCAAGCCCACCAAATGGTTTCTTTATGAGTATGACGCTACATTGCTTCAGGGCCCCACCAAAGTCAAGTAGCTCAGTCTAATATATTTTATGTTTTGGAATTCCTAGATTATGATGCTTAATTTAACAAAGGTTTCTGTTGTATGGTCTTTGGCATGCACACGTTTTCATAAGCAATTAATTATTGCTCCGTCTGGCTCCAAATTCTCCTTTAAATATTTTTGTGCTTATGCAGTGATGGCCAACAATCAAGCTAAATACAAACTCAGGCTTATCCGAGCCACTAAAATGTACTGCTCCTTATTAGTTCCCAACCTTCTCTTTGGGTCCTATTTCTTGGTCTGGAAAGCTTATCTCAAGTGTCTTGTTGTAAGGAATCCATCTGTGCAGTCTACTGACATCTCGACTGACATAAGTGGATTTTGGCTCAGAGTATAGGATCTTTGTGAGAAACCAAACAAACTTTATCTCTGTGTTCTGTCATCTTAACAAAGTGGCGATAATGTTGAGTGCGATATGGTTTATAACTGAAGTTCTTTCTGCACAAAAAATTGCCTATCCCCCTTTTGGCTTAAAAATACAAATTATGTGTAACATTTCTATTGCCAGCAACCATACCACCCTCCATTCCCATCATCTCGATCCCACTGTTGGCTTGCCTCTAGAGTAGGGATGGATCATACAAAAGGGATACAGAGGTCGCAGACAGTCAGCTCAGTTTGTCTCACCATTTCAAGATCTCTTGGGTTTTCATTTCAAATCTCTCTCGCTCTCATACACTCAGTGGTACAGCTTTTCGTGGCTCTCACTGACTGCAGTCACTTCCGGAAGCCACTAGTCTGTGGTTTCCCAGCGGCATTCCCCAGTCTTCATTACATGTGTAATCAGCCCCTCATCCAAGCCACACACCTTACCACAATGTCAACCAATCCTAATAATTTAACAGCAGCAGAACAGCAGGGGAAAGAGTATCTCTGCCTCTGGCGCTGCCACTGACAGACAAACTGAGCAGTCGGCCCCCAGAACTCCATGCTTGACAACGATCTAAGACACTCATGGACTTTTTCATTAGTACATGAGGGGATAGTGTTGTATAGGGTCCACTTTTAGCACTCTAACTTTGTTTAAGGTTTGTTTAGGTTTGAGTGCATTCACATTTGAACATATCACTGCAGCACACATAATGTACATGAAACAAAAATGCTGACAAACTGCTCACCAACACCAGTAAAATGACAATTTTGTGTACTACAGCATATACTCCCACCCAGAAAGTGTGTCCAGGCCTTATTATTGCTCTCCTTGCTTAGCTTAATGGCATCTGGCATTGCACAACCTCCTAAACCCTTGATTGTTGTTAAGGTTCTCTGGAAGGTTCCAAAGGGGAAGGTTCCAAATCCTGATTAAAACAAAGCTGCTTTCCACCTCCAGTTACTTAACTCTGGTTTTGTCTCAGCAAAAGGAATTTACCATTCACATGGAATGCCACCATTCACAACTAGGCAAAAATGAGATGAAAGCCCCACCAAACAATCTGACCAACTTCAGTCACAAATCATAAGTTCGATATCACAGTTTACCTGCTGCCTACTACATCATTCTAACATGCGTAAATACTTTTTTTTTGCCAAAAGTTTGACTAAATCACTATCTGAGGAATTTTGATCAGAGTTGATTTTTACAGTCTAGTGGCCACAATGGCAGCAGAATTCACCACCACCCCTCTCACATCTGGAGAAACACAGTCCCCTAGTTTATAGTCCTATGGGATTGTAGTTTCATAAAGATGATAGTCCGAAGTGGGGGGGAGTATAAACATAAAACAGCACTATATTTTGTTCCATTGTTGTCACGTGATCCTTTCATATTTTGTTTTTACCTTTTTATTTAACTAGGCAAGTCGGTTAAGAACTATAATTCACAATGACGGCCTACACCGGCCAAACCTGGACGACGCTGGGCCAATTGTGTGGCGCCCAATATGACTCCCAATCACAGCCAGATGTGATACAGCCTGGATTCAAACCAGGGACTGTAGTAACTCCTTTTGCACTGAGATGCAGTGCCTTAGACTTCTGCACCACTCAGGAGCCCTAGCTCAATCAGAAACCATAAAAAGCATTGTCTAGTGAAGTATTGAAATAAATCACTTATGAATCATGTTACTGATTTCTCTGTCTTTTTTTTTTTTTTACATGTGGACTACCCCAAACGCACACACACGCAAGCACACACACAATAAGTAAGTAAGATATCCTGCTTATTAAATGTGTCCAGAAGAAATTGGAAGACATTTCTGATGTTGAGTGAAATCACAGAGCACCAAGTCTTGTTCTCCTGTACATCCTCTGAAAGCATAACAAAACCATGGTTACAGTCTGTTCAAATAGAAACATGTGTAACTCTGATTCAATGCCCTTGGCAAAGGCATTCCGCCGGGACTTTTGGTGGAAAACTCCATACTCTTAGCAACAATTTGCGGGCGTTTAATTTGCTCCCCTGTTAGAGTTTACATTCCTCCTAGAGAAATGATCTATTTTTATAGAAATCCCATATGAAACAGAGTTTACATGACATATTGAACTTGGAGAATTTGTACTTGCAGTTCTACTTGAGTTCTAACATGTCTCCCTAAACACTGGTCAGAAAAGGGAACAGTAATATTATTTAATGTTCCCACATCATAGAACCTCATTCACCCACCGAAAACATGCACATGCACACACACACACCATCATGCATTCACGCACGCACACACACACACGTCATATACTGTATGTGCAGATATGTACAGTATGTCATTGCTCTCTCTCTCTCTCTCTCTCTCTCTCTCTCTCTTTGATGTGTCAATGAGCCTTCCTGCAACTTCATTGGATAATGCTGGGCAGGCCTGGACCAGCCTTTTTCGTTCACTGTGCAACTCGTCAATGTGCATCTTGCTCAAATAAAATGTTATTTGTCACACGCTTCGTAAACAGGTGTAGACTACATTTTTTTTTAACAAATAGAAAAATAATAACGAGGAATAAATACAAAATGAGTAACGATAAATATATATACAGTACATGGGCTACCAGTACCGAGTCTGTGCAGGGGTACGAGTTAATTGAGGTAGATATGTACACATACAGTGGGGAGAACAAGTATTTGATACACTGCCGATTTTGCAGGTGTTCCTACTTACAAAGCATGTAGAGGTCTGTAATTTTTATCATAGGTACACTTCAACTGTTAGAGACGGAATCTAAAACAAAAATGCAGAAAAACACATTGTATGATTTTTTAATAATTCATTTGCATTTTATTGCATGACATAAGTATTTGATCACCTACCAACCAGTAAGAATTCCGGCTTTCACAGACCTGTTAGTTTTTCTTTAAGAAGCCCTTCTGTTCTCCACTCATTACCTGTATTAACTGCACCTGTTTGAACTCGTTACCTGTATAAAAGACACCTGTCCACACACTCAATCAAACAGACTCCAACCTCTCCACAATGGCCAAGACCAGAGAGCTGTGTAAGGACATCAGAGATAAAATTGTAGACCTGCACAAGGCTGGGATGGGCTACAGGACAATAGGCAAGCAGCTTGGTGAGAAGGCAACAACTGTTGGCGCAATTATTAGAAAATGGAAGAAGTTCAAGATGACGGTCAATCTCCCTCGGTCTGGGGCACCATGCAAGATCTCACCTTGTGGGGCATCAATGATCATGAGGAAGGTGAGGGATCAGCCCAGAACTACACGGCAGGACCTGGTCAATGACCTGAAGAGAGCTGGGACCACAGTCTCAAAGAAAACCATTAGTAACACACTACGCCGTCATGGATTAAAAATCCTGCAGCGCACGCAAGGTCCCCCTGCTCAAGCCAGTGCATGTCCAGGCCCGTCTGAAGTTTGCCAATGACCATCTGGATGATCCATAGGAGGAATGGGAGAAGGTCATGTGGTCTGATGAGACAAAAATAGAGCTTTTTGGTCTAAACTCCACTCGCCGTGTTTGGAGGAAGAAGAAGGATGAGTACACCCCCAAGAACACCATCCCAACCGTGAAGCATGGAGGTGGAAACATCATTCTTTGGGGATGCTTTTCTGCAAAGGGGACAGGACGACTGCACCGTATTGAGGGGAGGATGGATGGGGCCATGTATCACGAGATCTTGGCCAACAACCTCCTTCCCTCAGTAAGAGCATTGAAGATGGGTCGTGGCTGGGTCTTCCAGCATGACAACGACCCGCAACACACAGCCAGGGCAACTAAGGAGTGGCTCCATAAGAAGCATCTCAAGGTCCTGGAGTGGCCTAGCCAGTCTCCAGACCTGAACCCAATAGAAAATCTTTGGAAGGAGCTGAATGTCTGTATTGCCCAGCGACAGCCCCGAAACCTGAAGGATCTGTATGGAGGAGTGGGCCAAAATCCCTGCTGCAGTGTGTGCAAACATGGTCAAGAACTACAGGAAACATATGATCTCTGTAATTGCAAACAAAGGTTTCTGTACCAAATATTAAGTTCTGCTTTTCTGATGTATCAAATACTTATGTCATGCAATAAAATGCAAATGTATTACTTAAAAATCATACAATGTGATTTTCTGGATTTTTGTTTTAGATTCCGTCACTCACAGTTGAAGAGTACCTATGATAAAAATTACAGACTTCTACATGCTTTGTAAGTGGGAAAACCTGCAAAATCGGCAGTGTATCAAATACTTGTTCTCCCCACTGTATACTGTAGGTAGGGAAAAAAGTGACAAGGCAGCAGGATAGATAATAAACAGTAGCAGCAGCTGATGTGATGAGTCAAAAGAGTTAGTGAAAAAAGGGTTCATGCAGATAGTCCGGGTAGCTATTGGTTAACTATTAAACCAACTATTTAGCAGTCTCATGGCTTGGGGTTAGAAGATGTTCAGGGTCCTGTTGGTTCGGTATCGCTTGGGTGGCTGGAGTCTTTTTAGGACCTTCCTTTGACACCGCCTGGTATAGAGGTCCAGGATGGCAGGGAGCTCGGCCACAGTGATGGGCTGTACGCACTACCCTCTGTACAGCTCTCAGTCGGATGCCAGGCAGTTGCCAGGGAGTACAGGAGGGGACTAAGCACGCACCCCTGAGTGCGGCCCGTCAGGAAGTCCAGGATCCAGTTGCAGAGGGAGGTGTTCAGTCCCAGGGTCCTGAGCTTAGTGATGAGCTTTGTGGGCACTATGGTGTTGAACGCTGAGCTGTAGTCAATGAACAGCATTCTCGCATAGGTGTTCCTTTTGTCTAGGTGGGAAAGGGCAGTGTGGAGCGCAATAGAGATTGCGTCATCTGTGTTTGTGTTGCGGCAGTATGCGAATTGGAATGGGTCCAGGGTGTCTGTGATGATGGTGTTGATGTGAGCCATGACCAGCCTTTCAAAGCATTTCATGTCTACAGATTTGAATGCTACAGGGTGATAGTCATTTAGACAGGCTATCTTGGGCACAGGGACTATGGTAGTCTACTTGAAACATGTAGTAGGTATTACAGACTGGGTCAGGGAGAGGTTGAAAATGTCGGTCAAGACACTTGCCAGCTGGTCAGCGCATGCTCTGAGTATGCGTCCTGGTAAGCCGTCTGGCTCCTCAGTCTTGTAAATGTTTACCTGTTTAAAGTTCACATCGGCTACTGAGAGCAGTCACCTGGAAGAGCTCATGCATGGTTCAGTGTTGCTTGCCTCGAAGCAAGCATAGAAGGAATTTAGTCTGGCATCACTGGGCAGCTAGCAGCCGAGTTTCCCTTTGTAATCTGTGATAGTTTGCAAGCCCTGCCACATCCGACGAGCATCAGAGCCGGCGTAGTAGGTTCGATCTTAGTCCTGCATTGACCTTTTGACTGTTTGATGGCTCATCCGAGGTCATAGCAGGATTTCTTACAAGCGCCCGGATTAGTGTCCCGTTCCTTGAAAACGGCAGCGCTGTTGAGTGCGGTCTTAGTGCCTGCATCGGTTTGTGGTGGTAAATATACAGCTACGAAAAATATAGATGAAAACTCTCTTGGTAAACAGTATGGTCGGCAGCGTATCATGAGGTATGCTAACTCAGGCGAGCAAAACTTTGAGACTTATCTGTAAATATAACTGTATACCTAACTGTACAGCTAATTTAACCATGCAAAATTTTCACTTACCTGTTCATTTACCCAGTCTGTCTATTAAGTAAACTATTATTACCCTCGCTCATATCATACGCATTAGCTACTGAAGTATTTCTCTGCCATCAACCTGTACAGTATAGTTAACCATCCAACATCCACCAATGTATAGTGTACATATTCAGCCAACCACCCATACTATGCAATGTCCTTTTATAGCTTTTTTTTGCACTCCAGATATCCTGTATTTCTATACTTTTTCATACTGCCGCTCTATGTATCATGTACCGTGTATCTGTCTTTTGTGTACTTTCGTTGTGGCATTTTGCACCTGCCCTGTGTTTTTGTTGTAGCTGCTTGATAATGAAATTTCCCCCCCGGGGGATCAATAAAGTACCTATCTATCTATCTATCTATCTCAATGTAAATCCATTCTTTCACCTAATACTTAGCTCTTACAGTTAACACTTCTGATGGCTAATGGCTTCTGTACAGATCTGTTGTTTCTTCATGTACTGTATATGTTCCCAGTTCATTAGCGCTACTTCCAATGGGTCCACCAGGTGCAAACTGCTGTGTTCCAAGCTAATTCAAATAGGGAAGCCATTAAATTCATGTTTTAAAGGGGCAAAGTTGATCCAGTCAAGTGTAGTTGCAAACTAACAACTTTGGGACTGCGTCTGTGGCTGTAAGTGGCATTTCACCCCAATTTGTTTTTATTTGACCTTTATTTTAATAGGGAAGTCCTATGCTCCTGAAAAGCTTCTTTACTCTTTATTGTTGCTCCTAAATTTGCATTGTTTTACCTTTTGTTATTTTACCAAATAATCTACACTGGGTGTACAACAAAATTAGGAAAACCTTCCTAATATTGAGTTGCACCACCTTTCCCCTCAGAACAGCCTCAATTCGTCAGAGCATGGACTCTACAAGGTGTCGAAAGCGTTCAACATGGATGCTGGTCCATGCTGTTCCAATGCTTCCCACAGTTGTGTCAAGTTGGCTGGATGTCTTATCGATGGTGGAGCATTCTAGATACTCGCGGGAAACTATTGAGCGTGAAAAACCCAGCAGCGTTGCAGTTCTTGACACACTCAAACTGGTGCACCTGGCACCAAATACCATACTCCATTCAAAGGCACTTAAATATTTTATTTTGTCTTGTCTATTCACCCTCTGAATGGCACACATACATACACAATCCATGTCTCAATTGTTTCAAGGATTAAAAATACATTTTTTTACCTGTCTCCTCCCCTTCATCTACACTGATTGAAGTGGATTTAACAAGTGACATCAATTATGGATGATAGCTTTCACCTGGATTCACCTGGTTAGTCTGTTATGGAAAGAGCATGTGTTCCTAATGTTTTGTAGACTCCATGTATACCCAGCAGGCAAAAGTGGTAGAAATGACCTCATAATGATGCCACTTCAACCCGTTTCTGGTTGTAATTATGTTATTTCAACCAATCTTGCCTTCTGCGCTGGATAAACTACATGGATGAGTCATCACAACAGTAGGGAACAGAAGACTTTGAATTGTCAGGGCAGTAAAATGCAGTGTCATGAAAGCAATGTTAGAACAATACTGCAATCTTGAGTTATAATTAAGCAGCATTTCAATAACATTTATATAGTGGCCGTTCCACGCCAGAACAGCCATTAGGAAATGGCTTCGATAGTATCCAAAGTCATCATTGCATGGCCCTTTACTGTGGTAAGCCCAAACGCCAAGAAAATGTGAACATTTTGGCAGCATCAAACCCCAAAAGGGTACGAGAAGAACTCCAGGTTTTGCAGTGTTCTTTAACCATGGACCTGGAAAGCCTTCCTTCGTTATATTTCTCATGACATCATCGCCTCGAGGAGAGGGGAGTAAATAGAGTTATTGGCCAATCCAGCTCGGTCTCACAAAAGCATGGCAGGACAACGCAGAACAGAGGAGCCAAAGGACACAATTAGAGAATGCCCATCGGCAGACATCTTGTAAAAGATCCAGGACAGTACTTTTGAGGTATTTCAATGTGTTGTCATAGTATCCTTTGTAAAGGGCCTTATGTTTACATCCTTGATTCTTTTGCGGCACGCCAAAGCATAAAATAACAAAATACCTCTTTGGGAGGAGAATTCCTTTTAGTGACTGATCATGTCTTACAAGGAACATATTTGTTTTACTGGATTAATATATTTATTGATTCCAAGTGCAGAATCTCTCATTTTATTCTTATCTCATTTTATATGTATTAGGTATGGAGAACAGCAACATTTGGATAATTGTTTTCAGCTGTTCATCTGGCATATTTGATTGAAATAGTTTATCACACTTTCCTCACCAGGTCATCTGGTGTCTTTTGCATAGCTCTTGGGTGCTTCTTCAGAAGCTTCACCAAACACATACAGTACTTGCCAATTTTATCAAGTGGCTTACCTCTAACCTGTTAAGTACCTGCTGTCATTGTCAAAACCTCCATAGCTCTTGAGTCTGATATAGGGCATTTCCACCATGGGACTTAATACCAGCGACAGGCCTACAGTCACAGAAAGTGTCTGAGCTAAAATAGTCACAGTATCAGTACGCTCCCAGGCTTTTCGAACAGAGGCGCTCGTTTCTCTTTGTCAGATCCTTGTTGAGATTGTGTGATAGGAACGATATTAACTTGCGCACTCCTGGACCTGTGTACTTTGGACCGCTTTGGAAGTAGCGCCATACCGTAGGAACCTCAACCACACTTAAATTTGTGGCAGGAGAGCAACATGGATTCCTCACTTTGAAATTTAGGAACTCTCCTTCATTCTTTTTCCCCTTTTTTCTTTCTCTCCCAATGAGAAGGTGGTTTTCAATGCCATAATTCTAGCCTTGGAGTTGGAGATTTGCCAGGGCAGGGAAACAGTTAGCTTACTGGCACGCTTTACTTGGTGGCCAATCCCTAAATAAATATGAACCCGGGGTAGGGAGGAACAGGGCGACCTTGACTGTGAGGTGCCTCATATTTCAACGCAGCCTTTCAGGGTGCATGACGGGAGGTTTGGCCGGGGGTGACAGCATCAGGAGGGGGTCGGGGAGGGGGGCATCCCCCAGAGAGGGGGGTCCGCTGATGGGCTTTCCTTTTGACGGATGGATGGGCCTCTGCGTGTACACATGCTACCTCACCCTCCTTTGGTGCATTACATCAATGGAAAAGTCACCCACATTCACCAACCCAAGTTTTTGGATAATTCGGAGTCTGCTAACATACTATAGAATGTGCATCTTGTTCAACACACCCTGACATTTCTATTTTGATTTCTTGTGAAATTCAAACATATTCTGGAATTCTCACAAATGGGGAACTGAATGTCAAACATGTTTTCATATGTCAAAACTCCCTTAGTGAATCACTTTAAACCAAAGTGTCAAAGTGAACCAACAAGTCTACTTATGAGGTCTCTAATCAATTATAACTAATTACTGGGTTTCTGGACTACTTCAAAAAAAGTAGTTGTCTTGCACAATATCAAAGCATTTTTTAATTAATATGCATTGAGTTCCTTTTTGGTTCACACTGTAAACAGCGTTATGTCAAGAACATGAATCAAATAGCACATTCTTCAGATGCAAGACAAGTGATGTCGTCGACTTCTCCCGTAAACTGGGTTAGCGGGTCCTATTGAAGACTAGGGTACCGTGTCTTCAGACTGTAATTCACCGTGTCATCGTCCTGGTGTTTTTCCTGTTGCCCTCAGTACATCAACAGGCTTACTCTGAGTGCAGTCTCACATCCGCCCGTAGGCCCATGCCGTCACAGAGCGAGCAAAAAAAAAAAAAAACATTGCACTTTTTATTTACTGTACAATTTGGTGCTTCTGTTTGGATAAAGGCACCTGAGGATGAATAGAGGTATGTGCTCCTCGGGTGCGAGTCACTATAATTGCACTCCTTTGACAAATGGCTGACAGAGTGGTTTAGAAGCAGGACGCCGTGTGCCCGACCAGTGTTGACATGATCGAGACTCTCCCTATACTCTCTTTAGGCCGGTCTAGCCCGTTGATGACTCCTGCCCTCGGAGCTGTCTCTGTTCATTTGGATCCTAGAAAGCCCAAGTGGCTGATCTCACAACACTTCCTCCCTCCTGGGTTCTTACCCCCTCCTTCATCCCTTTTTTCCTGTAATAATGTAATGATTAATCTGGAAACTATAAGGGATTAAATGCTGTTGTTTTTGCTACCATTTCAAGACTTTTAGAGGAGTCAGTAGGCCTATGTCTGGTAATTCAACACATTAATGCCCAACATTAGATGTAGGCATTTATTTAATAGAGTCATTTGGGACAGGGGATGTAGGTAGCCCCATGCACTAAACTTTGTTGAGAACTATACATCAATACATACATAAATATCACAATTAATTTATACTGTGGGCGGTTGTTTAAGGAGATGTAGCTAGGGATCTTGAGTGTTCCCGCCATAAAACAAAGCTGCAAAGCACTTGATACGGAACCAGTGTACGGTAGAGTCAACGCTATAAAGCTACCAGAGAGCTAACATGAATGTCTGTGGTTTAGACGTCTCCTAATGCATAGACTAGAAACCTGAAAAATACGACCACAGACCAATGTTACTACAGCAGAAGCAGAGTGGTGGGGAGCCCAGGATTTGGCATGTTGATTATACAATATGATCACAAGAATTTCCTCTGTTTGACATGAGGCCTCGTCTGACAAGAGGGCTCTTTTAGAAAAGCAGATTCCTGGCAAATTGCTACAATATCCCCCAAGAATTTATGTGGCCACAAAAACCAACGCGAGAGATGGCGTCTCTTTCACAAAGGGACTGTGAATCTCCGCCCTCATTGTTCCAAAGTGGTTCGGGGATCTGGGGGGATTAGGGATGGATTGACTGGAGGATGAATGTTCATTTTTCACAGTTCCACTCCTCAGGGGAAGCCCAACAAGTCTACAAGCCACTTTTCACAGAGCAACACCCCTGATGGATTTTTCATTGTTTCTCTAAGAACCGAACTCTTGAGCTAAATGAGGGGTGTACTTATTACCATCCATTCACCTGTCATCGCAGCGCATTATAAAAAAACATAACCGGGGCTTGAAATTACAAACTAGGGATCAAAAGGAATTTAAAAGCCATCATGATGTGACGCTTTTCTACATTCACCTGTTCTCACCTACTCTCTCAAATCTTCTGAACAGTGTCAGAAGGGAGAAAAAGGGAATTAGGAGGACATTTTGTATTAGTAGTTTTCATTACAGGGAAGTAGTTGGACACTTGCCGAATTCGGGCTGGGTCGCAACAGTCTTAAATAGCCTCCTTTCCTTGTCTCCTTTCTTTGATGTTCACTGTTCTGACAGGAATTCGGAGAGATCAAATCGAATCAAATCATATTTTATTTGTCACGTGTCGAATACAACAGGTGTAGACTTTACAGTGAAATGCTTACTTATGAGCCCTTTCCCAACAATGCAGAGTTAAAAAGTAAGTAAATTAGCAGGGGTACGAGGTAGTTGAGGTAACATGTACAGTACATGCAGGTGGGGGTAAAAGTGACTAGGCAATCAGGATAGATAATAAATAGAGTAGCATTAGTGTATGTGGAGAGTGTGTGTGTGTGTGTGTCACAATATGCGTGTGTGTGTGTGTGTTTTGTGTGTGAGAGCGTATGTAGTGTGTATGTGTGTGTTGAGTCAGTGTACATGGTGTGCAACGTGGTGTTCGACCTAAGCCTATCCTGTCTTTTCACCTGAATACTCGTGAGAGAGAGCATAGGAAGAGAAGCCATTTAAGAGCGCCGGGACACAGTCCAATTCTCCTTTTCTCCCACATCCTTTTTACTGCTGCTGTAAGAGCCGACAATAATGATAGAAGGGTTTTGGCTGATGGGCCAAAAGCCTATTTAGAAAGATATAAATATAGCAATAGAACGTCAGGTGCTCTGCGGTCTGGTATCCATAGCTACTAAACTGCAGCAGGCTCCCATGATTACAGGCCCATAGTGTAATTTCCAACGTCTGCTTTTGCTTAATCCCGTACTTCCCTCATCTCTCACCAAACCCCCCCCCCCTTCCCTTTATTGCTAACATCTGCAAGAATAACAATGATTTCGAATCTACAGCACAATTGATAGCATTGGCTCAAAGCTGCTACAGGGGCGAATTCTTGGGGTCGGCAGCTCTCTCTTAATTTTCTATTAATTTCAACAAGCGATCAGTTTAAATTATGCAGAGATTTGTTTTTTGACAAGGAGAAGTGTGTTACAGTATCTGGCCGATTCATCACAATTAATGTTACTAGTGTTATTATTTTTTATACTGATTAATTTTACCCCGCGTCTGGATACAAGGTGAAATCTAGCCCTTATTCTGGAAAGGGGATAGCAGACTGTTTGTTTGGTTAGTGTTCATCCGCGAACCTTTCAAAGAGAAATGCCTTTTGGATTCGTTTTTGAGGGGGGAACAGACAATTAGAGGCTGTCTGTTGGAGGTGTTATTGAAAAATAATTCACTACCGAGAAATGGAGTGCAGAAAGTTCAACAAGAGAGAACAGTGTGCTTGTTGTGGATGGAAGTGTTTGTGTAGTGCGAGTACTGTCTGAGTGTCTATTGAATTGAAAATTACGGATATACATTTTTCCTACAGTAAATGGACTTAATGGAGCCACAGTTTTCTTCATTATAAATAAATGTCATTATCAAATCAGTCACAGAGAGGGTGGAACATAGTTTGGGCGGAAAAACGAAACAATTGTTTTCAAGGCGTTGTGCTAATAGGGAGAGCTCCCAACATGTAACACTAAATGTTAGCCACAGAATGTTAACCATACATTGTGGTTTGGAGGTGAGGACGTTGGTGAACTAGGTGTGAAACATTCCACCCTCCCCTTTCAGTGGCATAGGTATATTTGTCGCCCTCAATCCAGTATCACAGATTATTGTGAAATAGACACTAATTGCTTAATGGAAATTTGTGACAGGCACGTGAAAAAGTATTTTTTTTGAGTGCAGTATACGATTTTGTATACAGTACATTTCAGTCACAGATAAAGATAGTCGGTTACTTAAGACAGAAACAATAGGAGGGAGGTTGGTTGGGGAGGATGGGTGGGCCTATAACGTGAATTTATATCTCATCATGGATAACTTTAGGATTTTCACTAATGAGCTACTTTGCAACTACTTAGCATGTTAGCTAACCCTTCCCCTAACCTGAACCCTCTAACCTAACTCCAAAACTGAACCTTTTAACTACTTAGCTACCATGTTAACTAGCTCTAACCTTTACCCCTAAACCTAACCCCTAACCTTAACCCCTAGCCTAGCTAATCTTAGCCACCTAGCTAGCTTGGCTAACATTAGCCACAAAAAATTTGAATTTGTGTAATGTACATGAATGCATTATGAAGAGTTTACGAATAAGTAATTTGTGTCTATTTCACAATAAGCTGTGATAGTGTGTTGGTCGCCCTCTACAGAAAATGGGAGTTGTTGGGGGTGAGGTTCATCTGTGTTGGGTTTCAACTGGATATATTTAGCTTGTTAACTGGAAATAGCTTACAAACAGCCCCCAAAATGTAACACAGATGGTACTGCCAGATTGGGGTGACTCAAATGACTTCAGAATTTTCACCGAAGCATCATCCCATGGGCAGACGCTGCTAATGTAGATGTACGTGGATGAATAGAATGTGATCAATTACAAAATGTCTTAAATGAAAAAGGCTAACAACCGATTCAATAAAACATTATCCACACATTTTGTATTAGTTTTTTCTTTGGTGTGGCACACACACACAAACCCACACTGATGTTACATAAGCATATTAGCTTGATATCGCTGTCAGAATCAAGCGGAAAGGCAGCAGGAATCCCTTACAAGTGTAGCTTGACCACTTGTTGACAGTTTATAAACATTGTTTTAATGACTGAGTGAGGGTGTCTGACACTTCCAATGTTTGTCTTCACACAGGTAATTGAGGAGCCATTTGCCTAATGAGCAGCTTTTAACTCTTATCACTATGTTGCCAAGCGCCACTCGCAACATCAGTGGAGAGATGAGGAGTTAGCAAACCAATCTGAAGTGAAGTGAAGGGTTAACCAACACTGGCCTGCAAACTGGGCCAGTGTTGAGTGTGTATGCGTATGGTGTTAACTGAATCATATCCTGTTTCAAAGTTATCACTGTAAAAATATCGACAAGCATTTTGAGTTATTCTCATGAATTACAGTACAATCAAAAAAAAGTACTGTATATTTGCCTTGTCTCCTATGACAGAAGGGCTTCTGTCGAGGAATGATTAATAAAAATAAGTGGATGAAATAGAAGCTGACATTTCTGCTGGTTGACGTTTATTGTCATGAGTCTTGTTCTGAAGGCAGAACTGAGTTCCCCTTAGATAGGCCAGCTGAAAAGTCAAAATTGCTATATTGTAAAAATGTATGAAAACAATTTAATTGATTTAAAGTTAGGGTTATGTTTAAAATCTGTGCCAGCTAGTGACCACTCTGGAGAGCTGCCTCCAGAATAAGAATCTTGACAAAAAACGCTAACCTGCAACATTTCTGTAGAGATGGCCTGCAAAACCAGAGCCATTCTAAGAGTATACTTAGAAAAAAGGGTTCCAAAAGGGTTCTTCGGCTATTGCCATAGGAGAACCCTTTTGGGTTCCATGTTTAATCCTCTGTGGAAATGGTCCTACATGGAACCCAAAAGGATTCTACCTGGAACCAAAATGGTTCTTTAAAGGGTTCTCCTATGAGGACAGCAGAAGAACCATTTTAGGTTCTAGATAGCATCTTTTTTCTAAGAGTGTAGATATACAGTGCATTAGGAAAGTATTCAGACCCCTTGACTTTTTCCACATTTTGTTACTTTATAGCCTTATTCTAAAATTGATCTACACACAATACCCCATAATGACAAAGCAAAGCCACGTTATTCGGTGATTAAGTACTCTAAAACAAAATGTCGGTATTTGTTCAACATCTTTATGCTTTCATTAATAAAATAATGATAAAAAATACTTTCAAAATGCAGATGTCTATTTCAACTAGTGTACATCTCAGCTACATAGTAAATTACTACAATGTCAATCCAAGGTTTTACATTACATTTATAACTACATATCACAGACCAGATTTGCCCTAATGAAAAATGCATGTGGACTGACGGTTTTGTTTCTCTCCGTCGCCCACACGCTTTAAACATTTGGATAGTAAAGCATTTAAAGGCCGACAATGTTTTGACCAAGTTAATCTGCTCATGTTGTGTGTGTTCAATTATTTGTGACATTGTGGTTACAATGATCAACATTTCTAATTAAATATCACAGACCAGATTTGTCCTAACGAAAAAAATGCATCAAGCATTATGTGAATAATTTTTTTATCGAATTAAAATTGTATAATTGTACCACTTTAGATGCTGTGTTTTTATTTACAGTAGTGATGGACAGCTGGAGGCATTTTGAAAACATGTTTTCAAACACTTGTTTTTCACAACATTATTATTATTAAATACATTTGACGTCATGCTTATCGGTCTATAGAATAGAATAGAATTAGCATACTTTTATTTCTCTAATGGTAATTGAAGCGCGCCTGAAGTGCAGGCAACAGGCTATCAGCGCGTCACCCACCACTAACATATTTACCAAAATATGTGTATTTTACAATCTAGTATTAGGCCTACATTAAGATAAATATCATGAAATACAAAAACTTGTCCTTCACTAATGTAAATAAAAACACAGCATCTAAAGTGGTACAAATATATTATTTAATTAGATCAAATAAATTATTTGTACATGTGTACAGTTGATGCCGTGACCATAAGCTTAATAAACATATACATTTTAAAACAGTTTTAAAACATGAAGATAAATATTGTAAACAGGCAGAGAGCAGGTTTCAAACCGTCAACCGTCGGGCCCGAAGCCCAGCGCGCTATCGACTGTGCCCCAAAAGCGTGCTCGAGCGGCAGTCGATATCCACGCTTATAAACCCAGGTTCTATAGTAGGTTTTATGGTTTTATGGTTTTATTTAACCTTTATTTGCTTCATGTCAACAAAATTTACTTGTTATGCACTTTCAGATAGTGTATAGCAATCAAAACGTCTGGCCTTCATGGACATCTGTACTGTAGGATTATTTGGGAAAGTAAGCAAGCAAGCTCCAACAAGCTTCATAAAGATGCCCTCAAAGATGCCCTCTGGTGGTTTCAACAAGCATTAATAGCAGTAACGACAAAAATGGCCGACAGTAAACTACTATGCTGTACCATACCGCAGCATCTTGCAAGCCATGCTGCAGTATGGTGCAACTTTTAAACAAGCAACCACTGTAGCTACTTCCAGACATCTAAGTGAGAGAGAACAGCTCACTGAACATTACTCGCCCTAGCAGAGCTGGTTAGGGTATTATGTTATTCAGAGCGTTGGTGACTGCAACTGTGCTGTCAGATTGTCCGTTCGTAAATTCAGAGCGTTTCACGTTCAAACCGCACACCGGATGCTCTGGCCGATTAGTTTATTGACGTTTACTGACACCGGCCATATTCAACGGGTGTTGAGCGTTCGTAAATTCATCAGTTATTCTGCGCTCTCTGGCACACTCAGAAGAGAGTGATCTGAAATCGGAGTAGATGGCCAAACTGAATTTATGAACGCACCTGAAATGGTTAGCTAGCTAGGTAAACAATTAATCAATATAATCACAACTCATGACATTACTAGCCAGCATGAATCTGCAGGTAGCTAACCAACCAGGTTCAGGGTTAGCTAGATAACATTAGGCTATAGCGTGTTAAGCAAATGGCTCTGAGATATGAATAATAAGGTCATACACTTAATGTTAACTAGCGAGCCAGCCAGCTAACGTTAGCTAGCTAGCTAGGTAAACAATGAACCGTAATCACAACTCATGACATTACTACCCTGCATGAATCTGCAGGTAGCTAACCAACCAGGTTCAATGTTAGCTAGCTAACATTAGGCTATAGCTAGCCAAGCAAATGGCTCTTTCTGTCAAAATTTGAAACGTGTAATATCTGAAAATTTAGCTAGCTAGACTATCTTTCCCGTATACATCATTCGTGGTTGGACGCGTCTCCTGTCTGATACCATGCATGGTTGCCCTTAGTTTGAAGATGTAATCCAGGCAGGTGTTTTCTTAGCTATCATACTCAAATTCCACTGATTCCTCCAGAAAGTAGATAGCAACACTTATGCACTTTCCATTTTTTTTTAAAGCTGCGTTAGACAGGATTACCTATACATACCGATCAGCTCAAATAGACAGAAGCGTGCTATATGGCAGACCAATCCAAACTAATTTCTCGGCATGTCCAGCCCACTCATTATCTCAGCCAATCATGGCTAGCGGGAAGGTTGCCATCTTTTTCTTTGGCTAAACCAACTAGGCTCATAATTTAACAATTGTGTTTGTATTTACAGATGGCATACAAGTTTATCATTAAGGCACATGAAAGTTCACATGTTCGAGAAGGCATTTCTGCCAAAAAATGCATTTTGATAAAATAAAGATTACGTTCAAACGGCTCTCATGTGTAGTAGTGACCCACAAAATACGCCTAGTTTCCTGAAATGGGTCAAATATGAACTCTAGAGCTCTGTCAGAGTGACCATCGGGTTCTTGGTCACCTCCCTGACCAAGGCCCTTCTTCCCCGATTGCTCAGTTTGGCCGGCGGACAGCTCTAGGAAGAGTCTTGGTGCTTCTGAACTTCTTGCATTTAAGAATGATGGAGGCCACTGTATTCTTGGGGACCTTCAATGCTGCAGACATTTTTTGGTACCCTTCCCCAGATCTGTGCCTCGACACAATCCTGTCTCGGAGCTCTCCGGACAATTCCTTCGACCTCATGGCTTGGTTTTTGCTCTGACATGCACTGTGAACTGTGGGACCTTATCTAGACAGGTGTGTCTCTTTCCAAATCATGTCCAATCAATTGAATTTAACACAGGTAGACTCCAATCAAGTTGTAGAAACATCTCAAGGAAGATCAATAGAAATAGGATGCACCTGAGCTAATGTTTTAGTCTCATAGCAAAGGTTCTGAGTGCTGAATGTCGCTTTGTCATTATGGGGTATTGTGTGTAGATTGATGAGGAAAAACAAATCTTAAATACATTTTAGAATAAGGCTGTAACGTAATAAAATGTGAAAAAAGTCAAGGGGTCTGAATACTTTCCAAATGCACTGTACAGTAGATAGCCTCAGGCTGTATAATTATTTAACACACAACTTTGACAGCAAGGTACGTAGATCATTGAACTAATATTTTCTCTAGAAGGGCTCAGAAAGTTTGGGTTGGATTCAATCTGTATTGCTGAAGTTCAGCATTATAGCATGATTGAAATCTGAGGGCAATTTTCCTACGTTAGCGGAGACTGCATTCACGGTAAACAGTGCATATGTCGGCTCAATCGGAAATATCCTTTACATTTTGATAGAGCTTCGGCTATACAGATTTGACTTTGTACTCATTGTGCCTGAAGTACATTTTATCTTTATGCTGATTATCACATGGATGTGGGAGTTACTTAGATTTCAGCATTAATGACCTCTCAATTTCAAGGGGGCTTTGTCATGTTTAACCATGCTATTCCTTATTCATTTTGTAACAAAAAGAGGCCGAAGTAAAGTGAATTTTCTCAACAGAGGAAGCTATATTGTCAATGTTATTGTTATGGAATAAACCCACATTTGTAGTAAAAGGATTCATCTTCGCTGAAAGAGGCCTTAGTTCACAGGAACATGTTCATTAGGGAGAAAACATTTAGAAACTGGGTGAAACTGGTCCAAAAATAATTCTCGTCAACGTTTCAAACTATGTGCCCTACTAAACAGGAACCGTAATGTTAGCTGGTGAGATGGGTGGGGGAAACACCAGTGAGGTAACACATCGCACAGCTGAGGAAGAACATTTTTCCATGAAGCAGCAACACATGAATCATAGTGGAAATCAACATAAACAGCAAGGTTCAGTACATCAGTTCAGGTCCACCGACCAAGGGTGTGTCCAAAAAATCATAAATGTAAATTTGATAGTCCCAAAAGGTCTGTGAAGTCAAAGGTCAGTTATGACTGGCTCCCTTTATAATGATATACATTTTTCAAATTAATGTGGAGCACCTCATAACATAATACTGTGACACATACCCAGCTGACAGAGAATGAGACATTTTTATTTTACCTTTATTTTACTAGGCAAGTCAGTTAAGAACAAATTCTTATTTTCAATGACGGCCTAGGAACAGTGGGTTAACTGCCTTGTTCAGGGGCAGAACGACAGATTTTTACCTTGTCAGCTCAGGGATTTGATCCAGCAACCTTTCGGTTACTAGCCCAACACTCTAACCACTGGGCTACCTGCCGCCCCAAATAGGCTAAATGTGTTCTTTTCTGTTATTGAAATCAATGTTATAATTGCAGGGTGTGACTGACTTCAGAACCTAACTAATTACATGGATTTATACTGTCATTAACATGTCACAATTTACCCCTGCATGACTAGAGCTATTTCTGGTTGAGAGAATGCCATTAGTGTGCAAAGCTGTATTCAAAAGGCAAAGGGTGGCTACTTTGAAGAATCTCAAATGTAAAATATATTTTGATTTGTTTAACACTTTTTTGGTTAGTACATGATTCCATATATGTTATATCATAGTTTTGATGAATGTCTTTATTTTATTCTACAATGTAAAAAATAGTGCAAATAAAGAAAAACCCTTGAATGAGTAATATTCTAAACTTTTGACCGGGGTGTGTGTATTTATTTTTCAGTAAATTTGCAAACATTTATAAAATTATGTTTCATTTTGTCATTATGGGGTATTGTGTGTAGATGTGTAAAACAAATATACAGCGGGTGAAATAAGTATTGAACACATCACCATTTTTCTCAGTAAATATATTTCCAAAGGTGCTATTGACATGAAAGTTTCACCAGATGTTGGTAACAACCCAAGTAATCCATACATACAAAGAAACCAAAACAAATAAGTTCAGAAATTAAGTTATGTGTAATAATGTGAAATTACACAGGGAAAAAGTATTGAACACATGAAGAAAGGGAGGTTCAAAAAGGCATGGAAAGCCAAGACAACAGCTGAAAACTATCAGTAATTAAAAATTCAGCTGGTTCAGTCCCGACTGATGGCCTACAAAAAGGTCTCATTGCCAAGGTGTCACACAAGACACATCTCATGATGGGTAAAAGCAAAGAGCTGTCTCAAGACATTCGCAACCTAATTGTTGCAAAACATAATGATGGCATTGGTTATAGCTTCTGAATGTTCCAGTGAGCACTGTTGGGGCCATAATATGGAAGTGGAAAAACAATCATTTCACCATAAATTTGCCTCGACCAGGTGCTCCTCGTAAATTTGCCCATTCATCCTTCCTTCAATTGTGAAGTTTGCCAGTACCATTTGCTGAAAAGCAGCCCCACACCATGATGTTCCCACCTCCAAACTTCACTGTTGGTATGGTGTTTTTAGGGTGATGTGCAGTGACATTTCTCCTCCAAACATGGTGTGTATTATGACATCCAAACAGTTCAATTTTGCTCTCTCTGACCACACTATATTCTCCCAGTATTTCACTGGCTTTTCCAAATGTTGTGCAGCAAACTTTAAACGAGCTTCAACATGCTTTTTTTTCAGCAATGGAGTCTTGCGTGGTGAGCGTGCATACAGGCCATGGCGGTGGAGTGCATTACTTAATATTTTATTTGAGACAACAGTACCTGCTAATTGCAGGTCTTTTTGAAGCTCTCCACAAGTGGTCCTTGGCTCTTGGACAACTCTTCTGATTATTCTTTTCACTCCTCTGTCAGAAATCTTGCGAGGAGCACCTGGTCGAGGCAAATTTATGGTGAAATGATTGTCTTTCCACTTTCGTATTATGGCCCCAACAGTGTTCACTGGAACATTCAGAAGCTTAGAAATGCACCTATAACCAATGCCATCATTATGTTTTGCAACAATTAGGTTGCGAATGTCTTGAGACAGCTCTTTGCTTTTACCCATCATGAGATGTGTCTTGTGTGACACCTTGGCAATGAGACCTTTTTGTAGGCCACCAGTTGGGACTGAACCAGCTGATAATAATTTGCACTGACAGGGGGCTGGATTGCTTTTTAATTACTGATAGTTTTCAGCTGTTGTCTTGGCTTTCCATGCCTTTTTGAACCTCCCTTTCTTCATGTGTTCAATACTTTTTCCCTGTGTCATTTCACATTATTACACATAACTTAATTTCTGAACTTATTTGTTTTGGTTTCTTTGTATGTATGGATTACTTGGGTTGTTACCAACATCTGGTGAAACTTTCATGTCAATAGCTCCTTTGGAAATATATTTACTGAGTAAAATGGTGACGTGTTCAATACTTATTTCACCCGCTGAATGTTATCCTTTTTGAATTCAGGCTGTAACACAACAAAATGTGGACTAAGTCAAGAATGAATGAATACTTTCTGAAGGCACTGTAGTATGAATACTTTCTGAAGGCACTGTAGTATATGCTTGAGGTAGGTACATCAAACGTTCAAATGTAAACAGAGGCGCCACCTTATCAGTTTTGGAGGGAGTGTTACATTTGCTAGCAAAAAGCAGTGCGGTAGCTAACTGACTGTTAATCTTGGAAATCCAGAATTAAAATGAAGATACAGATTTTCAAAGTTAGTTCTGTATTGATTTGTAGATCAATGATACTGCAATTTAGAGTATCGTTGATCTACAAATCAATACAAAAACAACTATGATAATCTGTATCTTCATTCCCACCTTTTGGATCTCAAAAACAACTTTACAGGGGGTTGGACAAAGTTCCCCTGCTCACAAATGACTGTTGTCTATGTCAAACAGAGTCCAGACCAGTTGAACCAGAGGTGGATGCTTCCTACTGGTCCTTGTACTTTCCATTCCCCTGCCTGAAAATTTTACTTCTGTTTTGAGTGATCACCCCAATTCTGAGACACATTTCAGCGATGGCTAAATACTGTCTATCTGAATGGAAGACCTTTATCTGTTCATGAATTTCAAATGTCATCTGGCTTTTTTCTTTCTCTTTCTTTCACTCTTTAAAAGCTGATCCAAGACAATTCATCATGTCAATGACTTCCTACCATTTGAATTATGCAAAAATGTGCTGACTTATCATACTTTAAACACAAGACAGTCAAGTCTCTTTCTCTCAAAGCGTGGGTGGGGGGGATGGGGGGCAAAGGGAAACATATAGTTCAATGCGTCGAGTGAGCACCCGTATTTTAGCAGGATGGCAGGATTTGTACCTGAAATTCACTCTAAGCCATTCTTAAAATACCTCAGAACAGTTGGATGTTATTTTTTCAGCTTAAGACTTGACAGGTATGTAAAGCGACTCTTGATTGCAGCATGGAAGATGATTATATTCTTCCAACCCCAAAACATTTTTTTTTTTTAAAGCGGGTGGGTGGATGTCTTGGCACAAAAACTATTATTGCATGTCTGCAGGTGTTTGGTAATTGGATTAATGCAAAAGGGGGCAAAGAGATATTCCTGTTGTCCGTGAATTGAGAAGCGCTGAGGAAAGACACTTATACACCCAGGTCATGGAATATGTGATGACAAGTCTATCACTCCCCCACCCACAACCACCCACCATCTTCCCAAACCCAAACTTTTCTCTCTCAAAGCTTTCCCTCTTTAAAATGTAAAAGGAAAAAAATTGAAACTGCTGCGAGCAATCACCTTCCAGAAAGGGGTTTATCTAAAAGGCTAACCATAATAACAGCAGCGGGTGAGGGATGACGATAAAGGCTGCCCGGGCCTCACTGAGGTTTGATCCCTCTCCAAGAGCAACTTTTGTAACCTTATCCATACAACCCCCCCGCCCCCCCCCCCCACCCGAGCGCTCTGTGTATTCCTTACTCCTCACCCAAGGTGTCTAGATGAAACTACTTTGTGAGGCTCTAGACAAAACAATTGTCACGTTGATGTTGTGAAAGGCACTGTGGCAAATCGTCCTGTGAAAATGTGTCTTTATTGTTGTGATGAAGTTCAGCCCCCTGAATGTTGTTTCAACGTTTGGTTCACTGAGCACCTTGTGCGGTGTGGGTCTCTCGGTTCAACTCGACAGATAAACGCAGCAATTTGTTTAATTAAACATTAGACATTTTAGCAATGGTAGCCTATGGATACTTTTGTCAATATGAGTGTGCAGATGTCTTTCGTAGATATTAAACTAAGCAGTAAAATTACTATTCAACATATTATATAGTCTTTCAGTTAATCAGGCCCCTTTACAAAGCCAAACAATGGCTGATCAAGCTTTTTGGGGAAACAGTTGCTTTCCTCTTTCACAAGAGATTTTTTTTTTCAGGCATTGCACAAGGTACACTCAGAGCATGTCTTGATCTGCTCAAAGCACAACCTGTAAATCTGCTGTCTGGTTTATGATATACAGTATCTTCTCAAGACACCTCTGACTACAGATTTGAACTCTGACCTGCTCAGTGCCGGTCAATGTGCTCTGAACAGATCAAGACATGCTCTGAATGTACCTTGTGCAATGTCTGAAAAAAAATCTATTGTAGTTCATAGGTAAGCCTACTCTCACATGGTAACCTCACCTTTGCTAACACCTGAGGACGGCTATCATTTCAGTGATGCCGTACATTTGAATTCAGGGACTGGGACCAGAAATCGGGCCCGGCATTTCTAACACACCGGACAATTTTCTTTCTTATAGGCCCGAGGATCCATCTGGCATTTGCCAGAACTACCCTATGGCCTCTCTGTCTCTAGTTGACTTCAGAGTGAAAGCATGCTGTTGGATGGATGGGATATGCTTCAAGGTGATCTTCTCCCCAAATGCTCTCCTCACTTCCTTCTTATGTTTTGAGTAGGAGGCGAGGAGAGAGGATGCAAGGAATCTGGGGAAAGACTTTTGAGATTAACCTTCCTAAGGGTAAAACAAATCTCACTTTTGGACAAGGTGATTGCCTTGATTAGGGTTCCACTAACTCGGGCCAGCAGTCATCAAACGTGGCATTTAAGATCTAGCCTTCGGTGGATCTCTTGACAACTGGCAAATGTTACCAGTCCATGTTGATTCATGATTGGTTCACTGCGAGGCAGATATTTCAAAATATTCTAACCATCCTAATCTTATTTGTATTCTAATAATATTTGTATTCTGTAAAACATTCTTTGAAAGACATTCTCATCTTGAACAATACCTTATATACTTTAGTTTACTTCACTTTACTTAAAAAAAATGTTTTACATACTGCTCATAAACTATACAATGAATTAGGAAAGTACTAAGATCCCTTGAATTTTTCCACATTTTGTTACGTTACAGCCTTATTCTAAAATTGATTAAATTGTTTTCTTTCCCCTCATCCATCTACACACAATAGCCCATAATGATGGGCTATTGTGTGTAGATGGATGTTTTTGGATGTTTTTGCAAATGTATTAAACATAAAAAACTAAAAAATCACATTTACTTACCCTTTACTCAGTACTTTATTGAAGTACCTTTGGACGCAATTACAGCCTTGAGTCTTCTTGGGTATGACACTACAAGCTTGGCACACCTGTATTTGGGGAGCTTCTCCCATTCTTCTCTGCAGATCCTCACAAGCTCTGTCAGGTTGGATGGGGAGTGTCGCTGCACAGCTATTTTCAAGTCTCTGAAGAAATGTTAGATCGAGCTCTGGCTGGGCATTCAAGGACATTGAGACTTTTCCCGAAGCCACTCCTGCGTTGTCTTGGCTGTGTGCTTAGGGCCGTTGTCCTGTTGAAAGGTGAACCTTCACCCCAATCTGAGGCCCTGAGCGCTCTGGAGCAGGTTTTCATCATGGATCTCTCTGTACTTTGCTCCGTTCATCTTTCTCTCGAAAGTCCCTAGTCTCCCAGTCCCTGACGCTGAAAAACATCCCCACAGCATCATGCTTCCACCACCATGCTTCACCATAGGGATGGTGCCAGGTTTCCTCCAGAAGTAAAGCTTGGCATTGAGGGAAAAGAGTTCAATCTTGGTTTCAACAGACCAGAGAATCTTGTTTCTCATGGTGTGAGTCCTTTAAGGGTGCCTTTTGGCAAACTCAAAGCGGGTGGTAATTTGCCTTTTAGGTGGAGTGCTGCAGAGATGGTTGTCCTTCTGGAAGGTTCTCCCATCTCCACAGAGGAACTCTGGAGCTCTGTCAGAGTGACCATCAGGTTCTTGGTCACCTCCCTGACCAAGGCCCTTCTCAGTTTCGCTGGGCGGCCAGCTCTAGGAAGAGTCTTGGTGGTTACAAACTTCTTCCATTTATGAAGGATGGAAGCCACTGTGTTCTTGGGGACCTTCAATGCTGCAGACATTTTTTGGTACCCTTCCCCAGATCTGTGCCTCCACACGATCCTGTCTCGGAGCTCTACGGACAATTCCTTTGACCTCATGGCTTGGTTTTTGCTCTGACATGCACTGTCAACTGTGGGACCTTATACAGATAGGTGTGTGCCTTTTCCAAATCATGTCCAATCAATTGAATTTAACACAGGTGGACTCCAATCAAGTTCTAGAAACATTTAAAGGATGATCAATGGAAACAGGATGCAACTGAGCTCAATTTTGAGTCTCATAGCAAAGGGTCTGAATATTTATGTAAATAAGGTATTTCTGTTTTTAAAAAAAATTGTTTTCGCTTTGTCATTATGGGGTATTGTGTGTAGATTGATGAGGATTTTTTTTGTATATAATCAATTTTAGAATAAGGCTGTAACGTAAGAAAATGTAGAAAAAGTCAAGGGGTCTGAATACTTTATGAATACACCGTATATACAAAATAATGTGGACACCCCTTCAGATTAGTGGATTTGGATATTTCAGCCACACCCATTGCTGACAGGTGTATAAAATCGAGCACACAGCCATGCAACTTCCATAGAAAAACATTACTGAAGAGCTCAGTGACTTTCAACGTGGCATCGTCATAGGATGCCACCTTTCCAACATGTCAGTTCATCAAATTTCTGCCCTGCTAGAGCTGCCCCAGTAAACTGTAAGTGCTGTTACTGTGAAGTGGAAATATCTAGGAGTAACAATGGATCAGCTGCAAAGTGGTAGGCCACACAAGCTCACAGAACTGGACCACGAGTGCTGAAGCACACAATGCGTAGAAATCGTCTGTTCTCGATTGCAACACTCACTACCGAGTTCCAAACTGCCTGTAGAAGCAACCTCAGCAGAATAACTTTTCGTCGGGAGCTTCATGAAATGGGTTTCCATTGCCGAGCAGCCTCACTCAAGCCTAAGATCACCATTCGCAATGCCAAGTGTCAGCTGGAGTGGTGTAAAACTTGCCGCTATTGGACTCTGGCAGTCCGACTGACTAATCTGCCTGTATGCATAGTGCCAACTAACGTTTGGTGGAGGAGGAATAATGGTCTGGGGCTGTTCATGGTTCTGTCTAGGCCCCTTAGTTCCAGTGAAGGGAAATCTTAACGCTACAGCGTACAATGACATTTTAGATGATTCTGTGCCTCCAACTTTGTGGCAACAGTTTGGGGAAGGCCCTTTCCTGTTTCAGCATGACAATGCCCCCATGCAAAAAGCTAGGTCCATACATAAATGGTTTGTGGAGATTGGTGTGGAAGAACTTGACTGGCCTGCACAGAGCTCCATCGAACACCTTTGGGATGAATTGGAATGCAGACAGCGAGCCAGACCTAATCGCCCAACGTCGGTGGCCAACCTCACGAATGCTCTTGTGGCTGAATGAAAGCAAGTCCCCTCAGCAATGTTCCAACATCTAGTGGGGACCAACTCCACATTAATGCCCATGATTTTGGAATGAGATGTTCGACGAGCATACTTTCGGTCATGTAGTGTTTCTGACTCTACTTTTTAGGAAAACCAAATATTTTAGGTGGGCGTCATAGGTATGGTGAGTGTTGTGCTTGGCTGAAGCTGAGCTGCAGCTTTGATAATAAACGGTGTGTTCAGGAAGTCATGATCCAGAGTACACCAAAAGCCACCTGCAGCTCGATTCAACTCCGGGGGCTGTGTGTGTGTGTGAGAGAGAGTGAGTTTGTGGTGGAGAGAGAGAGCACAGAATATTGTATGGACACCAGTTCAGGTCTGCATGCTGGACACAGCGTTTAATCCTCATATTTATTGTTTAAATGAGGACAGCAATATGACGTAGATGTAAAAATGTGTCATTTTCCACATTAACTAAGAGCATTGAAGCGCAAGGCTCAACTTCTCCACTGTTTTGGTCCCGTGGCTACTACGTTATAACAGCATGAAGCGAACCAATGCAGATGCGCAGATACTGTGTGTGACTGTGTGAAAGCAATGTCTTGCATCTCACTCATTTCGCTGAGTCTAGCTTTAAAATATACAAGATACTTAGTTTTACATTATGATGTTTATAATTACACCCTCATTCAGATTTACCTCTAATCATGCCATCACAATTACCCATAAGCAATTGTTTCCCCGTTAGCAGTAGTTTCATATAGATGTAAATGTGAGACACTTAATGGTTCATTCAAACACATTGTTATTTCTTCCATTGTCCTATCTGGAGATGATCATCCTCCCATTCATTGAAATATGTGATTGGTTTCTGACGTTCACAAGCATATGTTTCCCATTCATGAACGAGTGGAACCGGCCAAACCATTTTCGTGACAACGTCTTTATAGGTCAAGAATGTCCTTTAAAAAGTAATTTATACACACTGTACATTCTTTTCTACAATTCTGTTTCCCATTACACTTACAGTATATTGTTACTGTGTTTCTTGATAAATATAACATTTATTGGTGTATTTGTCAGTATTGACAGAAAACAATTTAAAGATGTAATGTATAAAGATGTACAATTTACAGACAAATGCATACAAATATCCTGTAAGGCCGCTGATTTAGACAAATAACTGTGGCACCTTTCTTAAGGTACATTGTTATTTGTGCATTTTGTAATTCAATTAACCAAGAGGTAATATAACCTCCATATACAGTTCCTCTTAGAATCATTAAGATTATTAATGGTGATAGACACGGTTTCTTTCAGTGGAAAATATAGTGGTTTCAAAACATAAACAATGTATTCTTATTCAACCAATAAGATTTATTTGCCCTGTCACTCTTTATTAAAAGGATCTCTAACAATACACAACCTCTCGTATTTTTACTAGTTTTTTCGCAAGGTTCAATAGTAATGATTAATAGTGTCACCCCAGGCTTCCAGAAAGTGATTAATTTGTGTGTACGTTAAATGTCAGTGAACGGTAACTGTACAGGTTATACAGTACACCTGGCCAACGGGAAAAATACCATAAAAATGCAATGGTATCCCCTCTCATGTTCAAAAACAGGTATCTACTGGCAATATGGAATTCTGTCTCAGTTGATATGTAAATGTTTGTTTTTATGGTCAATATTATTAATACATCATAGGTATAGGCATTTGTGAACTTAAAGTGGGGTATTCTACGGAGACATGAGCTGTTATGCTCATAGCAAGCATTATACATGCATTGTACACAGGTGTTTCAAATCAAGTGTTACCAAATGTGTATATACTTGACCCCATTACAATACCAAATCAGTCAGTATGCATAGCTTGAGCACACCTAGTTGTTTTACTACAGCCTATAGAAAATTAATTAAAAACCTCAGTAGGCTAGAATCCAGTCAGACACAGGCCCCTTGAACCTCTAAAGGTTTAGTGTTAGGGGCATGAACAATATGAAATACATAATGATGGGAAAATAACACAGCAAGGAATTGAGCAGGTGCCTAATTTAAACCACAAAGATCTGAAATTGAAAAATGGCACCAATGCCGACTAGATTATGAGACCACAGACACTTTTTTTTGTGCTCTAATTTCTTTGCCAAGTAACAATTTATGACTGTAAGCCATGCACTCTGTAGAGGCAAGGTGCTGAGTTAGCAATATATGTGTACAAAATGGCACCTTAATAGCAACATTTTCATATACTGTACATGCACACATACAGTGCCAGTCAAAAGTTTGGACACACCTACTTATTCAAGGATTTTTCTTTATTTTTTCTATTTTCTACATTGTATAATAATAGTGAAGACATAAAACTATGAAATAAAACATATGGAATCATGCAGTGACCAAAAAAGTGTTAAACAAATCAAAATGGTTTATATTTGAAATTCTTCAATGTAGCCACCCTTTGCCTTGATGACAGCTTTGCACAATCTTGGCATTCTCTCAACCAGATTCACCTGGATTGTTTTCCCAAAAGTCTTGAAGGAGTTCCCACACATATGCTGAGCACTTGTTGGCTGTTTTTGCTTCACTCTGCAGTCCAACTCATGCCAAACCATCTCAGTTGGGTTGAGGTCGGGTGATTGTGGAGGCCAGGTCATCTGATGCATCACTCCATCACTCTCCTTCTTGTTCAAATGGCCCTTACACAGCCTGGAGGTGTGTTGGGTCATTGTCCTTCTGAAAAACAAATGATAGTCACACTAAGCTCAAACTAGATGTGATGGTGTATCGCTGCAGAACGCTGTGTTAGCCATGCTGGTTAAGAGTGCCTTGAATTCTAAATAAATCACTGACAGTGTCACCAGCAAAGCACCCCCACACCATGCCACCTCCTCCTCCATGCTTCACAGTGGGAACTACATTCAGAGATAATCCGTTCACCTAACCAAAAATCTAAAATTTGGACACATCAGACTAAAGGATAGATTTCCACCGGTCTAATGTCCATTGCTCGTGTTTCTTGGCCCAAGCAAGTTTCTTCTTATTGTTGTCCTTTACTAGTGGTTTCTTTTAAGCAATTCGACCATGAAGGCCTGACTCACACAGTCTCCTCTGACCAGTTGATGTTGAGATGTGTCTGTTACTTGAACTTTGTGAAACATTATTTGGCCTGCAATTTTTGAGGCTGGTAACTCTAATGAACTAATCCTCTGCAGCTGAGGTAACTCTGGGTCTTCGATTCTTGTGGCGGTCCTCATGAGAGCCAGTTTCATCAGGGCTTGATGGTTTTTGCGACTGCACTTGAAGAAACTTAAAAAGTTCTTGACATTTTATGACTGACCTTCATGTCTTAAAGTAATGATAGACTTTCATTTGTCTTTGCTTATTTTAGCTGTTCTTGCCATAATATGGACATGGTATTTTACCAAATAGGGCTATCTTCTGTATACCACCCTACCTTGTCACAACACAACTGATTGGCTCCAAAGCATTAAGAAGGAAAGAAATTCCACAAATCAACTTTTAACATGGCACACCTGTTAATTGAGATGCATTCCAGTTGACTACCTCACAAAGCTGGTTGACAGAATGCCAAGAGTGTGCAAAGCTGTCATCGAGGCAAAGGGTGGCTACTTTGAAGAATCTCAAATATAAAATATATTTTGATTTGTTGAACACTTTTTTGGTTACTACATGATTCCATATGTGTTATTTAATAGTTCTGATGTCTTCATGAAGAAAAACCTTGGAATGAGTAGGTGTGTCCAAACTTTTGACTGGTACTATATCTCCCATTGATGTGCATGATTTAACTGAAAGTACAAGTAATGCTCTTTTAACCAAAGTTAAGAATTTACCCTTAGTGAATGAGGCAAAATAATTCTGAATGGCAGTTCAAATGTATACTTTACTGGATGAATGCAGTCATATGAGTGTGCATAGTTTATGCAACCTGGTCTCATAGACTAGACATAAAATACAGTCGTATGAAAAAGTTTGGGCACCCCTGACAATTTCCATGATTTCCATTTATAAATAATTGGGTGTTTGGATCAGCAATTTAATTTTGATCTATCAAATAACTGATGGACACAGTAATATTTCAGTAGTGAAATTAGGTTTATTGGATTAACAGAAAATGTGCAATATGCATCAAAACGAAATTAGACAGGTGCATAAATTTGGGCACCCCAACAGAAAAATCACATCAATATTTAGTAGAGCCTCCTTTTGCTAAACAGCCTCTAGACACTTCCTATAGCCTCTAATGAGTGTCTGGATTCTGGAAGGTATTTTGGACCATTCCTCCTTACAAAACATCTACAGTTCAGTTAGGTTTGATGGTTGCCAAGTATGGACAGCCAGCTTCAAATAATCCCACAGATTCTCAATGATATTCAGGTCTGGGGACTGGGATGGCCATTCCAGAACATTGAACTTGTTCCTCTGCATAAATGCCCGGGTAGATTTTGAGCAGTGTTTTGGGTCGTTGTCTTGTTGAAATATCCAGCCCAGGCGTAACTTCAACTTTGTGACTGATTCTTCAACACTATTCCCAAGAATCTGCTGATATTGAGTGGAATCCATGCGACCCTCAACTTTAACACGATTCCCAGTACCGGCACTGGCCACACAGCCCCACAGCATGATGGAACCCCCACCAAATTTTACTATAATAACTCAATCTTTGTTTCATCAGTCCACAGCACCTTATTCCAAAATGAAGCTGGCTTGTCCAAATGTGCGTTTGCATACCTAAAGCGACTCTGTTTGTGGCGTGTGTGCAGAAAAGGCTTCTTCTGCATCACTCTCCCGTACAGCTTCTCCTTGTGCAAAGTGCGCTGAATTGTTGAACGATGCACAGTGACACCATCTGCAGCAAGATGATGTTGTAGGTCTTTGGAGGTGGTCTGTGGGCTGTTTTTGACCGTTCTCACCATCCTTCGCCTTTGCCTCTCCGATATTTTACTTGGCCTGCCACTTCTGGCCTTAACAAGAACTGTGCCTGTGGTCTTCCATTTCCTCACTATGTTCCTCACAGTGGACACTGACAGCTTACATCTCTGCGATAGCTTTTTGTAGCCTTCCCCTAAACCATAATGTTGAACAATCTTTGTTTTCAGGTCATTTGAGAGTTGTTTTGAGGCCCCCATGTTGCCACTCTTCAGAGGAGAGTCGAAGAGAACAACAACTTGCAATTGGCCACCTTAAATATCTTTTCTCATGATTGGATGCACTTGTCTATGAAGTTCAAGGCTTAATGTTATGCAAATTCATAACATATGGTATGTTTTGCAAATTCGTAACAGATAATACGAATTGTAATTTGTAACATATCATACAAAATGGTTGATTGACATCCATTTAATACATACTATTCAAAACGCAACAATCTATATCATACTAAATAGATTGTCTCGAAAGTAGGGTGGTTGATCAGGGTGGATGTGTGGACAACTAGCATTTTAGCTAATTAGCAACTTTTCAACTACTTACTACGTTTTAGCTACTTTGCAACTACTTAGCATGTTAGTTAACCCGACCCCTAACTCTAACTTTAACCCTTTTAGCTAACCCTCCCCTAACCTTAACCCTTTTAGCTAATCCTTCCCCTAACCCTAACCGTAACCCTTTAACCGAACTCCTAAACTTATCCCTAACCCCTAGCCTAGCTAACGTTATACAGATAGAATTCTAACATATCATAAGTTTGCAAATTCGTAACATTGTTTGTTTTGTTAATTTATATTGTACATTTAGCAAATTCGTAACAAATAATACGAATTGTAATTCGCAACATATTATACAAAATGGAGTGTCTCGGATTTACATTCTAACCCTGTCTGTTACACTAGTCTAAAATCAATGCACAGATAGCATGACATGGCTAGAATGTACCTCTGCATGGTGGTGTCGTGTTGTTCTCCTGGTTTACGCCTCCAGGAAGCAATTTGCATATATTTTGAAAAAATTCTAAATTGGGCAGTTGGAAAATGAAAACAGCCCGTTTCCATTTCACTTTGCATTCATCATTTTTTGTTAACTATTTGCATTTTCATTTATAATTTCCATTTCCAATTGGGTTAATTTCCAACATTGCAATTTCATTGTGGCATGAATCATGCGCACTACTAGGCATATATAAAGGCATTTATACATTTTTTACATTCATATTTAGCATTTAAGCATCACATTTTCAGGTAACACTATTTGGATAGTCCATCTGTAGATGCTCTACAGACTGTAGACATTTCAACTGTCTACTAACCCTATTTCTAACCTTAACCCTTATCCTAACCCTAAACTTAACCTTAGCAAGTAGTTGCTTATCAACAGACTGTTGCTAGTATGACCATCTGTAGAGCATCTACATATGGAAAATCCGGACGATCAAAATTAAGTGTGACCCATTTTCTATCTGGCACTGCTCACCCTCTACAGTTCAGCATAGTTTTCTGTTGCTTCACTAACCGGGAGTCAGAATGAACTGAGGGGAAGAACTGCTACAGAAAACGCTAAAGGAGGATGACTACAGGGAAGCAGAGTGGAAGTTGGGGTTAGTCAAAATCCCAAACTATGCTTTCACTCTCGGTAGGGAACCTGGTGCAAAGTACCCAGGGCACCTCGGTTTGATTTCCCCAATGTTCATAATTAAACGTTTTTTATTTAAATAATCAGCGGGGGGGAACTCCTTGGGCTCGTATTTTTGAAATGGGCTATTGTGTTTGTGGAGCCAAATATGAGCAACTTTGATACTAAATCCCTGCTATCTGTTAACTTTGGCAGGGGTGCAGGGATTCTGGGGATGCTTGCCTGTGTGTTACTCCACCTCTTTGACCCCCCCCCCCTCAGGTCGCGGAGTTCCTTCAAGCCACTGGTCTGTGTGTTTGGGAGGGTGAAGGGGTGGATGGAAGGATGGATGGATGAAAAACGGAAGGGGGAGTGTGGGAGGTTATCACAGGGAAGACATTGTGATGCAGCTCGGAGAGAAAACCCTGATCTGCCGTGTCTCAGAGAGCCGAGGTTTGCTGAGAAAGGCTCTTATTTTTGGGGCCCTATCTCCCCTCACTGCTCTTGCCGCTGTGCTGAATTGTAGGATGAGCTGATTCTGGGGCTGAGGAGAAACTTGAGCGCCCGGCCGCCCAGGGGGAGAGACCAGAAACAGCAAACAAGCGGCAGAGCAAATAAGCGACATGTACTGTTTGTGTTTCAGCCTTTGTGTGTGTGTGGGGGGTATATATTATTGTGTGTGTGTGTGTGTGTGTGTATATGTGTGTGTGTTGGGTGTGTTTGCGTACATGCGTGTGAAAGTGCGGCGATGCTGTTCATGTCACGTTAGGATCACAAAAAGTTTCATTCAAGTTATCAGGAGCGGTTGGCACTTTTTTTCCACTGTGGCCATCTGAAATGTCTTCCAGATTGCCACTGATACTGTATCTGTATTCATGCATGGCTTCTCTTCTCCACAACATTTCCAGAGGAGCAAGATTAAAGGGCCTGACAAAGGGGAAAGTGGCCCAAAAGACCAGAGGTGTTAGTTCACCCCTTATCAAGACGAGGGAGGGGTGACGGGAGGCCAGGCCGGGGTGTGAAACCCAGGGAGGGGGTCAGGGGAGTCGGGTTAGCCCCCTACTACTGAGCCTACTGACCCGTTACAGGGGTGGGCGCTGCCTCTGGGTTAGTAGTGGGGGGAGACGGTTTATTTACCTAGCCTTCGTTTAGAGAGTGTCTCCCCTGAGTGATTGATGGTGGTTGCCGTGGTAAAACCGCTGCTGTTTTAGTCTGTGTCCAATCTAACCAGCCAATCACTCACCTCGGCAGGGGGTGGGGTGGGGGAGATACAGTGAGCTGCCAGGGCGGTATACTGGATGGAGAAAGAGCAAGAAGGGTTCAGGGGATAACTACAGACGCACACACCACAAACTCTCACAAAGTTAATAGTCACATAATACAGATGTGATACTTGACGGTGATCTGTTGGGACAGAGAGAGAGAGTTTGGGATGACACAAGCGCTCTCACACACACACGCACAAACACACACACACACACACAAACACACACACAGTTATCAAATGCTCTTAATCCAGGCAGAGAACTTGTGAACTTCTGACATCAAAGCTATCAATGCTTCCCATTGACAGGATCAACATAGCCTGCTGCAAGCCATTGTTTATCAGCCTACCAGCAGAGTTACAGAGGAACAATGGGACAGTATTTTATGTTGATATGGCATTATCACCACACACACACAAGCGCCAGCGCACACACATAACTATTAGGAGAAATAACATCTCTGTTTGGCTTGCCCGGAACAACACTGAAGTCTATCAAAATGTTTGTTAATGACGCAAGTTGAACGGCATGGGTCATCTCCCATGCAGAGGCCCACACGCAACTATGCATGCACACACCGTAGAATACGTCAGAATACTAATATGCGTTCTGTTTGACTCAAAAGAGAAACACAATTAGCAATTTGTCATGGGCCACCGAGACCATCTTGTAGGAAGGAAGGGTCTTGTGTACTGGTGTTGAGAGAGAAAACAGTGATGCCACCCAAAGCTACAAGCACCTACCTTACACTAATGTTGTTCCAGACTGTGTTTACAATGGTCTAGGCTTTCAATGGGGCCAGACTTGTGCTTTTTAACTGCAGGAGTACAAAATCTCACACCGCTTATTGGTCGTCTCGGCACCTCCAGCCTGTTTGCTATTTATTTACATGAACTTATTAGCACTGTCAGTTGAGAACTTTCTCCACTTTCTACTTCCGTCTTTTCCTAGTTGGTGGCAAGATAGAAGCAGCGGTTATTTTTGGTTTTATTTAATCACTATTTTAACCAAGTAAAGCTATACATAAACAAACAATTGTATGGCGATAAGACTAAAATAATAATGTAATTAAAGCCCCCATGCAGTCTTTCAAATTTGATTTTTAAATCGTCAATCACTGTCTGTTTATTTCATGAAAATAACTCTAAATATATATTTTATAATTTATTTCCCTGAGACTCCTTTTGCCATTGAAATACTCAGTCTTATCATGTGGGCATATTGATACAAATTTAATTATACACTACCGTTCAAAAGTTTGGGGTCACTTAGGAATGTCCTTGTTTTCCATGAAAACATACATGAAATGAGTTGCAAAATCAATAGGAAATATAGTCAAGACGTTGACAAGATTATAAATAATGATTTTTAATTGAAATAATAATTGAATCCTCCATTTGCAGCAATTACAGCCTTGCAGAACTTTGGCATTCTAGTTGTCAATTTGTTGAGGTAATCTGAAGAGATTTCACCCCATGCGTCCTGGCTTGATGGGCACTTCTTCTTACGTACCATACGGTCAAGCTGCTCCCACAACAGCTCAATAGGGTTGAGATCCGGTAACTGTGCTGGCCACTCCATTATAGACAGCATACCAGCTGACTGCTTCTTCCCTAAATAGTTTTTTGGAGAACTTTGCATAGTTTGGAGCTGTGCTTTGGGTCATTGTCCTGTTGTAGGAGGAAATTGGCTCCAATTAAGCGTTGTGGATTCACCCTGTACAAATCTCCCACTTTACCACCACCAAAGTACCCCCAGACCATCACATTGCCTCCACCATGCTTGACAGATGGCGTCAAGCACTCCTCGAGCATCTTTTCATTTGGTCTGCGTCTCACGAATGTTCTTCTTTGTGATCCTAACACCTTACACTTAGATTTGTCTGCCCATAACACTTTTTTCAAATCTTCCTCTATCCAGTGTCTGTGTTCTTTTGCCCATCTTAATCTTTTATGTTTATTGGCCAGTCTGAGATATGGCTTTTTCTTTGCAACTCTACCTAGAAGGCCAGCATCCCGGAGTCGCCTCTTCACTGTTGACATTGATACGGGTGTTTTGCGGGTACTATTTAATGAAGCTGCCAGTTGAGGACTTGTGAGGCGTTTGTTTCTCAAACTAGACACTCTAATGTACTTGTCCTCTTGCTCAGTTGTGCACTGGGGCCTCCCACTCCTCTTTCTATTCTGGTTAGAGCCAGTTTGCGCTGTTCTGTGAAGGGAGTAGTACACAGCGTTGTACGAGATCTTCAGTTTCTTGGCAAATTCTCGCATGGAATAGTCTTAATTTCTCAGAACAAGAATAGACTGACGAGTTTCAAAAGAAAGTTATTTGTTTCTGGCCATTTTGAACCTGTAATCTAACCCAAAAATACTGATGCTCCAGATACTCAACTAGTCTAAAGAAGGCCAGTTTTATTGCTTCTTTAATCAGCACAACAGTTTTCAGCTGTGCTAACATAATTGCAAAAGGGTTTTCTAATGATCAATTAGCCTTTTAAAATTATAAACTTGGATTAGCTAACACAACGTGCCATTGGAACACAGGAGTGATGGTTGCTGATAATGGGCCTCTGAACGCCTATGTAGATATTCCATTAAAAATCAGCCGTTTCCAGCTACAATAGTCATTTACAACATTAACAATGTCTACACTGTTTTTTTGGCTAATTTTAATGGACAAACAAATGTGCTTTTCTTTCAAAAACAAGGACATTTCTAAGTGACCCCATACTACATACACAGTCCTGATTGGCAGAAGGGATCGTCTAGACTTGCTTTATAGTCTAGAGCCTAACCCGCTTACCCCTTCAAAGTAATGGGATACATATGCAAATAAAAGATGACTGGCCATTGGTCAGATTAATCAGATCAGATTGTGATGTCAGACTGTGGCCCAAAAACTCCATCCCACATGAACAGGCTAAAATTTCAAGCTATTTTGCTTTGAAGCTCTTACACTACAAGGGCTTTATATTTATTAAAAGGACATTATAAGTTATGTCGTTCTCAGTGTTGAAATATCAATAAATTATGACTTCATCATAATTACTGCTATGTACAACATCCTGATGGAAGGAAGGACATCCCAAATTGTTTTGACCATGGCTGGACAAAGTCAGAGTCAGGTGGCATCTCCAATAAGATTAGTATTGAAGAATATGACAAAAACTTAAAGGCCTGAAAGTCACCCTAACCGATTCTATGCAGATTACCAAATAGTAATTTGTAGAGCTAAATCAGTAAGCACTGTCTGGTCATGTAACTTGTCAAACCACACAAAAAAACTCCTCTTAACAGCCCTCGAAGTCATCAAAGAGATTAAACCAACCAATAGGATGTAGTTAACTAATGTTAAGAATCAGCTCTCCCTTGCAAACGACAGTCTTACTGTAAATAAAACCCGACCAAGGTCTCCCCCATCCCCCTGTAGGCCAACCCCCCTCCCCCAGTCAGTTTGATGTGTGGAATAACGGTGTATTTCCTTTCAGCCCATTACTTTGACCAAGCTCACCTGCCACTCCTGATGGAGCTACTTTTGGCAAAAACCAACGTACTGAATGCTCCCACAGCGTTGCAGGAATGTTCTGATAGTTATGGTAATCCCATGCTGCTGTTCTGATTTAAATGCCATTCTCCCCTCCCTAAATTATTGTTGCAAACTATAGAGTACCATATGTAAGTGATTAGATGTGAAATATGGGATTTATTAATACTGTAATGTTGGTTTATTGTTATGCGTGGTTGCACGTTAGTGACAAAGTGAACCTTATGCAGCGCATGGCTTGAAATGAATCAACGCCATGGGCAAGGAATGCCTTTAGCTATAGAGTTTTTCTTTCAGAGCCTACTAAAAACAGCTGAATCCTAACTTGAGGTCTGTGTGTGCTAAATTTGGACTTTTACGAAAATAAGGTCTTGGTTTCAATAGGAGACGGGTAAAAACTGTTAAGTTACCCATGTGGATCTCAAGTTAGGATTCAGGCCTAAGAGAGATCCTGCTATAGTGTTCTTATGAGGATAAATATGTGGCTTCCACTTTTAATGGTCCTTTTTACTAGTAACTATGAAGATATCCAGTTGGGCATTAAGCGTGAAATTCTGTACAGCTGAATCCTTTTCAACAAATAAAACACACCTCTTCACACCAATCCTTGAGATCTACAGTGTTAAAAAAGACTCCTTTTAAAAGGGGTTCATATTTGTGCTTCATTACTTTGTTTAATGTACAGAATATGCATTTACTTGTTAATGGCTCTCACTCCTTATGTCCTGGCAGTTAATCTCTCCGGAGTAGTTTTCAGTAGGGTATACCATGACAAAAAGTTTCTGTGAAGGAGCTGGTGTCAGTCTGGGTATGTTATGGTGTCAGTCTGGGTATGTTATTCTACTTGACACACTAAATAATGAGACTTTAAAAAGTGTCTGTGAAGGAGCTGGTGTCAGTCTGTGTATGTTATTCAACTTGACACGCTAAATAACCAGACATTCTAATGGTTTCTGGGTTTATGAGAAAGCACTTACTATTTACATTTTTTAAATATAATATGTGTTTACCCAGGTCCTTCGGTGCTGTTCGCCTGTAACAAGAGAGAAATGCAAGTTAGAATTTGTATTCGCCAGCCTGGTCTCATAGTCTAGGTAAAAGTAAACAAATTAGTATGATATGTTACGTTTGGTTTGGTTACAGAAGACAGGTGGTTATTTATAGCAAAAAACAACAGTAGACTGGTTGGTTGGGGTGGATAAATTGGCATATAATGTGAATGTCTAGCAAACCAAAGGTTGCAAGTTCGAATCTCATCACCGACAACTTTAGCATTTTAGCTAATTAACAACTTTTCAACTACTTACTACTTTTTAGTTACTTTGCAAATACTTAGCAAGTTAGCTAACTCTTCCCCTAACCTTAACCATTTTAGCTAACCCTTCCCCTAACCCTTTAACCTAACTCCTAAACGTAACCCTATCCCCTAAGCCCCTAGCCTAGCTAATATTAGCCAGTTAGCTAACGTTAGCCACCTAGCTAGAATTCTTAACATATCATACATTTTGCAAAGTCGTAACATATTGTACATTTTCAAATTCGTAACATACTGTACATTTAGCTAATTCTGAACATTTAATACAAATTGTAATTTGTAACATATCGTACGAAATGGGTATTCACAAATGAATACATAACATACGAAACGCAACATATCGTACTAAATGGCGTGTCTCGGATTTAGGTACAGAATAATTCAAAATTCGCTGTTTGATCCTCTCTGTGATGCTGGTGAAGGGGAGGTGTGTAAAACAGAGCTGCGTTCAGGAGTGCTAATTATCTTTGGTAGTGGGTTCTGTAATGTGGTTGGGTGGGAGGCAGATGTTACCCCGATCCTTTATATTCATGTTGAAATACTATTAATTGAAGTGTGTTTGTATTTAGGAATGTTTATTATTAACTGAACATGTTTATTGTACATGTCATGCCTTTATAGAAGATAAATGTACCACTGAATGGTGATTGGATGGAAATGGTATGATCCAGGTTCAGGATATCCCAGGTACTATTTAAGACTAGTAATTTCTGGCAGAATCCCAAATCACTCTCTTCCCCTTCGGCCCATTATTCGCTTGTGCCGACGTCAGATGCACAAGTGTCCCAAAGATGAGGGAGTGAAAATGATCAAGGGTGTAGGGGCTATTAGAGCCTCTGATATACACTACGCCCAAGCCAGCAAGTGTTGTGGCTCAGAGAAAAGTGCTATCCTGACACTCACTGCGATATGACAGGGACAGAGGTAAGGTTGCCATGGTGGCACGCTACAGGCATTATTGAGGCCTGGTTTCTTTTGAGTGTTAAAAGTTATTTGAGTTATTCAGTTTATCCCCAGTTTATGTTTCATGTTTCCTCATCCTGTTTATTTTCATTGTACATATGTATATGGTGTACAGTTTGCCTCTAGTCCTCTGTTACTGTAAATAAACGTCGGCCCAGGAACATTTCACTGCTACTTTTTGTCTGCCTCCTCACTGAAACCGCCAACGCTAGGGCGGCCTCCGTTACAGTTTCACTGTGGAAAACGAAAATGTGTGTTTCAAAACATTTTCCATCTACTGAACAGGACCCATGTCTCCTGCGGACCTGTCCGTTGGTTTTCCCACACTTTTATTCTATGACGGCCGCACCCGTTTTCCATCGCTGGGCAGCCAGCCAGTTGGACACTTGCGATACCAAGCAAACCTACGCAGGTCAATCCCAGCTACGGAGGTGAATCAAGCCTGGGGAATTATAGAATGCTAAAGAAATAAATAACAGAAAATAATACTAACTGGCTTATTGAAATCAGATTTGCGCGCAGCCAAAGTTCTCTGTGTTATACATAAGTAAAGAGAGCTCTTGGCCACTCAACTGTTCACTCAACTCTTCTCCTGTCCACTGTTTTCCCTTTTTTGACAGAGAACAGGCCGATCCAAGCTTTCAACAAGGTGGAGAGTTGGAGTGTGAAAGAGGAGGATCCCAACTTGGAAGGAGAAGCGACAGTCTAAATGTAACATTATGCAACAGTTTATTATCATTTGATCATTAAATTTGAAGTCATTATTCTGTCATCCAAACTGTTTAGCAAAGGAATGTATGTGCAAGGGTCGGATGAGTTTGTTAAGGTTGACAGAATCTTGCTGATGAAAGATGTGCATAATACTTCTGGTCATCCCACTGGCGTAATTAATTCTGTGTGGCTATACTCATGTATTTATATATGCTGTCTATGTATGAGTGGCGCAGCGGTCTAAGGCACTAAATCTCAGTGCAAGAGGTGTCACTACAGTTCCTGGTTCAAATCCAGGCTGTTTCACATCCGGCCGTGATTGGGAGTCCCATAGGGCAGTGCACAATTGGCCCAGTGTCGTCTGGGGTAGGCGTCATTGTAAATATTCTTCATTGTAAGTTCTTACCTAGTTAAATATGGGATTGCTTGCTGCCGATAACCTTTGAAATAATGATACATAGAGAGACATAACATATTATATGCTGTATTTTAAGACATTATAAAGGCTTAGACATGCTTATACCTGCAGGCTTTCAGTGAATAGTTTTTCCCCCAAAACATTATCATCCACATAACAGCGCTGAAGAATGAAAACAATGTTAGCCTCAAAACAGTGGGGTCTTGGAATAATATGGCTGTCAAAGATCCTATCACGAGTTGACAAAGTGTCTTCAAGCCTTGAAGGACGAGTGCAACAGCGGAGCCACAAACATTACCCTGACCAAAGGACCTTGTTTACAAAGCCATGTAGCAACCAAAACACACAAACACACCCTGCCGTGATGGGGTCTCTAAAGATGCATGGGGGGCTTGACAGATCTTTATCTGTGGGAGTGTGGGTAAGGAGAGATGAAGAGAGCATGGTGAAGTAAGTGTTCTTTGGGTAAGTGGCTTACAACAAATGTGTTGGACCTCAATGAGGGGCAGGGTTTCTCTGGGCCTTGCTTCTCTCATGGCAAGACAGAGGAGTAGAGAGAGTACATAAAGATATGATGTCATCGATCAATTAACTATTTTGGGTAGCAGTGTATTGAGTGTAAACTATTACTATTATATAAAAATGGGGGGGGGGGGGGGATTAATGAGTTAATGTTCAAAGCAAGACGGAGGGATGGTGACCAGAAGAGATAAACAAGGGGATGGTGACCAGAAGAGATAAACAAGGGGACTGTTTGGTGGGTCCATACAGAGACTGCGCTGCAGCAACAGTACATTGTTAGTGTGACAAACTCTTTCACAGGGTGACACCAAGTGCCAAGTTTATTTGCAATCGTCAAACCATAACCCATGCGAAGAAATGCATTTTTTAAATATGCCCATGAAGCTTTAGTTATATGCCCCTTGCAGCACAAGGAAACCTTTTTTAAGGCGCCCAACTGTGCAATACATGTCCTACATTTACTGTACACACGCAAACAGAATCCCAGATGTTCATATTAAACAATCACCTTTGACCAACAAACCCTAACAACAGTGATGAGGGAGAGATATTCAACTTGGGAAAATTGCATCAACCTGTTCAGCCACCACATGTGATGACAGAATGAATTGTTTCAGGTTCCCGTGTAGTTTGCAGAGTCGTAAACGAAGGCCTTTTAATCATGGCATGTGATGTCATGATATGAGGTCATGTTCGCCACCTCCTCTGCTTGTTTCTGTTCATCGTATGTTACGTAAAGGGAGCGTTGTCCCACAAGGATCTATATTCACGCCAGGTTAATTTTGCAAATGAACCATCAACAAACAGATGATGGGAGCATGTTGTGAAAGTTAATTGTCAGAAGATTAGTTGCATTTGGGGGTTGTTTTTTCATCTTTTCACATCCCTGCAGATATTCCTGGCAGCAAGCAACTTCCTGTACTTTTAACATTATTAAACAAACATGTCTGCATTGCATTTGCCCCCATGCCAATTCCTAACCCTGCTGCTGGTCTGGTTTCATGATTTAAATAGCCCCAAAGGATTTCAATAGCTTATGGGGCTCAGTGGAAAGTCTTAAATATAACAATTTTGTGGGCAGTTTTTGCCTCACAAATGCAGCTGCACCTGTTTAAGGGGCTATAGCGAAGAATAAGCCAAATCAATATTATCCATTTCCCTAACATTTGGATTGGAACAATTGGTTGCATCTGTGGTTGTCCGTCAATTCAAAGCCATTTTTGTTTGTCATACAATCAAATATACTGTATGTTGTCATTGGCTAAAGATGCACTTGAACATTTGGCCAAAAAGGGTCCTCAGGAATTGACCTCATTGGACAGAAAGGTCTCCACTTCCACACACAAAAGCTATTGTGTATTTTGTGGTTAAATGGGGTAAGATATTAATGTATATTGTACAGTAACAAAAAAAAAAGTATGTGAGCACTTTGGAATTAACCTGGATTTCTGCATAAATTGGTCATAAAATGTATTCTGATCTTCATCTAGGGCGGCAGGTAGCCTAGCGGTTAGAGCGTTGGGCAAGGCACTTACCCCTGATTTGATACAGGGGCGCCATACTGCTATGGCTGACCCTGTAGGTACTGTAGGCCGTCATTGTAAATAAGAATTTGTTCTTAACTGACTTGCCTAGTTAAATAAAGGTTAAATAAATAAATGTAACGAAGTCACAACAATAGACAAACACAGTCTGCTTAAACTAATAACACACAAACAATTATATACGTTTTCATGTTTTTACTGAACACACCGTGTAAACATTCACAAGGTGGAAAAGTATGTGAACCCTTGGATTTAATAACTGGTTGACCCTCCTTTGTCAGAAATAACCTCAACCAAAAGTTTTCTTTAGTTGCGGATCAGACCTGCACAACGGTCACGAGGAATTTTGGACCATTCCTCTTTACAAAACTGTTTCAGTTCAGTAATATTGTTGGGATGTCTGGTGTGAACCAGTCTCTTGAGGTCATGCCACAGCATCTCAATCGGGTTGAGGTCAGGACTCTGACTGAGCCACTCCAGAAGGCGTATTTTCTTCTGTTGAAATCATTCTGTTGTTGATTTACTTGTGTTTTGTGTGGTTGTCCTGTTGCATCAACCAACTTCTATTGAGCTTCAATTGGCAGACAGATAGCCTTACAATCTCCTGCAAAATGTTTTGATAAACTTGGGAATTCATTTTTCTGTCGATGATAGCAAGCTGTCCAGGTCTTGAGGCAGCAAAGCAGCCCCAAACCATGATGCTCCCGCCACCATGCTTTACAGTTGGGATGAGGTTTTGATGTTTGTGTGCTGGGCATTTTTTTCTCCACACATAGTGTATGTTACTTCCAAACAACTCAACTTTAGTTTAATCTGTCCACAGAATATTTTGCCAGTAGGCTGTGGAACATCCAGGTGCTCTTTTGCGAACTTCATACGTGCAGCAATGGTTTTTTTTAACAGCAGTGGCTTCTTCCATGGTGTCCTCCCATGAACACCATTCTTGTTGAGTGTTATACGTATCTTAGGCTCGTCAACAGAGATGTTAGCATGTTCCAGAGATTTCTGTAAGTCTTTAGCTGACACTCAAGGACTCTTCTTAACCTCATTGAGCATTCTGCACTGTGCCCTTGCAGTCATCTTTGCAGGACGGCCACTCTTAGGGAGAGTAGCAACAGTGCTGAACTTTCTCCGTTTTTTTGACAATTTGTCTTACCGTGGACTGATGAATGTCAAGGTTTTTAGAGATACTTTTGTAACTCCAGCTTTATCCAGCTTTATGCAAGTCAACAATTCTTAATCTTCTTAATCTTCTGAGATGTCTTTTGTTTGAGGCATTGTTCACATCAGGCAATTCTTCTTGTGATTTGCAAACCAACATTTTGTGAGTGTTTTTATAGGGCAGGGCAACTCTAACCAACATCTTCAATCTCGTATCATTGATTGGACTCCAGGTTAGCTGACTCCTGACTCCAAATAGCTTTTGGAGAAGTCATTAGCCTAGGGGTTCACATACTTTTTCCAACCTACACTGTGAATGTTTAAATTATGTTTTCAATAATAATAATTAATATTTTTTAAAGAAAAGCACAATAATTTGTGTGTTATTAGTTTAAGCACACTGTGTTTGTCTATTGTTGTCACTTAGATGAAGATCAGATCAAATGTTATGACCAATAAATGCATAAATCCAGGTTATTCCAAAGGGTTCATATACTTTTTCTTGCCACTGTATATTACGAACATATGAACCATATAGTTAAAATCGGACCCAAAATTCAGGCTCACAATTAACAACAAACATTCCAGCTGCTCTTAAATACCCATTGCACATTTACCAAAGTCAGAGCCATAGACTGTATAAAGAATAACTAGACGTAGTATAGCACCAACTGGGGCTCGAACTCGGGTCCAGTGACTGTAAACTTAACCAACACCTTAGCTGTGCTAATACTACCCCTTTTCTTTGGGAGAGCATTTCCCCCTTTGTACCAAGTCCCTCACGTGTACACGCTTCTCCGATGCATGGCTGCGGGAAGATGTTTTGGGTTGGGGGTGCTGTCTACGAGGGGAGTATTTTTTTCTCCGCTCAATCAGGAGTAATAAAGGCCTAGTTCACTCATTTTGTATTTTATTTGCATTTATCTGGGGTTGCTGTAGCAGCCCAAATTCCCACGGCTGTGCGCCGTTGACCTCACGGGCACCATCCCACATATTTGATACCATTCCACGTATTCCGCTCCAGCTATTACCATGAGTCCGTCCTCCCCAATTAAGGTGCCATCAACGTCCTGTGATCCAGAATGCCTCTTGGATAACATTAACAGCCAAGGTCAGCATCTGCAAAGAACAACGATAGTGTTTTTCGTTGCCAATCACAATGCCAATTGCAAGCATGAGGTATTTGTTAAATTCTACCAAAATCTTTGGGGCTTTAAAAGTCAACGATATAGATAAAGAATAAGAAGCTATCACATGATGGACGCTCACATACTTCAGTGTTTTCTGATTAGAAATAAAAGGGGAAAAATAAGTCTGGCCTTGTAAAATGCTTGAACGCCTTCATTATTGTGCAATCGCTCTGATTTATTTTGGCCCGGGTTTTTACAACACCATATATACTTCCTTTCTACATTAAAGGGCCAAAATATGAAGCACTTCAAGGAAGCCAAGCCTCAGTCAGAATTCCACAGCAACGTGCCGAACACTCGATAGGGCTGGTAGGCCAAGTAGTGGAGTAACTAAGTGCTTTGGGGTTTGACATTGTTTGTTTCCACAGATAATACAGAGATTTTAGCATGTGGTTATGGACATGGTTGTGTACAATACTATTAACATTTGCTGATGCTTTAGTGACAGTGGACATATTGACACCTGTTTTAAGTGGACTATTTTGGTTTTAGATTGGCCTTCAAGAAGCTCAAGTACCTCATCTCAAATTCACAGCATGGACATACAGACTGAATACCTTTTGGCTGTAGCCGCGCTCTCTACCTAAGAACTTGTAAGTTCATCTGAATAAATTCATCCCTAAGAACTTGAACCATTTCCAAAATATTAAACACCACAGAAGTTGGCTAGTTTGTCTGCTGTCTGAGCAGAGATTTCAGAACAGATTAGCTTTGATTTGCTCTGGGTATTTACTACAAAGAGGAGCAATGGAATTGGCTAGCATTTAGAAATTGGCCAGTCTTTTGGTTAAGGTAATTGTCATTGCCCTCTGTTAGGGTCATGCTAATGCAATGCCAGCCATAGAGATCCTCTATACCCGCTGTGTTCGCTGTCACCACCATGTAACCCAATCTTCTGTGACAAATCATCAGAACCACTAGCCAGAAGACTAAGAGGCACTTGATTCAGACAGCTTTTTAGTTTCAAGCAGAGCAGCTACCCAGGGACTGGGAGAACAAATTGAACTTAGAAGAGGAGTGCACAGATTTGTCCGTGCAGCGGCTGGCGTTTTCCCCCTGAACCAAAACGTCTGGTCTGTTGGAGGGGGCACCGTCCTCGAAAACCAGAACCAATTTTTGATTAAAGGCCAACTTGGCCCTATTTGGGTCGAGACTAGGGGATACACGTGGGGAATTATACAAACCATCAACATATGCTACCACATCCAAAACTCTGAGAAAGACACATACTCGAATTGAACATTTTATTTTCCATGCACATGTGCAATCCAAGTGGGGCCCAGTCAATTCTTCCTGCTCCTTATAATGTCTTAATATTACAGGACTGGAGAAGTGCCCACAGGACCTATCTGCAGAAATGTTTGGCATCCAAAACCACCAATGTGATGTCCTTGTGAAGTTGACAATCAAATGGACAAAACGAATAAGGGTATTAAGGTACTAATACCCATGTTCATCAAAATCAATGGCAATAAGGGAGTATTTTTGCGAGTGGACTTTTGCTCCAGAGGGTGAAGGCTACAAAATACGCCTCATTAGGATTGTGTTAGAAGTAGCCAATGGCTTATTCAACGGCCTTGGTTTATAGGCCCTATTTTTTTCTGAGTTCAATTTCGGTTGCCAAACAGTAATGTGTTGAGCCAGCACGGACTGGGCTATAATGATTTGTTAGAAAGGGTGCAGGGTCTTTTCAGGGGTTGGGGAACTGGCGAGATGTAGGGTATTATGGCGGTGTGGGAATTCAGTTGAACCCATATTCAAATGAGTCACAAAAGGCTTTCTGGGTTCAGTGGAAAAAACGTGGATTTATGACAGAACTTGATGTGCCTTTTTATTTCACAACTGTAAAAAATTGCATATGTTCTCCCCCGAGTAAATCTGAGAAATAGAACACATAATACCACACAAGCCGACTGTAACAGTCAATAAATATAACTATGAGTATCAGGGAATTCTTCCACTGCGATAGAGAGCGACATATTTCTCCCTTTAATTGTGCACATTCTATTTAGTTCAAAGTTCAAAGTGAGTTGCTTGGTGAGTCAACACAGCGTGAGTTGTGAGTGGGTTGAATCTATGCTGGAGTTGTGAGGCTTGTTGTTCAAAAGTCAAGTGTCTAATAATTATGTGTATTTGGGTAAGGATTCATATTATTCTTCAAAGTTCGTAGTGTATCATAGGGGAAGAATATTATTGTACAGCAAACAATCTTAGTGGAAAGGTTTTTACATTGGCAGTCTATAAAACTTCACCTTTTGGCTTTCACTTAATCTTGACGTTCCACATAAGCTCTATTTGTAGACCATAGAATAAAATGTCAAATGTGCATATCAAATCAAAGTGAATTTGGATAGAGCTGTTACATTCAGTTTCAGAGCATGAGCTAGATACACCAGGAGAGTCTTTGCAGGGACAGCACTATCTACACCAGTCTTGGCAGGGGCCTTACAGTACATAGCCTGAAAAGCATGGTGGCGAACTTCTATAACCCAGACCCTGTTTGAAGATTTTCAAATCACTCCTTGCCTTGCTTGAATATTTTCACATTGTTTGAATATTTTCACCTTACAGAAGTTAAATGAATGCATTTTTGTTTACTTAAAGTTACATCACATAAGACTTGGCTTTGGGGGTGCTCTTGAGCCAAATATTGTGTCCTAAATGACCAGAAGAATCCAAAAATGACCTAATTCGACAGAAACGGCCACTCCTCCCACACCCATAAAAAAAGGTTTGCTAGTCTAAAACTAAGGATTGTGTGAACCACACAGTCAACACCCACATTTTAGGTAAACAATTAGCAAGCTAACTTCCAAAGTGCACCTTGAACTTCAAATCTTGTATGTTCTTAAGATGATTTATGTGTTTACAGTATAGCTTAATAAGCATAAGGCTACATTTGTTTCAGGCAAGAATCCAGCTATACCCCAGTGATTTAAAATGTAAAACTCCCAAACAAATTGCATGCAGGGATTTTTCTCTCTCGCAAAGTACTTGACCACTAACACATATTATTACACTCAAAAGTGTAATTGCTCTCCTACCCTTTGGCATCGGCTTGCATTTTTAGGGCCTTAGGCACATTGAAATTATCTTCAAATTATATTTTCAGCTTTGTTGCTTTCAATAATATCATAAAGTTGTTTAACTGTCATAAATTTGTATTTTATGAAATAAATCATCATTTTGGGCAAAGGAACAGTTTTACTCTGGGCCTGTCAAAGCTTAGGTAATGGGCTGAGCTTGGAGAGGATCACACTGATTCACTAAGTGTTAACTCAAGGCTAACTTTATGAGCTTTGTTGGATACTTGATGAGGCAGGCACTATTGGGCACCATTCCATTCAATACAGTCAGCTCTCGTATACTCCCTATTAGCTTTTTGTTTCATATTTATGGCATGGATTGATTGTCTGGGGAAAATTAAATAAGCAAATTGCTCCATCGGGATAGATAATCACTTGTTGTTTTTTTTAGGGGCTAAAAGATCAAACCCAGGCAGTGTTTAGATAATGTGCAGAATTTGGACTTTCTCCTTCCAAAATGTTTTATTTTCTCTTTGACCTTACTCTGACATTTTCCCATGGTCCTTTGTGAACAACAGCCATTGGTTAAATCACCATTAGCCATTAGATGTAATTCTGACTTTGAACTCACTAACATTTGCTCCCAAATATAAACTTTATATTTTTTACCAGTGTCTTGTACAGTAGAGCTATAGCTTTGCTCGGTGAACCCTTACTGTATGTATCCTTAATTGCAATAGCACAATAAGGTCATATTTTTCATTCTACCAAGGGCAAACCAAGTTTACTGCATGTTTATGCTCAACATTGTCCCATTTCCTTTCCTCTCTCAATTCAATCAGTTGCAGATGGTGGATTTTCAGGGTAACCATTTTGTAAGTGCTTTTGATTTGCATTGCAGTGTGCCCTGTATAGAGGGAGTTGACACCTGATATAGAAACGGAAGTCACATGGCCTTTAACACAGTAACGATGAACCTTAAACACTTAAACACAATATTGCCCATATATAGAAATAGAATCGTTCCTGAGTTTCCATTGTCTCAAAAGGGCTGTGGCGAATCACTACATACTTTAACTTAACTTGCTTCCCAGCATAGTTATCGTAAATAAGAAATGGGCTCGCATTCTTGCTCCTCTGTGAAATAAAAGTCTAATCAAATTCAGATTTTCTTGTCAAGAGAGAGCCAGAGCACGTTAACCTTAATGGCGTGTTGGCAATCAGAAAGGTGTAAATGCTTTAAGTCATATGAAATCGAAATCCACCATGAGTTTTAGCACATTTGTAAGGCTCACTTGCAAAATTCACAGCAAATTTGTCTCCATTTGACATGGGCATTTTGAATTCGTCTTAGTCGTACGCCGGTGTTTGCATGTATTAGGTCATACAGTTAAGCACGCATCACCTTTAATTCACCCCTATGGCTTATGACTAACAACCTTAACATATAGCCCTATGGTCGAATAGGGCCTGGTGCTATTGTGCCTCTCTCTGACGGTCAAAAGGTGAAGAGGCCACACACCAAGTGGAAGTGATTTTCATCGAGACCCGCTTTCACCTTCCTGGCCTTCCCCTTGTTCTTTTCTATATTGGGGAGCAGTTTTTCTGTCGCACCAGTTTCCCTTTTCCTTGCAGGAGGAAGCCAGGGCGGCCCGGTCCCCCTCGTTGTGTCTGACAGTCCCTCGTCCGCTCATCCTGTCGCCCTCTACCTTACACCCCGGCCAGGGGCATTAAACATGTCATCGCGTAGGCCAACGTCTACCACATGCAGCTCCCCCAAAACACTGACACACACATACATTGACCCCTTGCACAGTCTTCTGGGAGTCTGCCCTAAATCATTCCATTTGTACAGTAGTGAATGACATCTCTGTCAGCCACGGAGGTAAAAGCGCTGTTTAAAGGCTATAGGAGTCAGATATGGTCATACAAAGGTCACATTTGACTGAAAAGCTTGGCAACCTTTTTGGAAAGTGTGGTAGATCCTTCCAGCCTTTACAGTTTGAGAGATTGTCTTAATGTCTTAATCATTCCACCGTTTGGAATGTACCATTTCAACACTTTGCGGTGAGGGAGGGGGGCGTTGTTACGAAGGGCACTCCTGTGTCCCCCTTGCCCTCTCAGCCACCTGCAGTGGCAGGCCAGACTAGGGAAGTGTCACGTACACTGTCCCAAGGCTGCCGCTGCCTGGCTGGCCAGCTGTGTGTGTGTGTGTGTGTGTGTGTGTGTGTGTGTGTGTGTGTGTGTGTGTGTGTGTGTGTGTGTGTGTGTGTGTGTGTGTGTGTGTGTGTGTGTGTGTGTGTGTGTGTGTGTGTGTGTGTGTGTGTGTTTGCGTGTGTTTGCGTGTGTGTGTGTGTTTGCGTGTGTGTGTGTGTTTGTGTGTGTGTGTGTGTGTGTGTGTGTGTGTGTGTGTGTGTGTGTGTGTGTGTGTGTGTGTGTGTGTGTGTGTGTGTGGACGACCAGTACGGTACGTGTCCCTGGCTTGTCCCACCGGAGGGTCAGACAGAGAGATGTTGACGGACTGATGAGTTCCTGGCTGCTAGAGGAGCGGTGAGTAACAGGGCTCGCCATCCTGTGAACTTTGCTTCTCCCCATAGCCTGCCCCAGAGCTGCTTCCCTACTGCACAATCCACCACAACACAAAAACCTGATGAGGATATCTAATAAACAGGGCCTACCACTGCATAATGTTGACTAAGACTAACCTGTGCTCCCACACATTGACTGTTGTATTCAGCACATGTGACAAATACAATTTGATTTGATTGGATAGTTTTACCCTAAAGCCCTGATTTTACACATAATCCTGTACTTTCTGAGACTACTAATCCACTATTGTGTTTATGTACGAGATTTTACATCTAACAATGATGTTGAGGTGTAGTTTTATGAGAAACCGCACTGCTTGTTACCATGAAGACTGCACTGGGTACATAAATAAAAGCTGTATATCGACCACAAAGGCTTAAGGTAGCTTCCTATACTAAAGTCCCCTGCTGAGTCAGTGGTACAACCACAGCCTAGGCTACCCACAGTAACTGTCCTCTGACGTCGGATTATTAATACAAGCCTTTGTTGTTGGATGTTGAGCTCTACTGGAACATTTTAAAAGATGAGAAATGACAGATTTGAAGTAACTTGTTTGAAAGGATGCAAAAAGCCTCACTCAAAGTTATTTGTTTAGAATTATTTTTAAGTTCAGAAATCTCTCTCCCTCTCTCGCGCTGCCTGGGAGAAACAAAAGAGCACGGTAACGCTGCAGTATCTCCATTGAAAGAATTGGTGAACTTCAGGAAAAGTCTGCACACAGATGCATTGATATATTTACACTCATATTGCACTGATATATTTACACTCATATTACTGTACTGTTTTGGGGACAAAGAGACAGCCAGTGTCTAGTTTCCATGATTGTGTGGTTAACAAATTGTTCACTGTCTGAAACATATAGTATGATGTCATGGACCACATCAGCCATGTATATTCTTAGCCATTGTAATAATGCAGAGTTGTATCGCACAACATATTTATATATTGACTGTATGTGTTTTGTATACAGTGCATTCGGAAAGTATTCAGACCCATTCCCCTTTTCCACATTTTGTTACGTTACAGCCTTTGATTAAAGGCTGTAACTTTAATTGATTAAAATATTGTCTGACAGAGATGTCATTCACAACTCCCAGAAGACTCCCAGAAGACTGTGCAAGGGGTCAATGTATGTGTATGTGTGTGTCAGGGAGGTCAAGAACACTTTAAAACCACAGATTATTTGACTCATTCCATCAGTTTGATACTATTCATTAACTTTTAATTATCTGACATACCTTGTGCTCAGTGCCCTTTGATAACGGCATAACACATTGCATGAGACAAATGTTAATGTGAGTTAAAATATGCAAGGGACTGAATTGATTGATGTCAAATGCTTAAATTTCACAGTTTTGAAACGAAACATAAGGCAATTGTTAGAACACAGTATAGCGTACCCAAAGCAAACAGCACTAATAGCAAATAGTATGGCGTGCAATAATGAACACTGAATTTACACAAAGTTAACCAATAACCAAAATCGTCTCTGGATTGGAATGTTTTGTCCCTACCGCCTTAAAAATCATAATAGTTAAATATGTATGCACACAAAATTAAGTTGTATGATTTCAAGGTGAGAACTATAATGTGCATTTCTAGGAAATGTTATTAATGTATATATCCATGGCTTTCATCAGCAACAATTCACACCAACTCATCCATAACAGCTCACCATAGCATGTTCAAAGCATTACATCACACGTGACATGTAGTGTGCATGTCAAATGGAACTAAGTTTAATGAGAGCTTGGGACTAGAAGGTTCTATCTGCAAAAAGATGATTCTGAGATAATTGGCTTTAAAGTTCTGAACGCTCATTGGTTTGAATGGTGTCAGCAGTTTTGATCTTGTATTCTTTTGAACTTTACAAAATGAATTGCGGTATTTAGTGTACTATATAGGTAGAGAACATCGAATAGAGCAAGGCTATGACAATAACTAACTTCTGACAAAAACACCTTATAGTCCTAAGGTCTCACTATAGGAAAGATTAAGCTAATTGATGTACTACATACTCAATTGTCCGTGTGCAGATCTTGTGATTCATTTTCATAACATTTTTTACATAATTGCACTATAATATATGTTAGACGTAATATGAAGCTTTTATAATGCTCTGTCACTTTATGTCATGTTTATGTATGAATCAGTGACTCATTTATGGATGTTTTATGATGTGTTATAAATATTTTCACCCTTAACGTTTTTCTAGTATTGGCTGTATGGTTGATGGTATTGGGTTATACTGGGTCAGTTTAGTCTTTATATTTTCAAACTTCATAATGGCTTCGGTTTGGTTTGGAGAATGATAAGCTGATCCGAGACCTGTGTTTATATCATAATTTTCCCCAATCAGTGCTATCGGACCCAGCACCAAGGGCTTCTTGGATAACTCCAACACGTAGATTGAGAAGGTTCACTGCAGGCACGTTCCAAACAGTCCCAGTGTGTTGATCATGTGATAACAGTTTGGAGGGTCAGTCTATTCACCCTATTCTCCACGGGCCCTGGTCAAAAGAAGTGCACTAAATAGGGAATAGGTTGCCATTTGGGACCCAAATAGAAAAAAAATTAAACAGTGTAGTAAAGGCCTCCAAGGAAATGTGGAGCAAAGTAAAAAGTCTTAGCACGAATCTGCGTGAGATATGCTTCTGCTTCATATCGCTGAGGTACTACCATAACGTACTGTAGGTTTCTCTGGATTTTACGAGCTAGGGTTTAATTATTTTCTTATTTCAGAAACAGGGGCAATTTAGGCATGCTTTGAAGTGCAACCTGATCTGATTTCATATGCCACCACACCATACAGTTATCATAGGTTACACAGTCTATAAATAATACTTTTAGGGCTTGATTTTGACAAAACACAAGCAATGGTTAATCTTAGCGCTGTTGCGTGGCGCTATTGTTCGGGGGGTGGGGGAGTATTTGTATTATTTTCATGCTGTGAGTTATGGACGTAATACCTGATGATGATGATGATGCCGGGGACGACAATTGTAATATTTGTAATATATTTTTATTCAAATGTGTCGTTCGGTGAAAGACTGCCAGCCTCTAGACTTAAATTCATATTTGGTCATGTTGCTCCCTTTTGTCTGTACAGGCCTTTCAACTTTCAGTCTAACCTGAATTATGGAAACTATGTTTCAGATTACAGTTTTTGTTCCCCAGAAACAGTTACAGTGGCAAGAAAAAGTATGTGAACCCTTTGGAATTACCTGGATTTCTGCATAAATTGGTTATATAATTTGATCTGATCTTCATCTAAGTCACAACTATAGACAAACACTGTGTGCTTAAACTAATAACACACAAATTATTGTATTTTTCTTGTCTGTATTGAATACATCATTTAAACATTCACAGTGTAGGTTGGAAAAAGTATGTGAGCCCCTAGGCTAATGACTTCTCCAAAAGCTAATTGGAGTAAGGAGTCAGCTAACCTGGAATCCAATCAATGATACGAGATTGAAGATGTTGGTTAGAGTTGCCCTGCCCTATATGAAACATTCCTCAAATTTGGGCATGCTATTCACATGAAGCGTTGCCTGATGTGAACCATGCCTCAAACAAAAGAGACCCCAGAAGACCTAAGAATAAGAATTGTTGACTTGCATTAAGCTGGAAAGAGTTAAAAAAGTATCTCTAAAAGCCTTGATGTTCATCAGTCTATGGTAAGACAAACTGTCTATAAATTGAGAAAGTTCAGCACTATTGCTACTCTCCCTAGGAGTGGCCGTCCTGCAAAGATGACTGCAAGAGCACAGTGCAGAATGCTCATTGAGGTTAAGAATAATCCTAGAGTGTCAGCTAAAGACTTACAGAAATCTCTGGAACATGCTAACATCTCTGTTGACGAGCCTAAGATACATAAAACACTAAACAAGAATGGTGTTCATGGGAGGACACCATGGAAGAAGCTACTGCTGTCCAAAATAAAACAATGCTGCATGTCTGAAGTTCGCAAAAGAGCACCTGGATGTTCCATGTGGACAGATTAAACTAAAGTTGAGTTGTTTGGAAGGAACACACAACACTATGTGTGGAGAAAAAAAGGCCCAGCACACCAACATCAAAACCTCATCCCAACTGTAAAGTATGGTGGAGGGAGCATCATGGTTTGGGGCTGCTTTGCTGCCTCAAGGCCTGGACAGCTTGCTATCATTGATGGAAAAATGAATTCACAAGTTTATCAAGACATTTTGCAGGAGAATGTAAGGCTATCTGTCCGACAATTGAAGCTCAACAGAAGTTGGGTGATGCAACAGGACAACCACACGAAACACAGAAGTAAATAAACAGAATGGTTTCAACAGAAGAAAATATGCCTTCTGGAGTGGCCAAGTCAGTCCTGACCTCAACCCGATTGAGATGCTGTGGCATGACCTCAAGAGACTGGTTCACACCAGACATCCCAAGAATATTGCTGAACTGAAACAGTTTTGTAAAGAGTTATAGTCCAAAATTCCTCCTGACCGTTGTGCAGGTCTGATCCGCAACTACATTTCTGTTTGGTTAAGGTTATTACTGCCAACCATTTATTAAATCCAAGAGTTCACATACTGTTTCCACCCTGCACTGTGAATGTTTACACGTTGTGTTCAATAAAGACATGAAAACGTATAATTGTTTGTGTTACGAGTTTAAGCAGACTATGTTTGTCTATTGTTGTGACTTAGATGAAGATCAGATAACATTTTATGACCAATTTTTGAAGATATCCAGGTATTTCCAAACAGTTCACATACTTTTTCTTGCCACTGTATGGTAGGTTACAGGTTCTCTTTCTCGGTTTTGAAATTATCTGAGAATATTCCTTTTAAAACAATGCCAAGAAAAGTCTAGCAACCTTTAACACTTTGATACTGATTTGATACTGTCTGAATGTTTCTGGGGTGTGGTATCATATAGTCATTGGGTGTCATGCATTTGATCTCTACAATGGGGAGAATTTGGAAGACTGAGATCCTCTTTTGAGGTGTCATTAGTAATTTGTTCTTAACTGACTTGCCTAGTTAAATAAAGGTTCAATGTGACTGATCGTTTAATGTCATTCATTATGTCTTTAACATGCATAGTGGGAAGTGACAACTTGTGAGAGCTTCAAAAGGGATGAGAGTGACAGAGTGCAAGGGAACGGCTAATGTTTGTACCTGTCCTTTCATGTTCACAATATACATGTCTGATGGTCCTGTTAACACCTAATGTTCACAGTGAAGATAACTACCTGCCACTAAAGTCACGTTGCCAAGTGTTAAATCAAATGCTGCGATTCATATTAGGACCACTGCTACACATCACAACACACACTCACACGGATACATGCCGTTATGTTTCATAAGGTTGAGCTATTTGCTGAACATTTCTCTATACTCTTTATGTAATGTGCCTATTAGTTGTTGCAATTCAAGGGAATATCGGTCAGAAACAAGGAAACCCCAATAAAAGCTAGGCTATGTCTCAACTACAGGAAATTAGATGTTATGGAAATTGAAAGTATTTGATAGTATTTCTCTCACATCAAACCAGAATCAACAATACAATATTTATTTTGTTTAGAAAATGACTTTATTTTTTCAAAATAAGTTTAAGGAATCCAGTGATATATGTAAATAATCAATAATCAGGTTAAAGTGCAAAAATACAATTATACAAAAAGATATCTGTACAAAAATTACATTGGAATGTGAGCTTCGAAAGAGGAATAAAGAGGCTATGCTGAAATGGTTTTAACCAAATGAGCTAATTTTATTTTACAAAAACTGCGTTGGACTCGTAAATGTCCCTTTAAAAAATGTGGGATCAAAAGCGAGAGTCTTTCGGAATGTCTGAGAGGTCAAGTTTTTCAGAAATATCTGGATCACATTCCATACATCCATGATGTATGATCCATTCGCCCCATTGGGTTTCATCATGCCCAACCAATACACTGCCTCTAAGTCCTTTAGCCCAATTCTCTCTTAACTAAATGTGGAAAAACAACTTAGTTCTAGTCCAAGGTGCTCCTGGAAATTTTCTGGATACATCATAGAGATCCAGGATTTTCAAATCTCTGAAGAATCGTTCCCCACGATGAGCACAAGAGGCTGGTGTGAAATGCTGGAGAAATGTTGGTTAACATTTCACTTTTTCTATAACTTATCTTCAGTCAGAAAACTTAAGTCTGGTTCAAGTTCAGAGATGTTCTATGTGAAAAATCTGTTAATGTGCACTTGAGCAAGGCACTTAACCCTTAATTGCTCCTTTAAGCCAATCTGGATGAGAGTGTCTGCTAAATGCCTAAAAATGCTTTAAAAAATGTCTTTGCTTTTATTCTTTCCAGTGTCCCCTTTTCAATTTTTTAGGTATTGATATCACTTAATCTTGGATGGCTTTAGTTCTTTGACCTGCATGTGCAACGTTTTGTGGACGGCTAGAGTTCTGGACTGACAAAATCCCTTTCCACACTCCTGGCACTTGAAAGGCTTCTCTTTGGAATGGATGTACCTGCAGGGCAGAACAGAACAAAAAGAGTGTCCAGATTGAGTAACAAAATATAAGAAACTCACAAACTCAAAGACAACTATTAATCTAAAGCACAAATTAATAATAGACGACAAAGAAAAAAGAAAGAGAAAATGGAGGTGAACGGTATTGCGATATATTGTTCTAAAAAGGTATGAATTACAATGTATGCCTCTTATACTCAACACGTACAGTTTGGAAAATGTCTATGTTGTTTATATCAGTTACAGCTATGATTCAAATCAATATCAACATTGCCAATATCAGTGCAAAGGTATTCCAACGTATTCACTTTAGATTGCCTCCCCCCCAATTTTTTCACAAACTGATCCTGAATTTTTTATCAGCATCAAATATAATCATGTTAGTGCTACATTGGTCTGTCGCTCTAGAGGAAATCAAAGAAGTTTGATTCTAAATGGATTAAAGGGTCCAATATGAGACATTCAAAAGCAATGCATGATATGGTTGGGGCTATTCCATTTCTTGAATTGGAATGAACACAAATAGAATTGGATTCAACCCTGATATATGACACTGTCAGAGACTCAAAATGTAGCATATATGAAAATTTAGGAAGCAATTATTAATGAATATCTTATGTAGAGGCCTTACACAGAAGTGTACCTATAAATGGGGTCTGGGCTTTTCTGTTGAAGGTTCTGTGGCCAATTAAAAAAGTTTCCAATAACCCAATAATTTACAATAACATTTTATTCATTCAATTACAACATGTTGGCAGCCATCTATATCCATACTCCTCATTCATTAAATTGAGCTTCATTGTAATAGAAAAATGCAGGTCTCACCTGTGGTCTCGGAGGTGGTCCTGCCTCCGGAAGGCCTTGTGGCAGATGTCGCAGGTGTACGGCCTCTCGTCCGTGTGAGTCCGCTCGTGGATAAGCAAGTTGTAGGACTTGGTGAAGTGGCGGCCGCAGAACTTGCACACAAACTCCTTCTTGGTCTTGGAGGGCAGGCGGCCGCGGCTGGGCTTGCGCTCGGGCGACGACAGCTTGGCTACGTCCATGAGACAGCCTAGCCCGCCATGGCGAGGGGATGTGGCGACAGCCCCCATTATGCTCAGGTCCTCCGCCTTCAGTGGGTCCTCCTGGGTGGCGGCAGCGGCCAGGTTGGCGAAGTCGAAGCGTGGCTGAGGCTTGTTCTTGGAGCCCTGGAAGAGACCCATGGCAGTAGCTGCGGCAGCGGCCTGGTCCTTGGACTGGACCAGGTGGGGAAAGATGGGGATGGAAGGTATGCCGGGGAAGCGGCCGTCCATCAGGGCAGGGAGCTTAGAAAAAGTGCAGCGGGGAAGAGCGAAGGGAGGGTAGCCCAAGGTCCACTGATGGAGGTGGACAGCATGCAGGGCGCTGAAGCTATAGATGCCGGGGACCTGGTCCGTGGGCAGCTGGAAGCCGTTGGAGGTCTGGAGGAAGGAGTAGTTGGCCAGCTGCAGGGAGGGGTGGAGGGGAACCGGGGCTGGAAGAGTCTTGCTGCCCATGGTTGGTGTCTCTGCTGATCACCAGATCACAGGATTCTCTCTGGAAAAGCAACCCCCCAAAAATGTCAGGTCATATTGATAACACAATAGATCTGTACACCTACAGTATAAGTCATAATGTGTTATTCAAGTTTTACAAAACAATGATACCATGACCACAACAGTGTATATTTAATAAGGATCAAATAACATTTCTAACTAAGTATTTCCTGCTACCCCCTCTTTTTGATTCATCCTAGCGTCTTCCCCCTACACCCTAATACAACCACCTCAATGCCAGGCCAATACACAAGCAAACTCATTATCAGTAGATTAAGGTGATGCATGTGAATGTATCACTTTACCACTGAGACAAAGGGAAAGAGAGTGATAAGATCTGTCTGAACCAGACCTCCGTGCAACACGCTCTACCAGCTCAACACGTGGCCCGACACACACACTAACACCATGAATCAACGTATTGTCCTCAAGGCACACAACGAGTGAGGACAGCCTGCATGTGTGGGTATGTGTGTGTGTGGGACATGAGTATATGTCAGAGAAGGAAAGGTGCGCGCTGCACTCCCAGTGCTGACACACAGACACTGGCGTGTGTTTGGTGTGGGTGTTTCCCGTAAATAGAATGACACCATTCACTAAGGTGAAATACCTCTGTGAGCAGGCCTCTAAAGTGTGACCATATGCTCCTAAATATTTTGCTGTGGGACCTGTCATTTTAATTTGGGAGCACCGGTGCGACTAGATTATAATTTTTGTAATGACGAGGCTTCGCTGTACCACTGTTTTGGAGTGCCCTGGATTTAAAAAAAGTGAGCACAGAATCGCGACCGTGGGGGTTGCACCATTACTACAGATTAAACCTGATTATCCCTAGCCCAAAGCATTCAAAAGTTGTGACCATATTACCAGCACTACGTCTTTTTCCAGCTGGATGCATCTCCATTTACAGGCCATATTTCACATTCATAAACTATGTCGCAGGCCGTTAACACCTTGTTTAGTAACATTACCTTATTAGATAGCTAGCTAACAACCTGGTAACTTTACCAGTTTATCTAAACATTTGGGGGTACAGAAAGAAATGGTAAAGGGACAGCTTCTTCAGGAGATCAATGCATTGTCTCAGATGACGTCATTCTTACACGACGGGCAGTTGCCAGGCGCCATTTGTCTAACCAAACGTGAAACTCCACTCTAAAAATCAAGACTTAGCTCATCTGCCTAACACTAGTTCCTAATTCTGAAAATCACTCTGAGATTCCAACATCTGTCAAATGTACTACTTCCAAAAAAGGCTACTCCTCTTCTTCCTCTTTTTACAGTTAATACCTTCAATGTGTGTATAGAGTATGGCATACAATCAAGCTGAACACTGCTACGTCCCATTCCCCGTAATGGTGTGTGTGAAGGGTCTCAGAGCTGCAGGGCATGACGCACTGGCTACTACGGCAAATCATGCTTGATCAGCTGAGCAAACTTTCCCCAGCTAGCAACCTAGTGCTATCATGTTTTGAATGACCACCACGCTAGCTAGTTTGCCAGCTTGTTGAAGAAGTTGTACGGCACCAAAGTTCTGGGACTGTTCTCCGGAATCAGCACGTATCTGACTGACAGCTGGCACTGTGCCTACTTTATACCATTTGGCCAACACGATAACGTCACAGCTAATGCAGTCGTCAGCTGTGCCGCAGAACTCAGTGCACTAATCACGGCAGAACAGAAACGGTCTTATCATGAAAACTCACTTGTGCTGTTATTAGCTGGAATTTCACTACACTAGCTACAAGGAGCATTGGCGTTGTTAGTATCCCTTTCGTTTCATATGGATGGATTTGAAACTGGATCAGCAAGCAGACACTAGCTAGATAGCTAGCTAATTTTCGTGCACATTAAAATGTTCATAATATATCTTTACAAGGTTATATATTTGTTTCTAGAGGACAACATGTACTTCAAAAGTAGCTAGAATTCATATAGGCCCAATAAAGGCTGTATCTCAATGAATTTAATTATTTTCTGGTGCTCCTACATTTTTTAAGTTGGGAGCACCAGTGCTACCAATTAATGGTTTTAATGTACAGCCCTGTTTGTGAATCTGTTTAAACTGGTTTTGATAAGAGGAAATAACAAAGGACAAGTATGCCTCTGTTTCTGAGCATATTTGATGGTCAGGATATAACACAGTTATGCTGTGTCTTTTCTGTCTTAGTCTAAGCAGAGCTCCCATGCCGCACCATTGTGATATGATTTAGCTTTCCACAAAAAAAGCATTACCCCTAAGCTAAGCCATTTGCTTTGTTTGATTTTGTTAGTCATAGGGAATTGTGTGTAATCCCCAGTTCTTATTGCTGTGCAAATATGACTTAGTCATAATTCTACTACTGGTTTATATTATTTAACGTGGGATGAGAATTCTTGTCTTATTGTTAAAAGTGGTAATGGGTTATCTAACATACTGTGTTATCATAACATAAGGAAACCACAAGATATGGCCAAATCAAGATATCGATGATAATAATAGGCTACATGGATATAGATAGGACTACTAGAGAAAAGGACCTCTTGATCATATTTCTAAACATAGGCCTAAAATGTAGTTAAATAAAAGTGGGGAGTGAGTGAGATCACTGGTTGCGCTGCAGTAAATAAAAGTGAAATAGTCCTAATTAGAAGTACCGAAGCTCAAACGTCCCCCGGGGATTTCTCCTTTCTGATCATGACGCAGAAGTAATTGACTTTTACTTAGAGGTCATTAGGGGAGATCAGCGGTTGCTCCCGAGCCGTCTCGTATCCTTAATAACCCTTTGATGTCTACATACCATCTCAACGACTCAACAATCAAGCTGAACACTGCTACGTCCCATTCCCCGTTGGTCGTGACTGGCCAACTGTTAAATTCTGCGCCTGGGCCGACAGCGGACTTGTTGTGAGATTTGAGATACAAGATAACACAAAGCATAATCGAATTATCATGTCCCACACACATATCAAGCCAGTATATTATGTTTTGCATGTTTCAGAAATGTGCTCCCTCTACTCTAATTCGAAATAAATAGAGGTAGACTACTAGGGCAGTTCAACATAAGATCCAAAATTCTATGGAATAAAAGTGACCCGAGATAAACGTAAATTAAAAATTTCCAAGAAGTTGGTTAGCTAATTAGGAGGATTTTGCGTTGGTGTTGGCAAGAAAAGTAACACCAGCATTCCCATTTCGGTCCCCACACGCCAAAATGGATGAAAATCAGCGGTTTTTCCTGGCCGCAAGTTTATCTGAGCTGAGGTGATGAAAAAAGTTAATCGGATCACTTTATTTTGTATCCCTAGATGTGCGCTCTTGTAGCCTCCAGACATGGACCTTATCTATAACATTAGGCCTACTTGTCATTTCATGATTTAGAGGGAGCTTGCATCTTCAAGGTCATACATAAACAAAGTGACAAATGACTTGGCGAGTTGGCGCGGACTATTTAATATAGGCTAATATAGGCTATATTGTAATGCACTGGTTTGGGATTAAGGGATGTGGAATATACAGGCTACGGCTCAGTCAAACTAAATCCATATTGTCAATTTGCCCTAACCTCACTACTGTGGCTAGATTAGACTTTCTGTCATAGGCCTACATATCTTTGGTAAACTAAACATGCAAACGTGGAGGACTTCATTTCATTAGCTCTCCTGTTAAAAGTGGATTAAAGTAGACTACGAAGCATATTTCTAAGAAACATAGAATATATGTGGAATGGTGATCTTGTGTGTACTCACTGGCCACACACTGGTTGAATCAACGTTGTTTCCACGTAATTTCAAGGAAATTACATTCAACCAAAGGGGAATAGACGTTGAACTGAGCAACTTCAGAGTTCTTATGTTAATGCAGATCATTTGGTCAATTGTGCAGAAATTACCGCGGATGCGCTTGTTTTTAGCCGTGTGTTGATGCAGAACATGAGAGGATATGGGCACTTGAGCGCAGTAAAATAAAGCAACTGATGTGCACCTAAGCAACGTGGGAAACAGTTCTCTGAAAATCACAAAGAAAAAATGAATAGGCCTAAGAATGATCCAAATTCAAGCCAATTGTTCCAAATCATATTTGATACAAACAAAACGTGAATTTGTTCATAGCAATTAGTACAAAAAGTTGGCCGCTGTTTTAATTCGGATTATTGCAATTCCAGACAAAATACAGTGTATTCCCACAGCAGAAAACACTGACAAATCGTGTGTTCACTGCATTCAAGTAAAACTATTACGCTTATCCATGTAGCCTACACTAAAACGTAGACGGTTGTTTGGAAGTTAAATGTCGTTATATTCCATAACATTGGTTTAACTCTATGTGATTATTAATAGCATTTAATTCACCTGCAACTAAAACAGCTTAAAGTTGAATGATATCGAAATAAATTATGAAATGTATGCACTTTCGATTTTGTTTTTTGATGGCCTAGTGAAATTCGTTGAATTAATTTTCGATAAGAGACGCTTAAAACGAATAACCACAATAGCTCATAATCATCCTAACCACTATATTTTAGTAAATAAATATATTACTAATATTTAGAAGTAGGCTTACCTTTATGCCACAAATGAATGGAAAAACATCATTGACAACAGAAAAATGCATTCAATAGACTATCATACATGTTTGGTAAAATTAATTGGGGAAAACCCTCAAAGTAAATGGCCATCATCGTCATCAAACACAGGGATCTTTCTTATATTAACTCAGACCATGTAATGCATCATGCAATTAAACGAAATGTATGTTTTGCCTGGAATTATGTCTTTATTTTCACATAGGTCCTTTTTTACTCCATCAACTTTGCGTCGTGCTAGAATGCATTTACTTCTGAAAAACCGGTCAGTTCTATCCAGAGTCCTTGGGACGTCCATACCCTAACCGTAACCCATACCCTAACCATTTTACATTTAAACTTCAATGGGGGGGTAGGGACGTCCCAAGGATCCCATATAGCACGCGAAAGATCTCACCTGTTTCACACTCGCCTGGCGCATCTAACTCAGAAGACTCCCAGACCTGACTCTCATGCAAGCTTGAGACACTGTCGAAGATGTTTACTTATAGTTCCTGCGTTATACAGGCCAAAACAAGGCAACAACTGAATATTATGGCATACTGTAATAACACATATATTTACTTCTAACGGAACAGTTATGTAACTAGAACTAAACTCAGACCAGTTGCGCTAAAGTTGACAGATGTTTTCATTGTGCCTCGCGTTGGCATTCCCCCGGAAGAAGCCTGACAACCTTTTCACGTCATATTCTGACGGCTCAGATAAAAATTACAGACAAAATGTAATAGAAGGAAATAGTTACCAGCTCAGATTGTTCGGTCCTTGGATACGGAGTGGTCCTGGAGTTGGAAACTTGCGGACGGTCCGATGCAAAACGCCTTGTAAAAAAGTTTCATGTAGTTCAGAGAAAGTTTGTGACTTCGCAAGACAACTTGCCCGGCATGTTCACATCGAGCTCAGAATGTAAGCGCATGTAGTTCACAGCTGTCCCAAATAGTTGTGTGAAGGACTTCTGTAGTGACTCTGGGGAAGACGGCTTTCTGTTACTGCCCTGCGGTCTGCACCCAAACCGCCTCTTTATTGCAACCAAACCCTTTACTCGCACATGCGCGTCATTTAGCCAGCCCCCATACAAATTTCCTTTTTTATTTATTTAGGTTTAACCGACTAGTAACGGGCGAACATAGTTGTAGCACAGTGTCAAATGTGATACTTTTTTTTTTTTTTACTAAAACAAAACGTTGGTGTATGTGGCCTTAATGAGACTAATGCATATTTTCAATAGCCTATTTACAAACTAATCAAAATATAAATGTGCCATTTTGTCTACCACATAATAGAAAATGTATTATTTTTCAACCTGTGTCTAGGCCTATAGACTTTACAAATAGGCATGTCATTAAAAATGGCATCAACATTGTTTAAGCAAAACACAAAAGTATCACCCACATTGTTAATATTATTATTGTTGTTATCATTATCATTACCATTATCATTGTCATCATCATCATCATCTTAGTTGTATTATCAATGTTTGTGCTTATTTCCATAGGGTTGGTATTATTAGTGGATGCAACAACATGTGGATGTAACCTCATGCACCCTCATAGGCCTAAAGCATACAATATGTAATCTTCGATTATTATATAACTTCGATTATTATATTAATTGGAATGAAAGCAAATTGCTTTTTTAACAATAATTCCATTAGGCGTCCTGGCCTTCCTGTTTAAAATAAGCTTCTGTACAAGGTGGAAGGACTAACAAATCAACTCTCACTTTCTCCTAATTAAAGTAAATACACAACTGTCACTTTAACTTGAGATCGGGAGGGAAAGAAATGGCAGAAGTGTATTTAACCCCCCAAAACCATTATTCAATTGGTCACCCTGCACGGAAAAATTAAGACTGATCTCAACCTGTGCTCAATTTCAATTGCAGGAGAAAACACCTTCTTTATACGGAGGAAACTATTTCTAGACTGTTTATGTCATAAATTAAATATCCGAAGTCAAACAATCTCAAATTAAGCAAGGCAGGGAAGGAAAATATACGAAACTGGAAATATTAGGCCCGCTGAGATTCATGGTTTTGTTGAATATTCACTAAGTGATCTAAAAAAAAAAATCGACATTTACCTAATATATTTGATTGATATAAAACACTAATGGTCGAAGTTACAGCACAAATGCAGCTCGTTGTAGGTCTACACATCGTTATTGTTGTTAAGTTGACAAGGTGCTCGTGCTCCTGTGGTCAATATGTTTTTTCTTCTTCTCGTATTTGAGTCCTCTTAAAAGTGTGGATAAGCAACACCTTGCAATGGTGCTACAGTGTACAAAACCCGCCACCTGCTGGACATACCATTATCTTACTGCAAAGTCCTGTGTTCCTCCCTTATAGACACATGATTGGTAAGCCCAAAGCCCTGTTGGTATTATTATCAGATTTCGGTAATATTGTGACAGAAAAGTAGCCTACTGTCAACTAAAAAGCTTGAAAATACACTACATGGGCAAAGGTATGTGGACACCTGCTCGTCGAGCATCTTAAAATCATGGGCATTAATATGGAGTTGGTTCCCCCTTTGCTGCTTTAACAGCCTCCACTCTTCTGGGACTTGCTTCCATTCAGCCACAAGAGCATTTGTAAGGTTGGACACTGATGTTGGGCGATTAGTCCTAGCTCGCAGTCAGCGTTCCAATTCATGCCAAAGGTGTTGGGTGGGGTTGAGGTCAGGGCTCTGTGCAAGCCAGTCAAGATCTTCCACACCGATCTCGACAAACCATTTCTGTATGGACCCCTCTTTGTGCACAGGGGCATTGTCATGTTGAAACAGAAAAGGACCTTCCCCAAACTGTTGCTGCAAAGTTGGAAGCACAGAATCGTCTAGAATGTAATTGTATGCTGTGGCATTAAGATTTCCCTTCACTGGAACTAAGGTACTTAGCCCAAACCATGAAAAACAGCCCTGACCATTATTCCTCCTCCACCAAACTTTACAGCACAATGCATTGGGAGAGGTAGCGTTCTCCTGTCATCCGCCAAACCCGGATTTGTCCATTGGACTATCAGATGGTGAAGTGTTATTCATCACTCCAGGGATGCTCTAGAGTCCAGAGCTTTATACCATTCCAGCCAATGCTTGGCATTGTGCATGGTGATCTTAGGCTTGTGTGTGGATGCTCGGTCATAGAAACCCATTTCATGAAGCTCCAGACGAACAGTTCTTCTGCCGACGTTGCTTCCAGAGGCCGCTTGAAACTCGGTAGTGAGTGTTGCAACTGAGGACAGACTATTTTTACTCACTACGTGCTTCAGCCCTTTGTGGTCCTGTTTTGTGAGCTTGTGTGACCAACCTCTTCACGGATGAGCCATTGTTGCTCCTAGATGTTTCTACTTCACAATAACAGCACTTACAGTTGACCGCGGCAGCTCTAGCAGGGCCGAAATGTGACGAACTGACTTGATGGAAAGGTGGAAAGTCACTGAGCACTACAGTACAGGCCATTCTACTGCCAATGTTTGTCTATGGGGATTGCATGGCTGTGTGCTCGAAGGCAACAGTGCCTTCAGAAAGTATTCATACCCCTTGACTTATTCCACATTTTGTTGTATTACAGGCTTTATCCAAAATAAAACATTTTCTCACCTATTTACACACAATAGCCCATAATGACGAAGTGAAAACGTTTTTAGAAATGTAAGCCTACTTTGTAAAAGCAACTGTTGGCAGCCATTACAGCAGTGTCTTTCTGGGTATGTCTCTAAGGTCGTGTCTTCACTTGACACTGTTGACACATGCGACTTCTGCTATCAGAATACGAAGATCGCATTGAAAAGACGGGTCTAGATACACAAAAGTTGCTTTGTGGTCTGATTGTGTTTAGATCTGGCTAACCACTTCAGGAGGTGTTCAGGGATGCATTGTGTGTGGATTTCTCCCCAGTCTGAACGCAATCAGGCTACTGAAAGCCCATACAGTGGGCGATGTCATCAGCACTCCTCCCACAAATCTCCAGAAATAGGCAGAGAGGCACCTTTTCAATATAATGTTGGAGGAAATATGTTCCTAGCGTGTTAGGAACGTGTTTGCTTGCCTCATAAATGCTAGCCAGCTAGCTAATATTTAGAAAAAAAAAGTTTTTGTTTGGCTAGAGTTATGCTAATCCATTTGCAATCCTTTTAGCATTGCTTGTTAGCTTGCTGGCTAGCTATAGAGATTAGCTGGCTAGTTAGCTACAGTAGTTAGCTAATGCCATCAGTTGTTGTTGTGTTATTGTCATACTTTGCCTATTCCACCATTTGTAGAATGCATACTGGTATTTTAATATAGTGCGAGAAAGGAGAATCCGGACACTGTGGATACGGTGGACACATTTAAATGTAGCTGTAAATGAATGACGTGTTCGGAATTCCATGAACCAGAACTCTATGATCACAATACTAAAGCTGCATGAACTGTCAAGTCAAGACACAGCCTAAGAGCTTTCTTCACATGGATTATGCAACATTTGCCCATGATTATTTTCAAAATTCTTCAAGCTGTCAAATTGGATGTTGATCATTGCTAGACAACCATTTTCAAGTCTAGCCATAGATTTTCAAGTAGATTTAAGTCAAAACTGTAACTTGGCCACTCAGAAACATTTACTGTCTTCTTGGTAAGCAGCTCCAGTGTAGATTTGGCCTTGTGTTTTAGGTTATTGTCCTGCTGAAAGGTGAATTCATCTCAGAGTGTCTGGTGGACGCAGACTGAACCAGGTTTTCCTTTAGGATTTTGCCCGTGCTTAGTTCCATTCCGTTTCTTTTTTATCCTGAAAAACTCCCCAGTCCTTAACGATTACAAGCATACCCATAACATGATGCAGACTATGTTTGACATTATGGAGAGTGGTACTCAGTAATGTGTTGTATTGGATTTTCCACAAACATAACTCTTTGTATTCAGGACAAAAACCTAATTTCTTTGCCATATTTTTTGTGTTACTTTAGCGCCTTATTGCAAACAGGATGCATGTTTTAGAACATTTTTATTATGTACAGGATTCCTTCTTTTCACTCTGAAATTAGGTTAGTAGTAACTACAATATTGTTGATCCATCCTCAGTTTTCTCCTATCACAGGCATAAACTCTAATTATTTTAAAGTCACAATGGCCTCATTGTGAAATCCCTGAGCAGTTTCCTTCCTCTCTGGCAACTGAGTTAGGAAGGACACCCAAATCTTTGTAGTGACTGGTTGTATTGGTACACCAGTGGTTCCCAACCAGGGGTACTAGGAAGGTTGGGAACCACTGTGATACACCATCCAAAGTGTAATTAATAACTTACCATACTCAAAGAGATCTTCAATGTCCTTCTTTGCGAGGCATTGAAAAACCTCCCTGGAATCTGTGTTTGAAATTCACTGCTCAACTGAGGGACCTTACAGATAATTGTATGTGTGGGGTACAGAGATGAAGTAGTCATTCAAAAAACATGTTAAACACTATTATTGCACACATAGTGATTCCATGCAACTTATTATGTGACTTGTTAAGCACATTTCTACTCCTGAACGTATTTAGGCTTGCCATAACAAAGGGGTTGAGTACTTATTGACTCAAAACATTTCACCTTTTCATTTTGTATTAATTTAACATAATTCCAATTTTACATTATGGGGTATTATGTGTAGGCCAGTGACAAATAAATCTACATTTATTTTAAATTCAGGCTGTAACACAACAAAATGTGAAAAAGTCAAGGGGTATAAATACTTTCTGAAGGCAATGTATGACAAGAAAATGTATTTAACATTCATATGACAAGTTGATATTGTGAATGTAGCCTCTGGAGATATATATCCACTAGATGTTATGCACTTCAGAATAATATATTATATACTTCTATAATGTTGTGTAAATATGTCATTATTTTGCAGGAATAATAGCTAAAGAGTCCTATTCTCTGGTGCAAAGACAGATTTCATTCTGCTATTGTTTCTTACATATTTGACAATTTGAAGATGAATGTGTGACGTAGTGATTGAAACTGCTCCTAAGTACTGAGTCTGAAAAGTTTTTGTTATGAGCATATGTTGGCATGACTCATCCAAATTGAATCACTGCGCCAAGTTCAAGAATGCTGACCTCAATAATTAATCATCATTGCTGCCACAGAAGCACATCGAATAGTCCAAGTCTGTGTGTAATAAAAAAACATAGGCAATACATAATAAAAAAACAATTGTAAAGAATGGATTGGGTACGAGTGCCTCCTGAGTGGTCAGAACTCCGTCCACTCTATACACACAGATGATTACACCACTAGACTGCAACTGGATTCTGAAATGTTGTTTACAGATCGCTTACATATTTTATTCCAACTATTTACATCACTTAGTGATAATCCAAACACTTAAGACAAGGGAAATGTGGTCTCAATGTCAGCTGAGTCAGATCCAGACAGCCTACTACATGAGTAAGTAAAAGTAGAGTGTGTTGGAAGGCTTTTTTGGGAGGTAGCAAAGTTTGTGACCTTTGTATCAGTAAAGGCAATATGCCTGGAGCCTAGCTGTGGATTTAAGAGGAACATAACATACAATATCCTCAGTAAAATAGTCTTTCATCAGAAAAATACATGGAAACTGATGAGATTGTTTATTAATGTAGGCCTATATGGCTCTCAACCGTATACTCCAGTATCTGTATGTGTTTATGAGTGGCTATAAGCAATAATATGTATTATGCATAGCTCATAATTGTAAATGTGTGTATAATGCATTTGAAAGTGTTACCAACATTTTGTAAGAACACAATTAAGTATCTGGTAATGATGAAAGTAGTGGATACCGTAGCTCTTCAACAGTATTCTGTTTCAGAGGTGGCAATATGTTAGGTTAGCGTTTTGTGGGTTGAATGTCATTGAACCCAGGCACAGGTTGGTCCATGCTATATATATACAGTACATTCTTCTAAAGAGGACAGAAAGAATATGATAATTGACACCATGTAAAAATATCTGCAGATCTGTTCCTATAGGACAAATCAAGGGCTTTAGAAATCATCTATAGGCTTAAAATATATGCAAAATGTCAGCTGTCTTCCAATGAATCTTGAGTCCATACACTCTTAGAAAAAAGGTGGTATCTAGAACCATAGGAGAACCCTTAGAATAACCCTTTTTTGTTACATTTAGAACCCTTTTGGGTTCCATGTAAAACCCTTTCCACAGAGGGTTCTACATTGAACCAAAAAGGTTTCTACCTGGAACCAAAAGGGTTCTCCTATGGGGTCAGCGAAAGAAGCTTTTGGAACCCTTTTTTCTAAGAGCGTAGGCTTCTCATAGACGTGGAATCAAACACGGGGCTCGCCCTGATAGGCTACATACATTTGGAGAGGATGTCTTTGTTTACAGAAGCTGGAGGATGCAGACATTAGCCACAGCCTGACCTGTATGGTATGTTGGGCGGCTGTAATTTCATAACACACAGTTCACGGCTGAAGTATTGCACTCAATCATGTGCGTTCAGTGCACACAAGATGAGGTGTTAATGTAACATGTTGCAGCAGGGAATTATGTTTTACCTGTTTTAAGGGGAAAGGAATTCACCTCCCCTTTAAAATAGTGTTTTATTTGGATAGATATAGTATATAGATGAAGTGAGAGGGGAAGACAGATGCAGTATTTAAAGTTGAAAAGGTCGGCTTGGGGATCAAACCCGGTTTCTCACGGGGCATGTGTAGTCCAGAATGTGCTGCGTTATACTGTTAGACTAAACTCCTGCACCAGGGTTTTGAACTATACGGTCCGGTCTTGTCTATACTCCATCTCCATGTGGTTATGGTTAATCTTACATCATTCCCTTTTTGACTGACATGAATCATGGCGAGCCGCAAGGAGGCTGAGTACATGACCTACGGTGTGATCGAAGCCAGGTCTCCCGCCATGTTTGTGCCAAGCGAAACAGAGCATGTGTAGATAGCATTTAGCTAGCAGCCAGCCACTTGCAGCTTGTCTTGAGAACGAGTTAGACTAAACAAAATAACTTGTTTTTATTTCCAGCATAAAACATTCTACCAGTGCCTAAATCTAAACAGAGAGATCAACTATGTTTTGTCTGAGCAGTGGCTGTTGTGTCGTCTGTCAAAACCGTTTTCATATTCCATCTTGTTCTTGGGCAGCTCTGCCCCGAGCGCAGAAATTAATGTAATTGCTTAAGTTAAGGCAAGCAATGTGATTGGTTAAATTTAGGTACGTAATTCCAATTGGTTAAGGTTAGGGTTCAAGGTTTGGTTAAGTTTAAGTAAGAAATGTGACTGGTCAAGTTTAGGGTTGAGTTATATGGGACCAGGAACCTTATTACTCAGTGGCAGTTACATTTGCAGGGACCCACCCTCATCGTTTACAAACAAGTGCCTTTATAATGGGCCACGTTGATGCTTTTGGAAATGTTCTGCCTTCATTTTCTGCTTAGTCAAGTTCCACTGGCCCCCTGAAGTCTCTCATAAGTCACATTGGTTATTAACGATATGCTTCCCATACATTTGTGGGAATAAGTAATGTTTGTGATCAATAATCCAATCGAGTGTATGGGGAGCTCATCAAGCAAGCAGTTGCCATGGCAACATAGATAATCAAAAGCTTGCAGTCCTGTTTTCCCAGCACCTAAATGAGTCGGTGCATGAGGCAATGGGAAGCCCATGATCGGTCCAGATAATTATTGTTATGTTTCCTTTCTCGGCAGTTCGTTAGAACTCCGTACTATTCTCAAGGTTGCAGAAACAATGTTGTGTTCGGAACCAACAATGTCTTCTGAGATCTCCACCTTTCATTGTGGTTGAATTATTTTCCAGTCTAATTTTCTCCTGTTGTCACATGCAATAACTCAAAACATAAGATTAAGCTGATCTCCAAACAGCTTACATTCAAATGTGTGTTTCCATTATAATAAAACCAATTTTATTTTGCTATATATCTTTTGGACGTTCATTATAACGCAAGAACAAAGGGGGTGGATCAGTCACGGCTCGGTGATGTCATTGAGGTATACTCAAAGTTAAAGGAACCCTTGACCTCAATGTTGCCCTTTAAGTTCACTCGTTCGTATTACAATAATAATAAACCTGTAATAACCAATAAAGGGGTATGCTGTTTCTCCTTCAATCAACCAATATGTGGTGCCAGATGATGAACTCTTGGCTGCTATGGGACGTTTCAGGCTATTAACTCAAATATTATTGTTGGTGATTAGATTTATGATTGTGATGTGTGTTTCTGTGTGAGTGTTGTAATTGACAGATAAGGTAATAAAGCCGAAGGATTGTGATCCCAAGAGCTTTTGATTTTCTCAGGGTATGTATTATACGACGGCATCATCCAGACCAGAAGCAGTTTAAGGATAAAAAATGGTAACGTGTTTATATTGCCTTTACGTAGTTATTAGTGGAAATTATTTTAAATGATCAGACTGCATGGATGTCTGATGATTGAGGATGCATCATGGTTAATTGATACAATTGAAAAAGTGATTAGAAAATATTACCTATGACACCCTTCATTGTGGAATTGTAGATGTTTTTTTTAGTGACAGAAAACATGCCGCAGATGTTTACTTATCTAACATTAGGACAATTTCCACCTTCCCTTCATGAGGTTTTGATAGATGCTCTTACTTGTTCAGGCCAAGCTCCCCCTTCAGCAGGGGCTGGGAGACAGACAGACAAAGACAGGCAGAGCCACTTGGACTTGTCAGAGTCACGACGAGATGGTGTCAGAGTTGCAAGGAGTTGGTTTCGGCTGGCCTAATATGGACACTGTAATCCTGGAATATTTCAACCTGATGACATCATGCCATAAAAAAGCAAGTGGCCATCAACATATTAATGATGCACACTCCTAGTCAAACATGATAAACATTTTCATCACAGCTGACCAGGAATGCCACATTCAACTTCAGTCCTGGGTGTGAATTTATTACATTTGAATGTGGTCATAAAACAAATGTTTGATCATATCAGAAATTACCAAGCTAAGGTCTGCCATCTGAACAAGTATTAGTCTATGTTTAACCAAAGAACCCTAATCCCAGCCTGATGCTATTAAATTAACAAGAAATTCAAATAGAATTAAAGTTAACAGTTTTCAATTGATGTCATGGAGACTTGTGGGAGATTTGGTTTCCCATGGAGCTCCAATGTAACGTGATCCAACACATCCTTTATGGTGTAGCATTCCTTCACTTTTTCCCCAACCAAGTTCATGATTAGATTATAGGAGGGCTTGATCAAGGTTGCAGACTATACGCTAATTAGCTCTGAAGCAGGCTCTTCGAGGGGGAGAAGTGTTATTTTAGCTCCCTAGCACTTATTAGTCCGACTCACCGTCAATTTCTCCACAAGAACAATGTCATAAAACAAAAATGTGCATGTGTTGGCGTTGCTATTTTGCAGAAGTGGGGTTGGTGTGGTGTATTATCTGTGTGTATGTACGTGTGTGTGTGTGTGTGTGTGTGTGTGTGTGTGCATATGGGGTAGAAGTTGTTGTGTTTGCCTTCTCAGAGCAAGTGGAGTTTAGAAATACTGAACCACTCTAGGTCATTGGGGACCCGTTGATGAGTATTTCAGCTGTGTGTGTACGTGTATGAACATTGGAAAACCAGAACCTTCTGTGCTTTATGCGAGGTATTATGTGCACTAATGATTTAGTAAGTGGTAACTAAGTACCCTGTTGTGACATTATCACTCCTGAACATACCTAGATATATCATCACCATGATCAACAATGATTACATTTGAGAAAAACAAAAAAAACAGAACCAAAATACACTGGTAAACTGCGTTGGATTGATAAATGAAACTGAAACAATTGTGCTGTGCTGTGCTGTGCAGGTGTATGTGGTATATGTGCAGATAGTACTATTGAGTTGTATTGGCTTCAGAAGTAATGACCCACAGGCTACTACTACCAACATCCTTTTCAATGTTTCCAGCAGATGCAGCTGTCTTATGAAACATTATTTCATAGGAGGTCTTTCTGTGATGATTCGGAGGGATAAAGGAAAGCTTTACAACTGCAGACGAGAACCGCTCGCTCGTGTCTTTTTGGGGGAAAAAGGGATGAAAGGTTAAGATTAAAGGAGCATGTCCACATTTAAACATCTCAGTGCGTATTAGCCTCGACAGAGGGCTTGTTTAAAATGAAAGGTTTGAAGAAGGAATCTGCAAATACTCAGATGCATTGTTGAAAGTATTCGGCGATCTTAATCTTTAATGAAATGTCTTACAAGCACAAGCACACAAGGGACCCTTAAAGCTAGAGCATACACTTTACAGCATAGTCTTCAGTCTTTCCAAGAGCGCTCGTTTTGTCCCGTTGGCAATGATTCAATGCAACCGGAGATTCCGACAGTTCTAAATTACATTTTATTAAAACTGTCTAACGCAGTGGGCTTCTTTAGGGCCTTGAATCCTTCTCTGGAGGGTGTCTACACGGGAGATTGCATGATATCATACAGGCTCATTACAAAGACATGTTAGAATGAAGGGTGGTGCAGGGATGCCGTATGAATGAGATTCAATTTAGCTATCATTAAATTAAAAATTTAATTATCAGACATGGGAACCCATCCAAGAATAGCATGTCATGGCCACATAAAAGCCTGCTTTCCCCTAAATGTTGAAGCCCTGAGGAACTGTCCCGAAGAATGCAAAATCTATGATGAGGTTCAAGCAGGTTTTTTGAGGAAGGGTTTCGGAGGGCTGCCTCATTATTTTCTTAATTTCCCTCATTATTTACAATTACATTCTTTATGTCTTTCCTTTTTTCTATGTTAGCTTTGACAGTCTGTTCCTGACACTGTAAACCTGTACTTAATCCTGCCCTCCATTTAGACCCACAGGCCAACAAGGGGCGATATCTCCTGTACACTAGTGTAGCAGATAGGACGTTTCTAGCTAGACAGTCATGACTAGCCCATCGTTCAGTGATGCGACCTCCCTTGAGACATGAAGTAGTCTCCAGTCTACAAAATCCATGATCTTGGTGGTATATGGTTTCGGTAGACCAGTAGTTAGCTACGTCGCACAGTAGTTTCGGGGGTACAACGTCCGAGGTCAAGACCGAACCAGCGTTACACTGACAGTCCAATCATAATCCCACTTCTCCCTTACTACACTCTTTAAAAAAAAGGGTTCAAAAAGGGTTCTTCAGCTGTTGCCATAGAATAAGCCTTTTTGGTTCCAGGTAGAGCCATTTTGGGTTCCATGTAAAACCCTGTGGAAAAGGTTTGACATGAAATACAAAATGGTTCTACCTTGAATCGAAAGGGTTCCACCTGGAACCAAAAAGGGTTCTTCAAAGGGTCCTCCTATGACGACAGCCGAATATCCCTTTTAGGTTGTAGATAGCATATTCATTTCTAAGAGTGGTCAAATGGACCTAGATAAGTGGAATCAATATTGCTTCACCAGCTAGCAGGCTTTGTGAATCTACTATATGGCTTTCACCTATCCAGTCCATAGAGAGTGAGGTTAAGGAAAGTCAGTAGGCCACATGAAAGGAAGCCACTTAAGATTATTGGGATTCATAATTTGTCCAATTGGAAGTCTACAACAGGACAAGCAACACCTGCAGAGCGAAGAGGCCCATATGGGCAAGCATAATGATAGGTTGAAAAAACAAGAAGTTGGTTAAGATGATCAATGATATGACACGTGGCTTTGATTACGGGTCTTTTGATTTGTGGCCATTTGATTGGACTAGTTGACTGTTTGTTTGATGTTTGATGAACCAAAATATTATTTCAAAATCTCTGTTCCTTTGAGTGATTTGGTGTCTGAGGCCCTACTAATTAAGTCCTTCCCAAGCCACGCCACATTTCATATACTGTCTATAAGCCTTTATGAAAAAAACTGCAATGATGTTGAGCATTGTATCTGCCAATGGTTAACACGATGGTTCCAGATGTACTTCCAATTGTATGTCTCTTGTCTCCCTCTTAACTGACTGACTGCCCTCTTTTTCATGAGGCGATATTGGGACTTGTCCAGAAGCATGCCAGTGTTCTAGTGTTCTCTGATGGAATGTGTCATTTTATGGCAGTATGTATTAAAGGCGCAGAGGGTGTTCGGCTGTAGACTGGCATGTTGTTGACTCACAGTAGAGGTATTTTGCGGTTGGGTCTGGTTTTGATTAGGGTTCATATATTAGTACATGCAAGTGCACCGGCACACACACACACACACACACACCACACTCACACATGCACATACACACATACAGGCGTGAGCGCACACACAGACACAAACCCGCGGACGCACGCACACACACCCAATACACAACTCCAATAAGAAACCACCACTGTGACCAAGTAAAGCCTGTTTATAGAACAGCAGGAATCAATATGGCATGTGTGACTTTTTCACCATCACTTTACGACCGCATCGCATGTATCTGACAGGAGTGCGTAGACACTGTGGCCTGGCTGGTCTGGCAGTAATGCAGCAGCCTCCGGCACACATGTCTACAGTGTCGGCATGAGTTTGAATCCGGCCTACTGCCCTTTGACACAACCTCTCTCGCCACTGTCATCCTCTCCCTCTATCTGTTCAATAAAGTCACAAAACACCTTTTATATATATATATATATAGAGAGAGACATTACAATGAGTGTGTAGACGTTCAGTAGGCACTCTATATATATATATATAGAGTGCCTAATGAACGTCTACACACTCATTGTAATGTCTTCACATTTGTTTGCTTTAAAATGTAATCTAAAAGGGTATTAAATTTGATGTTTACTTTCCTACAGAGCTATACAACCTTCTCCACACTTTCAATGTGAAACAAAAATTATAGAACATTTAACTTTTTTATTTTTTATTTTTTAAAATAAGATATTTTGATGACTTCACACCCCAGAGTTAATACTTGGTAGAAGCACCTTTGGCAGCCATTACAGTTCTGAATATTTTTTTAATAAGATACTATCAACCTCTTAGGGCAACATACTGTATATCCATTGTTTGGTCAAAATTGCTCAAGCTGAGTACATTTGGTTGGGAATCATTGATGGACAGCAACATTCAAACAGTGTAATTGTTCCCGCCGAAAAATAACTCTATCCCAGGGTTAGGTTTTCAGAAGACTGCAGCTGGATTTCCTCTAACCTTTTACTTTCATCCTTTCATATTTATTTTGATCCTGACAAACTCTCCTGTCCCTGCCGGTGACAAGCATACCAATAACATGATGCTGCCACCACAATACTTGAAAATACAGAGGACCAACAACATGGAGTGACCATTACTGGCCTGTGTGACAGTGTAAAGAAGGAATCAACCATTATGTTTGCAACAAGGCTGTTAAGTAATACTGCAAGACAACATGGCAAAGACATACACTTTTTGGCCTAAATTAAAAACTACAGGTTTGGGTCAAATCTAATACAACACAACACAGAGTGAAACGGCACAAAATAATGGCTGGATGCAAATGGAATGTCATCAAACACATGGGAACCATGTTTGATGCATTTGATACCATTCCACGATTCCGCTGCAGCCATTACCACGAGCCGGTCGCCCCAATTATGGTAAGGTATTTTGGTGGCAGCATCACGTTATGGGTATGCTTGTCACTGTGGCAGGAACTGGGGGATTTGTCAGGATTAAAATAAATATGAAAGGAGCAAAGCAAGGCAAAATTTAAATAAAACATTTTACCATTACAACATTTGTGTCATGGTTCCACCTGTCACCAGAGGGCGGCATATACCGTCCTAGAGATTAACGACACTCAGGTGTGTCCTATTTACTCATCATGATTTCCCTGTTAAGAGAGGTGTGTTTTCTGGTTTTCTTTGCAGAAGCATGAATTGTTGGTGGCTCCTGAGTGAGTTTGCAAGACTTAGTGTTGTTTTTACTGTGATCCTTTGGTTACCATTACTCAGTAAAGTATTATGTTTATCCTTAACCACTAAATCCTTCTCTGGTCTCTTCTCTGAACCTGGGTCCAACCTTACCATGTCACAATTTGATTTACAGACACATTCATTGTGTGTCTGAAGCTTGCTAGAGTTCAGATCTACAAATGCCTCATAACGATTGGTTATTCCCCATCATTTGCAGCAATGTTTTTTTTTTAAATTTAACCAGATTTTACCAGATATAGAACCAGTCAAACGTTTGGACACACCTACTCATTCAAGGGTTTGTCTTAATATTTACTATTTTCTACATTGTAGAATAATAGTGAAGACATCAAAACTATGAAATAACACATGTGGAATCATGTAATAACCCAAAAAGTGTTAAACAAATCAAATTATATTTGAGATTCTTCAAAGTAGCCACCCTTTGCCTTGATGACAGCTTTGCACACTCTTGGCATTCTCTCAACCAGCTTCACCTGGAATGCTTTTCCAACAGTCTAGAAGGAGTTCCCAAAAAAGCTCAGCACTTGTTGGCTGCTTTTCCTTCACTATGCGGTCAAACTCATCCCAAACCATCTCAATTGGGTTGAGGGTGGGTGATTGTGGAGGCCAGGTCATCTAGTGCAGCACCATCACTCTCCTTCTTGGTCAAATAGCCCCTACACAGCCTGGAGGTGTGTTTTGGGTCATTATCCTTTTGAAAAACAAATGATAGTCCCACTAAGCGCAAACCAGATGGGATGGCATATCGCTGCAGAATGCTGTGGTAGCCATGCTAGTTAAGTGTGCCTTGAATTCACAAAGACATGGTGGTTGGAACCAACAATCTCAAATTTGGACTCATCAGACTAAAGGATAGATTTCCACTGATCTAATGTCCATTGCTTGTGTTTCTTGGCCCAAGCAAGTCTCTTCTTCTTATTGGTGTCCCTTAGTAGTGGTTTCTTTGCAGCAATTCAACCATGAAGGCCTGATTCCCACAGTCTCCTCTGAACAGTTGATGTTGAGATGTGTTGTTACTTGAACTCTATGAAGCATTTATTTGGGCTGCAATCTGACGTGCAGTTAACACTAATGAACTTATCCTCGGCAGCAGAGGTAACTCTGGGTATTCTTTCCTCTGGTGGTCCTCGTGAAAGCCAGTTTCATCATAGCGCTTGATGGTTATTCCGGATTGACTGACCTTCATGTCTTAAAGTAATGATGGACTGTCCTTTCTCTTTGCTTATTTTAGCTGTTCTTGCCATAATATGGACTTGGTCTTTTACCAAATAGGGCTGTATTCTGTATACCACAACACAACTGATTGGCTGAAATGCATTAAGAAGGAAATTCCACAAATTAACTTTTAACAAGACACACCTGTTAATTGTAATGCATTCCGGGTGACTACCTCATTAAGCTGGTTGAGAGAATGCCAAGAGATTGCAAAGCTGTCATCAAGGCAAAGGGTGGCTAATTTGAAGAATCTCAACTATATAAAATATATTTTGATTTGTTTATGAGCTTTGTTGGTTACTACATGATTCCATATGTGTTATTTCATAGTTTTGATGTCTTCACTATTATTCTACAATGTAGAAAAAAGTAAATATTAAGAAAAACCCTTGAATGAGTAGGTGTCCAAACGTTTGACTGGAACTGGAACTGTAAGTTCTTATTTACAGTGACAACCTGGGGAATAGTTAGAGGGGAGGAGCGGGGATGAATGAGCCAATTGGAAGCTGGGGATGATTATGTGGCCATGATGGTATGAGTGCCAGATTGGGAATTTGGCCAAAATGAGTGTCATCACTGTTTTTTCTTTGTGATGCTTCAAACTACCAGCTGAGATCAACTTTTATGAGTTTATTTTACTCCTGGACTTTGGTTGGGCAGTGTTTTAACAACATCCTAAAATCAACTCTGACCTGGGAGTGTTTTTAGTCTTAAAACAGGTTTTAGCAGGATTCATAGGATCTTTTCTGAGATGCTTTGTGGATACAGGCCCAGAATGGCTTTCCGAGAGGTGCTGAGTGTTCCTGAATATTGCTGTCCATTAATGATTCCCAAACAAAATTACCGAGCTTGAGCAATTTTGGCATAATCAACAGTATTTTTCCCTAAGAGTTGTGCAAAGTTGGTAGAATCCTATAAAAAATTAACTGCCAAAGGTGCTTCCAGTATGTATTAACTCTGGGGTGTCAAGACATACACAATCAAGACATTGTTTTAAAAAAAAAATTGTAATTAAGAAAATTTTCGATAGTGTTCTTTCACTTTGAAAATGTGGAGTAGGTTTTGTAGATCTGTAGGGAAAAAACCTATACTGAACAAAAATATAAACACATCATGTAAAGTGTTGGTCCCCATGTTTCATGAGCTGAAATGAAAGATCCCATCAATGTTCCATACGCACAAAAAGGTTTCGCTCAAATGTTGTGCACAAATTTGTTTACATCCCTGTTAATAAGCATTTGTCCTTTGCCAAGATAATCCATACACCTGACAGGTGTGGCATATTAAGAAGCTGAATAAACAGCATGATCATTACACAGGTGCACCTTGTGCTGGGGACAATAAAAGGTCACTCTAAAATGGGCAGTTTTGTCACACAACACGATGCCACAGATGTCTCAAGTTTTTGAAGGAGCGTGCAATCAGCATTTTCCTGATGTCAACATTGTGAACAGAGTACCTCTAATATCTGTGACCAACAGATATCTGTATTCCCAGTCATGTGAAATCTATAGGTTATGGCCTAATTAATTTATTGCAATTGACCAATTTCCTTTTATGAACTGTAACTCAGTACAATCTTTGAAGTTGTTGCATGTTGCGTTTATATTTTTGTTCAGTATAATTTAATCCCTTTTTACAGTAGATGTCATTTCAAGGCAGCAAAATGTGAAGCAACATGTGAAGACTTCCCAAGGGGTGTGTAGACTGGGGTGTGTGTCAAACACGAGTCTGATAGTTTTAATGTTCTTCTTCTTTTAGTTTGTGATACAGAAATTAAATCACTTCCAGAGATCACAAATGCACTGATTTTATCACTAGTCACTTGTGATCACAAACTAAAAGGAAGAGGAACATTTCTATCAGACTCATGTTCGATACATATCTCTCCATATCTTATAAAATATTTAAGGCTTCTTGGTCTGCTCCGAACGTTGACAACATTTATCGATGATTCCTATTATGGTGAACATTTATGATGCCCATTTAAAGCTGACCTGCTTTAACTCAGTGTGAAGTTCTTCCCAATTTCTGTAAATAATATATATATAAAAAAATATATATAATAATTTTGTTCTAGCCCAGCACTTGATTCAACTAATCATGATGATATCATATGGATCCCCAAAGACTGCTGTATAGGTTCAATATACTGCATGTCTCCTGCAGACATTTGTACATAAGGGAAACACAGACTGGTTCTACTATAAAGCGCTGTGTAAATCTTCCTCTGGCTATGTGGTTAAACATTAAACATTTTCAACACGGCGAGGCACAGTTTTTTGCCAAGGAGTTTAATACCCTTTAATGTACAAAGCTCTAAAAACCTTGAGTAATACCTTAAGATGTACATCATAAGATAAATCATATGCTGACAGATTGTGTGAAAGCGTCTTGGCACACAGGGAATATAATAAATGATTAGTGTTTGGCTATAGCAGGCATTATAAATCAAAGGGCTTGGATGCACTGTGTCTCGTTACTAGAAGAAAAGGATGAAAGTATTGGGTTCAGTGATATATCAGGTCTGGCCAGAAGTTGGTCTTCAATCTTCAATTGCCTTCCTCCTATTCTCAGCCCCCTTTACTCCCACCTCTACTGCTCTGCCTTGCATGGGAAGCCCTGAGTGTAATTTACCAGACAGAACCTTTGGTTGTGATGGAGAACGTGTACTACCTGTGTATGGTAATGAAACACACATGGAGAGCTCTACGGCGGCGGTAGCCAGGCTTGTGTCAGGACGCTTAACATGCTTCGGCCACATGAGAGGCTATTTACAGTGTACGTGTGTGTGTTGTTTGCCCCTGCATGCATGTGTGTAGGAGAAACTTTGTAGGGGACAGGGGGAATGTGTGTGTGTGGGCATGAGCGTATTATCTGTAAGACAAAGTTTGGGCATAAGGTACGTTTACACGTACAGTATGTATCCAGACGAGCAGACCAACATGCAGAAAAGTGACTTGAATGGCAAAGCGAACTAGACCAGAAAATGTTCAAATGTCAATCTCTGTAGAAGAGTCACGTCTTCACAGTATAAACATTAACATGGTTGTTGTCTATCATGAAATGTTATAATGTTGGATCAAGTAAACATTCCAGCGGTGAGAGAACCACAGTCACCTACTACTACCTCTGAATACTGTTGTGCATTCAAATCAGTCTAGTAGGGCCCCCTCTGGTTGGTGGTGAAGCTTTGCGTGAAATCAACTTCAGACACAATAATGGCTCAGGTAACAACACAGATTTGCATTATTCAATTCACATTAGATACCAATTTTAATAGGAAATATTTAAATGTATTGAATTAAATAAAACATTTATGCACATTTTATAGTGCCTCAATAAATTAACCTGATTGAACAAATTGCAGAAGCCCCATGTTTAGGCTATCCTTGTTACCAGTGCGGATCTGAGAAATTACTTGCACTTTGTCCGGGCCTCCACCGTTTCAGAGTTACTTATTTATCCAACATGCCACTGTCTGGACTAGACATTTGAAACTATGAAAGGAAAATAATTTGGAAGCAAAGTTATTTATTATCTGTGTTCTGCAATTCGCTTCTAATGCCAATGCAATAAGTAGCAGGGTAACATAAACAGTTTTATACCACAAGGGCTCCGAAGTGATGACTGATGGCTCCAACTATGAAACATTCTTGGTCTATGCAGGAGCCCAGGAGGATCATATTCACGCTGAACGCATTCCAAAGCAGCAACGCATCCCGGCATAAAACAAATGTATCCAAAACAGCCTCCTCCCACGTCTCTATCTCTATTTTTTTATTTTTCTTACTCGAGAACGAGAGGGACCATCCACAGAGAGGGTGATTAAGAGGGGTCGCAATCTTGATGGAGAGGGAAGGTCGGACGGCCACGCACACACACACACACACACACACACACACACACACACACACACACACACACACACACACACACACACACACACACACACACACACACACACACAACAACTATCTTGACTGGTCTACTCTCAACACACAACACATTATACTCCTGCACAATATTTCAAGGCCAAGCCTTGTAAATAAGGTGTTATTTGACATTGGAAAATACCATGTTTTTACATGCCAAATTCATGTGGATAACCCCAGTGCTAAACATATGATGCAGATTTCTGCTTTCTTTGTGTGTGTGTGTGTGTACTTTTAAGGAACACTGAAGCTTTTATCATTGGCGTGGTCCGTCCCAGTCATTTATTGAGGAATGTCTGACAGAATATCCTTAGAGAGTGAATCAATACGCCCCTTTACTACTGTTTCTTGGACACAGTGCCAGTCTTGTGCAATAGGTTATGCACTGATCAGCATCTTTTAAAACAGATGGATCAAATTCTTAATAAATTGTGTTAAATCAATACAATCAAAAGTTTATCTTCAATTAAAGTTGCCATTGCAATATTTAATGCAGTCTAATGGTCATTTCAGCCATTTGGCTGAATAATGAATAAAATACTATGCCTTTAAGGTTCTGGTTGTATAATCAATTACAATTATTTATGCAAAGTAAAGCAGTACCCTCTATTTTGTTTAGCCTACTACTGTAAAGTGTTATGGGTACTTCAAAGTAATGTTTTGTTTTGGTGTGGTCCTATGGAACTGAGATGGATTTTCATTGTAATAAAGAACATATTGGTCAAATGAAAAGTCTGTAAGTGGTAAATGAGACAACAATTCCCTATTTCAACATAGACGAGCAGATAACAACTAAACCCATCTCTCTTGATCGAGTCCCAAATCGCAAGCTGTTTCTCATGTGCCCACTCACACCTCACTTATACGGGCCAGAGCAACTACACACAATGCTGCTTTATTTATGAGCCTTTCCTGTTGGATCCATATGTTTTGAGTTGGATTTGGCAGGGATCTGTTGGATTCCTGACTGTCTCTGGTAATAGGGATTACAAGGGCATGGCTTGTAATCCCTTTAATGTAAACAGCATTAAGATGCAGTTCGAGTCCTGGAGAGAGCCAGACCACAGCACAGATAGAAGCATTGTCAAATAGTCAAGTCTTTGTTGAAGTACTGTCTTGAATGACCTCTAGTTGTTTGTCTTTCAGATCTCCCTAGCTTTTACAGGAAGTTCCACTTCCAGCAAACTGCAGGACTACAAGGTTTGTCTATGAATGATTTGGCCATAGGCCAGGGCTACGTAACAATAGCATGTCCTCAAAAAGTACTCCATGAGTACTTCATCTTTGTAATAACCTATGCTGGCGATGAGAATCAGGTACAGGGAGAAACATTTAATACAGACATCAAACAGAACAGGACAGGAGCAGGTATGGGGAGTAACATTTAAAACTAACATCAAACAGAAAAGAACTGGACCGGAACAGGGAGTAACATTTAATACTGGCATAGAACAGAACAAGACAGGAACAGGTAAGGGGAGAAACATTTAATACTGACATTAAAAAGAACAAGACAGGGACAGGTACGGGGAAAAACCTTTAATACTGACATAGAACAGGACAGGAACAAGTACGGGGAGAAAAATTTGATACTGACATCAAACAGAAAAAGACAGGAACAGGTATGGGAGTAACATTTAAAACGGACATAAATATAACAGGACAGGAACAGGAAGAGGTACGGGGAGTAACATTTAATACTGGCATCAAACAGAACAGAACACGAACAGGTACGGGGAGTAACGTTTAATTCAGACATCAAACAGAACAGGACAGGAACAGGTACGTGGAGTAACATTTAATACACACATCAAACAGAACAGGACAGGAACAGGGAGTAATATTTAAAAAATACATCAAACAGAACAAGACAGAAACAGGTACGGGGATTAACATTTAATACACACATGAAACAGAACAGGACAGTACAGGTACGTGGAGTAACATTTATTACTGACATAAAACAGTACAAGACAGGAACAGGTACGGGAGTAACATTTAATACTGACATCAAACTAGACAGGAAGAGGTACGTAGAGTAACATTTAATACTGACATAAAACAGAACAAGACAGGAACAGGTAAGGGGAGAAAAATGTTATACTGACATTAAAAAGAACAAGGCAGGGACAGGTACGGGGAAAAACATTTAATACTGACATAGAACAGGACAGGAACAAGTACGGGGAGAAAAATTTGATACTGCCATCAAACAGAAAAAGACAGGAACAGGTACGGGAGTAACATTTAAAACTGACATAAAAATAACAGGACAGGAACAGGAAGAGGTACGGGGAGTAACATTTAATAATGACATCAAACAGGACAAGAAAGGAACAGGTACGAGGAGTAACATTTAATACTGGCATCAAACAGAACAGAACAGGAACAGGGAATAACGTTTAATTCAGACATCAAACAGAACTGGACAGGAACATGTACGGGGAGTAACATTTAATATTGACATCAAACATAAAACAGGACAGGAACAGGTACGTGGAGTAACGTTTAATACACACATCAAACAGAACAGGACAGGAACAGGGAGTAATATTTAAAAAATACATCAAACAGAACAAGACAGAAACAGGTATGGGGATTAACATTTAATACACACATCGAACAGGACATTACAGGTACGGGGAGTAACATTTATTACTGACATCAAACTGTACAAGACAGGAACAGGTACGGGGAGTAACATTTAATACTGACATAAAACAGTACAAGACAGGAACAGGAACGGGAGTAACATTTAATACAGACATCAAACAGAACAGGACAGAACAGGAACAGGTACGGTGAGTAACATTTAATACAGACATCAAACAGAACAGGACAGAACAGGTAAGGGGAGTTACATTTAATACTGGTTTCAAACAGAACAGAACAGGAACAGGTACGGGGAGTAACATTTAATACTGACATTAAACAGAAAGAGACAGTGACAGATAAGGGGAGTAACATTTAATACTGACATCAAACAGAGCAGGACCGGAACAGGTTGTCACGATTGTGTGTGGGGAGAGACCAAGACGCAGCGCAGGGATAGTAGTTCGACATTTCTTATTTTATTAATACTATGTATATTCATATAGACCCATACTATGTAATAAACAAAACCAAAATGACGAACTAAAATTACACAAAAACAAACAGACTAACGAACGTCACTTTCACAAAAACACACCAAATGAACAGACGTAAAAAGCACACTTACTTCACCGTGACTGTGACATACATCGATAACGAAGGACAGACTCAACATATACGGGATCCCTAATTAGAGACAATGTGAAGCAGCTGCCTCTGATTAGGGATCCAACCCAAACCCCACACAGAAACAGAAAAGAACGACACTGTCAGACTCTGACCATAGCTACATAGAGAAGCAACTAGGCTTCTCTACGGCCAGAGCCTGACAGTAACCCCCCCCCCAAGGCGCGGACTCCCGGACGCCAAAAAAAAACTAAAACAAACACAAAACAGGGGGGGTTATGGGAGGGAAGACTAGTCCCTCGGGGGCTGCTCTGGCTCCGGCGAAGTGGACAGTTTTGTCCCATGCCCCTTCCTTATCACCGGTCCCGGGCTGGGTACCGGTGGGGCAAACGGCTCCGGCCAAGGAGCGGGACATTTGACCGGGCCCGGACTGGGCCCTGGTGGGATAAACGGCTCCGGCCATGGAGCGGGGAAAACAACCGGGCCCGGACTGGGCCCCGGTGGGACAAATGGCTACGGCCATGGAGCGGGGAAAACAACCGGGCCAGGACTGGGCACCGGTGGGGCGGACTGCTCAGGCTCTGGAGCGGGGAACACAACCGTGCCCGGACTGGGCACCGGTGGGGCAAACGGCTCCGGCCATGGAGCGGGGAAAACAACCGGGCCCGGACTGAGCACCAGTGGGGCAAATGGCTCTGGCCATGGAGCGGGGAAAACAACCGGGCCCGGACTGGGCACCGGTGGGGCGGACTGCTCAGGCTCTGAAGCGGAGCAGACGGCTGGACCCGGATTGGGTACCGGTGGAGCGGACTGCTCTGGCACTGGGGCGGAGCAGACGGCTGGACCCGGATTGGGTACCGGTGGAGCGGACTGCTCTGGCACTGGGGCGGAGCAGACGGCTGGACCCGGATTGGGTACCGGTGGAGCGGACTGCTCTGGCACTGGGGCGGAGCAGACGGCTGGACCCGGAATGGGTACCGGTGGAGCGGACTGCTCTGGCACTGGGGCGGAGCAGACGGCTGGACCCGGAATGGGTACCGGTGGAGCGGACTGCTCTGGCACTGAGGCGGAGCAAACGGCTGGACCCGGATTGGGTACCGGTGGAGCGGACTGCTCTGGCACTGAGGCGGAGCAGACGGCTGGACCCGGATTGGGTACCGGTGGAGCGGACTGCTCTGGCACTGAGGCGGAGCAGACGGCTGGACCCGGATTGGGTACCGGTGGAGCGGACTGCTCTGGCACTGAGGCGGAGCAGACGGCTGGACCCGGATTGTGGGCCTTCGCTGGAGGCTCAGGGCTGCTGGCCTTCGCTGGAGGTGGCGGGCTGCAGACCCTCGCTGGAGGTGGCGGGCTGCTGACCCTCGCTGGAGGTGGCGGGCTGCTGACCTTCGCTGGAGGTGGCGGGCTGCTGACCTTCGCTGGAGGTGGCGGGCTGCTGACCTTCGCTGGAGGTGCTCGTCTGTCCATTAGCTTCAGCACTAGTACCCGTCGGCGCTCAAAGTCCCTCTCCTCCTCTATCTCCCGGAGGAGTGGGTCCTTCTGAGCCTCCAGCGGAAGCGCAACCCATGCTCTCCACCACCTCGTCTGCTCCTCCTCCGGGTATTTATAGAACCCCTCGGGCTTCTCCCGATCCTGATCTGTGGGCAGACGAAGTGGTGGGCGATTCCCCGTCTTCAGCCTCTCCGGGCTCTGGCTGCCCACCGATGGTGTGGTGCTCGCAGCCACCACGGACCTTTGCTGTTCCATCCTCCTCAATTGCGCCAAAACACTCCCACGGTCCTCAGGACTCACCCTAGGCCACGTCGGAACTGGTACTGGCGTTAACTCCTCTTTGTCCGTCTCTCCCCAGTCGCGCTGCTTGGTCTCGCAGTGGTGGGTCGTTCTATCACGATTGTGTGTGGGGAGAGACCAAGACGCAGCGCAGGGATAGTAGTTCGACATTTCTTATTTTATTAATACTATGTATATTCATATAGACCCATACTATGTAATAAACAAAACCAAAATGACGAACTAAAATTACACAAAAACAAACAGACTAACGAACGTCACGTTCACAAAAACACACCAAATGAACGGACGTAAAAAGCACACTTACTTCACCGTGACTGCGACATACATCGATAACGACCCACACCCGAGTGAAGGACAGACTCAACATATATGGGATCCCTAATTAGAGACAATGCGTAGCAGCTGCCTCTAATTAGGGATCCAACCCAAACCCCACACAAAAACAGAAAAGAACGACACTGTCAGACTCTGACCATAGCTACATAGAGAAGCAACTAGGCTTCTCTATGGCCAGAGCCTGACACAGGTATTGGGAGTAACATTTAATACTGACATCAAACAGAACAGGACAGGAACAGGTACGGGGAGTAACATTTAATATTGACATCAAACAGAAAAGGACAGGAACAGGTACGTTGAGTAAAACTTATTACTGACATGAAACAGTGCAAGACAGGAACAGGTACGGGAGTAACATTTCATACTGTTATCAAACAGAAAAGAACAGGACAGGACAGGAACGGAGAGTAACATTTAATAATGACATCAAACAGAACAAGACAAGGACAGGTACGGGGCGTAACATTTAAATCGGACAATAAACAGAACAGGACAGGAACAGGTACTGGGAGTAACATTTAATACGGACATGAAACAGAACAGGACAGGAACAGGTACGCGGAGTAACATTTAATACATACATCAAACAGAACATAACAGGAAAAGGTACGGGGAGTAAGGTTTAATACAGACAAACAGAACAGGTCAGGAACAAGTACGGGGAGAAACATTTAATACAGACATCAAACATAAAACAGGACAGGAACAGGTACGTGGAGTAATTTTTAATATAGACCTCAAACAGATCAGGACAGTAACAGATACGGGGAGTAACATTTAATACTGATGTAACACAGTACAAGACAGGAACAGGTACAGGAGTAATATTTTATACAGACATCAAACAGAACAGGACTGGGCAGGAAAGGGAGTAACATTTAAAACTGACATCAAACTTAACATGACAGGACAGGGGTAGGTACGGGGAGAAAACATTTAATACAGACATCAAACAGAACAGGAAAGGAACAGGTACAGGAGTAAAATTTAAAAAATGACATCAAACAGAACAGGACAGGAACAGCTAAGGGGATTAAAATTTAATACTGACATCAAACAGAACACAACAGGACAGGAACATGTATGGGGAGTAACATTTAATTCTGACAAACAGTACAAGACAGGAACAGGTACATGGAGTAATATATTTATTATTGATGACAAACAGAACAGGAAAGGACAGGAACAGGTACGGGGAGTAATATTTAATCATGACAACAAGCAGAACATCACAGGAACAGGTACACGGAGTAACATTTAATACTGACATCAAACAGAACAAGACAGGAACAGGTATGGGAGAAATATTCAATACTGACATCAAACAGAGAAGGACAGGAACAGGAACGGGGAGTAACAATTAATACTGACATCAAACAGAGAAGGACAGGAACAGGTACGAGGAGTAACATTTAATACTGACATCAAACAGAACTGGACAGGAACAGGTACGGGGAGTAACATTTAATACACACATCAAACAGAACAGGACAGGAACAGGTACGGGGAGTAACATTTAATATGGACATCAAACAAAACAGGACAGGAACTGGGACTAACATTTATTACTGACATTAAACAGTACAAGACAGGAACAGGTACGGGGAGAAACATTTAATACTGACATTAAACAGTACAATACAGGAAGAGGTACGGGAGTAACATTTAATACTGACATCAAACATAACAGGACAGGAACAGGTACGGGGAGTAATATTAAATAAAGACATTAAACAGAACAGGAATGGACTAGAACAGATACGAGAAGTAACATTTAATATGGACATCAAACAAAACAGGACAGGAACAGGTATGGGGAGTAAAATGTAATACACTCATCAAACAGAACATGACAGGAACAGGTACTTGGTGTAACATTTAACACTGACATCAAACAAAACAGGACAGGAATGGGGAGTAACATTTAATACATACATCGAACAGAACAAGAACATGTAAGGGGAGAAACATTTAATACAGACATCAAACAAAAGACGACAGGAAAAGGTACGGGGAGTAACATTTAATATTGACATCAAACAGAAAAGGACAGGTACGGGGAGTAACATTTAATACAGACATCAAACAAAACAGGACAGGAACAGGTACGGAGAGTAACATTTAATATTGACATCAAACAGAAAAGGACAGGAACAGGTATGTTGAGTAACACATATTACTGACGTGAAACAGTACAAGACAGGAACAGGTACGGGGAGTAACATTTAATACTGACATCAAACAGAACAGGACAGGACTGGAACCGGTACGGGGACTAACATTTAATACTGACATCAAACAGAACAGGACAGGAACAGGTACGGGGAGTAACATTTAATACTGACATCAAACAGAGCAGGACAGGTACGGGGAGTAACATTTAATACAGACATCAAACAAAACAGGACAGGAACAGGTATGGGGAGTAAAATGTAATGCACACATCAAACAGAAAATGAGAGGAACAGGTACTGGAAGTAACATTTAACACTGACATCAAACAAAACAGGACAGGAACGGGGAGTACCATTTAATACATACATCAAACAGAATATAACAGGAACAGGTAAGGGGAGAAACATTTAATACAGACATCAAACAAAACAGGACAGGAACAGGTACGGAGAGTAACATTTAATATTGACATCAAACAGAAAAGGACAGGAACAGGTATGTTGAGTAACACATATTACTGACATGAAACAGTACAAGACAGGAACAGGTACGGGGAGTAACATTTAATACTGACATCAAACAGAACAGGACAGGACTGGAACCGGTACGGGGACTAACATTTAATACTGACATCAAACAGAACAGGACAGGAACAGGTACGGTGAGTAACATTTAAACTGACATCAAACAGGACAGGAACAGGTACGATGAATAACATTTAATATTGATATCAAACAGAACACAACAGGAACAGGTATGGGGAGTAACATTTAATACCGACATCAAACAGAACAGGACAGGAACAGGTATGGGGAGTAACATTTAATACTGACATTAAACAGAACAAGACAGGAACAGGTATGGGGAGTAACATTTAATACTGACATTAAACAGAACAAGACAGGAACAGGTACGGGGAGTAACATTTAATACGGACATCAAACAGAACAGGACAGGAACAGGTATGGGGAGAAACATTTAACACTGACATCAAACAGAACAGGACAGGAACAGGTATGGGGAGAAACCTTTAACACTGACATCAAACAGAACAGGACAGGAACAGGTATGGGGATTAACATTTAACACTGACATCAAACAGAACAGAACAGAACAGGAACAGTTACGGTGAGTAACCTTTAATACTGACATCAAACAGAACAGGACAGGAACAGTTACGGAGAGTAACATTTAATACAGACATAAAAACAGAACAGGACAGGAACAGCATCAGAACCAGGATACAAACATGACATACGACAATTAATTATGAAGAGGGGAATGGAGCTAGGGAACAGACAAATATAGGGAAGGTAATAACATATGATTGAGTCCAGGTGAGTCCAATGAATCGCTGATGCGCATGACGAGATAAGCAGGTGTTCGTAATGATTGTGGCAGGAGTGCGTGGTGCTGGGCAGCCTGGTCCCCTTGAGCGAATTTGTTCTTAACTGACTAGCCTAGTTAAATAAAGGTTAAATAAATAAAATAAGCACTCAAGTTAATCAAGGAATCACTAATCAGTGATAGTCCAGAGAGTGTGTAAACCTCTGCAAGTCTACATCAGCCACTGACGAAATTACAAGACATAAACCCAGCAGCAAACACTGCTTAGAAGCACTAATGGGCCAGAGTTAGTACTTCTCTATCAAACCTGCTTGTACCTGTGTTTCTCAGTACAAGTCAGCGTAGCAACTGTGGAGGGAAATTAGAGTTTGAGTGGTGAGGGTGGCACAGTTGGCGCTTAGGAGACTTATTTCTCCTGATTGGTGAAAGGTCACTGATTGGAGCGAGAAGATTGAGGAAAAGGGAAATGTCGAGAGCTGAAATCAAGGATTTCAAAAGAGCCTCTCTTCTCCCCATGAAGCTATGGCTGTGGTGTCCACGTAAACATAACCCCCAAAGTGAGTCAGTGGTGTAGGGATTGAGGTTCAGTGACTCATTATAATCAAGTTATCTTCCCTCTGTCAACAAGTAGAGTTATAACACCCCCCTCCCCATCAAGACAAGCATGCACATTGTTGAGACTTTCGGAGTGTAAGAATTTAATGTGAAAATGCTCTATTCTAATCGATTTCAACATGTTAATATATAGTCATATTAACTTCAAAACCATGCATTTTGCAGACAATATGTGGATACATATTTGTCTGGTTTGACAACAGTCACCACTTTTCAGCGTTTTTGCCCACATTTTATTAAGATGCTGTATCCAAGAATGGGCATTTAGCTCAAACACGCATTCACATGCAATTGAGGCATAGGCTGAGTGAATATTAGAACTCTAGAACGTCAAGTCCCATGACACAGTGAGAACCCCATTATCTCACGCCCCGATTCAATTTATTCACTCCACAACGTTAGTCACATTTGCATTTCATGCATGATCGAGCCCATCTTCCCTATATGGCTGCCACCTTGTATCCTTTTAGTGTGAGGGCCAGGTGTCTAAGTGAACATTTGATTCTAATGGGCAATTTCCCGCATTATTGTAATCAATGAGCTAATAATTGACGGAGCAAAGATATTTGTTCCTCTTCCGAAGGGCTTTAATCACTGACAGCATCTCAATTTGAGAAATTGTCATAAGTTGAGGCAGATGGGGATAAGCTCAGCTCAGTTTGTGGTGGGTGTCAGTCAACTCTCACTGTTGAAACATAGGCTGCATCCCCATTCCAGGTTTATTTTCCTTCATGACCACTGAAAATGAGGTCATGGTTTTAAGCATATAGTGGAAACCCATGGAAGCAATCTGCAAAAATTCTAATTAGGTTCTGATAAATCAATGACACGTTTGCAATAACCAACTCCCTCCTGAACACCAAAAGCCAAAACCTATTGCTGCTTCCTTCATGGGAACTTTGTTTGATATGACAATACACCAGAATCAGACCCGGCACCAGAACGAATCAGTTAGACGGGCCTTTGATTTCCATAGGTGGGCGTGTTATTTCACGGGACCTCTTATGTATGCACGCGCTTGTGCTGTAACAGTAAAGACCATACTGTCAGGCTCTGGCCATAGGGAGCTCTTTGGCTCCTCTAGATAGCCAGGGTCAGAGCCTGACAGATCTAGTAGGCCTAGATCTATGTTTTCCTTTTTGTGCTGAATCCCCAATTAGAGACAGCTGCGAGCCGTTGTCTCTGATTGGGGATTCTATTTAAGTTGCCTTATCCCACACCTGCTGTGTGGGTCATTGTTTGTATGTCTACATTTCTGGCTACGTAAGTTTATTTTTGTTTAGTGTGTTCAGTTTCATTGTTTTGTCATTATAGTTCGTCATTGAGTTAATTGTACATAGTATAATAAAATGTCGAACTATACCTTCTCTGCGCCTTGGTCTGTCAATACACCCAGTCGTGACAGAATGACCCACCACAACGAGACCAAGAGAGGCAGGGGAAAACAAAATCGACTGGCAAAGCCAACGAAAAAACAGCCTGAAGCCCAGAAGAACCCCCAGACTGTTTTTTTTTTTGGGGGGGGGGCTATGGGGGTGGTCGGGGATCGAGGGTGAAGAGCCCCGGCCACTGCACTCGTGGGGGATCCTGGAGGAGCCCCTACAGCCATGGGAGCAGAGGTACGGAGAGGAGTTGGAGGAAGACGACGACTATGTGCCTTTGTTCCCTCACTCGTGGGGGCTCTGGAGGAGTCCTCACAGGAAGGGGATTGGCGATGGAGAGAGGAAGATCGGGGCAGTCGCAGCCCTCCAACGCCAGTTCCCGACCCGGTGCCTCCAGCGTCGACTCACAGCCCGGCACGGTCCGTGCCGACTTCGCGCACCACACCATCGGTGTGCAGCCAAAGCACGGAGAGGCTGGAGGAAGAGGATCGCCCACCACTTCGTCTTCCAACGATCCAGGATCGAGAGAAACACGAGGTGGTGGAGAGCCTGGGTTGCTCTTCCACTAGAGAAGCAGACAGACCCGCTTCTCATAGAGATAGAGGAGGAGGAGGACTTCGGGCACCGATATGCTCTCGTGAACAGGCTGATGGATATGCGGGAGCGGACTTCTGAGACAGCGAAGGTCCACAGCCTGGAACCTCCAGTGAAGGTCAGCAACCCAGAACCTCCAGCGAAGGTCCGCATCCCAGAGCCTCCAGCGAAGGCCCGCAGCACGGAGCCTCCAGTGAAGGTCAGCAACCCAGAACCTCCAGCGAAGGTCCGCAGCCCGGAACCTCCAGCGAAGGTCAGCAGCTCGGAGCCTCCAGCGAAGGCCAGCAACCCTGAGCCTACAATGAAGGTCAGCAACCCTGAGCCTACAATGAAGGTCAGCAACCCTGAGCCTACAATGAAGGTCAGCAACCCTGAGCCTACAGCAAAGATCCGCAACCTTGAGCCTACAGTGAAGGTCCGTAGCCCGGAGCCTACAGTGAAGGTCCGTAGCCCGGAGCCTACAGTGAAGGTCCGTAGCCCGGAGCCTCCAGTGAAGGTCAGCAACCCAGAACCTCCAGCGAAGGTCCGCAGCCCGGAACCTCCAGCGAAGGTCCGCAGCCCGGAACCTCCAGCGAAGGTCAGCAGCTCGGAGCCTCCAGCGAAGGTCAGCAACCCTGAGCCTACAATGAAGGTCAGCAACCCTGAGACTACAATGAAGGTCAGCAACCCTGAGCCTACAATGAAGGTCAGCAACCCTGAGCCTACAGCAAAGATCCGCAACCTTGAGCCTACAATGAAGATCCGCAACCTTGAGCCTACAGTGAAGGTCCGTAGCCCGGAGCCTACAGTGAAGGTCCGTAGCCCGGAGCCTACAGTGAAGGTCCGTAGCCCGGAGCCTACAGTGAAGGTCCGTAGCCCGGAGCCTACAGTGAAGGTCCGTAGCCCGGAGCCTACAGCGAAGGCCCGTAGCCCGGAGCCTCCAGCGAAGGCCCGGAGCCTCCAGCGAAGGCCCGCAGCCCGGAGCCTCCAGCGAAGGCCCGCAGCCAGGAGCCTACAGCGAAGGCCCGCAGCCCGGAGCCTACAGCGAAGGCCCGCAGCCCGGAGCCTACAGCGAAGGCCCGCAGCCCGGAGCCTACAGCGAAGGCCCGCAGCCCGGAGCCTACAGTGCCCAATCCGGGTCCAGCCGTCTGCTCCGCTCCTGAGCCTGAGCAGTCTGCTCCACCGGTGCCCAATCCGGGTCCAGCCGTCTACTCCGCTCCTGAGCCTGAGCAGTCCGCCCCACCGGTGCCCAATCCGGGTCCAGCCGTCTGCTTCACTCCAGTGCCAGAGCAGTCCGCTCCACCGGTGCCCAGTCCGGGGCCGGTCGTCTGCTTCACTCCAGTGCCAGAGCAGTCCGCTCCACCGGTGCCCAGTCCGGGGCCGGCCGTCTGCTCCATTCCCATGCCGGAGCAGTCCGCTCCACCGGTGCCCAGTTGGGGTCCGGACGTCTGCCCAGCTCCAGAGCCGGAACCACCTGTCACACCGGTGCCCAGTCCGGGTTCGGCCGTCTGCTCCACTCCCATGCCGGAGCAGTCCGCTCCACCGGTGCCCAGTCCGGGGCCGGTCGTCTGCTCCAATCCCATGCCAGAGCAGTCCACTCCACCGGTGCCCAGTCGGGGTCCGGACATCTGTCCAGCTCCAGAGCCGGAACCACCTGCCACACCGGTGCACAGTCCGGGTCTGGGCGTCTGCCCCGCTCCATGGCCGGAGCCGTTCACCAGACCTGGTCCCATTCCAGGACAGGTAATCAGAATTGCGTCAGAGGGGAAAGTGTCCACTTCACCGGGCCAGAACCGCCACCGAGGTGAAGTGTCCCTCCCCAACCCTCCCATGTCATTTATTTTCATGATTAAATGTTTTTTTTATATGTATTTATCGCGGGAGTCCGCGCCTTAGAGGGGGGTACTGTCAGGCTCTGGCCATAGGGAGCTCTTTGGCTCCTCTAGATAGCCAGGGTCAGAGCCTGACAGATCTATTAGGCCTAGATCTATGTTTTCCTTTTTGTGCTGAATCCCCAATTAGAGACAGCTGCGAGCCGTTGTCTCTGATTGGGGATTCTATTTAAGTTGCCTTATCCCACACCTGCTGTGTGGGTCATTGTTTGTATGTCTACATGTCCGGCTACGTAAGTGTATTTTCGTTTAGTGTGTTCAGTTTCATTGTTTTGTCATTATAGTTCGTCATTGAGTTAATGGTACATAGTATAATAAAATGTCGAACTATACCTGCTCTGCGCCTTGGTCTGTCAATACACCCAGTCGTGACACATACAAGTATGTAGCTGGTGAGTTTCAAGTTTGGGGAAGCTTACAATTTATCATTCTGTGTGCCAGTTATTTATATTTATATGCGCATTATATGTGGAACAGTTTCATTTTCATCAGATGATATGTTTCTCTTTCTCACCGAAGCTTGGTGACTATTGAGGCCGGGAGTATTTTTCAAATACTGAGGAACTGCAATTCGCAATGGAAAAAAAAAAAAAACAGACTTGGAAGAAAAAATGTGTGGTGTACCTGGTGAGTTAAGACAATCAGAAATCAGACATTGCCAAATTGGCACTTTCCTACATATGCATGCATAGTTAACCATCCACCAATGTATAGTGTACATATTTAGCCAACCACCCATACTAGGCTATCTATCTATCTATCTATCTATCTATCTATCTATCTATCTATCTATCTATCTATCTATCTATCTATCTATCTATCTATCTATCTATCTATCTATCTATCTATCTATCTATCTATCTATCTATCCTGGAGAGACGCACCATATTCTCGCCACACCCCCCTCTTCTTCTCCTTGATGCAAGATTTGTAAATCATACTCAAGACACATTATCTTCACACACACTTTTCACTGACAGCCGCAACTCAATCAGCTAGACTATTGCCACACGTACTACCCAAATTGCGGGCTTCCCAATACACACTTGTGATTTGAAACAGTTAATTATCCTCTGTGGCTAAGTTATGCTCCCTGGTGAAGTATTTTGAATGATTTTGTTTACACAGGAGTAATTATATAATTTTGACTAGAAACATCTATTTACTTTAGGGCAATCCATGCGTCCTAACTGTGCACTGTGCACCCACCAACTTTCCTTTCCAATTAGCAAGAGGCTGAAACCAGAGATCTGTATATAATTACGAGATGCTCATGTCTCTGGGAGTCTTTGTCCCTAAGGCGGGAAGGCAGGTGACAAGCTTAGGTCTGCATAATATTCCCATAGAAACACAGTGGGGTTTGGCATAATATTCCCATAGAAACCCTCTCACTTCGCCTCTTCCTCTCTGCTGAAACTATATTGCCGGAGAAAGCATCCGAGCGAGCGAAACAGCGCCCCTCAATATGTAGCCCATGTATCTGATGCTATTTGGCCAAAGATAGTATGACATGCCATACTCTTTTGGTCCAGACAGCATCAGATACATGGTCTACACATACTGATTTGGCCTGTAAACCAGGAGTTTACTAACAACACTTTGTTAGGGTATAACTAGGCCCTAAAAAGGCCTTATGATAATGTAATGTATTTTGGTCCAGACAACATCAGATACATGATCTACACATACTGAGACAGAGGGGCGCTGTTTCGCTTGCTTGGATGCTTTAACTGTCGGTGTCTCTGTCAAATAAATTACCAATATTTCAATATTTTATTTGGACGGGCAAGCAGGTACGGTAGGGCGGGCCAGTCCCCATAAGGGCCGCCCATAATGCTGGCCCTGAACAGGATCTAAGAAGCTTCCAAGGAATCATTGAGCGTTTACAAGACAATCTGACAGTTGGTGGATGGATATGAAATGCACACTTAAAACAGAACCTCACTAAGTAGGCTACATGCCAATGAAGGTCTATAATATTTCAACGTGTGAGAAATGTAAAAATAAATGTATACAAAAATCATCTCGGCAACTGATGTGATGGCAGAGAGTCTAATGGTTTCAAATAATAATTGTGTAGGCTAAATATTCAACATGCCACAGGGTAAATCCCATTTTGATACCCTAGCCTACTATTAACAGCCTCCTTGAACAACTACTCATTGATCAGATTAACCGCTATAAGCAGACATAAATTACCTCATACCCCCCAACATGCTTTGCTCATTCAAGGCTGTATCTGTTGCACTGTAGCCCGTAACCCAAGACACCACTGGTAGATCAAAACCTCAAACATAACATTGCAACCGTTGGGACTGGTGAAGTGCGGTAACTGCCACTTGTAGCACATGAGCAAGATTTGGAGTGTGAGGAGAGAAATTGGAGAGACTGGTTGTATATCGCAAGACTGTGGTGAACAATCAAGTTTTCCCTCCTTTTTTCTTCACAGAGAAGGAATTGTATGGAGTGCCTCAGTGCTTGACTTCTCTTTGGAGCAAACTTCTCCTTAACATGGCCTAGCTGGATTTATCACTTTGAACTCTGCGGGTACATTAGTAACCTGAAAGCTATGAAAACTTAGTACACGCACATTCACACAAGACACATTCTTCTAAACTCCTTCAAAGGCACACGGACCTGAAGCCAGGGGAAACATGTAGAGTTTCAAAAACAGCCCCAACATACTGTTGTTTTAAGATTAATTTATGGCTCCGACAACCTTGAGGAAGTAACATTTTGGAAGCGCCCACAATTGCATATTTTAGTAATAACTGTTCTCTGCTGTGATAATGGGCAGAAAGTGATTTGGAAAGAAAGGTGTAAAATGTTTTCTTTTAAAAAGCATGAGCAAATGGGGTTTGTTTTCTTTTAAAAAGCATGAGCAAATGGGGTTTGTTTTCTTTTAAAAAGCATGAGCAAATGGGGTTTGTTTTCTTTTAAAAACATTAGCAAATGGGGTTTGTGGTGGGAAGCAAACTGGAAGAAAAATGGCTGGTAAATAGTTAATAAAGGATAGGTTTATAATAGACATATTTACAAGTTGCTGTAGTAAAGTCACTCAAAGGGTCTAACATCAAGTGTGCTTAAGTTCACAGACCTTTCTCAAACATCACACATTTACAAAATGTTTTATATGTAACTGTCTCTATTATAAGTCTGCACCCATATATGATTATTTTGTTTGAAGGTTGGTTAATGGGACCACCTAAATCATCTAAAATGGAACAACCGTTTCAGTAACGGGTACAATAAATCCAACTACTAATTTATTGGATTAGAACAAGGTATGCTATTTATCTTTGTGTAGCATAGGATTAATCAAATAATCAATGTACATGCAAAAACAGATATTGCAACAAACAATTCTGAAAATCCACCTGCAATAGAGCATGCTGGGAAAGATGATAATGATGGGGGGGGGGGGTTTGAGTGTTTTACACAGAGTAATAATGACACCATCACACTCAACTCTGGTTATTAATACCAACACTGGGTTCTTTTACACCAATGAGTGTTATTTTAACTACTAGAAATGTTACACTGAAAAATCAACACTAGGTAAAACTGGCTAATTTGCTTTGTACCATACAATACACTGATGGTTCACTCATACACCCTTCTATTCTCCTAAACTCTCTGCTCAATACATTTACAGAAGATACTAATTTAAAAGACAGAAATCATGGCAAATGCATCAACTATGTCAGTACAGTATATCTAAAATTATTAAGGGAATGCCAGATACATGCACAAATATTCCCATATACTGTAGGTACCGTTTAAAACACACATATATTTTGAAACGTATCAGATTACTCAAACTCCTGATGTTAAAGTTTAAACACTGAGGTAAACACTAATGCTCAGGCACTATTTAAAAGAAAGAAGAAAAACAAAGTAACCTTCTTGCCTTCCAAAAATGGTTCTTAGTATGAAAAAGGTTCTAGGTAGAACTCTTTGCCTTACAAAGAACCCTTGTCTTTTAAAAAGGGTTCTTCAGATGAACACGGTTCTTGGTAGAGCCATATTCCACCTACAAATAACCCTTTTTTTCTAAGAGTATGTAGAATGTCAATGGGAAATATTGAAGATAAATGACTGCCTTCCAACATGGCTGCCCTAAGTTGTTTTTGTTCTGGTAGCACATTCTGTTACCCAACCTGACCTTAACTCCTTTGACCTTTGACTCCTCACCTATAGGTTAACGAAGGTTAAGGGCAAAAAAAGACTGAGAAAAGAATGGGGAACCAGCAGCTGACTTCGTAACTGTAGACTCCTACAGGTCTGCAGCGTCTGTTGGTTGTCATCCTTTACTTATGAGTGACGACAACCTTGAAACAGACGTTTAATGACAATAAATCATCAGTACGAGAGAGTCATCAGTACAAAGGGAGCTGCTGCGTTCAAGGACTTCCAAGGCATCGAGGACACTGACCTAAATGCTATTAAAGACAGTTTACTGTCTTGGTAGGTTATGAGGCTTGAGTGGTTACCTCCCATGGGGTGTTGAAACCAACACTCTTTTTGACGGCGCCGATTTGAAAATATGTTTTTTCGCATGCGGATTCACTGTTGATCTGGATCACGCTGAGCCAGCAGGTTCCGTAGCGATTTTATTTGATGCAGGTGGTGTGGCTTGGGGAGCATAGTTGCGATGCTCAGGGATCTGCAAGTAAAACTCCAAAGTATACTTGTGAAAATGGGTATACAAACAACGCAGACGTCTCCAAGACAGCGGCCTCTGCTGCGTTGCACGTGCACAGAAAGAGAGAGAAAGAGCATGGCGCCTCAAACTTTCGCCGGCTAGAGACCACAGCATACCTCAGCGAATAGAGCAACACAAGAGAAGAAGAAAAGCTATCGCCCATCTGCTATCGCCCACATGGAGCCGGCTACATTGAAGGTTCGCTGCAGATGGCTGAGAGTGGCAACAGTTACAGTTCAGTCCATGGTCAGTTTATGGACTGAAACAGGCCTCTCTTTAACAGAGGCAGTAGTATCCCACTGCAGTGTTTCCCCTGAACTTTGTTTGTTGGCAGACCACATAGGCTCTCCAAGCAGCATTCAAGAGTGCCAAGACATAACGCTTTAAGTGAAACTGAGTGAAAACAAATTGTTTTAGATAGTGGTGAAATAAGCAGGACACTTCATCTAGGTAATTGTAAGGAAAACTCAAGGGTCTTCTTATATCAATATCAAATCAAGTACCTTACTGTAATAGTTTTGCATAAAAAATAGGTCTGAGTGGTTAGGGGGAAACTGTTATTGATCTATTAACTAATTGAACACCTGGTGATGTCACCAGGCATTCCAAAACTCCATCCCATGCAAAACCTGCTGATTAGAAGTTCCTGTGTAGATTGTATTTTTAACCAGGAACTATAAAGGAATAACACTGATCACATTTCACACGTTTACAGTGTTACTTTCATCAGCTGTTGTACAAGATGATACAAAATACAGGAAAAAAAATATTTTGACATAATTAGGCATTTAAGTCCCAATTGTTGGGCAACATTCTTTGTCCGCAAAACAGCCCCCACACCCTGCAGAAATGTCCCAAAATAACCATAACATTTTAAATAGAACAGGACGTCTAAGCGTTGGACTTCACTTAATCCTAAACAAGTTTGAAATACTACCACTGCCGATTTCATTAGTGCAATTAATTTCTCTGCCATTTTCGTCAAATTCAGTTGTAATAGCTATCTTCTCGCAGTACACGAAAAGTACAGTATGAACATTCCAAGTATGATACAAAGTATGAATCCTCTATAGACATCAGTCTCTTCGCAGTCTCAACCGTTTTTCCACATGACACTGGGACAGGTCCATTTTGCAATGTTGTGAATGATACTACCATTCATTCCAGGTCAATGGTTTAATAGTGTCAACAGTGTGACAATATTCCCTTTAGAGGAAGTGGCTGATATTCCAAAAGGTCCAATGATGTTGCCTTTCCTTGACGGTTATCTCAGAAGGATGAATTAGATTGAATCTAAATCTGTACGTCCAGAGATTTATGGAGATTTATGAGCTATAACAAACTGATTTTTATAGGAGGAAGAGAAACAAATCGACCCACATCCGCTAAATACATCAGGTGGATATTGACATAAATTGAACAACTTTATTGCATTGTATTGTATTTTATCTGAATATGTGTAATTTTAGCATTACATTTGGGTTGTCAACTGTCTTTGTTACTGCTAAACTGTTGTCTAACACATATACTTTACATTTGGTCGCCTGCATTTCATGGGTGAATGCATATTTGTAAAACAAAAATATGCAATCCTTTCCATTGCACATATTACAGATAGACATGTATCAACACAGCTTTTCATAAGCAAATGATTTGAATACATTGGAAGTATTAATTGTCCTATACAAGTGTTGCACAAGTGTAGCCTCACTCCCAAGTCTGCACAGGAGATGTGTTTTGTCTTCACGACATGCCGATAGGAAATTGATTTTAAAGGGCCTGACCAAATGGATTGGTTCCGGTAGACTTATGTCCCAAGATGTGCTCCATGCCTACACATGCAGAAGAGCTCAACATGTCATCTTTTTTTTTCCAGAATGGAGAGAAATAATTGATATCCAGGAAGGTTATTGTCGTTAGTCTGGTATAAAGTGTGAGGTATTGTAAAGCGTGCAATTCACGATTTGGTTGTAACTAATGTAAATAACTGAACAGCTCAGTTGTAAAAGAATGGCAGTTTAACCCCAAGTCCCAAAAGACACAACACATACTAATAACGTTTGTGGATTTACAGTTGAAGTCGGAAGTTTACATAAACCTTAGCCAAATACATTTAAACTCTGTTTTTCACAATTCCTGACATTTAATCCTAGTAAGAATTCCCTTTCTTAGGTCAGTTAGGATCACCACTTTATTTAAAGAATGTGACATGTCAGAATAATAGTAGAGAGAATTATTTATTTCAGCTTTTATTTCTTTCATCACATACCCAGTGGGTAAGAAGTTTACATACACTCAATTAGTAGCATTGCCTTTAAATTGTTTAACTTGGGTCAAACGTTTTGGGTAGCCTTCCACAAGCTTCCCACAATAAGTTGGGGGAATTTTGGCCCATTCCTCCCGACAGAACTGGTGTAACTGAGTCAGGTTTGTAGGCCTCCTTGCTCGCACACGCTTTTTCAGTTCTGCCCACAAATGTTCTATAGGATCCTGCAGCAAAGCACTCCCAAAACATGATGCTGCCACCCCCCCATGCTTCACGGTTGGGATGGTGTTCTTCGGCTTGCAAGCCTCCCCTGTTTTCCTCCAAACATAACGATGGTCATTATGGCCAAACAGTTCTGTTTTTGTTTCATCATCTCCAAAAAGTACGATCCTTGTCCCCATGGGCAGTTGCAAACCGTAGTCTGTCTTTTTTATGGCGGTTTTGGAGCAGTGGCTTCTTCCTTGCTGAGCGGCCTTTCAGGTTATGTCAATATAGGACTCATTTTACTGTGGATATAGATACTTTTGTACCTATTTCCTCCAGAATCTTCACAAGGTTCCTTGCTGTTGTTCTGGGATTGATTTGCTCTTTTCGCACCAAAGTACGTTCATCTCTAGGAGACAGAACGAGTCTCCTTCCTGAGCGGTATGACGGCTGCGTGGTCCCATGGTGTTTATACTTGCGTACTATTGTTTGCACAGATGAACGTGGTACCTTCAGGCGTTTGGAAATTGCTCCCAAGGATGAACCAGACTTGTGGAGGTCTACCTTTTTTTTTCGGAGGTCGAGCAAAGAGGCACTGAGTTTGAAGGTAGGCCTTGAAATACATCCACAAGTACACCTCCAATTGACTCAAATGTTGACAATAAGCCTATCAGAAGCTTCTAAAGCCATGACATAATTTTCTGGAATTTTCCAAGCTGTTTAAAGGCACAGTCAACTTAGTGTATGTAATCGTCTGACCCACTGGAATTGTGATATAGTGAAATAATCTGTCTGTAAACAATTGTTGGAAGAATTACTTGTGTCATGCACAAAGTAGATGTCCTAAACGACTTGCCAAAACTATAGTTTGTTAACATGAAATCAGTGGAGTGGTTGAAAAATGAGTTTTAATGATTTCAACCTAAGTGTATGTAAACTTCCGACTTCAACTGTCAGTTTATCGCTGTGGGTGGAGAGTGTGTGTGTATGTGCATGTACAGTATGTATGTGTGTGAGTGTGTGTGTGGGCTCACGTGTGTGTGTGTGTAAGGGACAGGGAGAGTCCCGAATCCACATCATCCACCCTCCAAACCCCAACCTGATGACGAGCCCTGTCACAACCTTCAACCACAAGTGGAAAACTATGAGGTCAGATTTCACCCACTACTCCCAAACTCCCATCCCTACACTGCAACCTCACTACCTCCCATTCGCCTGCATCCTCTCACCCAGTGACACAAAGAGCGGCCATCTTGCCAACCACCTGTCAGTCAAAGTGAAATGATAGGGGCTGGGCCACGCAGAAACGTATCTACGCGGTGACCATTGTTTTTTAAATAGACGCAGTGTGATGAACAACTTCCCTTTCCTGGCCGTGCGCAGCTGTGGCCTGGGCCCGGAGCTCCTCTAGGGCCATAAATTAGGCCCTTTGTACTCCAGAAGGATTCAATCAGCCACAGGTGTGGGCCCTGCCGGGGAACTGCCTGGGATTAGGTAGCCCCTACTCTGGATACCGGATAGCAGGCCGGGCAGGAAAGGGAGAGAGAGAGAGAGAGGGAAGAAGAGAGAAAGAGTGCTGGGGGTGCCGAGGAGTGAGGGATAGGGTAAGGGGGGTTGGAGGAGGGGGTCAGGACCACATGCGGCCAAGCCCACTTTTTGGAAGCGAGTGAGGGGAAAAAACACTGATGAAATGTGGCACAGGCCCACGGAATGCAATTTCAAGCTTCCACATCTGCAGGAAAGAAGAAACCAGGTTCCTAATTTTACAATGATGATGTCAGTGAGAATACATGACAGTGTGGAGCTGAAGCGCCAAGTTTTTTCATTTTTCTTTTTCTTCTTCTTCTTCTTCTTCTTCTTCTCTCCTCGTGCTTTCAAGAGAGGCTGAGCTTTGCGGTTGTATTACAGCATGCCACTCTCAGTCCTTCCAACTCACCGGGGAAGATATTACCAATGTTTTCGTACAGGGAGGAGAAAAAATTTAAGTTGGTGATTACAATTTTTCTGGAAAGTTACTTACTTGCGGTAAATTGTGTCTCCTTATTAGGTGAACTCTCAATGTAACTCTTTCCTGTCAGTGATATTTATTTTTTGAATGAATACGGAAAAAAACACTGAGAAGAAATATTTTCTCTCTTTTTTAAGGATCCAAAGAGTAGGAGTACAAAGTATGGTAGATAACCCTCCCTGCTGGTTTTTATCAATGGACTTTACATTATGAATGGACAAGTCACCTATGTTACATGTGTAACACCAGTTCATGATTACGGTGTCCATATTAGAATAGCATTACATGTCAACTAATGTGATTTCATAACTGATTTGGAGTAATGTGATTACTTATGAGAACTTTTATTGTTTTTTGTCATACTGAACTACACTAGGCCGATATACTCTCTCTATCAAAAAGAATCAGGGGTCAAAGATTTAAATGATCATGGTCTCACTGTAGATTTTGGCCAGTAGAGGTATCTGTGTTTTGAATGTGAGTGGGAATCGAACCTGAGTTGTCATCACACTGCACTTACCAAAGACGAGGGAGTTGCTTGCTATGCTAAAAAGCATCATTTTCAGCTTTTGAAGTTGTAACTCCTACTCTGTTTAGGTCTCAAGTGAAAAAATGTCAACAGAGAGCCAATAATAATTTTGACCTCAAACTCTGTCCAGCATTGGAACAAATGTGGAGGAATATGTTCTGTCACTTGAATGTGGCCATAGAACATTATGTTGGTTATCAACTACTTTGACACATTTTGCCAAACATAATGGATGGTATACAGTAATTGGCAAATTAATTCTTTATGAACCCTATGAAAATGCCATGAATATAAGGGATTACAAATTCCTAAGCATAAATCTCTAAATTATCACAATATATGTTTGATGATGCTGTCTGAATGCTGAACAAAATGTAAAAAGAGCTGTTTTTAGCATGTCTTAAGAATTCCATCCACTGAGTGGTCCTGTGCCGGACTCACTGGTTTGTCATTAAAATACTGGCATCACCTTTGTCCCCTCCCATCTCCCAAAATACACATACCACCCTGCCTGAGATGGTCCCTGTTGGGTAAAGTCACCAGGTGTATTTTTCTCCCTCCAGCTCTCTCCCTCCATAGGTTGCGTTACATAAGCTGAGGTAAAAAAAAAATATATATATATATATACAGTGGGGAGAACAAGTATTTGATACACTGCCGATTTTGCAGGTTTTCCCACTTACAAAGCATGTAGAAGTCTGTAATTTTTATCATAGATACTCTTCAACTGTGAGTGACGGAATCTAAAACAAAAATCCAGTAATTAATTTGCATTTTATTGCATGACATAAGTATTTGATACATCAGAAAAGCAGAACTTAATATTTGGTACAGAAACCTTTGTTTGCAATTACAGAGATCATACGTTTCCTGTAGTTCTTGACCAGGTTTGCACACACTGCAGCAGGGATTTTGGCCCACTCCTCCATACAGATCCTTCAGGTTTCGGGGCTGTCGCTGGGCAATACGAACTTTCAGCTCCCTCCAAAGATTTTCTATTGGGTTCAGGTCTGGAGACTGGCTAGGCCACACCAGGACCTTGAGATGCTTCTTACGGAGCCACTCCTTAGTTGCCCTGGCTGTGTGTTTCGGGTCGTTGTCATGCTGGAAGACCCAGCCACGAACCATCTTCAATTCTCTTACTGACGGAAGGAGGTTGTTGGCCAAGATCTCGCGATACATGGCCCCATCCATCCTCCCCTCAATACAGTGCAGTCGTCCTGTCCCCTTTGCAGAAAAGCATGCCCAAAGAATGATGTTTCCACCTCCATGCTTCACGGTTGGGATGGTGTTCTTGGGGTTGTACTCATCCTTCTTCTTCCTCCAAACACGGCGAGTGGAGTTTAGACCAAAAAGCTCTATTTTTCTCTCATCAGACCACATGACTTTCTCCCATTCCTCCTCTGGATCATCCAGATGGTCATTGGCAAACTTCAGACGGGCCTGGACATGCGCTGGCTTGAGCAGGGGGACCTTGCATGCGCTGCAGGATTTTAATCTATGACGGCGTAGTGTGTTACTAATGGTTTTCTTTGAGACTGTGGTCCCAGCTCTCTTCAGGTCATTGACCAGGTCCTGCCGTGTAGTTCTGGGCTGATCCCTGACCTTCCTCATGATCATTGATGCGCCACGAGGTGAGATCTTGCATGGTGCCCCAGACCGAGGGAGATTGACCCTCATCTTGAACTTCTTCCATTTTCTAATAATTGCGCCAACAGTTGTTGCCTTCTCACCAAGCTGCTTGCCTATTGTCCTGTAGCCCATCCCAGCCTTGTGCAGGTCTACAATTTTATCCCTGATGTCCTTACACAGCTCTCTGGTCTTGGCCATTGTGGAGAGGTTGGAGTCTGTTTGATTGAGTGTGTGGACAGGTGTCTTTTATACAGGTAACGAGTTCAAACAGTTGCAGTTAATACAGGTAATGAGTGGAGAAAAGGAGGGCTTCTTAAAGAAAAACTAACAGGTCTGTGAGAGCCGGAATTCTTACTGGTTGGTAGGTGATCAAATACTTATGTCATGCAATAAAATGCTAATTAATTATTTAAAAATCATACAATGTGATTTTCTGGATTTTTGTTTTAAGTGTACCTATGATAAAAATTACAGACCTCTACATGCCTTGTAAGTAGGAAAACCTGCAAAATCGGCAGTGTATCAAATACTTGTTCTCCCCACTGTATATGTTTATTCAGATCAGTTATGCCTAATAGAATACCAAAATATTTTTTTTTTGTCAAAAGGGGGTACCTTGGAAACATAATGAGCGAATAAATTATGGTTTTACTTACATGTCCACGCTCTCATTTCCTAGATGGCACAGTGCACCTTTCATCTAATTTCACCTAAATTGAAGAAAATTCTCCCCGCAACGTGCCACTGCTATAAAAAGAAAGGGAGGGGGAAGAAAAAATACTGAAGGATGAGTGAAATTGTGCCAACAAAAATACAGTGCAAAATTTTGCCTACCTTTGGATCGGTTCTAGTTAGCCATCGACTTTGATCAGCTGAAAAGTACTTTTCCCCTATTTAAATGTCTGTCATGGTGCTGAGTTTAAACTGCAGAGAGATTGTATTTACATATTAGCAAAACCAGCAAGAGGACAGGCTAGCGTTTCTGAGTCGCCCTCCAAACGGAACCGTTTTGCAGCCTCCACTACTGAGTGCACAGAACCAGAACTGCTTTCAACGCAAATCAAAGTTAAAGCAGGTTGCAAGGCTACCCAAACTCTTTTTGGCTACCCAACAATGAGTCATTGGCTTTGATACTCTGATTGTTTAGAGATTATCCAATCGCTGATGACTTTGTTTTGAACAACAACAGTCCTCATTTTGACGTCATCACAAACGACTTCAACGACGGCAGTCTCAGACTGAACTATGTAGCGAGCATAGAGCAGCGGAAGAATTCAGTATGAGTCGTCAGGCAATATCAGTGGAGCCAACGCATGCACACACACACACACACACACACAGCCCTATTTTCCCTAACCCTAACCCAAACCTTAACCTTAGCTCCTTAACCTAACCCTATACCTAATTCTAACCCTAACATTAATTCTAACCTTAAACCTAAACCCACTAGAAATAGAATTTGACCTTGTAGGGACTAACGAAATGTCCCTGGTTGGTCATTTTTTTGTTTGTTTACTATTCTTGTGGACACAAACACACACACTGTGCATATTCCCTCTGAAGTCCCATTCAAACTAACTCAAACAAGAGGACACACACTTTGGCACCATCGCTCCCTGTAAAACAAGAATACTCCACATCTGCTTGCCACGCTGGTCAGAAGGGCCGCTGTTGGACATGTGGTTTGAATGCGACATTTTGGGGATATTATTTATTAGTATTCGACTGAAGCCGAAAAACAAGCCCATTCACTAAAGTGTTAGGTCAACTTCAATGACTGAAGATAATGTCAGAAGTAATGTTCATTTTAACTAAAGTGCGTGTGATGGCTTCTGCTAATTTGCCATGAAGCTTTGTAGTTATTTGTCATCCGTGACTTTGTTACTACAGCAGCCTGTTACTGCCCAGATAGCTCCTTATGACTCTGACGCTGTCCTTATATGGACACCGTGTAGATAAAATGTCCAGATAAAAGACCCAAAAAACAGTGGCAACATGGTAGCTTTATGCTGTTATATTGATGTTTTGAGACTGGCTTGACCACTGTCATAACGATACCCTCATGTAGCTTATGCGACGTCTCTGGCTTCAATTGTCTCTACCCAAACATAACCCCTCTATATTTACTGCTATTATTGTAATCAAAAGCAAATCAAATCAAATGTTTTTGGTCACATACACATATTTAGCAGATGTTATTGAGGGAGTAGCAAAATGCTTGTGTTCTTAGCTCCAACAGTGCAGTAATATGGATTCGAACCACATTGCATCTCAGTGCTAGAGACGTGACTACAGACAACCTGGTTCGAATCCAGGCTGTATCACAACTGGCCGTGATTGGGAGTCCCATAGGGCGCCGCACAATTGTCCCAGCGACGTCAGAGTTTGGCCGGTTGCCGTACCAGGCGGTGATACAGCCCGACAGGATGCTCTCAATTGTGCATCTGTAAACGTTTGTGAGGGTCTTAGGGGCCAAGCCAAATGCCTCCTGAGGTTGAAGAGGCTCTTTTGCGCCTTCTTCACCACACTGTCTGTGTGGGTGGACCATTTCAGATCATCAGTGATGTGTATGCCAAGGAACTTGAACCTTTCCACCTTCTCCACTGCGGTCCCGTCAATGTGGATAGGGGTGTGCTCCCTCTGCTTTTTCCTGAAGTCCACGATCATCTCCTTTGTTTTGTTGAGTGAGGTTATTTTCCTGGCACCACTCCGCATTGCCCTCACCTCCACCCTGTAAGCTGGCTCATCATTGTTGGTAATCAGGCCTACTATGGTTGTGTTGTCTGAAAACTTGTTGATGGTGTGCGTGGCCACGCAGTCATGGGTGAACAGGGAGTACAGGATGGGGTTGAGCACACACCCTTGTGGGGCCCCTGTGTTGAGGATCAGCAAAATGGAGGTGATGTTTCCTACCTTCACCACCTGGGGGCGGAAGTCCAGGACCCAGTTGCACAGTGCAGGGTTCAGACCCAGAGCCACGAGCCTAATGATGAGCTTGGATGGTTCTATGGTGTTGAATGCTGAGCTATAGTCAATAAACAGCATTCTTACATACAGTAGGTATTCCTCTTGTCCAGATGGTATAGGGCAGTGCGATGGCGATTGCATCGTCTGTGGATCTATTGGGGCGGTAAGCAAATTGCAGTGGGTCTAGGGTGTCAGGTAAGGTGTAGGTGATATGATCCTTAACTAGCCTCTCAAAGCACTTCATGATGACAGAAGTGAGTGCTACAGGGCAATAGTCATTCAGTTACTTTTGCTTTCTTGGGTACAGGAACAATGATGGACATATTGAAGCATGTGGGGACAGCAGACTGGGATAGGGAGAGATTGAATATGTCCGTAAACACTCCAGCCAGCTAGTCTGCCCATGCTCTGAGGACACGGCTATGGATGCAGTCTGGGCCGGCATTCTTGTGAGGGTTAACACGCTTAAATGTCTTACTCACGTCGGCCACGGAGAAGGAGAGCCCACAGTCCTTGGTAACAGGCCAGCTACAATAAATGCGGCCTAAGGATATGTGGTTTCCAGTTTGCATAAAGTCCAGTGTACTGTAGTTCTTTGAGGGCAGTCGTGGTATCGGCTTGAGGGGGATAAACATGGCTGTGACTATAACCGAAGAGAATTCTCTTCTCTGATTGTGAGGTGTTCTAGGTCGGGTGAACAAAAGGACTTGAGTTTCTGTACTTTCTCACAGTCACGCCATAAGTGGTTAATCACCGCCCTTCTTCTTCCCACAAAGTTCTTTATTCCTGTCTGCGCAATGTACTGAGAACCCAGCTCCCTATATGGACAGGGATTGTATATTCCATGAAACAGTCCCTGATGTGTCTCTGGAAGGAGATCCTCGCCCTGAGCCAGTCTACTTTATTGTCCAGAGACTGAACATTAGCAAGTAATATACTTGGAAGCGGTGGATGGTGTGCCCGCCTCCTGAGTCAGACTAGAAGTCCACTCCAAATACCTCTTCTCCACCGGTGGCGTTTTGGAGAAGACTCTGGGAACAAAGGATCCAGTTCGGGAAAGTCGTATTCCTGGTCGTAATGCAGGTGAATTACCGCCACTCTGATATCCAAAAGTTATTTCCGGCTGTATGTAATAACACAAAAAACATTATGGGCTAATAATGTAAGAAATAACACATAAAAAAATAAACACTGCAAAGTTGCTTAGGAGCTAGAAACAGAGCTGCCATCTTGCGCCGACAGACCATTGTGTGTGTGCGGGTGTGTGTGTTTGTGTGTGTTGGAGCAATAGCTGTATTCTCTCACGGAACCTGAGCATCTGATCCATATTAACTGGCACTTGCTTGTCCAGGGAGGGAGTGCAACAAGCTGTTGAATTCGGGTGGGAGGCAGTTGGGAGGCAGATTCAGTGATATGGTGAGGCTTGTTTCCTTTATTAGACAGTAAACTAGTGCTGTGGCAAAGAGACCATCTAAATGGTGTCCAATAAGATTTATCATGGAATTCAGATATCATTCTTGTTTTTAAAACCAGTCAATGATTTGGAATAATTATAATAACAAACAGTCAGACTATTAGTGATAGTGTAATCTAAATTACCCTGTTCTCGAAACTCCATATCCGATAAAAGTGGTGCATTCAACAGGTGTAATAGATATGAAATTTACATAGAGGAAATA